>CM022303.1:176130297-176753953 GCA_011799875.1 Thinopyrum elongatum | reverse complement strand
ACATAGTAGACAAGTTCTGCCTTAAGAAGGCTAGCACAAACAGCGACACTAGATCGAAAGGCGTTGGCCTGCCTGGGAGCCTCCGATCCTACTCCTGGTCAGATGGCTCGATCCAGTAGTACGTGCCCTCTGGACCCGCCTGGTAGTAGGCTCCGGTGGTGGCGTCTGGCTCCTGGACTCCATCGTCTTGTGTATCATCAAGGTGGGGTATATGGGGGAAAAGAGAAAATAAAGCAACCGTGAGTACTCATCCGAAGTACTCAGCAAGCAAGGATCTATACTACATATGCAACATTATCAATGGAGAAAAGGCTGTATATGTGGACTGGGCTGCAGAAATGCCAGAATAGAGAGAAAGGCCTAGTCCTATCGAAGACTAGCATCTTCAAACATCTTCTCAAAGCCATCATCTTGCAGCAGTAGAAGAGAGTAGAATAGCATTTTATTTAACAAACATGTTGAAGTACAGCTCAAAGATCCTTCCTCGACTCCCAGCGAGAAAGTAATCCCGAAGCTTCAATTAAGCAACAAGTATCCAGTTTAAGTAGTAGATCGGGATACACAAACTGAGCGTCCTTTACCGTAGGATCGGGATACACAAACAAGTATCCAGTTTAGGTTTAATTAATTTAATTACTGATTAATTAACACTAATTAGTTAATTAGATTAACCTAATCAGGATTAATTAACTAATTAATTAACTAATTAATTATTTAATTAATTATTTTATTTATTTATTTTTTATTTTCTTAAAATCGTTTTTAGGGGGGTGGGCCCCATTTGTCAGCGGCACAGGGGGTTCGGGCCCCACTGGGCAGTGGCCCAGGGGGGGGGGTTCACAGGCGTGCGGGCGCGGCGCAGGCGCAGCCCGAGCGGGCGCGTCCAGGGTGCGCCCGGGCGCTGGCCACGGGCGCCGGCGAGGCGCGGCCGGACGGGTCGGTGGTGAGCGCGGGGCCACGGCGAGCGACGCGGGCGAGGTATGGGGGCGCGCGCGCGCGGGTGGCCGCGGCGAGCGGAGGCAGAGGCGAGAGGTCGAGCGGCAGCGGCGGCTGGAGTGGGCGCGAGCGGGGCGCGCGCAGCGCGGTCGGGCGGGAGCCGGGGCGCGGCGACGCGTGAGCATGCGCGCAGCACGGTGAGCGGCGGCACGGGGGCGCGGTGCGCGCGGCGAGGTGCGGGAGCAGAGAGGGGGGGAAGAGGCCCGAGGCCTCACCGTGCTCGTAGGGACGGGGCAGCGGGAGGTCGGGGTGGTCGACGGGGACGACGGCGACGGGGAGGCAGGCCGGCGGGGAGGCGCGGGCTCCGGGCGGCGGCGAGGTCGTCGCGGGCGACGGGATCGGGGATTTGCCCCGATCCGGATCCAGTCGAGGGAGGGGGCGACCGAGCGCCAGGCGGCTGGTCGGGGAAGAGGAGAGGACAGGGCGACGTCGGTGTGGCGGCGGCGTCGGCGCTAGCCGACCGGCGCGGGAGCGGGGCGGCGTCGGCGAGAGGCGTCGGCGACGGGGCCGTTCCCGCGATCCCGATCCCGATCTGGATCGGGAGGTGGGGGCTGACGAGGGGGAGGCGGCGACGGGGCGGCGTCGGCGACGGCGTAGGCGACGGGGCGGACGGGATCGGGAGATCCCGATCCAGACGCGAGGGGGGGGGAGAGGAGCGAGGGGAATGCGGGTGGGTGACGCTAGGGTTCGGGCGTCCCTGGGGGTATAGGCTAGGGGGCGCGGGTGGGCCGGCCGGCTGGGCTTCGGCCCAGTTGGGCCGGGGGGGGGGGCGTTGCTCTTTTTTTCTGTTTCATTTTTCTTTTATCTTTTTCTTTATTCTCCTTTCTCAGTTTAGTAAATAGTCAGGCCTCAAAATGGTTTTTGTAAAACATGAGACCTAGTTCATAAATAATAGTGCATTATTCCCTAACACCTAAAACTAGTTTGGACAAAACATAATTCCATATTTATTTCAGATTTAATAAATGGTTATTAAATATTATCTTTATCCACTGTTTGAGGTTGTTCGAGTCACTTATCCAATTCCAATGATGTTGGTTTCAATTTTAGAATAGCCTCTGGAATATTTGCTATATATCTGACATTTTAGCTCCTATGTTGGACAACTTTCATATTCCACTTTCATTTAAATTTTGAATTTGACTTAGGAGTTGAAATGCAATGTGATGCTAATGATGATTATGCACTGTTGATCATGCTAAAATGTCATTATCAAAAGTGATTACTGTTGCTAATCACCGGGGGTGTTACATGTGTGAAGTGCTACGTGACTGAAGTAAAGCCTGGATTCAAAGAATTTGCCCTGAAGAATGTCCTAGGAGACTTTGATGAGCAAAGGACCTTGGGAGAAACACTATTACATCACATCCAGTGGCCACGAAAGGAAATAGAGTTCATGGATGAGATCCCTGAAGCCCCGCCAAGAGCAACCAATGTCGCCCCTCAACCGGTGACGCTCTCCTTGCCACAGTAGCTCTCGCGTGCTTCCCCCAAGGAACCTAATACTCGTAATCCGATGGCTGATGCATCAATCTGTGATCAGCCGGCCCGACTTTGTGCCGTATAGGCCATGTCATCATCCGCCCCAGAGTAGCCAGTGGCAAGGCCTACAACTGCTGAAGACGCACCACCAGTTCAGATGCCGGCCACTGAAGCAGCGGGGGGAGACCCAGCTGCAGCACATGCTCAGCAGACCAACCTGGTGGAACGGACTGCTAAGCAGTATGATGCTTCAGAAACGCCTACTAAGTAGTCTATAGGTCCAAAACCGACTACTCATCAGTCCGTCGGTCCGCAGCCGCTTGATCAGCATACCAATGCGTCAGCACTTCCTGCTCAACAAACCAACGCATTGGCACGGCCTCCTCAGCATACTAACAAGTTGGCACCACCTACGCAGAAACCTGACATAGCTTCAACGCATGGTCAGCAGTCCGATGCCTATGCTCCTACAGCCCAGCAGTCCGTCATAGCAGCACCGCCAGCTCAGCAGTCCGGCATAGCTAAACCGTCTGCTAAGCAGTCCGTCGAAGCTTCACCGTCTGCTCGACAGTTTACCTTTCAGCCAACCAGACGTTCTACCAGAAGTGGTTCAAGTACCAAGAAGGAAGTGGCCAAAAAGGTTGCACCCCGAGGAAGCGCGTGGTGAGAGCGACGAAGAAAGAAAATGATTGCCTCTTACTTAAAGCACTCATCGCCCAGAACCAAATTAACAGCAAGTTGTTCGAATCGGGGAGTAATATTATTTCTGACGGCATGGATGATGAAGAAATATCTTTGCAGCTTGCTAAAAATAAAGCAGACGTACTTGAAGGATGCAATTACGTCCATGGCCAGCCATTTCTTCTTGGTGAATACTTTGATGAGTGCAGCTCCATTTGCCGCGAGTTACATAAATATTGCATGGATCAAATGTCAGCAGGTCATCATGTTCTGCTAGTCCTCTACAATAGAGATCAGTTCCGACACGATGATGGTTCCATTAGTGTGGGTTTCAAGGACTTACATTTCTTCTTCAACTTCAACAAGCTCGATGCCACTCTTGTTAGATGCCTGATTTTGTAAGTACTTAACAAACTCTGATCAACTTCTCCATACAAGGCTGTAAATGATAAACAGCTAACTGCATTTTATTCCTCTCAGGGGATTGAATGCGTAGAGAAGAAAAAGGGAGAGTGTGTATTTCATATATCCTGCATTAGCAAATGGCACAACATTAGATGGTAAGGACCTATGGGAGTGGGCCATTAACACGGTCGTCCGTATCTTCGAAAACACGTCCCATGCAGAATCATTTCTCTGGCCATATCATGAACGGTAAGTCAAGTAAATAACCACACATACACTGATTGTCTTTCAGATTTCGACATAATTCATAAGTTCAAGGCTTTCTTAATATGTAGGAATCACTGGATATTGGTATTCGTTGTTCCAAACAAGAACACAGTTTACTACATTGATTCTCTCAGAGAGTCAACAAACGCTCAGGATCTGACGCATCTTCAGCAATTCATGGATAGGTATTGAATTCTATGATGTTGAAATTAATTTTCATTCATATCTGGTTCAATAATTGATGTTGTCAAAATTCATCTTCATTTGCAGTGTGCTCGCATTGTGGAAAACTAAAGCAGGGAACCTGTTCAAGAGGGAACTACCTCTGCAGCACGATATTGTTTCTCCGGTAACACATCAAAATCCATTATTTTCGGAAAATGTATCCAATAGTCTGCAAATACCTTTTCTTACGCTAGTCAAATGTTCAAGCTTCTAAATAAACCTCTTTCTATTTCTGTCCAAAGAAACAAAATACATATAACACCGGTTAGGTTGTTCCTAACAGGACAAATACATGACTAATTCTGTACAAAAAATTTTAGTGTCCTCAGCAACAAGCAGGGACCAACCTTTGTGGATACTATGTTTGCAGACACATGATCTCCATCTGCAAATCTGCTGATAGTTGTGAAGATGCTCGCGAATTAGTACAAGTAAGTCTATCTTAATTAATATCTTCTACTCCACTCATATGGCACATTCTGATCTTAAAAATACTGCAGCTCATCTTAGAATCGAGGACCCCTGAACCGCTTCCCGCTGGTGAATTGCTGATGGTTCGGAGATTTATCAGCGACTTCTTCCTGAATCACTACATCAATCCCACTTGTGATAATGAGGATTTCAGCATGCCTTCTCCTGAAACATTGAGTAAGAGTTAGCCGCTAAACATATATGCATGGATCCATTGTTTTCCATCTGATGAGGTCTTCGTATTTCATACACTATGATTAATTATGTAATGCATATATGTGTCGACAAATCATTGGAATTTAGCTACCATTTGTTCAATTGCAATTGTTGCGAAATCTGATGAATGTTCTTCCTGTGGGCACTATTTATTCAATTGAATATTGTGGCGAATTTGCTTTTTGCATGCCGATTCAAATGCGATATTTTTGTTTTAACCTGGCAATTGCTCCGCACACGGTTCAACTAAATGAGTGTGTGTGATCCACATCGGAAAGCATACGTCCATCTTAGCGGAACCGTCAGTGATACACAGGAGATCGCAAACGATTTGCCGCACTACTATGTGTGCGTAGGGGCTCCGGAACCGTTTGTGATATCATGTTATCGCACACGAGAGCTCGGAGTAAACCGTTCCCAATGTAAAATAGAACCCTAGTCGTAAATTTTTCAGGAAACATGTGGGATCCCAAACGAAAAGCACATGTCACTCTTGCCGCAACCGTCGGTGATACACAGCAAATCACAAATGGTCTGCAGCACTTGTATATGTGCGAAAGGGCTCCTGAACCATTTGTGATAGAACATTATCGCACACGGTAATTGTTGGGAAATGTGTGCGATGGAGTCTTGCATGGCAGACGGGTTCCGCAGAGAACTCATGTGCGATGGGGCACATATCGCACACAGTCCATATGTTGGCCCGTGTGCCTTACATACTGTTTCCCAAACGGTTCATTACGACACACCGTTTGGTTTCACTACATCATTAGAAACGTTTACTCACCGATCCCACATGTGCGAAAGAATTTAGTGTGTGCTGCATCGCATACGATTACATTTGGCAAGGCCTCTGCATCATGGCTCCATATCGCCGACAGTTTTTGGGTCGTGTGGGAAGGACCCCCCTATCGCAGTCACTCACTTGGCGACGGTTCAAAATGCCATCGCAGAAAGGGGTTAAAAACCGTGTGTATAGCACCTCGCTGTACTAGTGACGGCACCCAGTTTACAAGCCATGCCTTCATGCAGTACATCCAGAGCCTTGGGAGCAAGGTCTCTTTCACCTCCGTTTCCAATCCAAGGAGCAACGGGCAGGCTGAGAGGATGAACGCTGAAGTTTTACGAGGGCTGAAGACAAGAACCTTTGATAGACTGCGAAAATGTGGTAGGTGCTGGATTGATGTGTTGCCGGTGGTTCTTTGGTCAATCATAACGACACCAAATTGAGCTACTGGCCAGACTCGCTTCTCCCTGGTGTACGGGGCTGAAGCAGTGCTCCCCACGGAACTCATATATGGGTCGCCTCGGGTACTTGCCTACGATGAAGTAGCGCAACAGCAACTACGGCATGACGATGCCATGCTCCTCGAGGAAGACCGTCTCCGGGCGGCTGTACGTGCTGCACGATACCAGCAAGCCCTGCACCGCTACCATAGCCACAGGGTTCACGCCCGGAGCCCTAAGGAAGGTGACCTTGTCCTTAGGCGTGTTCAGTCCGCCAAGGGTTCAAACAAGTTGACACCAAAGTGGGAAGGCCCTTATTGGGTAGTACGTGTCACCAGACCTGGCGCAGTCCGTCTGGAGACCAAAGATGGCATCCCAATGCAAAACTCATGGAATAGTGAGCATCTTCATAAGTTCTACCAGTAAGGCATGGTTGTCGGGCCTTGCCCCGGTAGCCTGTTTTGTACAAGCATAGTCCCCTGGACTTGTAACCCTTTGTACAAAGCCAGACGAAGACCCTGTGCAAAGATAATAAAATGAAGCGCTACCACAAAACTTGCATGCATGTTTACTTAAGTATGGTTTTGCTATGATGACTAATCCTTTAAGGAGGATCATATGTTGTCGTTTTCTCCCCTGTACTAACAGCAGGGCCCCTGCCATAGATGAATTCCCCGAAAGGAAGAAGTGAGAATGAGCCAGCATATTGGCCCCCGGCAACTCCTCCTTATCAAGGGCGATAAGAAGGACAACAAACATTGATAAGTTCCCCTCGCCATCCACAATGCGCTCCTGTATGAAAAGCTTATGCGTAGAAAAACCTTGTCGCTCCCAACATATGTGCTCCCATCCTTTGATTTGAAAACTTCTTCAGTCAAGTTGGTCGCAGTAGCATTTGGGGGGGGGGGGGGGGAACGAGGGGCCGGTTTCCATCCATGCTCCTAACCCGTCAGGCAGGGTTCAGTAGCAATAATGGAAGGAGCTGGCAAGGTGTCTTGCCAGGAAACCTTGTTTACTTAAAAGTATTGAGGGTCCATCCCTTATCATGGACGTGAAACATGCACAAGTGCCCGGCAGGCATTCCTTTTTTCATTAATGCGTGGATAAACAAGTAGGAATCATACAGGATACAAGCATGGATAGAGGATTACATAATTTGAACTAAAGTTTGGCAAATGCCTACATCTTTTGATTTGAAAAAAAAGACAAGTGCCCCATAATGCCTTTCTTGTCCCTCTCCTCCTAGGAGTTTTGTCGAGAAGGAAAGAGGGCAAAAGGAGCACCTCGGCAGAAGGCCAGCCCGACCCCGTCAGGACCAGCGGGATGCAGCCTGACAAGACCGGGGGGCATCTCCCCGGCAAGGAAGAAGAGGCCAGGGACAGAGAGAGCGGCTAGGCGATGCCCTGGTCACCACCGCCAGGACCAGAGGAACGCGGCATGAGGGACACCGGCAGGGAAGATGAAGCCGGAGTCCACGAGGAAGCCTGCCAGGGTCCAGCTGGTGGACGCGGAGTCGACCAGGCCAAGCCCCCCGGCAAGTCAGTCTGCCGAGGGTCCGACTGCAGATGGCGATGCTGCCAGTGCCTAGCTGACGGTGACGGTGCGACCGGCGCTCAGCTGGAGTCCGAGCCACCGTACTCTCGCTCGGCGCCGTCATCTTCGCCGTCAGTGTGCTCTTCATCGCTGTCGCTCGAGGAGGAGCTTTCGTCATCGGTCGAGCTCTCCGCGCAGCACCCTAAGCGAGCACCCGAATGCCCGAAGACCTTGATGGAGAGCAGATCAGCCTCCATTAACTTAAAAATGAAGAATGTGCCCCTTCGCCAAGCTGTGGGCACGTGCGATGGTTTTCCAGCCACGCCGGAGAAGCATGACATGAGGTGCGGGGAACTCGACGTCCACCCGCATGTTGCCATTACAACAACCTCTCATGTGTAGCTTCAACCCGTGCGGTTGTTCAACCTCAATCACCCTTGCAAAAGGGACAGGAAGCCGAAGACGGCTGTGCAGGGGCTCGCGCAGCCTGACGATGAACTCCAGCGGCATATCTCCGACAGGACCCTCCATTGAGTGACAGCAGTTCCACCGCGTCCTCCTCGGCCCCGAGTACCGCGCCGGCCATGACCACATCCCACAACTCCGCCTCGCGCACTAGATCCTGCTCCTGCATCCTCAGCTGGGACAGAGATGCAGTGCCGAGAGGAGACCCTTGTAACCGCCGCCGGAGCTCGAGCGCACCCTCTTCCCCTCGCCATAGTAGGAGAAGCGCACGAGAAGAAGAAGATGTGTGGGTGAGCCCTTCCGTTCACCTCTGTGCTCCCTTTTTATAGCGGAGCGTGGCAGGGGGCTGGCTCCCCCCCGTCCTGTGGCAACCGCCCCGCTTCACCAATCCGATTCTTCTGTGTCACTAATGACGCCCAAAATCGCCGACTGTGGTGTCGAGCTTTCTGCCATGGCACTCATTCCCACGCCCTGCGCATCCGCCACCAACCCTGCGCAATGCATGCAGCATACGTGGCGAAAACGGCAGGAGTAGTGGGATGGGTAAAATGGCAGTTACCTCCCCAAACCACGCAGACGCTTCAATCAACTTCCCGTGAATGTGGGCGTCCCTCGGTCCATTACGTGGGTAGCCCCACGTCGTGTGACACTGCCCGGCTCACGGGAGACCCGGGAATCAATTCAATTTCAGGTTAATGAAGAAGCAAAGAAGATCTTAGAAACCTGGATCCAGCTATAGCTTGGTCAGGATGCCCGCCTGTGCATTGTTAGGGCCTACCCCAATGATGCCCGGCAGCATGTACGGGCCAGGCCCGGGGGCTCCTGTCGGTGCAACAAACATTCGCGTTTGTCGACCGAGCTCATGCGCAGGCGTGCTGACGATCATACATCCAGCACCAATGCCTGATGCAAGGACAAGCCAAAAAAGCCGCTCTTCGTGAGATCAATGGGAGCATTAAGAAGAGCAAGATGGCAGAAGGACACCTTGGGAAGGCCTCCCTTGCCAGGCAGGAGAGCCTGGCCAGGTCGAGGCCGCACCAGGGGCAAGTCCGGATTCGCCCCGACAGGCCCACCGGGGCTGCCAAGATCAAACCCCGCCAAGCTCCTTCAACAAATAACCTCCACCAAGACGCCACCGCTCCACCTCACCGCACCCAAGTCGCTAATCTATGCGGTGTCAAGGTGTTAAACAACCAGGTGGATCCTCTCAAGCACGTGGTAGCATCAAGGAGAAAGTTAGCTTTATTGACACCCGTCCAAGAGGCGTGTCAAGCTGATAAGAAGAGGCTGATAAGTGGCGTGACAGGCTTGCCGGGATTCACCCTCGACATGACACCTAGTAGTGCATTTAATGCACTTGGTCCTAACTGCCAGAGTTAGGTATGATAGCACTGTTAGCTATCTAATCACACCCAAAATGACCGTTTTGCCACTTTGGTCACCCCTTAACCTATAAAAGGAGGCCCGAGGCAACCTAGCAAAGGGTTCGAACACTTTGACCCCCTGCATTTGTAAGCTCACGTTGCTCTCCCCATGGCACCCTTGCCGGGCCAGAGCGCATCGAGCCTTCGTCCACCTCCAGATCAATCCACAAAAGCAGGAGTAGGGTTTTACGCTTCAAAGCGGCCCGAACCTGGGTAAGAGAGAGAGAGAGAGAGTCAATCACCGTGCTGTCCCCCACTGCTTCTGCTCTTTGTGTAATGCGGTCGTCCCCATGCCGAACCACAAAGGGGCACCCCTGCCCCATAGGTGATCATGCTTCCACGCCGACACAAATCTACTTATTCTTTTTCTTCCAGCTCCACTCAATGATTCTTTTTCCTCCGTGTGCATCCAAAGCTACACTATGTTTAGTTGTGCTTCTCCAGGACCATACCCACTTGACTCACAACCTTGAAGCTTACCCTTGTTGGAAATTGATGTCAAAGGGGGAGAGAGATGCACATCAAAGCTTATTCACAAACCTCTTCCAAGAAAGGAAGAGAGAGATGCACTATCATAAGAGGAGAGAATTTACATGTCTCTAAGAGAGGAGAGTTATGTTGTCAGTTTATCTTTATTCTGAGTCAGTTTGCTCTGATTTTGTAGTTTGCTCTGATTTTGTCTCACCCTACCTACTCCCATTATCCAATGCTAGATTCAGGGGGAGAGGAAGTAAAATCTTAGGGGAGAAAAATACTTGTAAATTCATTGCAAATCTCCTTTGGGGACATGTCTATATCTAAAGGAGTACTCACCGAGTAGTACTTATCTAACACATGTCATCCCAGTCTTGGTACCCTTGTGGATCTTGTGACTACTCTCTTTTTTAAATCTCCTTGTGTTGTCTAACATTGTTTTCTCAAGATCATTTCTTCAAGAACTAGTTCAAGGACCACGAGGTAAGTATATGCATCCCACTAATGTACATGATGATCTCTTATTTGCTGCACATATTGTTTGCAAGAGGGAATCATAAACATGAAGGTACATCTCACATCATTGTTGCTCTGATGCATATAACCAAGATACATGTAACTCATTACTCATTCTATCATGTTGTGCATTCACATGTCTTAAACTGTTATCATAAACATGATTGCACATCTATAGGGGGAGCTTATGCATGTTACATGTTCCTTCAAAGCTTGAATGAACTACTCATTAAATTCTTACTTAAAGCTTTGATGTATGTTGTCATTAATTACCAAAAGGGGGGAGATTGAAAGCATATTTGCTCCCTTGGGTGCTTTTGATAATCAATGACAACATAAATATTGTTGGACTAATAGTTCTACCTAGAATATTTCAGATAAGTCCAACAGTGGCATGGCAAGGACGAGAGAATGTGGACCCTTCAAAATGCTAAGGGCATGGATTGGCAAAAGCTCAAGACTCTACATTTTTGGTTAAGCGATCCAAGTTCACATTGAGTCCATAGGAAAGCCAATACTATTAAAAGGGGATGAGGTTTTGATGATGATCAGTTGCTCAAGTGCTTAGTGATATTGCTCCAAAATCCTCAACCACTTTCTCTATCCAAATATGTCCAAAACCCTTCATGCCAACTCGGTCCTACCGAATCGTACATTTCGGACCCACCGAGTTCATCTGGACACTTCCACGGCCAAACCCTAGCATTTCGGTCTGACCGAAACAGCTCTCGGTCCCACCAAGATGGCCTGGCCAAGTTTCTGTGATGAAATCACTTCATTTTGGAATCATCGAGTGAAACTGATCGGAATTACCGAAACGAGGTTCTACCTTTGCCATTGCACTTCGGTCCCACCGAGATAGTATAATCGGTCTCACCAAAAACGCTAACGGTCAAGTCTTTTGCACTAGTCGGTCTCACCGAGTTTATCACTTCGGTCCCACCGAGTTAGGTCAAAAGCTTGTAACGGTTGGATTTTTTGTGCTGCCTATTTATACCCCTAAACCACCACTTACTCTCTAAGAGAGCCATCAGAATGAAACACAACTTCTACCATTCATTTTCTGAGAGAGAACCACCTGCTCATTGATGACCCACAAGTATAGGGGATCAATCGTAGTCCTTTCGATAAGTAAGAGTGTCGAACCAAACGAGGAGCAGAAGGAAATGACAAGCGGTTTTCAGCAAGGTAATTTTTGCAAGCACTGAAATTGTTGGTAACTGTAACATCCCAAAATTCTAAATTTTGGAATGTTATATTAAATAAATAGTTTTGATTGATTGTTTGATTGTGGTGTGGTTGCTTGTGTGAAATTGAGTGAAATTTGGAAACTTTTTGAAAGTTGAATGAGAGGGAATAAAATGACTTTCCCAAAACTTTCACCTTGCATTTATGATCTCCATGAATTCATATTCATTTCATCACAAACCCTAGAGTGAAGATAACATGACTTCTTCTATTTTAAAAGGGGTTTTTGAAAAGATTTGAATTCCATTTGGAAATATTCCAAATTCGAAAACTTTATGCAACTCAATGATTTTCATGAGAGGAGATAAAATGACTTCTTCAAATTATATGAAATATGAGTTGGAAGTTTAAAACAATCGAATTTAAAGTCCCTTTGAAATTATTTTCAATTTGAGTATGTAGGTTTTATTCAAAATGTTTTTATCCAAAAATAAAATATATGGAAATTAGGGTAAAATGATTCCCTTCAATATAAAATTAGAGGAAATAAATTTGAAATCATTTTGGTATTTTAAAATGATTTTTATTAGGTTTTATTGAGCAGTAGCACTGTTTGCTTTATTTAAATTTTTGTGAAATTTATTTGGCGTGAAAATATGTTCGTCTTTAGGAAATCTTTTTCTGAAAATTTTGAATATAATATGCCTATAATTTTCTATTTTCCGTTTACCTTTTTTGTTTTTATTCTAAAAAAAAAAAATGTACGAGCGACGACTGCTATCCTTCGCCAGGTGCGAACAAAAGCTAGCAGGTCGGACTATATTATTTTTCCGAGTATCTTTAATTATTATTTTCTGTTAAAAAAAAAAAAGGACGCATGCGGCAGGCCGGCCAAAGGCCTGGGACGTAGTTCTTTTTTTTTTTTCCGATATCTTTCGTCTGCCTTTTGTTTACGTTTAGTCCCACATTGCCTAGCTTTTGACCTCTAAGCCTCCTTTCCACCTATAAATATAGACCCATAGAGCCTCCAAAAATCATCCGATTCGGGTTAAATCAATATATTTTGGTTTGACTAGATTCACTAAATAAAAATATTTTTCTTCTCTCCGGCGGGACTTCTGAAAGTTGTCTTCCCTCTCGGAAGTCTCTTTTCTCTACCTTATAAAGGTATCTTTCTTCGTATTTTTTTTATACTCCCGTAGCTTATTTATTTCTAGACTAGTACGGTAGAATAATTAGATTTAAAATTAGTCCTTGTATTTACATTTTAGGACTAGAATTCTTTTAGCCATAACTCTTTTCTTCCGTAAAACAGCTTGGCCCTGATTTTTCAAATAGCCATAACTTTTTAATCGTTCATCCAAATTAGACGAAACCAACGCCAATATTTTGTCTTGATCCACTTTCTAGTGAATCTATCAAATAAACTTTTTGCAACTTTCAAATTTCGAAATTTGTTCAGATTCATATTAAAACTGTTTTGGCTATAACTTGAGTTTCGTAACTCCGATTTAATGATTCTTTTTGCTAATTGAAGCTTGACACTAACTTTCTGATAAGACCAAATCCACCCATTTTGGTACTGTTAGAAATTGTTTTCTGTTGCAAGAGTTAATTGCTAGTTTTCGAAGTTTTTTGAGATCTTTTTTCGATCTCTTTTGCATGAGTGCTTATGTATGCAATTGCTTGCTCACGTTAGATTGAACGGAGGTGACGAGTAGAACTATCAGGAATTTGAGTGCGAAGGATCTTCATCAACAGTACAGGCAAGTAAACATGATCATACTTCTTCGTTACCCAGTTTTTATGCATTGTTTCGACCCTCAAATATTGCGATTGGATGTGATTAACTTGTGGGTATTGGGAAGTAGATGATGAGGTAGAACCATCTTTTTTTTTTAATATCAAACCCTTGGGAGTTACTTCTACGCTATGCTTATTGCCATGCTATGCTCGTAGACGTGGATTGGGTTTTGAGTGTATCCATGACAGATGTGAGATTGTTAATTAATGGTTAATTAAGGTGGCTACTTTAATACACATCTGGGTGGATGGTTGGGGGCACCCTGGGGATATACCAGTGGCTTGCCCGGACCTGGGGATATACCAGTGTTGCCTAGAGATCCGGGGTTATACTGTGTGCTCTCCTCTGGTTCGCCACCCAGGCTCAAAGGGATCATAAGATTATTCATGCTAGAAACTTCCGTGTGCAGCCACAAGCTATTATGGGCTCTAGCATAGTTGAGTATGTTACATGACCTCTTTCAGTGGTAGGCTAGCAGATGTAGGGGAAAGTAGGTGTAACTGTCTACCCAGAGTAAGGAGTAAATGTTTCTGAAAGACTGTGTCTCGGTCATCCGTTTCTCAAACACCATGAAGTGCGAGAAATCCAACGGAGGAGATCGAGTCTTGTGGGGAAAAGTGCACAAACCTCTGCAGAGTGTACAAACTAATCATGATTAGCCGTGTCCCCGGTTATGGACATCTTGAGTATCTGGTTCTTGGATCATCATATTGAATCCCATCACTCTAAATTAATTTGTTGGGATTAATGATTACTTTTAATTGGGATTGAGAGGGGGTTTTACCTTCTCAATATTTTCAACCAACTTTGTAGTTAAACAAAATATATTCCTTTGATGTAGGGAAAAATTGGCTTTTCGCAAAACATATTAACCGTAGAGCCTCCACCAGCCATATATGCATGTAGTGATAGCAATTATTCTGTTCATTGCTCTACTGTGTTATCTTGCCAGTACATTCAATGTACTGACCCATTTCGGGCTGTAACGTCTCATGTTGCAGGATTCTTACGACGAGTAAGTGATACGTTAGGGTTACGATTTCTACACTCAACTTTGCCGTTGGTGTTGATGGGAATCCACAACCTTGTTGTTACTTCCGCTATTTGGATTGAGGTAATAGTATTTACGTTACTTTATACATGTGATTTACCTCTGTTATAAATCCTCGAGTACTGTGTGTGTCAGCATACCGATCCAGGGATGACACTTAAGCACAGAGACTTTGATCCATTCGGGTCGGGTCGCTACAAGATGGTATCAGAGCACATGTTGACTGTAGGACGCGACCCTAGAAACTGGCCAGCCCATAGGAAAGATTTTTCTCTACAACTTTCTTTTCAAAAAGATCTTTTACCTCTCTTCTCTTCTGAGCTTATTCAAATATTCCCTTTTAGTTAGACTACCCCTTTACCTTTTGACCATGAAGATTCAGCTGATGAGACCACTCCAAGAAGTACAAGATATCGGACAACTAAGACCACTTCGGAATGAAGAGGATTTTACCGTGCATTATAATAATGGAAACTACAACAGTTGAAGACTCCGAAGACTAGGAGAATTTGAAGTTTCTGAAGAATTTCCAGATTTGTATGACCTAGTAAGGCTACTCTTATGGAATTTGTCAGACTATTGAGGCTGTCAATACCCGAGATCAAGGTGTGTCGGAGAAAGACCGGAACATGGAGCGTTAAAACTCAAAGTTTTTGTCAAGAAAACCCTAAGGCAGGAGATATCAACTATGGAATGATAGCTCATGGCAGAGACATGGGCATAAACACGGCTATCCATGATGCTATCGCCCGCCAAGGCTATTGTCACCATGCTGAGTTAAGCATACATTTCGTCTGAAGGATTGGGTGACAAAAGGGCTAATGGAGCATCTATCAGCAAAAGATGAAGTTTAACCTTAGCTGGTGTATCGACAGGATCTGGAGTATTACATCGAGAATTTTAAGATGGACCTTCAGGAAGCCGTATTTGACAAGGAAGCATTTCGTGAAGAACTCAGGACCCAGAAGCTGAAAGTAGCCAAGCTGGAGGAGAAAAACCTCGAGATACCAGAGATTCGTCAGGAACTGAAGGACAGTAGGACCATGGTTCATTGCCAAGGATGTTGAAACCCAGAAGTTTGGAATGCAACTCTAGAATATTAAAGGACGTCACGAGAGACTTCGCGTCAACAGAGATGATTTGGCAAAAGAACTTGAGAAGGTCAAGCACGATCGGAAGAAGCCCATCGGAGACATGAACAAGACTTGAAGAGTTTGGCGACTTTGAAGATTTATTGACCTTTAGAAGACCAAACCCCTGTTATACCTACGTTAGATGCGACGATTGTGAGCTGTCATTTGTTTGATGTTTTTTCGACAGCCACAAAATAAAATTTGCCTCTTCAAATCTATTGTTTGTATTGTGTGTACCCCTCTCTATCTCTCTTATCTCACCCCGAATCCCTAGGAACCAATAGAGGATGAATGGAGATGAACTCATATTTTATGGACCGATGACTCAATTGGAGACGGACCGATGGATTCAAAACATGGAAGATCACATGAAGAATAACACTATAGCCGGAAAGGATATGGCCCAGCATGCTCTTCAGTGCTTTGAAAGAGGTGCTGCTACTTGGTGGAGGATGTACCAAACCATCAATGGATGGCAAAGAGTAACCACTTGGAAAGAATTTAAGTTGACTCTGCTAAAGTCTCGGCTTGTGTCCCAGAAGTTGAAGCCTTATGGAAATGATATGAAGAAACCTTGTGCATGCAAGCTCTGTGGAGAAATAGGACACAACCATAAAGAACACAAGGATGAATGCCCTCATTGTGAAGAGAGTCACCCAGCTGAAGAAAGCCCAACTAGGCAGATTACTTGTTTCTTGTGTGAAGGGACTACCCACTACCCTGCTCAGTTCACATTTACCCCATGGTACAAAGAACCATCCAGCAGAAGAAAGAAGCAATGAAAGGAGCCCTCATGGAAATTTTAGAAGAACCTGTGATGAAGGAAGAGGTGGAGGACACACCCGAAGAAGACCTAATTAAACCCTGCACCAAGTCATGTTATTCATGTGGAGAAGAAGGACACATCTCCCAGAATTGTCTGAAGGGGGATCTAGTAGCATTCCCGACAGAGGAAGTAGAGTATGATCCACAGGAAATAGAAGTCCTGATTGGCACGGAAAAGTCCAGAAAGAGAAATAGATTGGATTCCAAGAACAACCAAATTTCTACAAAGAAGGACCTGAGTCATATCATATGTTTTAGGTGCAAAGATTCAGGACACTACTTTAGCGAATGCCCAAAAAGGAAGCCGAGGACCCAAGGAGGCTATGTAATCACTAGGAAACCACGAGACTTGTCAGAAGTAATATGTTTCTGCTGTAATGAAGCATGTCACTTTGCCAGAGATTGTCCCAATGAGAAGGAGACTTGTGCTAAATAGTTGTGTCGAAAAAGAAATATAGTAGTAGTAGTGAGAACATTTCCTTTATATTGAGGTGTTGAGTTGAGGCATGTAATGGAAATGCAGGAGATTGTAATAATTTGAGAATCAATAAAGTTAGCATTATTGTTGGTACTGATTTGGATTTTATGAGTTGTTACTCTATGAATAAAGATTTTGACCATTTTCGAGGATATGAGAAATATGGTCTACGGATGAATTTGTGCAGTTCAAGGGTGGTAGTACCCTGTGAGGACACTTGACCTCTGGAAAAGATAATGATATTCCACGGAGTGGACTTCAGACAAAATAAGTACGAGTTTTATCTCGATATGTGGGATACCCCAAGAATATGAAGGGATGAAGTGCTATTGGATATAAAGGAGGTAGAAGGTTGGCAATATGGAGCAACTGTAACTCCCTGATGAGTCTGTGTAATCCCTTCTTAGTTTGGTACCAATAGAAGGAGAGGAGACAGTATAATTGGATGGATTTAAGAATGCTGGGAAGCTCAAGGTTGGAATAAGGATCAGTTGCCCCGATGATGAGTTCAAGGTTTACAAGTGATGAGATGGGCCATAACCCACAGGCCCTAGGACCTACCAAGAAGCAAGCACATTCTTGCTGAAGGAAAAACCCTGGAAGAAGATACGACTTTATCAACAGACGATCTTATAGGAGTTACGCAAAACCTGAGAGCTGTGAAGGAACGATAGATTGTTTGTCTGGCTTGCAGAATCAATGGATTATCCGAACTTGGTTCGTCGACAAGAGAAATTCTGCAATGCTTGTGAGGATGACCAAGTGTTAGAATGCGAGATTCGCTAAACCATATACAAGGTAATGATTTGGGTGCGGGATGGATTGATCACCATACCGACTTACTCTTATTATTCGCCTTGCTATATGGGATGGTAAATCTGAGTGACTTACCCATAGTAGAGCGACGACGATCAAAACCTTGTTTAAACCATAGAATGGTGTGACAATTTTTCCCCTTGTACAAGGCAGTTGTTGCCAACCGTAGGCCATACGGTGAGAATGAAGCCCAGACCCGTTTTCTGCAGGGACCCAGTCAAATTGTTTGATGACCACCATGAGATATCGATAGTTGTTTAGTATTGGCGCCAAACATGTCAGCTAAGAAGACACTGTCTCGGAAGAACCTTAATTACCATGATGCAAGGACACAAGAATTGAAAAAAAAAAGGTTATGCCACTACCGGAAGAGCGCAGAGAAGGAATTATCCTGAAGATCTGAGAAGATCGACACTGTCAACAATAAAGATGGAGTACATGAGTTTTGATGGAACCATAACCATGCTTCTAAGGGTGGTAGCACCCAAGACCCCCTGTGACAATCGATGGATTTTGAGGAGACCCCCGACCCTAACCTATTTCTTGCTAGCCTCTCCGAATCTCGAGGACGAGATTCATTTTAAGGATGGTAGGTTTGTAACATCCCAAAATTCTAAATTTTGGAATGTTATATTAAATAAATAGTTTTGATTGATTGTTTGATTGTGGTGTGGTTGCTTGTGTGAAATTGAGTGAAATTTGGAAACTTTTTGAAAGTTGAATGAGAGGGAATAAAATGACTTTCCCAAAACTTTCACCTTGCATTTATGATCTCCATGAATTCATATTCATTTCATCACAAACCCTAGAGTGAAGATAACATGACTTCTTCTATTTTAAAAGGGGTTTTTGAAAAGATTTGAATTCCATTTGGAAATATTTCAAATTCGAAAACTTTATGCAACTCAATGATTTTCATGAGAGGAGATAAAATGACTTCTTCAAATTATATGAAATATGAGTTGGAAGTTTAAAACAATCGAATTTAAAGTCCCTTTGAAATTATTTTCAATTTGGAGTTATTTGGTTTTTATTCAAATTGTTTTTATCCAAAAATAAAATATATGGAAATTAGGGTAAAATGATTCCCTTCAATATAAAATTAGAGGGAAATAAATTTGAAATCATTTTGGTATTTTTAAAATGATTTTTATTAGGTTTTATTGCAGCAGTAGCACTGTTTGCTTTATTTAAATTTTTGTGAAATTTATTTGCCGCTGAAAATATGTTCATCTTTTAGGAAATCTTTTTCTGAAAATTTTGATATATAATATGCCTATGGAAATTTTTCTTATTTTCCGTTTACCTTTTTTTTGTTTTTATTCTAAAAAAAAAAAACTGTACGAGCGACCGACTGCTATCCTTCGCCAGCGTGCGCAACATAGCTAGCAGGTCGGACTATATTATTTTTCCAGTTGTCCTTTAATTTATTTATTTTCTGTAAAAAAAAAACGCACGCAGACAAGCGCGCACACGCGCAGGCCGGCCGAAGGCCCATGCGGCGTCGTTTCTTTTCTTTCGTCTGCCTTTTGTTTACGTTTAGTCCCACATTGCCTAGCTTTTGACCTCTAAGCCTCCTTTCCACCTATAAATATAGACCCATAGAGCCACCAAAAATCATCCGATTCGGGTTAAATCAATATATTTTGGTTTGACTAGATTCACTAAATAAAAATATTTTTCTTCTCTCCGGCGGGACTTCTGAAAGTTGTCTTCTCTCTCGGAAGTCATCTTTTCTCTACCTTATAAAGGTATCTTTCTTCGTATTTTTTTTATATACTCCCGTAGCTTATTATTTCTAGACTAGTACGGTAGAATAATTAGATTTATAAATTAGTCCTTGTATTTACATTTTAGGACTAGAATTCTTTTAGCCATAACTCTTTTTCTTCCGTAAAACAGCTTGGCCCTGATTTTTCAAATAGCCATAACTTTTTACTCGTTCATCCAAATTAGACGAAACCAACGCCAATATTTTTGTCTTGATTCCACCTTTCTAGTGAATCTATCAAATAAACTTTTTGCAACTTTCAAATTTCGAAATTTGTTCAGATTCATATTCAAACTTGTTTTGGCTATAACTTGAGTTTCGTAACTCCGATTTAATTGATTCTTTTTGCTAATTGAAGCTCTTGACCTAAACTTTCTGATAAGACCAAATCCACCCAATTTTGGTACTGTTAGAAATTGTTTTCTGTTGCAAGAGTTAATTGCTAGTTTTCGAAGTTTTACGAGATCTTTTCTTCGATTCTTTTGCATGAGTGCTTATGTATGCAATTGCTTGCTCACGTTAGATTGAACGGAGTGTGACGAGTAGAACTATCAGGAATTATGAGTGCGAAGGATCTTCATCAACAGTACAAGGCAAGTAACACATTGATCATACTTCTTCGTTACCCAGTTTTTATGCATTAGTTTCGACCCTCAAATATTGCATGATTAGGATGTGATTAACTTGTGGGTATTGGGAAGTAGATGATGAGGTAGAACCTATTGCCTTTTTTTTTAATATCAAACCCTTGGGAGTTACTTCTACGCTATGCTTATATTGTCATGCTATGCTCGTAGACGTGGATTGGGTTTTGAGTGTATCCATGACAGATGTGAGATTGTTAATTAATGGTTAACTTAAGGTGGCTACTTTAATACACATCTGGGTGGATTGGTTGGGGCACCCTGGGGATATACCAGTGGCTTGCCCGGACACCTGGGGATATACCAGTGTTGTCCTAGGAGATCCCGGGGTTATACCGTGTGATCCTCCTATGGTTCGCCACCCAGGCTCAAAGGGATCATAAGATTATTCATGCTAGAAACTTCCGTGTGCAGCCACAAGCTATTATGGGCTCTAGCATAGTTGAGTATGTTACATGACCTCTTTCAGTGGTAGGCTAGCAGATGTAGGGGAAAGTAGGTGTAACTGTCTACCCAGAGTAAGGAGTAAATGTTTCTGAAAGACTGTGTCTCGGTCATCCGTTTCTCAAACACCATGAAGTGCGAGAAATCCAACGGAGGAGATCGAGTCTTGTGGGGAAAAGTGCACAAACCTCTGCAGAGTGTACAAACTAATCATGATTAGCCGTGTCCCCGGTTATGGACATCTTGAGTATCTGGTTCTTGGATCATCATATTGAATCCCATCACTCTAAATTAATTTGTTGGGATTAATGATTACTTTTAATTGGGATTGAGAGGGGGTTTTACCTTCTCAATATTTTCAACCAACTTTGTAGTTAAACAAAATATATTCCTTTGATGTAGGGAAAAATTGGCTTTTCGCAAAACATATTAACCGTAGAGCCTCCACCAGCCATATATGCATGTAGTGATAGCAATTATTCTGTTCATTGCTCTACTGTGTTATCTTGCCAGTACATTCAATGTACTGACCCATTTCGGGCTGTAACGTCTCATGTTGCAGGATTCTTACGACGAGTAAGTGATACGTTAGGGTTACGATTTCTACACTCAACTTTGCCGTTGGTGTTGATGGGAATCCACAACCTTGTTGTTACTTCCGCTATTTGGATTGAGGTAATAGTATTTACGTTACTTTATACATGTGATTTACCTCTGTTATAAATCCTCGAGTACTGTGTGTGTCAGCATACCGATCCAGGGATGACACTTAAGCACAGAGACTTTGATCCATTCGGGTCGGGTCGCTACAGTAACAGGTAGTTTGATAACAAGATAATTTGTAACGAGCAAGTAACGGTAACGGTAACAAAAGTGCAGCAAGGTAGCCCAATCCTTTTTGTAGCAAAGGACATGCCGGAACGGTCTCTTATAATAAGCAAAGCGTTCTTGAGGGCACACGTGAATTTCATCTAGCCACTTTCGTCATGTTGGTTTGATTCGCATTCGTTACTTTGATAATTTGATATGTGGGTGGACTGGTGCTTGGGTATTGTTCTTACTTGAACAAGCCTCCAACTTATGATTAACCCCCCTCGCAAGCATCCGCAACTACGAAAAAGAATTAAGATAAAAGCTAACCATAGCATTAAACATATGGATACAGATCAGCCCCTTACGAAATAGCGCATAAACTAGGGTTTAAGCTTCTGTCACTCTAGCAACCCATCATCTAATAACTACTCCACAATGCATTACCTTAGGCCTAAAGATGGTGAAGTGTCATGTAGTCAACGTTCACATAACATCACTAAGGGAATCACAACATACACATCATCAAAATACCAAACGAATATCAAATTCATATGATTACTTGCAACATGATTTCTCCCGTGGCCTCAATAACAAGGGAAACTACTCACAAATAATATTCATGCTCAAGATCAGAGGAGTAACCAATATCATAATGGATCTGAACATATAATCTTCCACCAAATAAACCGGGTAGCATCAACTACAAGATGTAATCAACACTACTAGTCACCCACACGTACCAATCTCAGGTTTTGATACAAAGATTGAACACAAGCGATGAACTAGGGTTTGAGATGAGATGGTGTTGTTGAAAATGTTGATGAAGATTGGCCTCCCAAAGATGAGAGGCCTGTTGGTGATGACGATGGCTTCGATTTCCCCCTCCGGGAGGTAAGTTCCCGCGACGGAATCACTCCGCCGGAGGGCAAAAGTGCTCTTGCCCAAGTTTCGCCTCGAGACGACGGCGCTCTGTCCCGAAAGTCCTCTCCTTATTTTTTTTCTAGGTCAAAATACCTTATGTACCAGAAGATGGGCACAGGAGGTGGGCCGAGGAGCCCACTATCCACCAGGGCGCGCCTAGAGGGGGTGGTGCACCCTGGTGCCTAGTGGGCACCTAGGTGGCCCCCCTCCGGTAGTTCTTTTCTCCAGTATTTTTTATATATTACAAAATAATTCTCCATAAAATTTCAGCTCATTTGGAGATGTGCAGAATAGGTATCTCTGACGTAGCTTTTTCAGGTCCAGAATTCCAGCTGCCGGCATTCTCCTTCTTTGTGTAAACCTTGCATATTATGAGAGAAAAGGCATTAGAATTACTCCACAAAGTGATATAATGAATCAAAATGCTATAAATAGCAGTAGGAAAACATGATGCAAAATGGACGTATCAACTCCCCCAAGCTTAGACCTCGCTTGTCCTCAAGCGAAAGCCGATATCGAAAATCATGTCCACATGTTTAGAGATAGAGGTGTCGATAAAAACAAAATACGGACATAGTAGCATCATGCTTATTATTATAACATCAATAAACTGTATCATAAAAATTCTCATGAGCAAGTAACAATTCATCACAACATCGAAGTATGAAGCATAAACTCTATTGAAAACTAACAAACTATGTTCTCAGTCAACTTTGCAACTACAATTCATCGTATTTTTAGGAAGGGTCTCGTATCGGAGCCTTTTGGCAAGTCCACATACTCAACCATCATTTAGTCTTCTATGATTGCTAACAGTCACATCATATATATGAGCAAAAAGTTTCAACCGGACACATTGAAAGATAGGGGCTTATAGTTTCACCTCCCAAAATTTTCACCTCAAGGGTGATGTCAACAATAATAATTCATGATCACTCACATCCAATTGGATATATGTGCCTAGATCTTTCCCCACCACATGAAGCTTGCAAAAGAAAAATAAAAAGGAATGGAGGAGAACACTTTGACTCTTGCATAAAAAGTAAATACATAAAAGTAAAAGATAGGCCCTTCGCAGAGGGAAGCAGAGGTTGTCATGTGCCTTTTGGTTTTGTATGAATAATCTCTTAATCCAAAAGAAGGTCATGTTATATTGCCCCTTATGATAGCAACCTTTATTATGAAGTCTGTCGCTTTTATTACTTTTCCATCACAAGTTCGTACAACGCTTATTTTCCCTTACACTAAAAGATCAAACACTTTTAGAAGCAATTTTTATTGCCTTATGCATCGATGACAACTTACTTGAAGGATCTTACTCAATCCATAGCTAGGTATGGTGGACTCTCAAAACATGGATTTGGGTTTAAGGGTTTTGGATGCACAAGTAGTATCTCTACTTAGTGCGGATTTTTTGGCTAGCAAAGATATTGAGCACACACAACATGTTAGAGGATCCATGACAATATAACTTCTATGTGAATATGAACAAACATAAATCATTACATTGTCTTCCTTGTCCAACATCAACAATTTGGCATAAGATATTTAATGGGGGCTCACAATCATAAAAGATGTCCAAGATGGTATATTTGCATGTGAATCTTCTCTTCCCTTATTAATTCTTTCATGAATTCCATCATTGGCCAATGCTATGTTTGTCAACTTTCAATAAATTTTACCACTTATACTTTTCCTTATGTGATGTCATTACTTACCATAATATTAGCATATGATCTTTTTATTATTTCCTTTATTTTGATTAAAACAAGAAAGTAAAGAAGCAAAATCTCAAACAAATCTTTTTTATATAATTCTCACTCGATTACATAGATAGATAGATCACGAAACTAGCACTCGAAAATAGATCAAACTAAACTTTTATTCAACTAAATCACGAAATAACTAAGGATAGAACTAAGATAGGTAAAGGTAATAAAAGTGATGGTGATACAATACCTGGGCATCTCCCCCAAGCTTGGCACAAGCCAAGGGGAGTGCCCATACCCGTGTACTTAAGTATCCTTCTTTGGTGATGGTGGTGATGAAGTAGTCGGCTTGTCTTCCAACATATTCATGAGTGCCTCCCTCAAACTTTGAATCTCTCGGAGGGCTCGATGAAGCAACTCAGTGTTCTTCTCCACTCTAGCCATAATATGTTTATTCTCTGGTCCCTAAGTTTGTTCCTGCATCACTTTCTCTTGGATGAGATATGTCCCAATTCGACGGTATGTGCACACGAGGAGTATTTTCGAACCCATAGTTGTGAATCAAATTGTGAAAATTGTTTCGATGTAACCTGTGTAAAGGCCTCCTTGGAGGGAGTCCTTCTTGCACTTCAGGGCTCTCTTGATAGTTTGTTGATCTCATGGCTTGATGGGGATTAGGAATAGTGGAGATGCCGGCCAGTGTTCCCCTCTCGGAGGACGGAGTGTGGACTCCAAGCGAATTCCCTTCATCTTCTTCCATGGCAACCTCCTCAATTCCCTCTCCCCTTAACTCCACATGTAGCAACCAAGCATCGCCTTCTACATTGTTGGAGGAGGGAGAAGACATGATGCCTGGCTGGATAGATCTGACAGAAAAACAGCACGGAACAAGAACAGAAGATTTCTCCGTGATACGGTGGTCAATACGTCCGGGGAAGTATATAAAGAATTTTTATCTTGGGAAACAAGCATACTACAGGAAAACGGAGTCGGGATGGTGCCCGAGGGGCCCACTACCCACCAGGGTGCGCCAGGTGGGGCAGGCATGCCCTGGTACCTAGTGGGCACCTGGGTTGCCTTCCCGGTTGTTTCTTATTTTTTTTATTTTTTCTAATATTCCAAAACTGACAGAAAAATTTTTTGCGGAATTTTTGGAGTCGGTTTACTTACTGTATCACGTACCTCTTCCTTTTCAGGGTTCTGGAGTGTTCTGGAAGGTCTCTTTTATGTATTCCTCCGGTGCCATGGCTTGAATAATATTAGTTTCAACATTAATGGGTGTACCTGAAATATAGTGCTTCATTCTTTGTCCATTGACCACCTTCAGATTAGTGCCTTCATCATTATTGATCTTAATAGCTCCAAAACGATAAACTTCTTCGATGATATATGGTTTTTCCCATTTGGAGAGAAGTTTTCTTGCAAAAAATCTAAAACAAGAATTGTACAATAGAACATATTCACCCACTTTGAATTCCCGCTTTTAGATTCTTTTGTCATGCCATCTTTTAACTTTTTCCTTGAATAGTTTGGCATTTTCATAGGCTTGGGTTCTCCATTCATCTAGTGAGCTAATATCAAATAACCTCTTTTCACCGGCAAGTTTGAAGTCATAGTTGAGTTCTTTAATTGCCCAATACGCTTTATGTTCTAACTCAAGAGGCAAAAGACAAGCTTTTCCATAAACCATTTTATAAGAAGACATACCCATAGGATTTTTATAAGTTGTTCTGTAAGCACAAAGTGCATCATCTAATTTCTTAGACCAATTCTTTCGGGACCTATTGACAATTTTTTGTAATATTAACTTTATTTCTCTGTTGCTAAGTTCAACTTGTCCACTAGATTGAGGGTGATAAGGAGATGCAATTCTATGGTTGACATCATATTTAGCAAGCAATTTATGGAAAGCACCATGAATAAAATGTGAATCACCATCAGTCATTAAATATCTAGGGACTTCAAACCTAGGGAAAATAACTTCTTTAAGCATTTTAGTGGAGGTGTTATGATCAGCACTACTAGTTGGAATAGCTTCTACCCACTTAGTGACATAATCAACAGCAACCAAAATATGTGTATACCCATTAGAGGAAGGAAATGGTCCCATATAATCAAAGCCCCAAACATCAAATGGTTCAATAAGAAGTGAATAATTCATAGGAATTTCCTGATGTCTACCAATATTACCAATTCTTTGACATTCATCAGAGGATAAGACAAACTTATGGACATCTTTGAAAAGAGTAGGCCAATAAAAACCAGATTGTAATACCTTGTGTGTTGTTCTATCTCCCGCATGATGCCCTCCATAGGCTTCGGAGTGACATTTCTGTAAGATTTGTTCCTATTCATGCTTAGGTATACAACGTCTAATAATACCATCTACTCCCTCTTTATAAAGATGTGGGTCATCCCAATAGTAATGTCTTAAGTCAAAGAAGAATTTTTTCTTTTGTTGGTAGGTGAAACTAGGTGGTATAAATTTAGCAACAATATAATTAGCATAGTCAGCATACCAAGGAGTATAATGAGAAGCATTTACGACAGCTAGTTGTTCATCATGGAAGCTATCATCAATAGGTAGTGGGTCATCAAGAATGTTTTCTAACCAAGACAAGTTATCGGCTACGGGATTCTCAGCTCTTTTCCTATCAGTGATGTGCAAGTCAAATTCTTGTAGCAATAGAACCCACCTAATGACTCTAGGTTTAGCATCTTTCTTTTCCATAAGATATATAATAGCAGCATGATCCGTGTGAACAGTTACTTTAGAATCAACAATGTAAGATCTGAATTTATCACAAGCAAACACAACTGCTAAAATTCTTTTTCAGTAGTAGCATAATTTATTTGGGCACGGTCTAGAGTTTTACTATCATAGTGTATAACATTTAATTTTTTATCAA
The DNA here is from genome assembly GCA_011799875.1 of Thinopyrum elongatum. Taxonomy (NCBI): domain Eukaryota; kingdom Viridiplantae; phylum Streptophyta; class Magnoliopsida; order Poales; family Poaceae; genus Thinopyrum; species Thinopyrum elongatum. The sequence goes on along the minus strand of CM022303.1, from coordinate 176,727,065 downwards.
CTCTTTGTCCTAGAACAGCACCAACAACGTAATCACTCGCATCACACATAATTTTTAAAGGCAAGTTCCAATCAGGTGGTTGAATGATGCGTCCATTTTGCATCATGTTTTCCTACTATTATTTATAATGTTTTTATGCATAATAAAACTTCATTGAGTAATTCTAATGCCTTTTCTCCCATAATATGCAAGGTTTACACAAAGAGGGGGAATACCGGCAGCTAGAATTTTGGACCTGAAAAAGCTATGTCGGAGATACCTATTCTGCACATCTCCAAATGAGCTGAAATTTTACGGAGAATTATTTTGGAATATATAATAAATATTGGAGAGAAGAACTACCAGAGGGGGGCTGCCAGGTGCCCACGAGACACCAGGGCACACCAGCCCCTCCAGGCGCGCCCTGGTGGGTGGTGGGCAGCCTTGCCCACCTCTGGTGCCCATCTTGTGGTATATAAGGTCTTTTGACCTAGAAAAAATAAGGGGGGGACTTTCGGGATGGAGCGCCACCATCTCGAGGCGGAACTTGGGTAGGAGCACTTTTGCCCTCTGGCGGAGCGATTCCGCCGGGGGAACTTCCATCCCAGAGGGGGAAATTGAAGCCATCGTCATCACCAACAATCCTCTCATCTTTGGGAGGCCAATCTCCATCAACATCTTCAACAGAACCATCTCATCTCAAACCCTAGTTCATCTCTTGTGTTCAATCTTTGTACCGGAACATCAGATTGATACTTGTGGGTGACTAGTAGTGTTGATTACATCTTGTAGTTGATGCTATATGGTTTATTTGGCGGAAGATTATATGTTCAGATCCATTATGCTATTTAATATCCCTCTGATCTTGAGCATGAATATTATTTGTGAGTAGTTACCCTTGTTCTTGAGGCCATGGGAGAAGTCATGTTGCAAGTAATCATGTGAATTTGATATGTATTCGATATTTTGATGATATGTATGTTGTGATTCCCTTAGTGGTGTTATGTGAACGTCGACTACATGACACTTCACCATCTTTGGGCCTAAGGGAATGCATTATGGAGTAGTTATTAGATGATGGGTTGCTAGAGTGACAAAAGCTTAAACCCTAAACTACAAAAAAAAACACTTCCGTGATGATACATGTTTGTCACAGTAGGTCACGTTTTCTGTCATGCATGTACATCCATGATGATTTTATGATAGAATCAAGATAGTCATAATTGTGCTGCCGTAGAAGTGTTCCATGACAATACCAAAATTATCATCACGGAAGTGTCCACTTCCATGACGATAAATGGCGCGTCATGGAAGTGTTTTCGTCAAGGGTAACCGACACGTGGCATCCACCGTAACGGGTTGCTGTTAAGCTATCGGGTTCTGGTTTGGATCCGATAACCCGTTAACAGCCCATACTAATGGGGATTTTCCACGTGTAAAATTCTCATTTGCCGGAGGATCCACGCGTCAGCTCCTCGTTGGGATAGATGTCAACCGTCCACTAGACAGGAGTCACCAATGAAACGTTGACACATGGGACGGTCCAATAGAGGCCCATATAGGTTTAAAAGCCAGCCCAGGAAAAGGCCCACAAGATTTCGTCAGATCTAACGGGCCGGCCCATTCATTTTCTGGACCAAATTGTGGCCCACATCAGATACGGCCCATTAAATGCCTACAATATTCTGGGCCAGTTTATTGCCCATATCATATCCGTCCCGTTAACAGCCTGCAATAGTTTGGGACAAATTACGGCCCATAATAGATATGGCCCTTTAACAGCTACTGTGCCTTTGGGCCAATTGGGGGCCTGCTTTGCTCTTCGGCCTGTTAATGGCCCGTTTAACAGTTCGGCCCGATATTAGTTTTGGCCTATCAACGGCCCTGTGTACATATGGGCCTCTTTCGGCCCAGTTTCACATTCGGCCATTTAAAGGCCCAAGCTGCATCTGGACCTAATTGTGGTCCGTAGTGACTTTCGGCCTCTTAACGGCCCGTAGTCTTTGTGGATACATTTTAGCCCAAACTGCCTATCGGCCAGTAAAAGACCCTTGATAGTGTTTGGCCTAATTTCGGCCCGCTATGCAATCGGCCTGCTTCCAGCTCGTCCTGAAATTGGGCCCACCAAGGCCCAACAATATTTCGGCCTGTTAATGGCCCATCATATCACTAGGCCAATAATGGGCCGATGTATATTCCAGCCTGATGTCGGCCCGTGGTTTGTTCGACACAATTCAGGCTCAATCTACATCTAAGCCTATTAAAAGCAGATTTTATTTTCTGGCCCAATTAAGGCAAGTGCTTTACTCGGCCTTTTAAAGCACGAAACTAATAGAGGGCCAAATTAAGTCTAGGCCTACTAAAGGCCCAAGATGATTGTAGGCCCACGTCTCGGCCCATTCATAGTGATTGGCGGCCGGCCAGTTTTAGTAACAATTTTTTTTATATAAACCTAACGTATTGGCTAATTGTGCTCCGATTGAAGATTACGACCTTTTCTCAGAGCGACGACAGAACATACAGCAAATAAATTACAGCATCGTGACGAAGAATAAACCTAGACTATACAACAAAGAAATTATAGCATATTACATCCCCTGGGCATCAAAGTTCGCCGCCAGTGATAATAAAGGGCAACCAGACAGCAGATTCCATACACTGGGCTGGTCGCCACCAGTGGAAGTAAACACGCCGACAAAATAATAGACAGAACCGACAGCACTTCACCATAGTTCAAGAAAGGTTAGCCCTGCCCAGGAGCTGCAACGCAAGCAGCTTAGCAACCTGATGAGACTGCACTTGTTTGACGCTTATGTCCACCAACTCAAGCTGCATAGCATTAATAGACGTCCTGTACTTATGGTTAATCTTGCATAGAGATTGGAGTTCTAGTCGGATTTGAGCGGAAGCATGTCTATCTGCTTGAATTTCAGACTGAAGAAGTCGAACAGATTCAGGCGGCGACTTCATCGACCTTGTGTCACTGCTATTAGCGAGTAAGTTCGACACTACATCAAGACATGACTTTAGGGTTGTATCGCTATCCTCAAGATGTGTTGCCTTCTTCTCTGGAATATATGTTGGAGGGACAAGCAATGGGTTCGTCTCACTATCATTGTGGCAGTTCTTTCTAGCATCAGTGATGACACCCTGAAAGAGAAACAAGTAGGTAGATAATAGGCTTTGCATGTATTAGCATCAGTGCTGTCAATTCATCTCATTTCTTAGTCATAAATAAAGAGACACGGTTTAAAATAACATTAACATAATAGGCATTGTTCATAGATAAGACGACAGAAAATGGCATTGTGCAGGAGCGGCCAGCTTCACCACACCACTGGATTACAGATCAAGAACACAAGCATACATGTAGTGCTAAACAACGTATAAGCATGAATGGTGAGTGTACTGTCAATTTATACCATTTTAGATTGGTAAATAAAGAGACATGATTTAAATAACATTAACATAATATGGCATTGTTCATAGTTAAGACATAACAGGATATGACATTGTACTGGAGTTGGTAGTTTCACCACATCACTGGATTACATATAAGAACACAAGCATACATGCAGTGCTAAAGAAGATAACTTGCTATGTTTAGTTTAATTTACATGGTATGAATAAGGAACTAGGTTGTGCAACTAAAAACTAAAATTGAGAAGGACAAACTTATGTTTATGTACTTCTTCGTAATAAACTTTGAACATGCAATTTGATGTAGATGACAAAAAATAAACATCATTTGCAGTCATAGCTATCCAAATATACACAACAAAGTTTGAAGGCTTGAGGAGGACAAACTTACGTTAGTAGTGAAGACCGGCTCTATAAAGCCCTTGTCCATATTGATGTGGGGGGGGGGGGGGCAATTCAAGAACTTTAGCACAGACTCTTCTTCAAGGCATTGCCTTTATTCTACATGTTTGTTAAGAGTAAATATAGATGTGATAATATAGGACAAATGGCATTATTAAAGCTAAGATGCAGACTATAAATGTAAGTACAACATACATGCAAAAGGCACTGACAAGAGCAATGCAGAGCTAAACTTCTTCAGTAGCATTGGTTTTATTCAATATTTTGGCAATAGTAAATATAGATGTGATGTGTAGAAAATGGAGGGCAAGGGAATAAGCTACAAAGTGTACATGAACAACTAGCTGACAATGTAAGTACAGTGATGAAGGACAACAGATACTTACAAGAATAATGCAGAGCAAAACTTCTACATAAGCATTGGGTTTATTCTACATTAATGTAAACATTAATATATATCTGATAATTTGGAGCAAACAGTGGATAAGCAAGCTATAATGCACAATGATGTCACATAATCCACCAGGTATGAATGTAAGTACAACGATAGGACAACAGGTACTAACAAGAGCAAATCAGCGAGCAGCATAGTTGCGATATCCTAGGTTTTGTGGCGCTGGTTCTATCGCCAATATAAGTGGGGTGCTATCTGATTTCTCCGGTAGCACCACCTTTTTCAAGGACTTTGCTTGTACTCCCTCAGGTTCTGCAATCACCCTCTTCCTTTTGGATGTCTGAAACACAAGAACAACATTTGAATGAAAAAACATGGTACTCCCTTCGTCCAAAAAAGCTTGTCCCAAGCTTGTGCATTGAATGAATGTATTTAGCACTAACTTGGTGCTAGATACATCCATTTGAGGGACAAGCTTTTTCGGACAGAGGGAGTATGACGACAAATGGAATAGGTATTGATAATGGATGGGCATGGCATCTTCACATATATCATGAGTAAACTAAGCAGATGCCGGTGCAACGAAACAGAAGAAATGCAAGACACCTTATGCAAGATACGTGCAACCAATAAAACCTTGCCAAATTAGAACATGCACCTTATTGGGTGAACAGGATAGGCCATATGCCTTTGACTCCTTGAGTTCAGAATAGTCATTAGGATCATATGCTGAATAGGAATCTATAGGTCGGGAGCATGTGGGTTTCATTGCATCCAGAATGGACCTCAATCCCTTGATGCCAAGTTTGTTACCCATTGAACTTTTCCGCAATATTCTTCTGATGTGTGCATTCTTATATTCATTGTGATTACGTACAATATCTGAGAAGCATGAAAACATAAATAGTAGTGATATTATCTTTGTAATGAAGAGGATATTCTAATATAATAGGGGCTCCTTGTAAACCCTTGTGTGCTATCAGTGGATTCTGATGAGAGAGCCCATGTGTGCTGTAAAATGGTGCGTAGATTAATATAATCTGGCAGAACTACACAAAAAAATAGGCTCCCTATTGGGAGCTCCAGATGTAAGGATAGTTGGCAGATGATAGGTTCATAATATACTGTATAGAAAGTTTATTGCCAAACCATGATAACGAGAGTGCACAGCCACTAGACAGATCATAGTGTAGATAAAAGGGTTACACCATAACAATCATAAATCAATCAGGAAAGTGGAACTAGCTGGAAAATACGGGGTTGTATTACCGCTAGTAATATAAAGCCTATCGATCACCTATAGGCCAACTCTATTCATCTGAAGGCGCACTGCTGTTACTATCAGTCTAGTCTATCAAAGACCGCACAGCTATCACCATTTCCTGGATATTATGGCAGACCAACTCGAAGTGCTGAAATCATGTAGCACAAGCGGCCCAATAGAGTTGTCGACTGCAGATGTCCCTGCTCCCCTTCCTGACAAGGAACATACTGTACTTACTAAAGAAGAACAGAAGAGGAACATGTTAAAGAATAGAAGGGCAAGCATATTATTGAGATTCCTCTTCTTTCTCTATAATGTTGGTTGCCCACCCATGATGAATCAGACCACCCAAATAAATGCCATTCCATGATGTCTCTCTATATGTGGCCACATGCATTTGGAAACTCAAGTGGGAGCATTAGCTGACCAATTAAATGTGTGTCTGTTAACTAATGTCAGTATCATATCACATTCGTATTTTAAGAAGTAAGCTTTGGACATATGATTCATGTGTTGTTTAGCTTCAAGAGTGGACTACTGCTAGTACGACACAAAGCACCTACACAGATCATCGTGTAGATATAATGGGAAAACCCTAAGCATCACGAGTAAAATCAGGAAAGTGGAACTTGCTGGAAAATATGTGCTAGTATTGCCGAAACGGCTAGAAAGTCTTCGTATACCAGCTCTCTATAACTGAAGGCGTAGTACTATTACTATCAATCTAACTCTCAAAGGCGACACAGCTCCCAGCATTTACTGGATATTATGGCAGACCAACACGAAGAGTTGAAAGTGTCCATGACAAGCGACCGAATAGACCTGTACACTGCAAATGTCCCTGCTCCTCTTCACTACAAGGAACATACTGTACTACTATTATACTCCCTCTATTCCTAAATACAAGTCTTTGTAGAGATTCCACTATGGATCACATACGGATGTATATAGATACATTTTAGAGTGTAGATTCACTCATTTTGCTTCGTATGTAGTCCATGGAGGAATCTCTACAAAGACTTATATTTAGGAATGGAGGGAGTACTTATTAAAGAAGAACAGAAGAGGAGCATGCTAAAGAAGAGCAAGCAGATTTTGGATAATAAAATGTTCGTTGCCCACACATGATGAACCAGAGCGCATAAAGAATGCAACTCCCTGCTGTCCCTCGATATGTGGCGCACGTGCTTTTCGAAAGTAAAGTAGGAACATTAGCTGACCAATTAAACATTCTCTGTTTTAGTACAACATGTCAGCATCATAACAGATTCGTATTTGAGCAACTAAGTTTGTTATTATGAGTGGCATGTTGTTTAGCTTGATGGGTTGAGGAGCACTGCTTGCACATCTCAAAGCACCTACGATGATGGTACTGAATATATGGTAATTTCTTGACGCAAATCGCCTGACTTTCGTCATTTGGGTCAGTCAACCATTTTAGTTGGTTAGATGAAGATCCTACATCTCCTAACCCTTCTTATTCCTCGCCTCTTATTCTTCCCCTACAGACCACCGCACGGGCCGCCGGCCGAACCACCGGCCCCCGCCCTCCCCTGAACCGCCCACCACCTCCGGTCTTCCAGCGGCCCCGGCCATCCCTCTAGCCAACCCCACCCCCACCCGCCCACACGCATCGAGTTTTGCCTCCGGCGAGGCCCCACCATAGCCCGACGACCGCCCCCCACAACCAGTATCCCCACCCGAAACTCTAAGATAGATAATGGGGCAGCCCTCCGGTGAGCCCCTTTCTTCCCTCTGGCAAACTCGGGCGAACTCCCAAAAATGGACTGACCCCAAATTGACATTCAGTCGACTATCATTTGAGCTAATGCGGAATATAAAAGGGGAAAACCATAAGCATTGCGAGTATAGTGGTGAGCGTGCCATGGCATATCTGAAGGTGCAAAACGGACAAAGGCAACTTTGCAACCAATGTTTGGTTTCAACTAACAAGTAAGATTCTAAGTGATGGACAAGAAATCACAGTAAAGCAGTGGCGATCTATTTTCTTGCTGAGATAAGTAAAATGAGCAGATACGAAAGAGAACCTCCCCTAGTGTGGCGCCATGTAAGCATCTGCTGAGACGTTGAGGGTGATGCGGTAGCGATGGCTGTTAGCGGCATGGAAGCAGTTCTAGGAGGGCAAACGGTGGCGGCAAGGGAAATATCCCAGCGCGGTGGATGAGATGGTCGTACAAGCGGCCTCGGCAAGGTGGACGACGGCGCGGATGAAGCGAGAGGACGCGATGCAAGGATCCTAGTCCGAAGCCATAGATGAGAGAGGTCGATCTCTTGTAATGGACGACGGCGCCGGGGTAACAGCTCCGGCATGGTGGAGGAGGACGGCGGTGGATGGGGTGGCAAACGGAGGAAGCTGGGGTGGAGAGGGTGTTTTGGCGCCCACGGAGTACGAATGGGGAAATGGAGGGAGAGAGGTAGGGGGGAACCATGTCTTCAGGGGTTCAGGACGCGCTTGTCTCAAATGCGAGGAAATTTACAAACTTAGCCCCCCGTATATATTTTCCTATATCCCAGCAATATTGGTCGGTTGGGGATAGGACGGTAATCTTGCATACACCGAATATTTGCCGACAGAGATTTCGGCCGAGGAGAGTTTGTTTTGGCGCCCACCCTGTATGAATCCGGGGGAGGTGAGAGGCGATTTCGGCCGAGGAGAAACTGTGTTTTGGCACCCGCCGTGTATGAATCCGGGTGAGAGGCGGTTATGTCACGTTTGAGTGAAATTACAAGCCTGCCCCTATTGAAACCTATAGAACAAGGTCAAAAAAAACCTATAGAAATCGAGCCGACTGGTTTTGCGTGTCAGGATTAGGCAGTAATTTCCATCTCCCCGATTTTACGCCGCTTCATTCAATTTTTTGGAGAAAAAGATTGCACGTTTACTGTGCCAACTCAATTTGAATCCATTTTGTATTCTTTTTTCCGGGTAGGATCCATTTTGTATTCCAATTCAAATCTATATACATCATTTTTTTATATATACTTTCAAAAGCACAACACCCTTTATACATAAATATGGTTTACAAATGGCATGATCTCAGATTCATAAGGCTGAATCCATCTTAATTTGATTTTTCAAATATTTGAAACCACTTTATGTTGAAATCCAATGTATGCATTCCTCGCTAACTGTTTCCAATTAATGTGTGTTTCATGCGGGTTTTTTACTTCTCAAGTACGTATAATGTGTTTGACACACGCAGCATATATATAGCGTAATCCCGTTTAGACATTAATTGCATATAAACCATGCACTGTCTCTAATTAAAAAAATCTATGGATCACTTCTATTGATAAACTAAATAACATTACACGTGTCCCCAAATTCAAATGAATATGCATGTTTGATAGACCAATTTTCGTTATGATATTTATCGATGTCCTGATCTCTAGTTTAAATATTTGAATCCCCTTTAATCCAGATATTCGTCTCATATAGCTATCACTCATGCTTATATATCTATCTAGACCTATACGCCTTCACCGTCTCACGGGTATCTCTCGTGCTACTTGTATGTCGACAATAGTCTTTTATCTTCGTCACACACTGACGGTGCTCTCTCCCTCGACCTTCACTCTATCTCTCTCGAAGTATATCTCGCTCACTACTATGTGTCTCTAACTATGATTCTCCTGGTGAAATCTCTTTCTCTCACACAAACACAAACTTCGTCTCCCGAGGTCTCATTTCTCTCTACTATTCCCATGTATGCCGCTCACACACACCCTCACACACATAGATGTCTCGCGCTCCCTATGTCTCAGTAGCCACGACTCTCCCTCTCAAATATCTCTCTCTCACACACAAACACAAACTCCGTCTTGCAGGGTCTCATATCTCTCCACCATTCCCTTTGTATGTCGCTCAGACACCCTCTCTCCCTAGGGATATCTCGCGTTCCCTGATATGTCTCTCTAGCTACGACTCTCCTTGTGAAATATCTTTCTCTCTCACAAACACGAAACTCCGTCTCTCAGGATCTCATTTCTCTCTGATATTCGTTTGTATGTCACTCACATGCACCCTCTATCTCTCTCCCACCCACACACATAACTCAGCCTTCTGATCCACTTGACTATTATCTCTAACACACACACTAGCAGATCTCCCTCTAGCTAGCATCTCTATCTTTCTATTTCTCTGTTTCTCCACCAACCTTCTTTCTTGCCCGCACTCTTGCTTCCTATCACACACACTATATCTGTTTCTATCTACATGCATTCATGCACCCTCTTTTTATCTTTCTCTCTCACACACATAACTCACCCTTCTGAACCACTCGATTGTTAACTCTAACACACAAACTAGACGATGTCCCTCTAGCTAGCATCTCTATCTCTCTATCTATTTGTTTCTCCATCAACCTTTCTTTCTCGCACGCACTCTTGCTTCCTATCACGCACACTATATGTGTTTCTCTATACATGCATCTATAGGTCGATCTCTTTTGCACACACGTTGTGTCTCGCTCTCTCTCCTCGCCATAGATGCATGCTCCAGCCCATGCTACTCTCTCTTAAAGAAAAAACTCACATGCTCAATCATCAGGCCTTCTTCCCTCCACTCTCACATGCATGCATACTGTCATACTCATACCGATCCATCTCCCCCATCCCGTTGATCTCATGACTTATGTCTCCTTTCTGTTATCTCGATCATGCGCGCACACACATACACACACACACATCCCACGTATGTATACCTCTCGCACATGCACATTCAAAGGTCTCATATGTCTCCATACGTAGTTAATTACCCTCAATCCTCACCCCACATCAAATCTTTCTCTTGTGTGCACATGAATTCCGTCTGGATGGGTCTCTTATCTAAAACACACACTCACACTTAACTATCTCCTTCTAGCTACCCCCTCTCCCACTCCTTCCCTCTATCCCAGAAACCAATAAGACTATCCCTTCGTTTAATTCCCGCCTACATGCACCATCGAGAGTAGTCTTCCTCGGTGTCTCTCGAACAAACACGTTATCTCGATCTCCACTCCTCTCACGTGCACACTCGTTCTCTTCCCTCTTTACGGGCCTCTTCTCTCTCGTACCCCCCCCCCCCTCGTTGGATCCCTCTGCTATACACATCACCTCTCTACGATGAAGCCACACACACTTAATTACTTTCCCTACCAAAGACTCAGTTTCACACACACACTATAAGACTCCATTTCACACACACACATACTCTAGGTGGAGCATTTGTTCCTACCACCCTTCGTCCAACCTTACCCATATGATAATCAATCACCTTAATTTACTTATATAACATGGACAAAATTCCACTTTATTTTAGTACTAGTTAGCAAACTTCTCATAATTACATACTAACGCAAATCACGAGCATCAAGTGACTTTTTTACACAACCACGTTAATATGGTAACATAAATGGTATAAATCACAAGCTAAAGTGTAGTAACCATTATACTTATATCCCGATGCAAAAGGTGGAGTACATGTCCGAAGAGTAGAGGCGCACACACACACTCTGTCTCTCAGAAGCTCACACACATACTAGTTATGTGACGCCCCCTAAACAAACCCGTATGTGTACAATTTGTGCACGCGCGGGTACACATGATGGAGCGCATTTATTTAAGCCGGACGGCGAACCCAAACAGTAGCCGCATTCATTCCCCTGCCGCCGCCTCTTCTCCGGTCGCCGTCGTCCGATAGCCATGGCCCGGCCGAAGGTAATGACATACGCCATGCCCCCGCCGGAGCGGCGCTTTGATCTACTTCCGGAGATCTGGAGGCGGCGCGAAGCCCGGGTCGCAGCCGCCCTACCTTCGGAATCCGGACTAGCCAGAGCCGGAGGAGGAGGCGGTGGAAGCAGAGTAGCACGCGGAGCCGGAGGAGGAGAACAACGACGAGGGCGACGCGGAGCTAGAACAGGAGGACGACGACGCGGGCGAAGCGGAGCCGGAGGAGGAGTACAATGACGTGGGTGAGGTGGAGCCGGAGGAGGAGGACGATGACGCGGGGGTGGCGGAACAATAGGCCATCCTCGAGTCCATCCAGTCAGAGGCCGAGGTGGAGGCCAACCGCCGCTTCCACCGCCAGCGGGAGTGGGCGATCAACGATATGTTCGCCAAACTGGAGGAGGAGAAGGAGGAGTTGGAGTTGCAGCATGCGACCGCCTACCCATCTCCGACGACGAGTAGTGTGGTCTAGCTTAGGTTATGTAGTACTTAGTAGTACTAGTTCTAGTATTGCATGGTATGCATGGATTTGAGATATCTAGTACTAGTCCTCAATGTAAACTGCTTTTAAGATGAATGAATGAAAGCTTGGCGAGCGCCTTTTGTTTGTTAAAAAAACATAATTCTAATACTCCCTCCTTTCTTGTTTATAGGGCTCGTCTAAAAAAATAGATTTCCATTATACTCAGACTTAAAGGGCTTTGAGTCTCACGCTACATTTATTTCATAGAGATAAGAGAAAGGAAATTTTAGTGGTCATGCATGCATCATTAGGGTTGACCGGTCACTTCCCGCGGACGTGCCCGGGCGGTGGAAGAGGAAGGGGAAGGGAAGCGGGCTGTCGAGTACTAGTACGCCAGTTGCAGCACGAGCTCCAAGGAACGTTCGTGCCAAACAATGCATAGTACACCAGCGGAGGGACATGGCTAGAACATGCAGGCTGTAGTTCGATAGCCTACCGCTCCGCCTCGCACGGTGTTTGGTCATGCAAGATTTGCATGCACGCATGTCACGCACGTAGTTGTCGAAGTCGTGCTTGAAAAAGGGCGACGAGGTCCGCTATTCCGCGTTGGTCCATGCGCCCGGAAAACAAACTAATCCCAGTCGTGCGTGCTTTAATTCCGGGCTAGTGGATGGATGCGAACGTGCCTTACAACGAACCGCCTGCCAGCTCCCTAATCTCAAATATAAACTGCACTAGTGCGCGCCGTAGAACATCCTTTCCGTAGGGACGAAGCCCTGCAGTTACCATCTCCTCTCATGTAAACCAGCTCCACAAGGGACAAGGCAGTTCATCGCCATTGCCATGGATTCGCAAGGCGGTGGTGCTTCTCGTCCTCGTCGAGGTTGGGAGACCTTGGACGACGATCCTTTGGGAGAAATCATAAGTCGCTCCGACTTCCTCACATCCGCAAGACTTAGCGGCACTTGCACCAAATATTTTAAGAGGGTGCGTAAATATGCGTGGGAGAAGGCCATGCTAGTTGGGACGTGCTATCTTAGCAGTCGTTACCCATGGTACCATTGAAGGGCAACAAGGTGCCACGATCTATCACGATCAGACCCTGATCATGTATCCAAGTAATCCCTTCTCTCCGATCTAAGAGTAGTAGAGCCAGGAGCTATCGTATATCTTATTGCCATGTCATCTTATAACATTTCAGTACATGTCTCTTAATACTCCAGGAGCAGGAGTAGTTCTTTCCTTCTTCTTTTTATTGATTGGGATAGTCATCTACCCAACTTTATAATGCCAGTTGTATATAAACTATAAAGGACTTAACAATTTCAATTCCGTGTAGTACTAGCTAGGTAGCCATAATCCCATCAAACAAAACTACTCCTCCTTTAATTAATGTACACGGCCCAGGTAACACTCTCAAATTGTTTGTCGTCGTTCGTGCCGCAGCTGGTCTATACATTGCTTCCCTTCCCCCTCATAGAAATAAGCAATATCAAGTATTTTATTTTAATCTGTATCCTCTGCTTATGTCACCTTATTATACTGCATGGACCATAACCATGCACATCACCATGTATCCAGGTTTGAGATGCCAGGTGTACCAGATGGACGGCGGCGTGTTCGACCCCCGTGATGCTACCTGGGTGCGGATGAACACACTTGAAGAGTACTCGATTTTCATTGGGGACAACTACCCCATAGTGCAAACGATGCAACCTTCCGTGCACGACGCCAACACCCTACCGTTCATGAAGAACAGGTGCATTTTCATTGCGCATCGACGGATTCATATCTTGAACGCCCCTATCCCTGATCTATGCCGCTTCAGTTTAGATGAGTCTCCATCGTGGGGAGCCACACTAAGAAGCTGCGATGATATGGACTTCCGTTGCCCACCGTTATGGATCGTGCCATCTATGAAGAACACATGGGACTGGAACTTCGAGATGGACATGTACGCAGGGATGTACGAACCTGAGTAATGTAGTGCAGTAAGTGAAGTAGAAAGGCACAAATAGTATGAACCTGCGTGGCAATGCACGGTGATATTATGATGTACGTGGCAATGCACATATTAGGTTTTATATTTGTTTACGTGTATGGTCCGAGACCTTCCAACTAGACACGTATGTCTCTCCGGATCGCACTATGTATCGTTATATACTACTACTACTAGTACTACGTGTGGTCTCCGACCTAGAAGTGGAAGAAGTGGAGACACTCTACCACGCTGTTCATGTCCCACTTCTTTCGCTGACGTGTGGGACATCCAACACGTGTCGTGTTTCGCACTCCTTCGTCGTAAGAGTTGAAATGCTAGCTTTCATCAAAAATAAAAAATAAATATAAATCAGCAGTGATACTGTACCACACGGTTTCCTTCCTCCTTGATATCGGAAAGAATACTTTCGTTTGCCGACATGTGGGACGTCGACCATCCTGGTCCATTTGCCATGCACGCAGAACTCCACGAGAGAGTCACGTCGGTCGTCGTGCCGCAATAATAATGACTAATGAGCCGTCAAATCACATGCCCAACCTTTCCCACTTTAAAGTTGCTCGGACGAAGGAACCATCATGACTTCGTAGAATTCCGCTTCTTGAAGAAAACTACTCTATCAGCAATACTGCTAGCTACAGTATTACTGTACACCAGCGGATGCCTCCTTTGGTTCATAGGATAGGAATTTTATAGGAATAGGAAAATCATAGTAAGTGAGATGACATGCATCTCAATTCCTATAGAGAAAGAGATGCCATTTGATGCATAGGATAGGAATTTTTCCATTACTGGTAATTTGCTCTAAAAACTACAGTAGTAACTAGTACGGGTAGATGCTCGTAATTAATTAAACAAACATACGAGCGACACAGACACACACACTAACTACTAGTACTCCTTCCCGGCTTTGTCGGCGACACCCCATCGTGCTTGGATCTCCGCCGAGCTCTTCTCAGCAGCGTGTGCGTCCTCTTCTTTCTTGCGGCGGCGGAACTCTCTTTTCTTGAGTGCTTTCTGCCTTTTCCGCTCCCTCTATGTGGCTTTGGCCGTCTCTTGCTCTACCACCCATTCGGCCTTGGCAGCTTCAAAGTCCGCCCACGTAGGTGTGAGGTCGCGAGTGGCGATGAACTCGGCACGGCGGGATGCCATCGCTTCCCTACCATTTTGTGTGCGGTCGTGGGTGGCGAGGAACTCGGTGCGGCGGGATGCCATTGCTTCCTTACCGGTTAATGTGCGGCGCGGTGGCATGAACGACGCTTGGTGAGAGCTTTAGGGCAGAGTGGCCAGACAATAGTATAGTGCATTGGTTTGTCAAGAGCTCAAGGACAGACGACGAAGGAAATTTGGATTCCCCTTCAATCCTGGTCATTTATTGCCGCACACGGTTAATTTCCGTAGCCTCTCGAAACTGTGTACGCTGACCCTATTGTGGGTTGCTTTCTGATTGGCCGCCACCCCAGCCATGTGGACCGCGCGCATGCACCATGATCGAACGGCATTCCACATCCTGGGATTTCATGTTTCTGCGCTACTACCTCTGTCCTGGTTGATGCATGTAACTACAAATAACTAGAACATACTCCGCGCGTTGCGGCGGGAATTTATAGAAAGTGACTATAATGCGCACGAAAAATCTTAAGCAGAAGCAATCTCTAAAAGATAATATCATTATAGAAAATATTTTGGTTCAAGATCACAAACATTAGGACCTTAAAATACATGACTTGTAATTTTTTACTGACCACACAAAATATAATACATATAGTTTTCCATTTTTGCGAGTAGAAACTACCAACTACCTAAGCATAACCATGTCATTCATGGAATACACAAATCAGATGCTAAAGTTCTTTAATAGCAGCAATGTTTCAGTTCACCAACTATGAGGAACTAAGGTGCAATCATAGTGATGCTCCACGGGTGTAGTAATGCAAGATTGTTCTGTAATGTGAGTAACTTCTGCAATACTATGTTACTTGTCATTATCAGAACTAATGGTGATTTAAGAGAGCTATCAAGTGAGGAAAAAGTATTTATATTAATCCTGTGGCAATGTCTAAAGGCGTATAAGAGTGCTCAAACAGATTTTGGCATTGAACCAATGGTGTGACTCAAAATGAAGATTGTTGTTTTGAAGAAAAATATCGAACTTATATAATTTGAATTACGCATAACACGTGTAGGTGCACAAATGACTGAAGGTGCTCCAGTGTAGAAATATCCGGCAAAACAACATTGTATGGGAAAAAAATGAATCCAGTAAGAGTGCATAACAACAGATCATACAAAAGGGTTAGTGTATAGTTAGCTTTTTCAGTTACCTCGTTGGAAAGAAGGTACAGTTACCAATGCAGCACTGCTAGTTCCTTGCTGCAAGTCAATTAGGAAGTTATAAAGATAATCCGCTTGATAATCCCTGGAAGTATTTAAAGAACTAAAATTGAATTCTGGCATGCATCCAATATACTGGAATAAGAAAATTGCTACGCTTTCCTTTGCATGCAAATACATGAACATATGAGCAAAAAGGTAAGAAAAGCCCTCTTTCAGTGAAGCACAAAATCAGTACATGTAATATTGGGCTGTACCCTAGCACTGTCCGGGGCACTCACGCTCAGGGTCGCCCACCGAGAGTAGGCGTATCCGGCGCCTGCGTCTGCGTCGTGCAGGCCATAGTGCGCGACCACGTACTGGTTCGTGAGCACCACCATGAGGGCGCCTTTCTTGGGAGTGCACCGGACGCGAGCTAGCAGACCTCAAGCTGCCGAGGGAGTAGTGCTCATCTAAGACCTGACCGGCCAGAAGGACGCAAATCGTCATGTTCGAGGCGGCGGCGCCGCTCGCCGTGGCGTTCGACTGCAGATGTGAACAAATTAGCGGAACAAAAAGTCAGGTATTAGGGCAGCAGTGCGCGGGTCTTCGACGGCGCTGAACCCTTGAAGGTTTTGTCCTGCGACGGCGTAGTATCCAGAGAGAGAGAGGCTGAGATATGGGGAAGGTGAGAAGAGTCGGTTAGGATTTTTCAGGGAAATCGGTGGAGATTTATTCCTTCAGGGAGATGAAGGAACCTAGTCCAGGTATTAATTCATATCATAATCAAAGCGGTTTCTTTGTTCACGTTCCGTGTTAATAGCTATCTTGGTGACTATCAGTGGAACCGCTGCATGTACGTACTTATTGCCGTTTATTAGGCATCACTAGCGATGGATGCTTCATGCTTGCATGCAGAGTTTAGTGATAGGCAATTTTTTTTTGCCAATTATCTGTTGTACCCGGGATTCTACCGAAGATTAAAAAGCGCGCGGTACTTAAGATGGATAGGCTGCATGTCTCACGGCTGATTGGGTGGAGAATTGCAAGACTGATTGGCTGATTTTGCAAACTGATTGATGATGTGGCATAAAGCTGATGCGGACAGTGTGCATGGTGAGAAAATAGGTAGAAGTGGGGAGCAACTTCTTAAGAATATTAGATATCACTAGAAACTATGTTTAAATACGAATCCAATGATATAATTTTTGGTGACATGCATTATTATTTTCTTAATTCAATCTATGGTCAAAGTTTGGCAGAAAATACTAAGGGGACCATTAAATCAGGATGGTGGTAGTGAATTTCTACAAAATGCACATAATGGCCTAAATATGGTAAATAAACCTGGAGAAGTTCCAAATTTGAACACGGTGCTTTGTAGGGTGTATGTTGATCGTAGAAAAAAACTCAACTGCCACATTAATTGAGTACTTTTGCAAACTGCAAAAACAATATACCATCACACCAGCGTCTGACCGCCCTGGCCCACCGAAACCCCTTCCCTCGCTCACGCGCGCTTCCCGCCTGAAATGGTCACCGTCGCTCCAGAACATCAATGTCGCATTCACGCCCGACGCGACCTCTCACAGGCGCCGGCATTGCAGCAGCGCGACGGCCGAGAGAGCGCCACCGCGCGGCATCACGGTGCAAGCGATTGCTCCGCGTTAACGACACCATGGCCATCCGTTCGTCCGCCGCCCACATTAATGACATGCGGCTGCCGACGAACCTACTCCGGCACCAGCCGTCCGTCCGTCTACCGCGGCTCATTGCCATTCGCCGGCTATATTAACTTCAGCCTCAGCCATAGCCACAGACCCACAGTCATTCTCCTCCGGTCCCTCCCTTCTGTCGGCACCACTCCAACCATGGCCTCCTCCCGCTCCAAAGCTCTCTTGGACGTACTGTCGCTGGAGCAGACGAAGGACATCGCCAGCTCTGCTCCGGGCGCGCTCCAAAGCTCTGTTGGACGTACTGTCGCAGGAGCAGACGAAGGACATCGCCGGCTCCCCCCCGGCTGCCCTCCGCCGCCACGACAACAAAGCCGGCGCGTGTGCGCGGGCGCAGCCGACAGCGAGGAAGAGTAGTACATGGTAGGTCACCGCCGCTCTGGTCCCAGGAAGGCCACCGCTCCTCCACTCCGTCGATGCCAAGCTTGGTGGGGTAAACATCGGCGGGCGATTAGCTACTTGACGGCGACATGGAGGCGGAAATCTTCAGAACCTTGTGCTCCGGAGGAGGAGGTTATGGAGGCGGAGCTGGACAAAGCCGAGGCAGATGAGGAGGGCCGGACATGCTGGTCGGGCGCTGGCGATCGTTTAGATTAGGTTCACAGTAGGTTTTAGTACGGTTTGTGCGAAAAATATAATGAATTTCGTCCGGTTTATAGGAAAAGTTTTCGAAATATAATGAATTTCATCCGGTTAATATGAAATTTGCTTTGTCTTGCATTTTCACTGACATGTGTGACTACAATTGAATAAACCGTCGATAGCCGAAATCTAATCGCTCGGCGGGCGTCGGCTGAGAAGAGAGAGACAGGGAGGGAGAAGAGATCGCTCGCCCGCTGTGCACGAACTCCAAGAAATGGTGATAATGTGAGGTGGCCATGCAGGAGTTCGGACCGCTCCCAAGCCCACTTCTGACCGCCCTGGCCCACCAGAAAACCCCTCCCCCCTCCTACGCGCGCTCGCCCCAGGCGCCAGCTGCTCGCATTCAAAGCAAGTACAATACAGGGCTATAAGCCCGCTTATGTGGAGGAGAGAGGCATTGAAAAAGTGAAGGAGTGGGCTCTAATACAAGAGCCCATCTCTACACGTTCTCATAGGTATAAAAAAACATTCGTGTCTAAAAAAAGAAGGTAAAAAACATTTGAGACGAAATAGATAGAGAGAAAGTGAGAAAAGGTTGTAACCTTATAATCAACACTATGGTACACGAGGAAGGAGGGAGTTGTGCACATGCCAAGTTCACTGGGTTGCCGTGTTTCACACTCCTCCGTCGTAACAGTGGAGACAATAGTTTTCATCAAAAATAAACAATGAATACTCCTTGCTCGTCCTCTATATCGGAAAGAATACTTTCATTCGCTGACATGTGGGACGTCGTCCATCCTAGTCCACTTGCCATGCACAAAGTACTGCAGGGGAGAGTCACCCCGGTCGTAGCGCCGCAGTAATAAATGACTAATGAGCCGTCAAATCGCAGGCCCAAGCTTTCCCACTATAAGTTGCTCGGACAAAGGAACCATCGTGACTTCGTTGAATCCGCTTCTTCAAGAAAACTTACTGTACCCGCAATACTGCTACCACACGCGAAGACTGGACGCCACTGTAGCACGTCATATCACTGAAACCCACTAGGCCAAACTAGCCCGCCTAGGATTTGTACGTCTTTGTACTGCTATGATTTTGCAGCACACGTATCCTTTGTCAATCTAACAACTTGAAAGAAATGGAGGGCCTTTCTCTCTATCTAGGTCTCTCTCCATCCCACAACCCCTCTAGCACACGTACACACTCTTTGTAGCCACTCCGAAAGTACGACATCACTACACATTCACGCTTCCAGCAAAAAAATTACACATTCACGCATGTTACAAGTATGTGCCAATATTGTTCCGAATGCTGGCTATTAATGTGAATGTATCCGTGAACCAACACTACAAAAAAAGACACATCCGTGACATTTTGGCCCGAACGAAAAAAAATTCTGTCATGCTTATGACACTTCTATGACGATAATTGTGACAAAACCCGGTATCATCATAGATGTGGTGGGCTCCTATTTCTATGACAAAAAATCATGACAGAAAATGAGATTTTTGTCCTGGGCGGGCTGGAGACGCACCTGCATGACATTCTTTGGGTCGTCCATGACGGAAAAAATCGTAGTAGAAGCGAGGGCGGGGAGAATATCGCGGAGTTCCCGGTTACGGTGGGTTGTCGGGGCCAAGCGATGCACGGAGGTTTGCGCGTTTCTCTCGTACACGTACGCGCGTGTGTGCAAGGCGTTGGGCTCTAATTGAACCCGAGCGAGGCGTTCACTTACTGAACCCAAGCGATTGCACTAGCTACGTTACTGAACCCGAGCGATCGATCCCTTGGCTGTTAACTGAACCCGAGCGATTCCTTCGCTACTGCTGCTAACTGAACTCAAGCAATCGATCGCAGCTGCTGCTTACTGAAGCCGATTGTCGGAGGGGTTGACCACGGGTAGCCTCATCCACACCCCTTAGCATTTCAAGACATCGGGGCTGGCAAAGCCCCTCACGCCTTCCAAACACACGGCCGGCTCCTCGGGCTGGCTGGGCCCAAGCGGCCGTCTCCCAGAAGACGGAGCACTCTCAGGAGGCGGCTTCGGGGAAGGCCGGCTCCTGGCGGACGGATCCTCCTCCCCTCGGAGTCTGCATTCAACCACTACGACGAGATGGAGGGTGGCTACAGGGCCACCCTCACCCCCAAATCCCAGGGGAGGCATGGCTACAGTGCGAGCTGACCAAGTGGTCGCCTACCTGCCATGCGCAGGACTGTAGCCATGTGACCCTCAGCATGGCCTTCGTCAGCAAAGGCCCTGCCACAGCAAAAGGCAATCAGTACGGCCCGCAGGCGGCGGGCCCTACCTGTCCGTGAGCTCCCAGAGGACGGCGCATTCCTGGAAGGCGGCTTCGGGGGCGGACCGGCCCCCAGCTGGCGGCCTTTCCCCTCCCCTCAAAGTCTGCACTCACCTGCTACGACGGGATGGAGCATGGCTACAGCATGCGCTGACCAAGACGCCACCAACCCGTCAGACGGCGAGATTGTAGCCATACGACTCCTGACACGGCCTCCGTCATCAAGTACGACGCTACGGCAAAAGGCAATCAGCATGGCCCGCAGGAGGCGGGCCCTCCCTGTCGGCCGGGTTCTCGGCAGCCGGCGGGCCCCAGCAGCCGGCGGAGAACCCGGCGACCCTAGACACTGACGTCCGGGTCCTACACCGGGCCGTGTTACCATTGTACCCCTGGGGGCCAGGCCTATATAAGCCCCCCAGGATCACCCATGCAAAGGGTTGAACACACATGCCACTCACACACCATAGCTAGGGAGAGCAAGGTAGCAGCTCTGCCCTTCTACCTCCTCTAGCAGCGCAGCTCAAGGAGCAACGTTGTAGCTACCATTCGATCATAGTCATCATGTGGAGACCCCGCAGAGCAGGACTAGGGGTGTTATCTTCCCGGAGAGCCCCGAACCTGGGTACGTCTCTTGTGCGATCGAGCCCGTGCTCACTCCCGCTTCCAGGGCCCGACGACGTCCTTTTGGCTCCACCCATGATAAGCCACCCCCTGGCATCTGTCGCGAGAATACCCCGATAGTTGGCGCCCACCATGGGGCCTAATGCAACGTCGGCCGGAGACACGTTCTGGACGGGAACCTTCTTTCTCTCCGGCGAGCGCGTCGCGGCCGGCCTGATCAGCCAGCCTGGCGCGCCCGCTTGCGCTTGCACCAACGCACCGCCCGACGCGAGGGCAGCCTGCCCCGTGAGCTGCCTTGTCGACCTCTTCGGCAAGGCCAGCCTCTCCGACGAGCCTGCCTCCAACGCCGAGGCCCTCCGCTCCGTCGACCCCCTCTTTGAGCTTTTCGAGAAGCTCACCATCTCCAATGAAGCCTCCACCGCTGGGTTCCCCGCCGACGTGGTGGTCGTTGATGATCCGCTCCCTCCTGTCGCTAGCGACACCGACGCCAGCATCGTCGCGGAGGTGCTGGTCATCGGCCACAGCGGGGACTCCGATGGGGCCGCCCAGGACCCGTTGCGAGCGGCCATGCAGGGCCTGGCCACCCCCGTTGCTGCCAACGCCAATGGGGCGACGCTAGAGGCGTTCCGTGTCACGCTCCTTGACAGCGCCAACAAGATGGCGGCCATGAAGCACTGGGCGGACGCCAACCAGCGCGAGATCGACCGCATCGCAGGCGGCGCACTGGCTGCTGGCGAGCCCAGCTGAGCCGGCACCGTTCGGCAATGCGGCGCGGCCATAGCCAGCATGCTGGGGGTCGGGCGCCCGATCTACGCCACCCCCGCGCAGAACCTACATACCGCCCAGGCGGCAGCAGAAGAATTGGAGCACCTGGAGGGCGACGAGCGGCGCAGCCAGATGGTGTGCCTCCAGGAGCTCCTCGATGCTGCGAATACGCAGCAAGACGCATGCAACCGCGCGGTGTAAGCCGGCAAGCAAGCCGAAAACCCTCCACCCCATCGCGAGCATGGAGCAACCTCCTGGTCCCCAAGCGGTGGGGACCGCGGCCAGCGGAACTCGGAGCAGGCTGCTAGCCGCAGCCGGTGCACCCGCCTGACGGTTGTCAACAGCCGGCAAGTTCCTCCAAGAGTGGAGGACCGGCGCCAGCAGGATGAGCGTCCGCCTCCCCCTCGCAGGGAGAGGCCGGCCTCTCCGGCGTCGGTAGACCACCCGATTCTCGGGGGCCCGCTGGGCCCCCGTGAAGGAGTCGGCGAGAATGATGCCCGCCATCGGATCGAGCGGCTGGCTCGGTCCCTGGCGGTCGAGGAGGAGGACACTGTCGGCCTGGGCTGCTTCGGCCCCCGCATCCGTGACGAGCCCTTCCCCAAAGGGTTCTCGCTCCCCCGAGACACTCCCAAGTTCACCGGCTCCGTGAAGCCGGAGGACTGGCTGACCGACTACGCTACGGCAGTCAGCATAGCAAATGGCAACAAGCGCGTTGCCGTGAAGTATGTTCTGCTCATGCTCCAGGGCACAGCCCGGACATGGCTGAACAGCCTCAAACCCTACAGCGTCAACAGCTGGTTGGACTTCGCCGACGTCTTCGTCCGCAACTTGACCAACACCTAGAAGCGGCCCCCCAAGCCACGCCAGCTCTCCATGTGCGTTCAGGGCCCGACCGAGTCCACCCACGACTACCTGACGCGCTGGGCCGAGCTGCGCAACTCCTGTGAAGCGGTGCACGAGGTGCAGGCCATCGAGTACTTCACCACCGGGTGCCGAGAGGGCACCCTACTCAAGCACAAGCTTCTGTGCGACGAGCCGGCTACATTGGACGAGCTCCTGGTCGTGGCGGACAAGTACGCCACCGCCGACTCCTCCATGAAGCCGGAGATCCGGGTTGACGCGTCCGGGAGGTGCTCCCACCGGCTGGTGACTCCAACCGGCGTCAACAGCCGAACAACAACAAGCGCAAGGCCCAACAGCCGGCTACTAGCAACCGGCAGGTGGCGACCATCGAGGACGAGCAGCCGGCATGCCAACCCGGCCCAAGCGTCAGCAGGGTGGCAAGGGGGCCTGGCTGCAGGCCTTCTCCTTTGAGCAGATCCTCGACGCTCCATGCAAGTTCCACAGCGGTGCGAAGCCGTCTAACCACACCACCCGGCAGTGCAACTGGCTTGCCAGAATCGCCAAGGGTGGGGGCCTTCCGCCTCCTCCTGCCGGCGTGGCGGCTTCGCCTCCTCAGCAGCCGGCGGCCCGCCTGGTCAGCATGCTCCAAGACGAGTTCCCCGACGCAAACGCCACCTATGTCGTCTTCACCAGTGAAGCCGGTGACAAGCACAGCCGGCACTAGCACCACCGCGAGGTGAATGCTGTCGCCTCAGAGGTCCCCCAATTTTTGCACTGGTCCGAGAGGCCCATCTCCTGGAGCCGTGAAGACCACCCGGCCGTGATGCCTTCGCCGGGTGCTTATGCAATGGTGCTGGACTCCACCTTCTCAATGGAGAGGTGGGCCTGCCGTTTCTCCCGGATCCTGATAGACGGCGGTAGCAACATCAACATCCTCTACTGTGACACCATGGAGAAGCTGGGCATCAAGGAGAAGCAGCTCCTGCCCAGCCAGACCGTGCTCCATGGCATCGTCCCCGGGCTTTCCTGCTCCCCAATCGGCAAGATCAAGATTGCTGTCCTGTTCGGCGACAAGACCCACTTCCCCCGCGAGCCGATCTGGTTCGAAGTGGTCGACCTGGACAGCCCCTACCATGCGCTCTTGGGCCGGCCTGTGCTGGCCAAATTCATGGCGGTGCCGCACTACGCCTACCTGAAGATGAAGATGCCGGGTCCCAAGGGCATCATCACCATTGCCGGCGACTACCAGAAGTCGCTCACGTATGCCGTGGCCAGCTCCCAGCTGGCCGAGTCCCTCGTCATTGCCCAAGAGAAGCGCCTCCTAGACCGGGCTGTGGCTATGGCCAGCGAGCAGCCAGCCATTCCATCTGACCCCAAGGATGCAGAGACCGGGGCCTCCTTCCAGCCGGCCAAGGAAACTAAGAAGATCGTCTTGGACCCGGCGCACCCGAAGAAGTTTGTTGTCATAGGGTCCGCCCTTGACAGCAAATAGGAAAGCGAGCTCGTTGACTTCCTCCATGAGAATCGGGATATCTTCGCATGGTCCCCCAAGGACATGCCGGGTGTTCCGACGGATTTCGCCGAGCACAAGCTACATGTGAGATCGGATGCAAAACCGGTCAAGCAACCCCGCCGCCGCCTATCAGAGGAGAAGAGAAGAATCATTGGTGAAGAAATCGCCCGGCTTCTGGCAGCCGGCTTCATCATGGAAGTGTTCTACCCGGACTGGCTTGCCAACCCAGTCCTCGTTTTGAAGAAAAACAACAAGTGGCGCATGTGTATCGACTACACTAGCCTCAACAAAGCCTGTCCCAAGGACCCTTTTGCCTTGCCCCGGATAGATCAAGTGATCGACTCCACAGCCGACTGCGAGCTGCTATCCTTCTTGGACGCCTACTCCAGCTACCACCAGATCAAGCTGGACCCGGCCGACCGACTAAAGACCGCCTTCATCACCCCTTTCGGCGCCTTCGGCTACATCACCATGACGTTCTGCTTGAGGAATGCCGACGCCACCTTTCAGGGCTGCATGCAGAAGTGCCTCCTGAAGCAACTCGGCAGGAACGCCCATGTCTATGTGGATGACATTATGGTGAAGACGGAGAAGCGCGGCACCCTTTTGGAGGATCTCAAGGAGACCTTCGCCAACCTGCGCTGCTTCCAGATCAAGCTCAACCCGGAGAAGTGTATCTTCGGAGTACCAGCCGGCCAGCTCCTTGGCTTCCTTGTTTCTGAGCGCAGGATCGAGTGCAACCCCGTGAAGATCAAGGCCATTGAGTAGATGAAGAAGCCGACCCGGTTGCGGGACGTCCAGAAGTTCACCGGGTGCTTAGCCTCTCTCAGCCGGTTCATCAGTCGGCTGGGCGAGAAGGCCCTCCCTCTGTACCAGCTGATGAAGAAAACCACATGCTTCGAGTGGACCGATCAGGCAGACGAGGTGTTCCTCCATCTCAAGCGGATGCTGTCCACGCCGCCTGTTCTGGCCGCTCCGGCTGCTAAAGAGTCCATGTTCCTCTACATCGCCGCTACCAGCCGGGTCGTCAGCACCGTGATCGTGGTCGAACACCCAGAAGACGGCAAAGCACAGCCGGTCCAGAGGCCGGTCTACTACTTGAGCGAGGTGTTGTCCGCCTCCAAGCAGAACTACCCCCACTACCAGAAGATGTGCTACGGCGTGTACTTTGCCGCCAAGAAACTGAAGCAGTACTTCCAGGAGCACACCATCACGGCCGTCTGCACCGCCCCCCTTGCCGAGATCATGGGCAACAGAGATGCCTCAGGCCGGGTGGCAAAGTGGGCCATCGAGCTAGCTCTCCACACCATCCTCTACCAGCCCCGCACCACCGTCAAGTCCCAAGCGCTGGCCGACTTCCTTGTCGACTGGGCCGAGACCCAGTACCTGCCACCAGTGCCGGATTCCACGCATTGGCGGATGCACTTCGACGGCTCGAAGATGTGCACCGGTTTGGGAGTCGGCATCGTCCTCACCTCTCCCAAAGACGACAAGCTCAAGTACACACTGTAGATCCACTTTGCCACCTCCAACAACGTGGCTGAGTACGGGGCGCTCGTCCACGGGCTCCGGCTAGCCAAGGAGATCGGCATCCGCCACATTCTGTGCTACGACGACTCGGACTTGGTGGTCCAACAGTCTTCTGGCGACTAGGACGCCAAGGACGCCAACATGGCTAGCTACCGCTTCCTCGTCCAGCAGATGAGCGGACACTTCGACGGGTGCGAGTTCCTCCACGTGCCACAGGCTGACAACGAAGCAGCCGACGCCCTAGCATGGGTTGGCTCCACTCGGCAGGCCATACTAGCTGGCGTCTCCCTCGAGTGCCTGCGCAAGCCGTCTGTCAAACCTTCACCAGAATCAGAATCCATCTTCGTGCCGGCTAACCCTGGAACAGTCGGATCTGGCTCGGGGACTTCAGCAGTCAGCCCGGGGACTTCTACGACGCAGCAAGCAACGGCCGGCTCCGATCCGCCGCCTCCCAACCCGACCGCCCTTATGCCGGTTGCTGTCATGACGGTGGTTGAAACGCCATCTTGGGCGCGGCCCATCCTCAATTTTTTGGTTAGCCGTGAGCTGCCAACCGACGAAATCTTGGCCCGGCAGGTGCAACGCCGGGCGGCTGCATACACAATTGTCAACAGAGAGCTCGTCAGGCGCAGCATGACTGGTGTCTTCCAGCACTGTAGGGCCGGAGAAGGGCATAGCAATCCTCCGGGACATTCATCAAGGCGAATGTGGCCACCATGCCGCCTCCAGAGCCCTCGTCGCCAAAGCTTTCCGCCACGGTTTCTTCTGGCCAACCGCTTTGGACGACGCCAAGGAGTTGGTCCGCAAGTGCAAGGGGTGTCAGCGCTTCAGCTCCAAGTAGCACCTGCCGGCTTCTGCACTCAAGACCATTCCCCTCACCTGGCCGTTTGCCGTATGGGGACTGGACATGGTGGGCCCATTCAAGACAGCACGCGGCGGCATGACCCATCTGCTGGTTGTCGTGGACAAGTTCATGAAGTGGATCGAGGCAAAGCCAATCAAGAAGCTGAATGGTCCGACTACTGTCACATTCATCGCGGATATCACCGTCCGATACGGCATCGCGCACAGCATCATCACCGACAACGGCACGAACTTCGCCAAAGGTGCCTTGGCCCGTTTCTGCGCAACGCAGGGCATCCGACTGGACCTCGCGTCCATCACCCTTCCGCAGTCAAATGGCCAAGTGGAGCGAGCAAATGGCCTCATCCTGTCCGGCATCAAGCCCTGGCAGGTCAAGCCTCTGGAGCGCTCGGCCGGCTGCTGGATCGAGGAGCTGCCGGCCGTCCTTTGGAGTCTTCATACTACGCCGAATCAAGCAACCGGCTTCACACCCTTCTTCCTCGTGTACAGGGCCGAGGCTGTCATCCCAACTGACATTGAGTTCGACTCGCCTCGCGTCACCATGTACACGGAGGCGGAAGCCAAGGAGGCGCGAGAGGACGGCATCGATCTGCTGGAAGAGGCCCGGCTGCTAGCACTCAGCCGGTCCGCCATCTACCAGCAGAGTCTGCGCCTGTACCACAACAAGAAGATCATGCAAAGCACCTTCCGCGAGGGCGACCTTGTGCTCCGGCTGATCCAGCAAACAGCCGGCCAGCACAAGCTCTCGGCCCCTTGGGAGGGGCCTTTCATCATCAGCAAGGCCCTGGGCAATGACTCCTACTACCTCATCGATGCACAAAAAGCCCAGGGCGCGCAAGAGTTACAATGCCGGCCAAGAGTCGGAGCACCCATGGAACGCGAACCTTCTCCGCCCATTTTACTGGTGATGCAGTGTATGTACCATGCTACCTTTTGTATTAAGCAAAGACAATAGGCCCCCCGAGGCACACTCGGGGGCTACCTTTTTATCTATATGATAAGCTTCGCCTATGAGTGTTTTCTTTCATTCTTCCACCCTGTCCGGGTCCGGTCAGCCGGCCAGGGGGCTCGCCGCCTTGACCTAAGTTGGCACCACTAGAAGTCAGCTAAGTAGTGTGCCGACGCCAAGGCCCTCTCTTCGCCTCAGCTACAGCTCGCAGCATGACTATCCGGCTGGCAAGAGCTAAAGGCCGGAAATGTTGTCCACACGAAAAACGACTAAGGAAGAACGCCAATACAGGCCAAGCCGGCTCCTCGCTTCACCCGTCCGGCCGCCCAGCAGCCGGCCGGCCGGCTTCTTGTTCGACTAGCTACGCTCTAGGCGGCTGCAGTAACTTGCCTATTCTAAACGGCCAAGTCCCTGACCCGGCCACAGATCGCAGTGCGGCTGTCCGGTTGGCAGGGCGGCGGCCAGAGGAACGCGGCAAAAGAAAAAGCCAACAAGAGCAAAGGCAAAACCGAGCCAGAGCCCGGCAGAGAGACAAGCATGAAAATAAGTTATTTACATTGCAAAAGGCCCAAGGCCAGCATTCATCAGAGTTTAATACACCCCCAGTGGGTGGAACTGCGTACGTTTAACTCATTCTTAAGTACAAAACAGAGATTTCAAGAAGATAAAAGGCCGCCTAGGCCGAAGGTGCGGCGGGCTGCTCGGACAGGTCGGTGGTGGCTGAGGCACCAGCTGGTGGGGCTTCCGGCTGGCGGGTCTCGGCCTGGTCGGCGTCAGCGGCGGCTGACGTAGTCTCACGCGGCTCGCTGGCCGAGGTTGGGTCGGGCTGAGTCTGGCTGGTCGCTCCGCCGTCCAGTGCGACGTCACCGCCTTCCTCGTCCTCGCTCTCCTTCGTGCCTTCGTCGCTGGAGGCGATCTCCTCCACCGGGTCCTCCCCCTCGTCCGGGTTCAGCCCGAACCAAGAGGGCGGCACCTCAGTGCAGTCTTACGCTCGCTCCGGGATGAAGACGCTGACGTCGGCATAGTCGGCAAGGGCTGCCGCGTGTTCGGCGATCGCCTCGCGCTCCGCCTCCAGCTTCGGCGCAGCCTCCTGGCGAAAAGTGGCCAGCTGAGCCAAACTCACACCTGGGTACCATGCATTGACGAATTCCAGCGTCGCCCTGGCGCCTGCCCGTGCCGCGGCACCCTTCCAAGCCTCGAGCCACTCGGCCGCCACCCCCAACCAGTCGGCGGTGCGACTGGGAGTCCGGGGCACCTGCACACCCGGCCAGAGCCCCTCCAGGACCTAGGACCCGGAGCGCTGAAATCGGCGGAGCAGCCAGCGGACCGGCACAAGGCGCAGCTGGACGGCCCGGAACTGCTCGCCCATAGTCCGAGGCCAGTCCGGCGCAATCTCCTCGCCCACCCGCCTCCGCTCTTCGCGTCGTGCCTCGATTGCCTGGCTGATGACGCCGGCGTGGTCCGGAAAGCACTCTGCGTGAAAGGAAAACAAAGGAATAAGAGGCCGGCTTCCAGCAATAGCCGACACCTCTGAGCAAGAAAGAAAAGTTATCTTCGAGAATGGCCTCAATCAGCTCAAAAACTTCCGACAGCAGATTCTCCCTCTCGGCCCAGTCCGAGCGCTGAGACTCGAACTCGGCCTTGAGGAGCGCCTCCTCGTCTTTCAGCTGTCGGACCTGGTCCGTGTGCCGGGTCGCCTGGCTCGCTGCGCTCCTGCTCCTTGGCCTGGAGCTGGCTCTCAAGCTCGCACACGCGTGTCCGCAGCTGGGCGGCGGCCTCTGCAAAAGCAAGAAAGAAACATCAACATCGATAAAACCAAGAAGTCGCCGGAAGATCCGGCCCGACTGCTCAGCAGTCGGCCCGAATCTCGGGGGCTACACCCAGTGGGTGCGCTTGCGCGCCCCCACTGAAAACCGGCCTACGTACCACGACTCTTGTTCAGATCAGCTGTCCGGTTGGCGAGCTACTGGTTCTGGGAGTTGTAGGCGGCCGCGCGCAGGTTGTGGTAGTCCTGCAGCAAGAGCAATACTTCAATGTTTAGAAACATGCCTTGAAGTTCCAACCCGCCCGCTCAGCAGCCGGCTTGGAACTCGGGGGCTACACCAAGTGGGTGTGCTGGCACGCCCCCACTGAAGATTGCAAAAATAAAAAGCAAGATCGAGAGCGTACCCGGACGAACGTCTGCATCACCAGCATCTCGTTCTTGGCCTGCAGGAGGGTGGCACCGTGGGCGTTGAACTTGTCCAAGACGTCCTGCACTGCAATGTTCAGAGAGGCCGGGCCGGCTCCAGGCGCCCAGCTGGGTGGAGCAGAGCTCGAGGCTTCGGTGTCAGGCGCAGGTGAACTCACGGCCCCAACCTCCATCGGCCTCGGCGCAGAAGCAGCCCACGATGGGCGTAGACGCGGGGAGGTGCGGGTCATCATCGCCCGGCTTGTCACCAGCTCGATGCTTGCTGGTGGCACCTATGGCCCTTCGAGATGGCCGCCTCCCCGCTCGTCAGCACCCGGCGCGCGCTGAGCATCCTCCGGGCCGATGGGGTCGGTCGCACCCTGCTCTGGGGCCGTCTGGTCAGCTCCGGCTGCTCCAGCCGACGCCCGGTCCTCCACCACCGGTGGCTCTAGCTGCTGCATGTCGGCGGTCTCCGGAACCTCGCCGCGAACCAGGTCCTCCGCGGCCTTAGCGTCGGCCTCCGCCTGCGCCTTGGTCGCAGCCTTCTCCTGCGCCTTGGCCGCAGCCTCAGCCTCCGCCTGCGCCGATGTCGCCTCCTCGGCCTCCAGTCGCACGGTGGCCTCCCGCTCCTCCCGCGCTTCTCGCGCGTTCTTCTCCGTCACCTCCCGCAGGGCTGCGGCCGGGTCCACGTGGCGGGCCTCTTCAGAGCTGCCTGCTACTCCGATCAGCAAGGCGGATGGAGCCCGCGACACGGAAAGGGGAGCCCTACGCATCAAGGCAAGCAAAAGATAAGAAACTCGCAAGAGAAGAAAAAGCCAAGACGAAACAACCAAGACAAGAGCAGTAAGAGCACTCACGCGGACACCAGTGGGCGTTCCTTCGGGGTCCTCCGGACGGTAGCTGTCTTCGCGGCCTCTTGCCGCCTGGTGGCAGCCGTCGACTTGGCCTTCTTGGTTGGCCGGCTGCCGAACATCCCCGCATCGGCGCGGCGCTTAGACGTGCCGGGTGCCCCAGTCGGCGCCCCACCTGTCGGCCGCGCCGCCGAGGAGCCGGCACCCGCCCTGTCGGCGCATTCAGGGCGGCGTTGCCCGTCGCCGTCTTCATCGTCATCCGGCCAGTCCCGGACGTCGCCTCCCGCGCCGCCCCCTGCGGCTCCGCCTACTCCAGCGCCGGCTCCCCCGGTGGCGTCGTCTTCCTCCAACGCGGCTGCCCCCAGCTCGGGGTCGCCCACGTCACTCACCTCCCGGTCCGCGATCCATTGGTGGCCAGGAGGCAGCGCGGTGGTTGCCGCCTGGCCGGCGAAGCGCTGCGCCGCGTTCGGGTGGTCAGCGCGGACAAAGAGCACAGCGTGAGCAAAGAAAGGGAACCAGATACAAACCGCAGGCGGTGGGTTGGCGCAGCTTTACGGTGGCTTGCCGAAGCTCCAGTCGGTCTTGCTCAGCTGGCTGTTGGAGAAGTAGTTGACATGCCGGACCACCTCAACAGTCGGCAGCTCCTTCGTCGACATCCGGCAGGGGTCTCAGTGACCGCTCATGTCGCAGATCGGATGCTGCCGGAATTGGAGGGGCGACACTCGGCAGTAGAGGAAGGCGGCCAGCAGGTCCGCCGGCTAGAGCCCCTCCGAGTCCGTCATCTCCTGAAGCCGGTTGAGGGAGTTGGTGATGGCAGCCGGCAATGGTTTGGGCTGCTGCCCCCAGTTGTTCCGCGGTTCAGCAGGCGGGCCAGGCGCAATGGCCGGCAGGTTGATGTAGTCACGAGTTGGGTGGAGGTTGCGGACGTAGAAGTATGACTTCTACCACAACTTTGCCGACTCGTGCATGACGACGGCTGGAAATCGGGTCTCGGCGCCGATGCGTCGCACGGCGACGCAAGCGCTGCACTGGGCCAGCTCGCCCTTGGACGCGGTACCGAGCTTGAGGTAGAAGAACCTGCCCCACAACTCGAGTGTGGGCAGGACGCCGAGGTAGCCTTCGCAGAAAGTGACGAAGGAAGAGAGGAGTACCACTGTGTTAGGCATGTGGTGGTGGGGTTTAAGGCGGTAGAAGTCGAGGAACTCGCGGAAGAACCGCTCGCTAGCAAGCCGAAGCCGCGGAGGAAGTGGCTGCGGAAGACGACGTACTCGCCGGCCCGCGGCGCCGGCGAGATCTCCCGCGCATCCGGGATGTTCGCCCCCACGCACGCCTCATTGGGCATATGCCGCGTCGCGCGTAGGAACTCGACATTCCCATCGTGGACATTCGAGCCATCCCATTCGCCCCGCGCCATGGTTCGTGGCGACTTGGCGACGGCGCGGCGAGGTCGGGTGGCGGCAAGCCTGCGGTGGCGCGGCGAGGCCAGGCAACGATGAGTTGCGGTGGCGCTTCGGCGGCGGGCGGCGTAGCAGCGTAGCGGCAGCGAGGAGAGACAAGAAGAAGTAAGAAGAAGACCGGAGGGGGGCGCGTGCGTTCGGCCGCACCCCCTCCCTCCTACTTATACGGCGGCGGTGGCGGAGCCGAGGCGACGCATTTTGGGGGCGTGGGGATTAACTGCGCCCACGCCCCACACGTCCCCGTGTATTCCGCGCCATCATGGCATGCGATCAATGCGCCTGGGAAGGGCAACCGTCCACCTCAGCCGCAGTAGATCCGCGCGCGTGTCGAGGCCCTGTAGTGGTGGGCCCGGGCCTGCGGCAATGTCCCATCGCGCGCGTGGGCTGGCAGGCCGGCCTAGCCTGCTGGCGCCGCGTGGCGAGCAAGCAACGGGCGGCAAGTGCGCCACCCGGTGGCGTCAGCCCGGCGCCTGCCACGACGGTTCAAATTCACCAGACGGCCGGCCTAGCCTCGGCCGGCTCCTGTCAGACGGCTTCCCCTAGCCAGATGAAGCAAGGGCATAGGATCTCTCGGAGGAGGAAACTACTGAGGCACTCCGGCTTTGAGCCGCGGCGCCTCACCAGCTTCGGGGACTACTGTCGGAGGGGTTGACCACGGGTAGCCTCATCCACACCCCTTAGCATTTCAAGACATCGGGGCTGGCAAAGCCCCTCACGCCTTCCAAACAAGCGGCTGGCTCCTCGGGCCAGCTGGGCCCAAGCGGCCGGCTCCCAGAAGACGGAGCACTCTCAGGAGGCGGCTTCGGGGAAGGCCGGCTCCTGGCGGACGGACCCTCCTCCCCTCGGAGTCTGCATTCAACCACTACAACGAGACAGAGCGTGGCTACAGGGCCACCCTCACCCCCAAATCCCAGGGGAGGCATGGCTACAGTGCGAGCTGACCAAGTGGTCGCCTACCTGCCATGCGCAGTACTGTAGCCATGCGACCCTCAGCATGGCCTTCGTCAGCAAGGGCCCTGCCACAGCAAAAGGCAATCAGTACGGCTCGCAGGCGGTGGGCCCTACCTGTCCGTGAGCTCCCAGAGGACGGCGCATTCCTGGAAGATGGCTTCGGGGGCGGACCGGCCCCTAGCTGGCGGCCTTTCCCCTCCCCTCGAAGTCTGCACTCACCTGCTCCGACGGGATGGAGCATGGCTACAGCGTGCGCTGACCAAGCGGCCACCAACCGGTCAGACGGCGAGACTGTAGCCATACTACTCCTGACGCGGCCTCCGTCATCAAGTACGACGCTACGGCAAAAGGCAATCAGCATGGCCCGCAGCCGGCGGGCCCTCCCTGTCGGCCGGGTTCTCGACAGCCGGCGGGGCCCCAGCAGCCGGCGGAGAACCCGACGACCCTAGACACTGACGTCCGGGTCCTACACCCGGCTGTGTTACCATTGTACCCCTGGGGGGCAGGCCTATAAAAGCCCCCCAGGATCACCCATGCAAAGGGTTGAACACACACGCCACTCACACACCGTAGCTAGGGAGAGCAAGATAGCAGCTCTACCCTTCTTCCTCCTCTAGCAGCGCAGCTCAAGGAGCAACCATGTATCCACCATTCGATCATAGTCATCATGCGGAGACCCCGCAGAGCAGGACTAGGGGTGTTATCTCCCCGGAGAGCCCCGAACCTGGGTACGTCTCATGTGCGATCGAGCTCGTGCTCACTCCCGCTTCCAGGGCCCGACGACGTCCTTTTGGCTCCACCCATGATAAGCCACCCCCTGGCATCTGTCGCGAGAATACCCCAACACCGATCGAACCTGCTACCTCTTGATGAATAGTGAGTGTGGGGGTTGGTTGAACGAGTCGAGACGTACGTGGCTGGGGTTGGATGAACAGTTCTCGGTGGGGGTTGGATGAATAGGACCCCATGGTAGTGGGCCGTTGCCGCTGGATGAACAGGACCCTGAGAGGAGGCTGCCACAGCCGAGCTGGTTGGGGGTGGATGAACAGGACCCCGTGGAGGGCTGGTTGAACAGTAGCCGGTGGAGGGCTGGATGAACAGTAGCCCGTGGATGAACAGTAGCTGGTGGAGGCAGGAGGAAGACGCGGTGGATGAACGGTGCAGGTGAAGGCTGGAGGAAGTCGACGGTGGGTGAACAGTAGCCTGTGGAGTCCCGTTTTGCGGTATGCCACACCCCTCCCGATGAACAGGACCCCCGTTTCCGTAGCGCTCCAACACAAGTCCGTTTCCTCTGTTTTGCGGTACGCCAGACCCCTCCTGATGAACAGGATGCTATTTCGACTGTAGCCGGTCGAACAAAAGGCCGTTTCTTTTGTACTACGGTACGCCAGACCCAGTTTCGGCTGTTCTGTCCAAGCCGGTTGGCTCCCGTTGAACAGGACGCATTTTGACCCAGTCTGTTGCCTCCTGATGAACAGGATGCTGTTTCTCCGTTCCGACCCAGCCGGTTGGCTACCCGATGAACAGGACGCCGTTGCTGCCGTCCGTTGCCTCTCCATGTACACGAGCCCTGGCCGTACGTATGCGCGAGTAGGCGTTTGAGACCCCGCCCGTATGTACGTACGTGGCCGTATTTTTTGGCATGTGGTTGTATGTATGTATACACGGTTTAGAAGGGACTGCCTGAACTGCTACATCGGGGGCTCTACTACTACACGTGCCGTTGCTTGCTCAGCCACGGTTCATCGTTGCAGAGAGACTGATTAACCAGTATGTACGTACATGTTCGCGACCAGAATGACAATGCTACGTACGCTTCGACCAGGTGGGTCCCGGCTGTCAGGGAGGATAAGGAGGCACTTCCTTGCGTGCGAAGTTATTGATGGTGGGTCAGAGCTATCAGGGGGAGGATTCATTTTTTTCGTGCCTAATATGGAGGCACTTCCTTGCATCCGAAGATATATCTGGTGGGTCCCAGCTGTCAGGGGGGAAACGTTTTTTTCGCAAAATACAGCTAAGCCAAAATACAGAGGCCCTTCCGGTAGGTCCCCGCTGTCAGGTGGAGGAATCATTATTTTGCGCGTAATAAGGAGGCACTTCTTTGCTGCAGCCGTGGACCCAGCTGTCAGCCTCTGCATGTACAGTCCTCTTCCAATGTAAGTCGTTCATTAACCATGTTGACTACGCCGCGGCAAGAGCACCAAGGCGGTGGACGACGGTGAGGCCTAGGAAGGGAATGACCCGAAGCCGGGGAAGAGTCGGCAGTTGTTTCCCACGCGGAGGGGAGTACGAGGGTTTACTGGTTGGGCTGCAGTGTGAGGCTGCCATCGCCAGAGAATAACAGGAGGTGTCGGTGAGTACAGGGATGGCCAGGCCAGCGAAGGGAGTAGGGTGGGCGGTGAGGCCTGCGCGGCAGTAGAGCCGGCCACGGGAGGCAAGAGCAGGCGGCATGACCGGCGCTGGTTTGGGCGGCTGGAGCAAGAAGACCAGACGTTGAAGAAGCACTATGGCCGTTGGATGGACATCGTACGGTTACTTGAGCTAGAATCGTTCATATTGACTAAGTTGACAAAGCCCTTCGTCCGCGTCAACTTAGTAGGCCCACAAGTCAGCCTCCAACTATGGTGGGTCCCAGCTAGCAGGGGGAGTATTCATTTTTTTGTGCATAATAGGAGGCACTTCCTTGCGTGCAAACATATAGCTGGTGGGTCTGAGCTGCCAGTGGCAGGAACGTTTATTCGCGAAATACAGAGGCCCTTCTGGTGGGTCCCTGCTGTCAGGTGGAGGAGTCATTATTTTGCGCATAATAAGGAGGCAGTTCCTTGCGTGCAGCCATGGACCCAGCTGTCAGCCTCTCCATGTACAGTCCTATTTCAATGGATGTCGTTCGTTGACCATGTTGACCACGCCGCGCCAAGAGCACCAGGGCGGTGGACGGCGGCGAGGCCTAGGAAGGGAATGACTCGGAGCCGGGGAAGACTCGGCAGTTGTTGCCCACGCGGTGGGGAGTACGAGGGTTTACTGGTTCGGGTACCATCGCCAGAAAATAATAGGAGGTGTGGGTGAGTAGAGGAATGGCCTGGCTAGCGATGAGGTAGGGTGGGGCGGTGCGGCCTGCGCGGCAGCACAGCCGGCCACGGGAGGAGGGAGCAGGCAGTCCCGCCGGCGCTGGTTTGAGCGACTTGAGTAGGAAGAGCAGAGATTGAAGAAGCACGGTGGCCATTGGATGGACATCCAACAGTCATTGCTCTCGTGTGTTGACTAAGTTGACACGGACTTGCGTGCGCGTCAACCTTTTTTTAGGAAAGCGTACGCGTCAACCTATAGTAGGCGCACAAGTCAGCCTCAAATCTGTGGAAAACAGCATACATCCCACCTGCCATTATTTCTAATAATTTACAACCCATTTGCTAATTCTTAAGGATTTTTTGGAGCCCATATTCTTTTTGTTAGCATTACAGCCCATATTGTGGCCACGGTTAAAAAATTCTATGAAATTCTGCATATTTCGGTGCGGTCCGAACTGTTTTTAATCTCGAAATTTTGAATCACATTCAAACTAATTTGAAAAATAAATTTATATCAATATAAAATCCAAATAATTGTCCACTCATAAAAATCAATGGAATTTGAAATCTCAAAATGAAAAAAAATAAATTTGAAACTAATTGCCGGTTTGATGTGTTTTAAAAACGTACATCCCATTTCTCATTAGTGATAGCCCATTTTCTAGGCAAGCTGAATGAAACTCTCCTCATCTTGAAAGATTTACAGCCCAGCAGGGCTGACAAAAGCAAGTAGGCCTCGGTTGGGTATTCTACAAAACAAAAATGTTGGGCTAGCCATTTTCAGAAGAAAAAAACTACTGGGCTGGTCTTGTGGTAAACATAAAATAAAAGGCTGGCTAGACAGGCCAGAGTGCCCCGCATAGCCTAGTTGACACCCTGCTTCCCTCTCAAAAACAAAAAGAACTGGGCGAGCTGCTGGGTTCCTGGTGTCAGCCACTCGTTGTGCAATTCTCTCGTTTATTGACTACGTTGACAATGGCATGGGACCCAAATGTCAGAAATCCATTAGGAGGAACCATTTTTTTGGCTTGAAATAAGGAGGCACTTGCTTGCGCACTGCCATGACCCTGGTGGATCCCTGCTGTCATCATCTCCACATACAATCATCTCCTGATTGTGTATGCGTCAACCTTGTAGGCCCACAAGTCAGCCTCTAAACCCATGGCGGACAAATATAGCCCATTTAAAAAAATAACAGCCCATTCCATACGTTCAAACGGAAAGTTCAACATTCAGAGCAAAGTAACAGGTCTGATCCAGATATAGAGTACTGAACTTCCACGTTGACAACCATCATAGCCAAGTTAAGTATCTACTCCCACTAATACTCTAGTAGTGTACAAGTACTAACTTACTCTTAGCTAAGGATGGCAATGGGTAGGGTATGAGCAGGGTAGAACAATACCATACCCATACCCATATAGTAAGTGGGTACAAAATTCTACCCATACCCGTACCCATGGGTATGAAACTTTACCCATACCCATACCCATACCCGACGGGTACCCGTACCCATTGGGTACCCAGCGGGTAGAACAAATAGTACACAAGTTGTTCACAATTTTGTGCTCTTTGATAGCACATTTGCCAAAAAAATCAATTATCTCAGCTCAATAGCAGGTAGATGAGTAAATGACCACTATCAAAATTTAGAAATCATAACATACTCTTAAGTCAAGAGGAGTAGACGAGTCACATGACAAATTAATGACTAATTGACGACAACTTAACATTAGTTCACAAACGGGAAGGGTATGGGTATACCCGCGGGTAGAAGGCTATACCCATACCCTACCCATGACTTAATGGGTAGGGTATGGGTACTACCCATGGGTATATAAGTGTGCCCATACCCTGCCCATGTGGGGATGGTACCTGCGGGTAACCATACCCGTGGGTAAAATTGCCATCCTTACTCTTAGCTAACTAGATGATGCCGGCCGCCATCTGCGGTACACGCTAAACGCCGGCACCGACGTCCTCCTCCTCGCCCCAGACATGCCAGAGGTGCGATAGGGCGTGTTGCTCGCGCGCGTTGGCCCTTTCCATGCCGGCGTGGTCCGCCGAAGCTTCGTCTTCTAAGTGGGAAACCCACTTGACGAGCTGGTAGTAAAATTCGGTGTCGCGAGCGCGTGCGTGCCCTACAGCCTCCAAGGCTATTTTTCGGCCGCAGCCTCCACGTAGTCGGCCCAGTTGTGGGCGCTCTGCTCGCGACTCAGAGCGTCGGTGCGCTGCTGCTCCTTGCCTTGCTGGCGGCACAAATCAGCGATACGCTGCTCCTCCGCCAGGCGGTCGCGCTCCAACAAGTCCTCATACTCCGCATTGCCATCTAAAGACCGATAGAATGCCTCCTCCCTCCGTCTGCCTTCCGGTGAAAAACCGAACACTAGTTCCGGCGGTGACCGCCTCCGGCGTCGTCTATTGCGGACGGGCGGGGGCATGATGGACATGGCGAGAGCGAGGGCAAGTGGCGAGCGATGTCGGGCCTGTGGGGGCTTATGAGGATAGGGCGAGTTGGGTGATGGTGCCACCGGATAACGCCGGGAACCAGTAATTATAGGCGGAAGGTAGGTGAACCAGCATGTCGCGGGAAACGCGACAGTCTTTGCGGTCATCGGAATTCAATGCATAAGCAGGCATGGCTTAGCGCGCCAGCTTGCCATGGAAAACTATAAAAACTGAAATTATGATTGTGCCGTCCCGTCCCGTCCCGTCAGTGGTGCGTCCCGTCCGTGCTGGGTCGCACGTCGGCATGACGGTCAAACGAGTGCACTCGATTCATCCAGATGAGGTACATGTGTGATCCGCGTAGGATCGAGTCGGTCGGATAGTGTACGTGTAGGATCGCAATAGCTGATGAACGTTCGCTGGGAGATAAGGCATTTGCGAACTTTTTGCTGGAAGTTTATTCAGATTCGCATGGCATTTTCTTCAGAACAACATGTTAGTTTCTTCAGACGTAGGCATTTTTATTCAAAAAACTGCCACCTTCGGATCTTGCGTCGCAACTAAAACTGCCAGGAGCGTATTAGTAGGCTAGCTAGTGATCGATTAGTAACTTGTAAACATTGAGCGAATAGAAATAAGGAACTGCTAGTAACTTGTCAACACTGAGCACACAGAAATAAGGATCATGCTGTGCACAGTAGTAAGAGCCGATCCGTTCGAAATGTTCACATGAGACTCATAGGCCTGGCATTGTAATATGTTCACATTAGTAGCCCAAATTCACAACCAACTAGTACGATTCCCATACATAAGATCAACATGTTAATGCATCTCAATGATTCACAGATCATATACAAATATGTAGCTCCAAAAGCAAAGATCTAGAAAAAACATATGTTCTTGCTACTAACATGGATGCTTCTCTGGGTTAACATTCAGTACAGAGTGAAATACAAATTTGTTTGTGAAGTCTACATTTCCTCTTGCAAACGTAAGTGGTTTCACCAACAGCTGGAACCATGAGAATGAACCACACATTATGGTGGAACATCCACTGCAATATGATTTGGTCTTCTCTCGATCACACGGCGGGACTATTTTTGGAATACAAACTTCAACTTAGGCAAAATGATGCCCATTGTATAATCAGACCAAAGCAATGAAGCACCTAGTGTTGGCCAATAAATAGTACAATACTACTTTTGTGCAGTCCATGAAGTGACTATCCAATCTTTCTGTGTCTATTTTCAAATGGCACTGCATGCAGTGACTATACAATTCTCTTGTGCAGTTCCACCAAAATTGAGGTCACTTTGTTTGTTTGCCAAATAGCAATGGGCAGACATCTGTCTGCACAAATATCAAGCAGCTAGTAAACATATACCGCACCTTGTATTTTCGGTTTAAACACGTCTCTTCTAGTCGTTTCCCCTTACCATCTGTCATGTTTTGCACTGGAGAATTTGATACTGTCATGTTTTGCCCTGGACAATTTCGTACTGAATTGATTTGCTGGTACAGAGCAGAAATATAGCGCCTATTCTTCATCAGACCAAGGATATCCATGTTCACAGTGATGGCAGAGGTGAAATCGATACAACCAAAATTGAGCATCCTATCATTGAATCATGTCCTGCACCTCCAATGTAGGTCCACCCTGCCAATAAATTCACATGCAAACCACTAATATTACTATCTAATGACAGTACAAAAAGAGTAGCAAGATAGTAGCAAACCATGTGTACCTTCGTAATGAACATCTCATAGTGCCACCAATTGGATATACCGGTTTGGAAGAAAACATGCTCATAATGTTGAACCATTTGGACTTTTTATGCAGTTCCACTAAAATCGAGCATCCCTGTTTGCACAGATATTGAAAGTGTGATTACTATAAAAGTGGCATTAGTTGAAGCATAGACTCACAAATATAAGCATTCCAATTTCTTAATGGGAAAAGGTAGCAAGACTGTTTCAAACCACCTGTTTGAAGGAATAAATAAGGCAACAGCGGCTGATGTCACGAAGGCATACATTGTACTTTCTGAAAGATTGAACCATTCCTGACATTTCCTCTTATTTTAAGCATATTTTGTGCAGTTCAACTAAAATAAAACGCCATCACCACCTTGACAATTCAGTGACACTGTACAAAAAGCAATAACTTACCATTACATCATGATGTCAGGTATGTAATCGACAGGCATTAGAGACAAACGTGCAGACCTCCTCCGATAACATAATGAACATTAATTTTAACAAAGGTGTGACTAGCTTTACCGGCATAATTTGAGTGAACTCTACACCCTCTATTCCTTAATATAAGATGTTTTCGCAGTTCAATTTAAAGTACCCAAATGTCTAGGATTTAGAAAAACAGGTAGTAGTTTTCTTGAGCACATATCTGGGAAAGCTTGCCACACCTTATATATGTCCATACGCTAATGCAACACCATTCGAATAGTACAAATATACACTAATCTAGTGGCTAGTGCAATAGTAGAGTAGTTTTTTTATTACGGGGTACAGTACAATGGTTTTACTAAACAGATTTCCATAAGTTAGCACTGGAAGATTTCTATAAGCATTAACTATACAAAATGTAAAGGTAACACGTTTCAGCATTGGTATACTAGCTATGCAATAGCATTAAACCAAATACAAAATTCTGAAGGTAACTAGCATTATTAACTAATGACAATATAAAAAATTTGTAAACCATGTACCTTCAAGGTAAATATCATTTCGAACTTGAGGGGACTTGAAAAATTGCTATCCCAATCTTGATAATCGATCAAACATAAAAACTTGATCAACCGAATCAAGAAAACAGCCGGAGAAGGAGGTGCCCACTCTTAACCTTTCCTCTTCTCTTCATAATTTTTTGTGCAGTTTAACCAAAATAAAACGACATCAGTGCCTTGGCATTTTGGTGACGTTGTACAAAAAAATTGACTTATCTCATGAAAGTGAGGTATGTAATCTATAAGCATTAACAGGGCAAAAATTTGAATGTAGTAACAAGTTTCATTGTTGGTATACTTGTTGTGCAACAGCATTAGAATGCCTTAGCTGAAAAATCTTTAATACATCCACAATCAACAGCTAACCCTGAAATAATCCAGTGACATTAAACGACATTGCTTAAATTTATCGGTGGCATTAGACTGAGTGCGGCATTAGTTAAATGTGGCATCACTTTAGCAGTAGCATTGCTTGACTTTACCGGTGGCTTTATACTAACAGCAAAAAAGTGGCAATAAGAGCATGGGAGGCCCATTCGGACAATGGGCGCACCAGTATGATGTACCTCCATGGACGCATAGAGTG
Organism: Thinopyrum elongatum; assembly: GCA_011799875.1. Lineage (NCBI taxonomy): Eukaryota > Viridiplantae > Streptophyta > Magnoliopsida > Poales > Poaceae > Thinopyrum > Thinopyrum elongatum. The sequence goes on along the minus strand of CM022303.1, from coordinate 176,685,126 downwards.
GTGAGGGAGGGATGATTGCCCAAAGCAATAAATATCCAGGCAGCATATGTGGATTACGTCCCATTTTTGTTCTCTTTAGCCACCTTTTTCCTATGTGAGGACAACAAACCAATTGACCTGGTAATTCTCTATTGCATTGTCATGCCTTTCTACCCTTTTCAACCAAGAGACACGAGACTCGTTCCTTAGCTACTGATTTCCCCCTTTTCAACCTAGATGCGGGTTCGATACCTAGTCTCTTCGACAGTACTTTCTCCCTTCCTTTCCTTATTCAACCCAGACATGGATTAGTCTGCATGAAGTAGGGTTTCCTTTAATAGTGCAAATTAAGGTTTTCGTCTGCATGACCAGCAGAGCAAAGGATAGCAAATTGGGGAGATGGTGGTGTGGAAAAAGATCCACATGCAACGACGTGGCAGATGGGGGCAATAGAACAAGGGTATGGTTCGAAAAGAGGTAGCATACTGAGGGTCAGCGGGAAGTGGCTTCGCTCGTGGTCGTCGTCCTCCTCACACACTACGGCAGCGAGCTTGGGGACGAAGGCCATCCCGCGCGGGCGCTAGGTCTGAGAGGACGGCCTTGTCGTCAGTGTGTCACCTCGCTCGCCGACGACGAGTGCGTCAACGCTGCACGTCCTTTTCTTCCCGGGCGAACGGGATCATGGCGGATCTGTGACCACCGGTGAGGAGGGAGAGAGAGGGGCCACCACCATCTTTTTTAGATCTGGAGAGAGGGTGATAGTGTGAGAAGCAAGTGGGCAGCCCTTAGCAAGCAAGCGCTGAGCTCCAGCCTATATATCTTTTTTGATACTAGTACTAGAGGTGGAGTAGTGGTAGAGTAGTTTATATTTTCTCTGCATACACTACCAATTAGTTGTGCTTCAAAACTGAACGGCACACCATTAATTAAAAAAATAAAGTCAAGAAATAATGCGGCACCTCGGGCCAACGCGGCCAGATCGCATTTTGCACAAGAAATGACACACCATGTTTTGTTGACATGTGGTCCCGTTCCAACATGTCAGTGAGACGACGGCGAGTCCTTTTGTACAATTTCTGAACGGACGTCTATGTAGGACGGGGCGCCTCTTCCTGTACCATGGCAACTGTCTACCGCCTCTTCGCCTTTCCCTCTCGATTTGGAACTGCTATCGCACGCTCTTCCTCCCTCCATTTGCCTTCACCCTTCCTTTTGCCATTGTTCAATTGTCTTCTCCATGGAGGGAACAGGCCAGAAATGACCCTGTTATTCTTGCCCCGATCTGAAAGATGACGTGGTGGAGGAACTCATTGATCGGTGCAATGTCATCACCATGGCTAGCATGGCAGGTTCGTTCAAGACCATTCTCAGCTCAACAAATAACATCATTACAAAGAACCCAAGGGTTCAGGAGCAGTTTGATCTCCCCTATCTTCTTCGCCATGACCCTGCTTGCTGGTGTAGGGACGATGGAAGCCTCGCCTTGTGCAAGTTGATGCCACTTGATAATGATACGTGTGATGTTAAGATGCCATCGCTTAAGGCAAAGGCCTAGGCAGGCGCAAATGGAGATTGGGTTGTTTATATTGGGTACAACTGCGAGTGGGAACTTGTGAATGTGTACACTCGTCACCGGGTTCCACTTCCAAAAATCTCAGAGTGCCCTGAGGTTGAGCACACAGATGATCTACGTTGGTTCAAATACGATCATGGTGACTGTCGTCTACAGAAGATAGCAATTTGTCGAGTTCCCAACCGCTATTGGAATTACACGAACTATCATGTTGTTGCTATCTTCGACAAGCTTGTTACTGTCCTTACTTCCATGCCTCGATGTATATTGCTCAAAAATCAATTTCTGTACATGGATGAGTACTGTGATGCAATTCAATACGAGAGTCTTGTGTTTGCTGCCACCACTCGTGGCACTGTTTTTGCATGGAATCCTTATTGCTTCGGTACATTTGTCTTCCATCGTACTTAGAATTGTTTCATCCACGTGCATGCGAGTTAGTATCCCCGTACTAATTAACCTTCTTGTGTTTCCAAGGTCCTGTGAACATTCCACCACCTATACTTGAAAAAAATTATAACCAAGGGGGAGATGACAATGGTGATGATCACGAGCATGAGGACGAGCAGGACCTACATACTCAGTGGCGCCTGGCAACTTATTCCGATGGATCACCTCTTCTTGTATGTATACACAACACTGCTGATGTTACTAAGGAAGCGGGTGTTGTCTCCCATGCTCGCACTCTCCGGACCTATTCCAACATACGTTGCAGGGTATTCAGGATGTATACTAGTGTGCTAGCACCAGCACCTTCTGCCTGGTTCCGTATTGATAGTCTTGGAGAAAACTCGCCCTTCCTTGGACAAAACTATCCAATGATGGTGAAAGGCAATCCAGCTGCTGTTGGCACAACGTTACTACCATTTATGAGAAGCAACTGTATCTATACCTTGGACATTGCTATGGTTCCCTACCCTGGCTATAACAATATGCGTCCTGATATAGGCCGCTTCAGCCTGGATGATGAGTCCTGCGTTGGTCTTGATGTTGACAATAGCTGGCCCTTCCCAGAGGCTTACTTATGGTTCAAAGCAAGCGTTTCCAACGCCGAGGATTGGTTGAGCTGAAGTTCATTTCATTGCTTGTTATTTGTTGTGTGATAAAAACTTTAGTATTTACTAGAATGTTTTTGTTGGAAATAATCTATAATCCAACAGGTATCCTCGTTGTCGTTGTGTGTTGATGACTTGTTGTATGTAATGAATGGTACATTTGCATATGCATGTCATAAACTCAATTTATGAATGATTTTTGAGTCACTTCTTGGAGTGTGAGTACCGTAGTAGTATAGTCAGCATCCGATTATATGAAGTTGCCACATCACATAGAGCCAGCCTAATAGTGGAGTATGCTAGTACAATAGTTAGTCCTAGTAGTAGTATACCATCAGCTAGAGCTAGGTGTTGCACGGAGGCCAAGAAATATGGTGATAGCGTGAGGTGGGCTTGTACGTATGATGTAGGCACAGGGCTTGCCGTGTTTCCTACTCCTCCGGTCTAAATGTGAAGAAGATTTGGTTGAGTTCTTCCTCCTTTTGCCGACACGTGGGACATCCAGCATCCAGGTCGTGTCATGCAAGAAAATGGAGTGCTAGTTGAAGGTAGGAGTACGTGTCGTGCATCTTGGGTTAAACTGTAAATAGAATCTTACTCTTGAGTAACTCCAAAAGCGGCCACCGAAGAACTTTATTGGATTTGTTTTTCATCACCAGCATGTCGAGGTGAAAAGATGTGCAGGTTCAGTGGGCCGTCTTGCGTTTTCACTGACATGTGGGACCGAATGTGAGCAAACAGACGATGGGCACACTCCGCGCATCTGCTGGTTGGCAGAGAAGAGAGAGAGGAGGGCTGAGCACGGACTCCAGGAAATTCCGCGACAATGTGAGTAATAGTACTAGTGGTGTACCGTATGGCCTAGTTGTGTTCGCTCTACGTAACCATCACCTCGATTAATAGTGGGGTGGCATGGGCCATAACTAGCTTTCACGTCTAGCAGTACGGCATACCCCACCCACACGAGTCCCATCTGACACCAATTTTCTTGGACTCCGTGCTACAGCTATCTCTTCTCCCTCCTGTTTTCTCTAGCTCAGCCATCACGCGATGGGCGGGGTGGGTGTTTGTCGATAGTCGGTTTGCTCAACTGCAGTCCCACTTGTAAGTGAAAATGCAACACAGCATGGATTCCCCCTTGAGCGGCATGCCGGACGAACCGTGTGGGGGTGCGACGCAAACACGGCGGGCTTTTCCTTTTTTTTGAGGAACCGGCAGGAGAACTGCCCTTTTCTTATAGAAGGGATGGCGGAAAGATGCAATTTAAAAAGGGGCGAGGCTTTTCCTTTTGAACTTGTAACTTGTAAAATTTGGTTCTGCTCCTTGGCGTGACCGATAGATAGAAATAACGATTTTCCCTAGAGTAATGAGAAGTTTGGTTGTGGCGCAGTTCATGCATGGTACATACGAAAATTATGAAGTTGATGCAAAAGGTAAGATAATTACAATATACTACTACATGGAATTGACAGAAAGATAAAGATACATAGGGATCCATCAATGACATCCTCATGCCCTAGTGCGCCTGGTCACCAACCGACGTGTGAGGAGCAGCGGCGTTGGCGGCGAGCTCAACGTGCTTCTGAACAATGCCGTCCAAGGTTGCCCTGTGGTCCAAGAAGGCCATCGTCCTATCGTCCTCCTCTTGCACGTAGTAGTCCTTGTGGACGATTTGATCGTTGACGTGGGTGATTATGTCGATGGTGTATTGCTGCACCAGGTGCTGCGTGGTGAGCGCAACCTCGAGATGGACATTCTCCGGCGTGACGGCGGGCAATCACAGGGCCACCAATGCGTCAAAGAGGTTGTCACCATAGAGGCCGTTGAGGGTGGCGGGCATCGCAGAGCCTGGGCGCATGGGCTGGAGGCGTACGTCAAGGTCTTCCGTGAGCTTCTTGATGACGGTGAACTTGTCCAGGAAGCCGACAAGGACCTCGTCGAACAAGGAGACGAAGTTGTCGTCCAAGAGGCCTCTCGCCCTGGCGGCCTCAAGCACGACTTGGAGATGTTCCTCGGTGCCGGGCCACAGGCCGGCATCGTGGACCATCTGGCACAGCCGGCTGATGCTCGCACTCGTCGCCTCCATGGGTCTAGCCTCTAGTCAACTGATATTGCGATTGGAGTGATCACTCTTGCCCTTGGTTAGGGTGCATAGGTGCATAGGATTTCATAAATTGGACTGGCGGGGAGCCTTTATATGAGAAGTGCAGACTGTGTTGCATTCACGTGTGTGTTGGCCATCTACTCCTCGGCCCTCCCTCCGTGTCGGTGCAGTATAGTCATCTCACCGAGACCAAGTTGGGGCAAAACGAGAGAACTTTGATGTTTACTGGTTTATTGGTCCCCTTTGCATTTTGCGCCAAGTTTTGACCTTTGATTTAACTAATAAAATGTTAATGCATGTAACCAAAAATAATATCATTGGAAACTATGTTCAAATACGAATCCAACGATACAATTTTTGGTGACATGCATTATTATTATTTTAGTTAAATCTATGGTCAAAATTTGGCACAAAATACTAAGGGGACCAATAAACCAGGACGGAGGTAGGAGTAGTATTTTGTAATTAATGTCATTGCATAAAGAGAATTGAGCACTGCATGTTGTGCTAGGTAGTCTCAAGTCATTGAATGCATACGCACCCCACGTCTCCTATTGGGTGATTTCTTTTTTCATGGCAAAAAACAGGGAACGAGGTGGGTAGTTAATGCACGGCGCCTAAAAGTTTTGGGATTATTTGGTTTTCGTAATGTGACTAATGCACCAGTATGGAGGGAGTACAATAGTAGTCTTTGATTGCAATTTTTTGTTGGTAGCTTACCAAACTGACTGCTCGGTGAGTACAATAGTAGTCTGATTCATGAGATTTTAGATTTGAGCCATCTACCAGAAGGGAGAGTGTATAATATCAGCGGGAACTACGTTCAAAACCGAATAAAACAATACTTCATGTATTTATTTACACAGGGAGTAGTATATTTTTTGTGACATGCATTACTAGATATTGCTAGTCAAATACTAAATCCAGACGGGGGTGGTAGTACTACTAAATCCAGACGGTGGTGCTAGTACTAGTAGTAGTACTACCAATGTAGTAGTATTGTACTACCCATTGGTCAAATTATTACGTGCTGCTCCTCACAGTGAAGTGACAAGACCCTGCGCCGGAGATGACACCTGAGTGTAGGCGCCGTGTTCGGCATATGAAAGTCAGCCTCACCGTGTGCAGTCACTATCATCATGGCTATAGAGCTAGCCTGCTTACAACTAGCCGTGTTCAACATAATTTCCCATGCGTTTCCACGAGTATCTCTACTCTTTTCTTATATGAGTAAGATGCCCGTGCATTGCACGGAACACCAAGATTGGGGGTGGACGGCGCCGGCAGCGGCCATCACGCCAGATTGTTCCGTGGCCTTCTATATGTGGTGGGGAAGAGATAAGGCTGATTGTGAGAGACAAGGAGTTGTTTGTAAATAGGGAACAAGTGCGGGCATCTTTTTGCAAAACTGCAGCAGTTTGCTTTGTATTCGTCAGATCTAGATCTGACGGCTATTGGTGAAAGATGGCAGGCACACCATCATCACCAACTCAGGACCTCTTTGATTCGCAAGATTTTGAAAACGCAGGACTAGGAAAGGTATAGGATTGGAGTGTCATGCCCACTTGAATCCTATAGGATTAGCAAAGAGCGTTTGATTTCATGGGAAAAGCAAAGGAATTGTAAAAAGAGGTTAGAGTGGATGTTAGATTTCCTATGAAATGTAGTACGAAAGATTCCATTGGAAAAATTCCTATGGGATTCAATCCTATGAATCAAAGGACAAACGTAGGAAAATTTTCAAAGGATTTCAATCCTCCAAAAATCCTATAGAATTCCCTTGAATCAAAGGAGCCAGATGTCTGCTAGAACTACGTCGTTTTTCCCCAGAGAGGGAGGGATGATGCAGCACAGCGATGGTAGGTATTTCCCTCAGTGATGAGACCAAGGTTATCGAACTAGTAGGAGAACCACACAACACCACGTAAACAGCTCCTGCACACAAAGAACAAATACTTGCAACCCGACGTGTTAAAAGGGTTGTCAATCCCTTTCGGGTAACGAGATAGATAAAATTGTTGTAGATTGAAAGATAAAAGGAAATAAAATTCAGCGAGGTATTTTTGGGTTTTTGGATTAATAGATCTGAAAATAAAAGTTGCAAATAAATAAAAGAGCGAATAGCAAAATAGATCTTGAAGGCAAATATATTAAAGAAGAGACCCGGGGGCCGTAGTTTTCAGTAGTGGCTTCTCTCGAGAAAAATAGCAAATGGTGGAAACAAATTACTGTTGGGCAATTGATAGAACTTCAAATACTCATGACGATATCCACGCAATGATCATTATATAGGCATCACGTCCAAGATTAGTAGACCGACTCCTGCCTGCATCTACTACTATTACTCCACACATCGACCGCTATCCAGCATGCATCTAGTGTATTAAGTTCATGGAGAAACGGAGTAATGCAATTAGAACGATGACATGATGTAGACAAGATCTATTTATGTAGAAATAGACCCCATCTTGTTATCCTTAATGGCAACGATACATACGTGTCGTTTCCCTTTCTGTCACTGGGATCAAGCACCGTAAGATCGAACCCATCACAAAGCACCTCTTCCCATTGCAAGATAACTAGATCAAGTTGGCCAAACAAAACCCAAATATCGGAGAAGAAATACGAGGCTATAAGCAATCATGCATATAAGAGATCAAAGAAGACTCAAATAACTTTCATGGATAAAAAGATAGATCTGATCATAAACTCAAAGTTCATCGGATCCCAACAAACACACCGCAAAAAAGAGTTACATCATATGGATCTCCAAGAGACCATTGTATTGAGAATCAAACGAGAGAGAGAGAAAGCCATCTAGCTACTAACTACGGACCCGAAGGTCTACAATGAACTACTCACGCATCATCGGAGAGGCACCAATGAGGACGATGAACCCCTCCGTGATGGTGTCTAGATTGGATCTGGTGGTTCTGGAACTTGCGGCGGCTGGAATTGGTTTTCGTCGACTCCCCTAGGGTTTCTAGAATATTGGGGTATTTATAGAGCAAAGAGGCAGTGCGGGAGGCCCCCAAGGTGGGCACAACCCACCTGGGCGCGCCTGGGCCTCCAGGCGCACCCTGGTGGGTTGTGCTCCCCTCGGAGCACCCCCAGGTGCTTGTCCGGCCCACTAGATGTCTTCCGGTCCAAAAAAATCCACAAAAAGTTTCGCTGTGTTTGGACTCCGTTTGGTATTGATTTCTTGCGATGTAAAAAACATGCAGAAAACATCAACTGGCACTGGGCACTATGTCAATAGGTTAGTACCAAAAAATGATATAAAATGATTGTAAAACATCCAAGAATGATAATATAACATCATGGAACAATCAAAAATTATAGATAGGTTGGAGACGTATCAGAGCCATTAGGTTTTGTTAGGAGTAGTATAGAGAAATAGAGAAACTCTTATAAAAAACCAAGTTGGTGATGATGGTGTGCCTGCCATCCTACAATATAGACCGTCCGATCTATATCTGACGGATAGAAAGCAAACTATGGCAATTTTGCAAAAAGATACCCGCACCCCTCTCCACATTTGCAGATAAGGCATTCCCTCATTCATCTTCGTCTCCCACAAGATAAACAGTTCATATAAATGAATCTTGATGTTCTGTGCAATGCATGGGCCTCTTGCTTGTAATAATAAATATTGTACTCGAGTAATGGGTATATCATTGCCGCACCTATGCACGCAAACATTTATCCTAACATAGTACCTCGTGCTAGATAGTCGTAATATTACAAGTTTCAAACTGATATTACAAATGCTAGGAGTAATGCTGCACCTACGAAGAGGGAATTATTAGGACGTTTATGTAAGAACTTTCTTTACTTTAGGTGGATGCAGCATTATCGTACAAACTAAAATCCACCGCCCTGACAAGTCACTAATGGCCAATTAAATTTTTGAGTCTCTGGCGACTTGATGTTTCAAAAATAAATTCAGCTTCTGCGGAGACTTTTTCATTTAGGCTTAGACGCTTGCGGTGATCAGCACACCATTCATTGTTGCGCCGGAAAATGCCAAACCTCATTACCTTGAGCACACTTGCCTCCAGAATAAAGAACCTGGCCAATTTAATCTCAGATGTGCTACCTCGGTAGTCGATCAAATCAATTTCTGTAAGATGGAGACAAAGGCATTCGATGAGATTGTTATAGTGCAGCACATTTTTCACTTTCGGGTCTTTTTTTATTTGCAAAAGAAGAGAGCATATTAGAGCAGCTGGCTGTATAAGATTGCCGTGTCATCAAGAGGTACCAATATCATTCGCTCATATGATAGGGTTGGCTATAGGGTTGGATCTAAGGCTAATGCTATTTTTTCACTCTCTCTCTCTCTCTCTTCCTCTTTCCTCTTATTTACCTAGGAGCATGTGAAGAGCTTGGGCATTTGTTGCCTTCCACTATGTGGCCGATGCCATCTTTCTCAAAAGTATGCCACATAATACGCATCGATGTCAAATCAAAAGATTTTGGCACCGCTCTAGCAATGTGAGAGAGTTGGCACCGATGTGCACATAGACCCGCATGTATAAACAAATCAATCAAACTAACTATACCAGCCTCTCCCTCTCCCAAACAAGTGTTTTTTTATTGCCTCAGTCCTCTCCCTCTCCCATGTAAGTGTTTTTTCATTGTGTGAGTTAATTTGGCACCGGAGCAAAGTAGGTGATCCAGATTGGGGCACCAGGTGAGCAATGGAGGGCATCGACGCCAAATGCATCAGAAGTGAATTTGGCACGTGTTTTGGCCTACATAGTGGAGGGCCATTATAGCCCACTTTTGTACTACCTCGTATTTAGTGTAAAATTTTGACCATAGATTTACCTAAGAAAATTCCAATGCATGTCACCAAAAATTATACCATTTGAAATTATGTTCAAATACGAATCCAACAATATAATTTTAGTGACATGCATTAACATTTTGTCAGTTAAATCTATGGTTAAATTTTGATACTACAAAATACCAAGAGTAAACCAGGACAGAGGTAGTACTTGCTCTTAGGCTAACCATAGAGTTACTAGTCTAAGTTACTTGCCACTATGACTAGCCTAGGCTACTAGTACAACAAAAAAATGATGCAGGTGATCACGTGAGAAAAAATACTTAAAACATTTCTTTCGGTGCAGTGCGTAGATGTAGTTTTGAACACTACACTTGTCATCATAATTTGGGAAAATTACGAAAAGATTGAGCTACATTGTGATTACCGTTTACTAATAGGAAAGAAGTTTCACCTCAATGAGTAGCTTCTCCGTGCATGGAAGGCATGTAAGGAATCCAACAACTTGATCCAGATTGGGGCCGATAGATTTTATTGCCAAGATCTACACTATGCGCACAGACTGGGTCAAGCTTGTGGGAATCATTTTCTGGGTGACAGTCGTAAATACATCAAGAAGAAATTTAAAAATGTGAATTTCAAGAAGACGGAGAAGAAGATGAGTGTTGTACTTGAACGATTACGGATCCAATAGAGAGTTCGGAGAATTTGGCAGACGAGTACACCAATGCTGTCAATTTCGATGCATCAATGACCCTGATTTTTGTTGGACCTTCTAGATCAGATACAAGCAATCTCTCAAGGAAAGGCGCATTCTCAATGACCATAATGTGGAACAGCTGGAGTGATCTCTTCCTAATTGATGTCTTGTTACGGGGCCAGCAAGACACATAAATCCATCGGAGATTCGTCGAGGCGATGTGGATGCTAATGAACCCGTGGATATGCCGAAGACGAAGGTACTCGAGCGTAGTATAGCTGTGGAGCAGGTGCTCCATAGCCTTCTTCGAGATGCCAACGTTGAAGAGGTCAAGCTGCTTGAGTTGAGGGAGAAGAAGGGCGGGCGCGACATTAATCTGGAGAAAATAGCAGGAGCTAAAGCTGGCACGGCGCAGCGTTGGCGTGAAGCGGAGCGCGGACGGCGGCAGAGAGCGACATCGTCCAGCTTCAAACCTGAGCTCCTCGAGCTGATCTAGGGCGGGGGATAAGAACCACTCGTCGAACTTGGCTTGTTCCTTGAAGTTAGTACTGAACATGCGAATGTCAAGGCGTCTGGCTGGCCCAGGGTGTGATGAAAGGATCTTGGAGATTGCGGCCATGTGTTTGCAATCCCTGTCGTAGAGGCAGCTGTCGACGGTGAGGTTGAGGAGGACGCGGCCCCAGAGGGGGCGCCACAGCCGGGAGAGCAGGGTGGTCTGCACTGCAGATTTGGTGGGGAGGAGGCCGATGATGACGAGCAGCATGTCATCGGGGAGGCTGCTGATGAAGTCCAGGCTCGCCGGATGAGGTTTTGGCTCGAGCTGCCTCTGCTTGTTGGCTGCCTCACCGTCCAACTCAGCCGGCGGTGACGCTGGTGTACACGTGTGCTGGTGTGTATTGTGTGCTAGGTGTGCGTGAGTGCGTCCTTGTGTGCATACCGCCGCGCATTGGTGAAGTGTGCGCGAGTGCGTCCTTCACGCGGAAGAAGTGTGCCCTCAATTTACTAGCGTGCGGGGAGCTACCGTGAGTGGTTTCAACTTTGTTTAATTCACCGCGTGTCAGATGGGCCTCTAATTTACTTATTTTCACCCACTGCCACATGGGCCAGCACACGAAGATAGAGAACACGAGCTGACAAGGCTGCATGTGGACTGGTTGACCGGTCAACTAAACAATATACGGAGCTATACGCTGACACAGTGACCGTATAATCCCTCGGTAAAGAGAGATCGAGTGAGAAGGGAGGCCCGTGAGAGATAGTAGAGAGAGAGAGAAAGAGCTACTCCCTCCGTTCGATAATGTAGTGCCTATATTTTTTTGAAAGTCAAACTTTTGAAACTTTGACCAAGTTTATAAAGAAATTACTTATATCTACAATACCAAAGATAAATGATAGTTTGAAGTAAGTACATGTTGTGATGAATCTAATGATCATTCCAGATGTAAATGTTTTTCTCCACATATACCTGGTAAAAAAATCTGAGGTTTGACTTTTCAAAAAATCCATATGTTTATGGACATGAGAGAGTACCTAATGAGAGAGAGAGAGAGAGAGAATGAAATAGAAAGAGTGAGTGAAAAAAGTGTGTGTGTGTGTGCATGTGTGAAAGAGACATGGACAACACACGATAAAGTAGAGAAAAAGCGTGTGTGTCTTATGCAAACATATCACACATGCATCTTCGACAGCGGAAGCGAGGTGAGGAGATAGTGTGTGGTTGTTTGCAACCGAGAGAGAAAGACCCCTAGCATGTGGCCAAGAGAGGTCTGACAAACAAGGGAGAGAGGTCGAGAGAGATGTATGGAGAAAATGCAGGCATGGGGAGGAGAGTGTGTGTTTGTGACAGAGAGATCCCCTGGAGATCATGATGGGACTACATGGGTCGGAGATCGAGTGACAAGGTGTGTGCGCGATAGAATACACCCCGAGGGATATCGAGATAGAAGTATGGATGGAAGGAGAAAATAAGTGTGTTCCTGATGCATAGTAAGAGATAGTCATACTTAGGGCGGAGTATGTGTGCCTATGATGGAGTGAGGGATTATGGTACTTAGGGGGTGCGTGTCACATAGAGACAGAACAAGGGCAGAGAGTGTTAGATGGGTCTATGTAGCGCGAGCGAGATATGTGTATGTGTGAACCAGGGAGATATAAAGTTTGAGAGAGATAGAGGAGCCCCAATACGGCTGAGTGGTGCGTCAGATAGCTGAGAGGGGGAAAGAGATACTCCATCTGTTCGATAATGCAGTGCATACAAATTTTGTAGAAGTCTAACTTTTGAAACTTTGACCAGGTTTACACAAATATTATTTATATCTACAATACCGAAGATACATCATACAAAAATACATCTCATGATAAATCTAATAATATATGTTTGTTGTTCTAGATGTAAATGTTTTTCTCCAAGTACCTGGTCAAACTTTGTGATGTTTGACTTTTCAATAAATCTATATGCTATGGACCGAAGAGAGTACCTAAGTCGAGAGAGATCAAGTGCATGTGAAGGAGAATGAGTGAGTGTGCAAAAAGAGTGTGTGTGTGAAAGAGAAAGGGATAACAAATGATAAAATAGAGAGAGTGTGTGTTCGTTTCTTATGCAAACATATCACACATGCATCTCCGAGATAGAAAAGCGAGGTGAGGAGATAGATGAAGATAGCTAGTGCGTGATTGTTTGCAACAGAGAGAGACACCCCTATAGCACATGTCCAATAGAGGTCTGGCCAACAAGGGACAGAGGTCGAGAGGGACGCATGGAGAAGATGGACGCATGGGGAGGGAGAGAGGGTGTGTTTGTGATAGAGAGATCCCCTCGAGATCGTGAGGGGACTATATGGGTGGGAGATCGAGGGATGAGGTGTATGTGCGATAGAAAGATGCCCCAGGAGAAATCGAGATAGACCAAGTGAGGAAAAGAGACAATGCATATGTTTGTGATGGAGACTAAGAATTAGTCATATACATAGGGGGACTGTGTGTGCCTACAATTGAGTGAGAGACAATCATACTTAGCTAGGCGTGAGATTGTGTGTGTGCGTGTGATATGGAGAGAGAATGAGGGAGTGAGAGAGTTTTAGATGGGTCTATCGAGTGCGAGTGAGATATGCATGTGTATGTGTGACCCAGGGGGACGGAGAGTTTGAGAGAGAGAGGGAAGAGCTCCAAGACGGCAGAGTGGTGCGTGAGAGAGTTACGGGCAACGAGCTACGGAATTTGTGTGCGTACGATGAGTGCACCCGAGATATTTAGCTTGGACTAGAGAATCATACATTGTGTGCCAGAGAGACCTACATGGAGTGTGCATGCGAACTAGAAAGCCCCCCCCCACACACACAGAGAGAGAGAGAGGGAGAGGGACCGACAAGGTTTGTGTTTGGATGCGTGCGATAGAATTGAAGATTATCGGCGAGAGAGAGAGAACAAGAGTCCGGGAGAGGGGGAGGTCGCATTTATGCATCAAAGACTGATATAAACCATGTTTCAATATAAATTTGCATTCAAATATTTGAATTGGAGAACATGTTGTCTGCAATCCACACATGAACAGGGATATGCGTATCAAACAAGTTCATTAATTTGACTTTCAACATGTTCATGGAGTACTATAATACAACACGCTACTCAATTGAGGTGTTCAATTTTGGATTTAGTTCACTATTTTGACTTGGTGAACGAGCTATTTCATTGAATCGAGATATTTCATTTTGGGTTTGATTCCCGTTTTTTAAGTGGGTCAACTATTTGTCATATAGTAAATCGTTAGCAATAAGCATGTAAAAACACATTAGTCCTGAGCATCATCTCACCATCTAAAAAAGAAGTGGCAAGCTCACCATCTAAAAAATAAGTGGTAAGCTAATATTTCAAAATTTGATTCGAATCGACTTATTTTTTAAATGCAACACTCCGATTCCATACTTAAACTGGCTCAGCCAAATTGCTGGCCATTCGAATCGAATTGGTAAGGTAGATGTGGATGCTCGTTCTCCCAAAATTTGAACGAACCGCTAAATGCTCGTTCTCCCAAAATTTGAACGAACCGCTAAACAACCTCTGCTCGGTGGAATTCGCCCGAGCAAATAAATGGGAGACGCAAAATTACCGGCCTATGTGGGACACGCATCAATTGGCCCTTTGTACATCGAGGATAGGTTCGTAACTTCATCCAAGCGCGCCCTCTCCTCGGCCGAAATGACAGGTGCTGAATAATTCATAAACGGCAAAACACCCTCGCCTTGGCCGCCGACTATTTCAAAACACGCCATCCTCGCCTGAAATCGCTGGCGCCCACTATTTCAAAACACGACCTCCTCGCCCGAAATCGCTCGCGCCCACTATTTGGGAGAAGCAAAGTTACTCTACTATCCCCGACCCTCAAGACACAGACCCAAGCCCAGAAGCCTAAAGGCAGGGGTAGAACTGTAACTCCCCCCCACATTTCAGACAAATGCATCCGTAAGACATGGTTCCCACTCCCAATTCCCCATTCATACATCGTGGGCGCCAAATCACCTTCTCCCAGGAAGCTCCCTTCTCCCCAGCCGCGAAACCTCAGCCCCTCCTCCATGGCGCCCCCCACCGCACCAAATTCACCGCCGCCCTCCTCCCCAATGCCAAAGACGTTGTCCGTTTGCCGTCGTGCACTGGGTCGTGTGCCTCTTACTCCATGCTGCCGCAGCTGCCTCGATGACGACCGTGTGAACCGTACCGAACCGATTCACCCCCACCATTGTGCACGGCGCCAGAGCGGCTCCAACTTCCGATGCGTCCAGGGCCCTGGCGCTGCTTCCCCATAGCGGTCGACCGTCGCGACATATCTGCTTTCCTGCCACCGGGAGCCACCGCAACTGCGCCGGCCTCACCGACTCGGCAGCTGGAGCTGCCTACTTCACCGGGCCGCAAGATAGGTCATACACTCATCTTAAATCACTTTATTTAGGCGTCAGTCATCTGAATTTTTATTCTGGGCCAATCGATTCCCAATGGGAAGCAGCACCCCTTGAGGCGGCGGAGCTCCTAGGCTGCCAGTTGGCTGGTGTCTATCGTAAGGGTGAGGGGGCGCAAGTTCACCGCAGAAGCAGCGCCTAGGTGGCTTTCTTAGAGTTGCGTGGGTTGAAGGTACTGCCGCTGCCGGATCTGGATGACGGCGAGTCTTTGTGGATTGGCCGGGGGCGGCGCAACCACGGCAGTGTGGTGGGGCGGGGAGCGGGGTTTTGGTCGGAGCTCTTGCGGCCAGGGACGGCGGAGGCAGGCTGCTCTGCCGGTGGTCGCCCGCTCTTTGGCGAAGATTTTGAACAGTGTCAGCTGGGAGGCACAAGACGGCCATCAAGCGTGTGACCCCAATTTAGTTTTCAGACGTGTGACCACTCTCGTACCCACTCAACAGTTCCCTGCATCGAATGTGCGTGCCCGACATGGACGGCCACAACAACTGCAGGGCCATCGACAAGTTAGCACATGATGCTCACTCCTATGGATGGCGGCCAGATAGGTTGTACCCTCATCTTACTTGTGTGCAACATTTATGGCTTTGTTATTCATCTAAGCATGGAAAATAGATTATCACATTTCACTGTATATTCATGCTGATCTCTTAAGAGTCTTGTTCAGGAGTTAACGTTGTTCCATAGTTCAGATAAGAGACTTGTTCTTTAGGTAACGCTCTTCCATAGTTATCATCCATCAGCCAATGCTATCCCACAGGCTGGTGATTATAGTATTATACCACTTCTAGTATTACCTATGTTGTTCTTTAATACTTTTGTGTGCCATCTAGTTAATCTCGAGTACAAACGATACATATTCTGTAGCTTTCATCTGTGTACTCCCTTTAGTTTTTGAGACATGTTGCTGCTAGTTAAGCCCAGTCCTACTATTTATGTCGTCTCCTACAGGCACTCATTACATAAATCTAACTACTAGTTGTCTTCCATGCATGTCAGATATAATTACACACACTGATATATCCACAAGAACCTCACGGAGCAATTAACGGCCAACAAACTTGACGTCAATGATACCCAATATGATGGAACATGTAAAGGCAGTTCTTCAGAAGACTTGCAGAAAGATGATGAATCCTATTCACCCCACAAGGTCCTTGCTCTAACTTGGCCCGGGATATGGGTACAACATGCATATAATGTCCTGGAGTGCATCTACTCTGTTGCAATGCCATGTGCTTAGCCTGGTGATCATGCATGTAAATATGCCATGCCTTCCTGTTTTTCAGTACCTATTCCATTCATGATAACATGTTTTCAAATTCAAGTACTGTCATTCTACTCTGTCGCAATGCCATCTGCTTAGTTTGGACATCATGCTTCTGAATATCTTATGCATTGTTATTCATCTGTATGTACTTCATCTGTCTACCATACCATGTTTTTTTTACATTGAAGTGATGTTCTAGTTGTCTGTTGCATTGCCATCTTAGTTTCCCAATCATACACGCATATGTTGCCTTAGTGTTTTTCTGTATGTATTCCGCTATCATATAGTTTTACATTCAACTAGTGTTTTTTTACTCTGTTGTCATGTTGTATCCCTAGCTCTTACATCATACTCCCTCCGTCCAGATTACATGTCGCAGAAATGGATAAAAATGGATGTATCTAGAACTGAAAAACGCCTAAACACATCCATTTATTTCTGGATGGAGGGAATACATGTCAATATGTCATGCCTTTCTATTCTTCAGTACCTATTCCATCTCTCTGTCGTAGCATGTTTTATAACTGAAGCACCATTCTTCTATAAAAGGCATGCAAGGGGAAGACGGCTATGTTAGAATCTGAAGGGTTACAAACAAGGTCTTTGCAAAAGATCCAAACGCCAAGAGATAGTAAACCAACTCCAGTGTTCATAGATACTTCTCCAGCACAGAGAAACCCAACTCCTACTGATAATAAGCAGATTCAAGTGGCCAAAGAACCATTCTGCTCCAGTCCAGCAAAAATATGTCAACTCCATTCTAAAAAGCGTGTGTGTATCCTCACATCATGAAATTTTATAGCATTCAAATCATATTTTCTACATGTTTCTTACCCATCTCTCTTTTAGAAAATAAGCTTAAAGGATAGAAGACTTTCTAAAATGGGATCGTGTTCGAGGAAAGTATCTTGCGGGAATTCTTTGTGCTCCAGTGCTGATGTAAGTACCTGTTGTATATCACTAAATTTTTACATCAGCATGTAATTTGTTAATCGGCGTGAATCCAACCTTTATCTGATCTAAATTTACTTGTAGCAAAATGTATAATTAAAGGCGACAATGTTGATTTTTATAAGGAAAACTGCCTGGTAGTTTTGCATACTGAGCTGCATGAGTGTACTATCTCATATCATGCACATTACTAAATTGTGGTGTTGTTCTGGTTGCCCAATCATTCATTGTGTCAATGTTGCTTTCCTATTACCTTACCTGGCTGATGATAGTTGTGCCGTATTGTGTTAATTTGGTGTAGGATGGTGTGGTGTGGTTGCCCAAACGTTCGTTGTGTCAATGCTGCTTTCCTATTATCTGACCTGGCTAATGATAGCAATGCTAGTGTGTTAATTTGGTGCAGGTTGCTGAAGATAAGAAGACAAACTCTGAAAACAGCAAGGCAACCCCATTGTTTCTTTCCAATAAATCTTGGCCAGGTAATATGGCAATAACTCTTGATTAATCTGTTCGGTTCCCCTCCTAATTTATGTTATGATGCAGTAGTCGAGACACTCTCCACTATCAATAATACAAGCCTGCCAAAATCGCCATCTGAATCTGTTCAGTTTCCTCTGTCTCGAATCCAACGGAAAAAATGTATGTTTGTGAACCAATTACTGGCTGAAGCAATGATGGAAATCGTGGAGGAATTAGACATGCACATTCTTGCGCAACAACAACTGATCAATGTTTTCAGAGACAGTGTAGCAAAGAAGGAAGAACTTGCTCACATGCTTATGGGCGTCATCCGCGCTGAGGTTGTAGATCGTTAAGTTCTGTTCATTTATTTGCACTGCCATCAATCTTTGGTTGCCCAGTGGATGTAATTTCCTGTAATATATGCTGGATGTGCAATGTTTTTCCTTGTATGCCATATGTTTGCTTAGCGCGCCTCGCATTCCAGCTAACTGGTCGATAGGAAGCCAAAAAAGCAGTGAAATTATTAGTTAGCATGAACAGTCATGGGCCCTATATGAAGGAAGCGGCCCACTGCCCTTAATGGGCTCGCAGGGGCCAAAATTCTCATAGGCCTTTGATTGATCGGTTTTGGTCCGTCCATGATTGCTCATCGTAATGGTCTCAAATTATAGCAGGGCTGAAATTGACGTTATCTAATTGGGCCTACAGACATGTTCGAACTTTAGCGGGCCCATTAAGTTAATGGGCTGTAACCAGGCCGAAAGCTCTATTTGGCCGCTATAATTGAAATGAGCCAACAGTTAATGCTCGGACCTGTTACCTCCCGGGTTGTTAACAGACCGACATCGAAGCGGGCAATAAATGGGCCCATTCGATTTCACGGGCCGTTAATAGGCCGATACTAAGGTCGGGCTATATATGGCCCAATTGTACAGTGGGCCTTTAGCAGGCTATCGGTGCAACAGACCCTGGGTCCATTGCATGGACTGTGCACAGGCCAGAGACAAGATTACAAGACCAAGATCAGACCAAACAGGGAGGATCAATTCCCTTGAAGGATCCAAGTGCAAGTCGAGAAGGTCAAGGTGAGCCAGAGGAACAAGGCATCGCTAAGGGAAGGACCTACCTTGTTGGGCAGGCGAGCCCGATAGGGTTGGGTTTTGCCCCGGAAGCAAGCTCCCAGATCGTCCCGGTAGGCCTGTCGGGACTGGCGGAGGCAAGCCACTCCACCGCTCCACCTCACAAGCGACGCAAGTCATTAATCAAAGTAATGTCGAGCTTCAAGGTGACTAAGTGGCTGCTTTTTGCCACATGGCAGCCACTTCCTACAGCAAACACCTCCATATGACACCCGTCCTGAGACGTGTCAAACGAGCAGGCGCGAAGCTGGCAAAACGGCCCGGCAGGGCCTGCCGGGCGAGCTGTGATGTGACACTGAGTGGCGCATTTAATGCGCTCTGTCAGCCTGCAGAGTTAGGTATGATAGCACTGTTAGCTATCTAATCAGTATGCAAAGACTCATTTGCCACTGTGGTGACCCCTTAATCTATAAAAGGAGGCCCATGGCGACCGTATAAAGGGTTGGACCCTCGCATATTCATACGCTCGTAGCCACTCTCGCCCCTAGAGCGACCTTGCCGGGCGAGTGTGCTACGTCCACCACCATTATCCACCATCAATCCACCAAAGCAGGAGTAGGGTTTTACGCCTCACGGCGGCCCGAACCTGGGTAAAGACTACCCGTGTGATCTCTGCCGTGCTGCGCGACGCTTCTCCGCTCTTTGTGCAACGTGCCCATCCCCCCGCCGAACCAAAAGGGGCTCATGGCCCCATAGGTGGTCGTGGTTTCCCACGACATCTTTGGCGCGCCAGGTAGGGGGGTCACTTGCACGAAACCAAGAGCGTACGCTGCGCGTCATCTTCATCGACATTTTCGTCATCGATGGCGTCATCGACTATGGCGCCCAAGAGGAAGCCCGGAGCAGCAAATCGCCCGTCCACCTTGAAGGCTCCGCCGCCCGCGACCACCGACGTCGTGGGGAATGCGGGGGCTCACGAGGGTGTGGATGCTGCGGGGGACGTGGTCGGCGCAGGCGGCGCCGTCACCACCTCCCCCACGGCCGAAGAAGGAACGGGAGGTACCGGGGAAGGACATCATCAGCAACATCCCAACGGCCATGCTTCACGAGGTACGGATGGAGGGATCATTCCTCCTGAACCCCTTCTCCTCCCCAACGGGCACAACCGCAGTGATGATGCTCGTTCCGGGGCGAATTGCAACCCTTCGGCTGCCCTCGCTGCGGGTGCGACCGCAGGGCACGCGCCACCCCCGGGGCGGGCTGACCCAGCTACTGTGCCCAACGGAGCCGCTGGCCCTAAGGTGCCTCCGCCGCGTCACCATGCCGTCCAAACGGCTGGTTCGCAGCAGCAAGGGCGCGGCGCGGTCGCCACCGGCAACATCAGGAGCCGAGCGACACTACGATCTACATCATCATCACCTATGCCAAGCACTGCCTCAGAGGCCATGGCGCGAGCCCAACTGCTATTGAGATTTCCACCGGCGGTAGACCAGATGGATGAGTGGCGAGCCACCATCCAAAGTCTGATTGGTTTTGCCGAGGCGGAAGGATCACAGCGGGCTGGACCTCCACGACCTTCTCAAGCAGCAACGACGGCTCGTGCGGCTGGTCGTGCGGGAGGGGCCACCCTCACAGTGCAATCCCCACCACGGCAAGCCGCCCGGGAGCCGCAAAACCAAGCACCCGATGATGTCTCGATGGCCTCGTCAGACCCTCGAGCGCGTCAAGGCCGACAGCCTGCCTTGGAGGGCAGGCGAAGGGAAGGCGCGCGCGTCATCGATGAGCGGCGCCGTGACAACCCCCGCCGGTCCAATGGGTGTGATGGCCCCGACGTCGACGAGCCCGCGCTCAGAGATGGCGGGTGCCTGCCTTTCTAGGTTGGGTGCCCTGCCTTCACCCGTGAGCTGTGGCAAGTCCGTTGGCCGTCCACTCGCACGTTCAAGCCAGAGATACCTGAGAAGTATGATGGGAGACTAAACCCGCAGAGTTCTTGAGCATCTACACCATCGCTGTTCAAGCTGCCGGGGGAAGAGATGAGAAAGTATTCGCCAACTACTTCCCTTTGGCCCTCAAGTCAAATGTGAGGTCTTGGCTGATGCACCTGCCGGAGAACTCCATTTCGACCTGGGCTGACCTGTGCCACGAGTTCATTGGTGCCTTCACGGGCGGCCATCAAGAACCAGGGTGGCCCAGCGACTTGCAGCTTCTCCAGCAGAAAGAGGGAGAAACTCTACGGAAGTACTTGCAGAGATTCAGCCGAGTCCACAGAAATATCCCAGATATCCACCCAGCTGCCATGATAGCTGCCTTCCAATCCAATGTGCGCAACCGCAGGATACGTTCCAAGATTGCGTCGACATCGACTCGGAAGATGACGATGAGACTATCAGTAAGAAGAAGAAGAACAAGAAGCACAACAAGAAGCGCAAGGATAAGACAGTGATGACTGTTGAGGGGTCAGGCATGCCTAGTACCGGCAAGAAGGCCAAGGCTGAAGCCCCCGGCAAGGAGGCTACCGCATGCGCTGATTGCCGGGAGGCGGCGGCTGCCGAGAAAGCTGGGTAAAGTGATGGGACGTACTGTAAGATTCATCGGACCAAGGGCCATGATCTCCAGGAGTGTCATCAGGTTGAGCAGCTCGTCAAGAGGCACAAGGCTGAGTATGAGAAGCGCGATAAGGAAAAAGGTCAGAATGGCGCTGGCGGGAAGGGCCGGGGTGGTGAAGCAAATCGCCCCGGAAGGCTCCTCGGAACCAAGGGAAACCCGCCAAAGGCCGAGAGAAGGAGGATTGCAGTAATGAGAGTGATGGAGGGAATGAAGAGGAAACCAGCGAGCAAGAATTCCAGAAGGCCACTGACGCCCTGTGCATTGACGGGGGTGCATCTTTGCACTCCTCTCACCGTCAACTTAAACACTGGGCGGGTGAAGTCAATGCCGTGGAGCCAGTGGCAGATTCTCGGAAGCCGCTCAAGTGGTCACGCACGCCCATTATATTCGATGAAGAGGACCACCCTGACCGCATTACTGCGGTAGGGTGCTTGCTGTTGTTGGTCTCACCAACAATTCGCAACCTCAAGGTCACAAAGATGCTGGTTGGCGGCGGGGCCGGGTTGAATCTGATTTCCCCAAAGGTTATCAGCAAACTCTAGATAGCAGAGGAAGAACTTAAGGCCACAGGCACGTTTCAAGGAGTCAATCCCGGCAGGAGCCGTCCTAAGGGAAAGGTTATGTTGCCAGTGACATTTGGAGGAGAGTAGAACTACAGGACTGAGAAAGTTGTGGTTGATGTGGTTGACCTCCCCCTGCCGTACAACGGGATCCTTGGGCGCTCGGCCCTGGCCAAATTCATGACAGCGTCCCACTATGCCTACAACACCTTGAAGATGCCAGGGCCGATGGGCGTCATTTCTGTTCCGTCGGACAAGAAAGACACAATTATTTGCGTGGATAAAATGTACCGGGACGCGGTCGCGGCAGAGGTCACGGAAGGCACAGTTCCCGCCAAGGGAAAGCATAGCAGAGGCACTGGCAAGGGATCCGGGAAGCGTACCTCTGCGGAATGTGCCGCGCCCGTTGTTGACATGCCAGAGAGTTCCAACAGCAAGAGATCCAAGGCTGCTCCACCCCAAGTGAAAAAGGTCACGGCAGGGCTGGCTGGCGCTAATGGTACTTTCACTATCAGCGCCACCCTTGATGACAAATAGGAAAGCGCACTTGTTCCCTTCATGCGGGCGAATATCGATGTGTTTGCCTGGCAACCATCTGATATCCCCGGTGTTCCCAGGGAGGTAATCGAGCACCACCTTACTGTCTGCCCACATGCCCGGCCCGTCAAGCAGAAGGTTTGGAAGCAGGCCTTAGAGCGGCAGCAGTTCATTGCCGAGGAAATCAAGAAACTTGAAGCAGCTGGTTTGGTCAGAGGAGTACTGCATCCAACATGGTTAGCAAACCCAGTGGTTGTGCGCAAGGCTAATGGAAAATGGAGGCTTTGCATAGATTTCACGAATCTGAAGAAGGCATGCCCAAAGGACCCATTTCCCTTGCCGCGCATCGACCAGATCGTGGATTCTACTTCAGGATGTGAGTTGCTCTCTTTTGTGGATGCATACTCTGGATACCATCAAATTTTTATGTCCAAGGAAGATGAAGAAAAGACCTCATTCATCACCCCATGCGGCACATACTGCTTTGTGCGCATGCCTTTCGGGTTAAAGAGTGCCGGGTCCACTTTTGCAAGAGTAGTCCAGATTGGCTTTGAACACAGTTGCACAGGAATATTGAAGCCTATATGGATGATAATGTGGTCAAGACCAAGGACAGATCAACCCTCATCCAGGATTTAGAAGAGACATTTGCTAATCTGCGCAAGATCAACTTGAAACTGAATCCGGAGAAGTGCGTGTTTGGCGTTCCCTCCAGCAAGCTACTTGGTTTCTTTGTGTCCCACCATGGGATAGAGGCCAACCCCAATAAGATCAAGGCCATTGAGCAGATACAGGCACCCAAGACAGTTAAGGATGTGAGGCGTTTGACAGGATGCATTGCCGCGCTTAGCAGATTCATCTCCAAGTCTGCCGAGCGCGCCTTGCCGTTCTTCAAGATTTTGAAGAGGGTAGGACCCATGAAGTGGACCCCGGAAGCAGATGCAGCGCTGCAGGATTTGAAGGCCTACTTGTCTTCTGTGCCTACTTTGGTCGCACCCAAACCACAAGAGCCGCTGCTGCTATATCTGGTAGCAACTAATCAAGTGGTTAGTGCGGCCCTAGTAGCGCAGCGGGAAGTAGAAGAAGCAGCCACCTCAGCAAGTGTCCCGCCCGGGGAAGAGAAAGAGCGCGGCCCGGCAAGGCTAGATACGGATTAGGACAAAGAGGAGCGCGGCGGCGGAAGCAACCCCAAGGACACGGCAAGGAAGAAGGTGGTGCAGCGCCCGGTATACTTTGTCAGCTCCCTGTTGCAAGGGGCTAGATCCAGGTATTCTGGCATGCAAAAATTGATCTTTGGCCTTGTCATGGCCTCAAGGAAACTGCGCCCCTACTTCCAAGCCCATGAGATCACGGTTGTCACCCGCTTCCCGTTGAAAAAGATACTTCAAAACCCAGAGGCCACCGGCAGGATAGTGCAGTGGGCATTGGAGTTGTCCACTTTGGCCTGAAGTTTGAAAGCACATCAACAGTCCAGAGCAGGGTGTTGGCAGAGTTTATTGCAGAATGGACGCCAACCCCTGATGAAGAAGTACTAGAAACAGTTATCCCCGGTAAGGAAGCGCCCCAAGAATGGATCATGTATTTCGATCGTGCCTTCTCCCTACAAGGTGCAGGGGCTGGCTTGCTTCTCATGGCTCCCACTGGAGAGCACCTGAGGTACGTTGTCCAGATGCACTTTCCCTGGGAGGAGGCGACCAACAATACAACAGAATATGAAGGGCTTCTTGCCGGGCTCAGGATTGCCACAGAATTAGGAATCAAGAAGCTGATCATTCGAGGAGATTCACAACTAGTGGTGAGACCAGTCAACAAGGATTACCAAATCCCATTGATGGAGGCATACGTCGAGGAAGTGAGAAGATTGGAGGAGCGCTTTGATGGGTTGCAAACAGAGCACGTACTCCGTGCGGAAAACAGCATTGCTGATCACCTATCAAAGTGCGCTGCGCAGAAGCTTCCTGTGGAACCAGGAACTTTTGTTCTCCATCTTGCTCAGCCCTCCATATCCCCGAAAACAATGGCCCGAAAGAGGAGGAAATTGGACTCAGGTAAGCCTCTCACAGTAGAGCCTTTCAGGGCTCCTGGCAGGGACCCTGCCGGAAACAACTCCCCTTCGATTGCCGGGCTGCACCCTCCTACCGGGCCACTGGTCCCCGTGGTTGAGGGATGCGCCCCCACGAATGAGGAGGTGCCGCTAGTCCTCGTTGCCGAGCCTCAGGCTCCAACTTGGGCAAGGCACATAGTCCATTTCCTCCAAACCGGAGAACTTCCCGAAGAGCAAGAAGAAGCTGAAAGAGTAGCCCGGAGGGCCAGTATGTATCAGTTTGTCGATGACACACTATACAGAAGAAGGCCCAACGGTGTGAAATTAAAGTGCATTTGCCGGGAAGGAGGAAAGGAACTGCTGGCATAGATACACGTAGGCATGTGCGGCTCCCACATTAGATCAAGGGCTTTGGTTGGGAAAGCATTCCGGCAAGGATTCTATTGGCCCACAGCCCTCCAAGATGCGGTTGAGCTCGTCACCAAGTGTGAAGCCTGTCAGTTCCATTCCAAAAATATCCATCTGCCTGCCCAAGCACTCCAGACAATCCCTTTGTCATGGCCGTTTTCGGTCTGGGGGCTCGATATCCTCAGCCCTTTCCCCCAAGCTGCCGGGGGCTTTGAATTCTTGTTCGTTGCAATCGACAAGTTTAGAAAGTGGCCGGAAGTAGATGTCGTGAGAAAGGTGACTGCTCAGTCAGCTATCAAGTTCTTGAAAGGATTGGTGTGCCGCTTCGGGGTCCCTACCCGGATCATCACCGACAACGGCACCCAGTTCACGAGCCGCGCCTTCATGCAATATGTTCATGCCCTCGGAAGCAAGATCTCATTTGCCTCTGTTGCACATCCCAGAAGTAATGGACAAGCTGAGAGGGCGAACGCTAAAGTGCTACAAGGACTCAAGTAAAGAACGTTTGATAAGCTGCGGAAGCACGGCAGGCGATGGATCGATGAGCTGCCGGTGGTTCTTTGGTCCCTCAGAATGACACCAAACCGAGCTACTGGGCAGACTCCCTTCTCCCTAGTCTATGGGACAGAAGCAGTTATCCCCACGAAACTCATTTACGGGTCACCTCGAGTGCTTGCCTATGATGAAGTAGCGTAGGAATAGCACATGCGTGACGACACCGTGCTTCTCGAGGAGAACCGTCTCCGGGCTGCTACGCGTGCTGCACGCTATCAGCAAGCCCTGCGTCGCTATCATAGCCGCAGGATTCATGCCCGGTGTTTTGAGGAAGGCGACCTTGTCCTTAGGCGCGTTCAGTCCGCCAAGGGTACAAACAAGCTATCACCAAAGTGGGAAGGCCCTTACCGGGTAGTATGAGTCACCAGACCTGGCGCAGTCCGTCTGGAGACTGGAGATGGCATTCAATTGCAAAACTCATGGAATATTGAGCATCTCCGCAAGTTCTACCCGTAAGGCGCGGCTGTCGGGCCCTGCCCGGCAGCCACCCTTTTGTACAGGCCTTGCCTCAACTGCATGTAACCCCTTGTACAAAGCCAGGCACAGAACAACAGAGAAATAAATGAAGCACTAGGGGCCCCCGACAAGTTGCATGCATGCATAAGCATATCATAAGCATCGCATGATTCATGTAGATAGGTTGCATGATCATGTAGATAGATTGCATCTGGCATCATCTTCATTTGCATAAACTGCAGGCTCCTACCGTGGACTTAGTCCTAGGAAGAGGATGCGAAGACAAGCCAGCACTATGGTCTCCGGCAAGCCAAACAGATAAGTTTCATCTCTTATCCATACATGTTCCGTGATTAGGACTTGTGCATATGAAAACCTCGCTGCCTCGGAAACAAAGGTACTCCCATCTACTGACACGAACGCTGCTTCGGTTAGGATGGTCGTAGTGGCCTTTGGCTGAAAGGGGTTGGTGGGGGGCTGGTCTCTCCCAATGGGTTCTGCGCCCCGCAGGCTCAGCCTCACGGCAGCAGTCCTATGGGGTGCCGGCATGGTAGCTTACCGGGATCTACTTGTTTACATGAAAGTATGGAGGCGTTTCACCTTTGCATGGATATTGAACATGCACAAGTGCCCGGCAAAGCTTATCTTTTTCATTAATATGCTGATCAACAAGTACAAATCTCACAGAACATAAACATGGATACGAGAGATTACATTATTTGAAATAAATTTGGCAAGTGCCTACAGATTTAAGATTAAAAAAAAAGATAAGTGCCCCGTGATGCCTTTGCCCTTGTCCATCTCCTTCAGGAAATCGCAGGAAGGAACGAAGAAGGCGGAAGGCGGGCTGGCTGGGATTCGACTCCTCCCCAGGATCAGGAGAACACCGTCGACGGGCTAAGAGGAAGAAACCGGAGGGCAGGCGCGGGCGGTGGCACTGCCGGGAACCCAGACGGAGTCACCGGCAAACACGACTCGTCGGAACGGTCACCCCCGTTCTTGACGCGTCGTGGGTTGCTGCCACCTTCTGCACCACCGTCGCCCAAAGCTCCTGCCACGCCCATCGATGCGAACGCCGCGCGCCCCAGGAGACCCCACAGAGAGCATGGACGTCCCTGACGGCCCGGCAATATGAAGACCCCGCCCGTTAAGGAAGCATGCACAAGGACTAGAGGCTCTCCCATGCACTAGACGGGCGGAGTACGGGGAGATAGGGT
The DNA here is from genome assembly GCA_011799875.1 of Thinopyrum elongatum. Classification (NCBI taxonomy): domain Eukaryota; kingdom Viridiplantae; phylum Streptophyta; class Magnoliopsida; order Poales; family Poaceae; genus Thinopyrum; species Thinopyrum elongatum. The sequence continues at coordinate 176,657,831 of CM022303.1, read as the reverse complement.
CCGCCCTCACCTATGGCGAACCATCTCTGCAACCTCCCTCCAACGCCGTAGGAAAAGGGGGGATAGGCCACAATCGACTACCACACCTTCTGCCCATTATGGCCCTCGGCATGGTGTCGTTTGCGTCGCCTCTCACTAAAGTTGAAGCCACGGGCGACCCAGCGACGAGCACACCAGAGTCACCATATCCGGTGCTACCGCTGCGCTGCCCGAGTGCCCCCATGGGGCTCACGCGAAACTCCAAGCTAGGGCCCAAATATATAGCGGGTTGTTAACGGGCTCGAACTGACGATGGGCTGCAATGGTGTCAAATAGTTAACAGGCCGTTGACGGGCCGAATTGGCACATCTCGTATGGACCGTGGGCTTAAATGGACCAGACACAAGTAGGCCCTATATGGGCCGGCCTGCTAATTTTAACTGGGCCGACCTCTTTCGCCTAAATGGGCCACTGTTGGGCCTTGCCATGTGCCAACGTATCATAGGCGCCTCCCGTACAACGAGTGGATGACATCTGTCCCAACGCTGAGCCGACACGTCGATCCTCCGGTGAATGAGAATTTTACACGTGGAAAATCCCCATTGGTCGGGGCTGTTAACGGGTTATCGGATCCAAACCGGAACCCGATAGCTTAATGGCGACCCGTTACGGTGGATGCCACGTGTCGATTACCCTTGATGAAAACACTTCCATGACGCAACATTTATCGTCATGGAAGTGGACACTTCCGTGATGATAATTTTGGTATTGTCATGGAACACTTCTACGACAGCACATGTATGACTATCTTGATTCTGTCATAAAATCGTCATGGATGTACATGCATGACAAAAAACGTGACCTACTGTGACAAACACATATCATCACGGAAGTGTATTTTTTTGTAGTGCAACTCTTTGAGTTTGATGTGAATTAATTTATAATTGTGGACTATTGTCTGATCGGTCGCTAAGCCTACAATTTTAGGAGCTTGGGCTATTGGCCGATCGACGACCAGACCTATAAGCGTACCACGAGCTCATCAGCCCCAACGTTTCTCTTCAGTGAGTGTTTGCAAGTACACTATAGCACACACAGTAGCTAGCCTACTAACACCAAGAATCATCAAACAAGCCCTGCTGATATGATAAACAGTTCAAACTTACATCTAAGCATGCCATATATTACATCAAAAGCTGGTGAGGATAAATCTATTTCCATAACTCGGAGAGGGTTCGCATGATTCACTATCAAACAAAAGTAGCAAGTCCTGCCCACACAAGACAGTTTAGTAGCCCTAAGATGGTTTGATAACACGCATCATTCTGGTAATTAAACACAATGCAAACTACGTTGAAGGATTAGCGCGACCAACTATTCCTTGTCATCGATCTCTGGGGCAATGTCCATAGCATGGACAGCGGCATGGGAATCGATCTCTGGGGCGATGTCCATAGGACGGACCGCGGCATGGGAATCGATCTCTGGGGCGATGTCCACAGGACGGACCGCGGCATCGGAACCGAGCTCTGGGGTGATGTCCACAGGATGGACCATGACATCGGAATCGATCTCTGGGGCGATGTCCATAGGATGGACCGCGACATCGGAATCATCAAGGACATGCACCGGCACCTGCACAACCCTAACATATTAGCAAGCACATTGCAAATAATCAAAAACCACAACTATGGTAAGCCATTTTTTTACCTTGTGCAGCTCACCGGGGGATCTCATCCCTCCGGGGGCCATCTCCTCGATGGGGGCCATCGCCTTGCCAGGGAAACACTGCTTCTCAACAGCGACTATCTCCTCAAACTCGGCCTTGAGCCTCTCATAGGTGGCCATTAGAGTTTCTGGGGTAGGCATGGTGGGGCCCTTGCTATTCTTCCAGCTTTCTTGGTTGAGGGGTTCGTCCGCCATTGTCGTCAACTCTTTGGCCAGTGCTTCTTTCTTGGAGTTCTTCGTCTCCATGGATTAGCCCGCCAACATGGACAACTCATTGGCCGGTGCTCGCTTCCTGGAGATCTCTGTCTCGAGTGGGTTGTCCGCCGTCAACTCTTTGCCTAGTGCTCTAGGATCCATCAATAAACTGACAAACAAAAAGCAATCGAAAGGAAACCACAATCGCAATGAAAACAGGAAAAGAATAGGCAGTGAGAATCGGTCGGTGCTTCGCAAAAAGAAGGTTCTTGGAATGAAAATGTAGTAGCATCACTGATTCGCCCACCTTTCCTTCATCGGTACAGAAGAAAATGGCAGAAGTGAGTAACCCGGAGTGAGGTTTTCTTCAAGATAGGCGAGAAAGGGCTTCAACGAGCGTTCCAGTGAAATGATGGCTGCTTCGTCCCGTCGAACTTCGAGGCCACTTTACCACTGCTGGTAAAAGTGTGGGTTTTGTGATATGACGGGTCATGACGGCCACACCGGGGTGACTGGTGAGTCTCGACTGTAGCACCTCACTGTGATTTGGTGGATGGCACGCGGGCCCAGATGCTTGATGTCCCAAATGTAATAGAGCGGCTAGTCATAGAGTTTGGACGACAGACGTGGAGCTGGCAATAGTAGTACTACCTCCGTCCTAGTTTATTGGTCCCTATGATAATCTGTGCCAAATTTTGACTATAAATTTAACTAACCAAATGTTCATGCATGTCACAAAAAATTACATCATTGAAAACTATGTTCAAATACGAATCCAAGGATATAATTTTTGTTAACATGCACTAACATTTTGTCAGTTAAATCTTTGGTCAAAATTTAGCACAAATTACAAAGGGGACCAATAAAGATTGTACTCTCACATTTTGTTTTGAGGATACTCCCACATAGAAAATATAAATAATAATGCATGTTGGTGCAGCTCATGTTGCCGATAATTTGAGCCGTGGGCTTGTTCACAATTTTTACGAGGTGGTGGTTGTTCACTTAATGGAGGGTCTAGTACCAGACTTAAACAATACAAAGTGCGAACTAGCACATCGTTAATGAGCCCTCGATAGTTCGGCTTGTTATCCTCATGGTCGCTTCTTAATGAATAAAGCCAATCATCAATTTCTTAAGGAGCTTAACGAACCAGCTAACGATTTTCACTCTAAGTTCATTAGTAACAACACAACACAACACATGTTCATCTTACGTGATTTTTTTTAACGAGCTTTGAACAAACCGAGCCGAGCAGGGTTTTTTGCTCGTTAATCTTTCAGAGCTTAACGGGCCGATCCTTAACGACCACGATCTTAATGAGCACGAACTTAACAAGCCGAGAAGCTCATAAATTCACCCCTGCACACCACTTGGAATAAGCGGGTAGCTATCTGAAAAAAAATCAACAACTCAAAAAACGGCGACCTGTCACGTACACAATTTTAAACGATTGTTTTGATGGAGTGAAAAAAGAAAACTACCCGACTATTCATATATATATATAGGCAGGAGCCTCCGCGCTTCCTTGCTAGGGTTGCTCTATTCACACACTCTCATCCTCTCCAGATCTAAACAAGATAGCGGTGGTCACACTGCCTTTCTATCCTCACCGCTGGTTACAGATCCTGACGCTTCCCCTCTGCCGGGGAAGGGAAAGAGGGGCAGTGATTAGGCCGTCGTCGACGGCGAGGGAGGAAACCCACTGCTGGCCGCACCGTTATCTCTGGCCGAGCGCTGGCACAGGAGGTCCTCCAATCCCTTGGTCGCTTCCATAGTGTCGGCAGATTCGGCCTCCAGCCCACCACTTAGCCACACCCCGATGACCTTCAGGTATATCTTACTTCGAAACCGGCCTAGCTCTACTTCCCCATATCGCTACGTCGCTGCATGCGCATCATTTTCTACCTCTCATCCCGCCATGTAGCAAGGCTCGATCGGATTGTCCAACGCCACCTAAATTTTTTTGGTTGTTAGAGGTAAAGCTACTTCATGGAGTCGAATCTTGTAGTACTTGGTTCAAACAGGATAGAAAGGGGGGAAAGATGTAGTATGTACATACGACTTGGTACAAACACGAAAGAAAGGGGCTGAAAGTAGTACAGACTGGCCATCCAACCGGTTTCTTGGTCGAAAACGGAAATAAAGGTGAAACGCTTTACACATTGGTATGGCCAGGAATAGATTTGCTATCCACACATACGAATAGGTGGCTAAAGTGAACAAAGATGAGACCAACCCAGATATGTTGCTTGGATGGTTGTTTCTTGGGGCAACAAACTCTGAATCACCACTTTATGCCCCGGTTTATGCACATGGTGCTGGACTGCTGGTGCACCCACTGTCCAATGTCCTTAGAGCAACTTATTTAGTTGTTCTTAATCTAATGCCCCTGGTAAAATGAAGCCATTCCACTGTTACAACTCATCACAAGTTTAGCCAATTGTTTTTGCTAGTAATTGTTTGAGACTCTGGCTATTTCCTTTGTAGCTTTTTGTGCAAACAGGAATATACATTTCACCTCAATGCTATTGTGACCTTTTGGTGCACTGCACAAAAATCACTTCTTTTTAATTGGAATGTCCTACCGGAACCGTTGGTTGATTTCAGTAGAACTGCACAAATGGAGATCTGTGTTCCAATCTTCATCCTCATATTGGCACCCTAACCTTTCCTTAGGTAAGAATGATATTTAATGCATGTGTTCACCTCTATTTTGCAACTGCCGTGAGAAAATAATACTATTGTTTACTAGTAGACTTGTACTCCCTCACTAACAAAACCAAATCTGACATTGAAGGCCAATCATGTACTTGGTTTCACCAATTGGTGAGGAGAAAGAGAAACAGACCAAGAAGAGGAAGACAAAGAAGAAGAAGAAGAAGAAGAAGAAGAAGAAGAAGAAGAAGAAAAAGAAGGAAATGAAGAAGGATCACATGCTGGTACCGTCCTATTTTATCCTGACATCTTGCTAGTGGTATTGTATTGCTGTGTTGCTACTAGTATTAATTTACTTGAAGAAATGCACTTGTAATTCGTAGCTGAGTAGTACTTGGCTTGACGACACATCATACTAATTAACTGGATTTTGGATGCATGTGTGACCCAGCTCTACATGATCAATAGTGCCAAGGTGATCTTCCTAACGTCGAGGCCTCAGTCGAGGCCATTCAAGTGCTCCGACAACATCTGCCTCACATGTGAGACGATCCTCCAGGAGCCCTTCCACATTTGCTGCCTCTCCTGCAAGGTCATTAATAAATTAGGAGTATTAAGCAGCACTAATTAATCGCTGCCTAATTGTCCTATCGGAATTAAACAAATCTTTAGTAGCACCTCATGCTGAATCATGGATGTGTGTGTGTGTGTGTGTGCAGGTGGACCATGTGGTGGTGGAGCCTGGAGGGGATCTTGGCAGTGTCATGAGATAGTAATGCTATTGTTTTGCATCTCAATTTATTGCCACTGGTTCAATGAGCCAATGTTTTGCTACTATATTGTCATCATGCTTTGATGCTATTGTTAAAGTAATATGCTATTGTCTTTCTATCCTTCCTCACTAAGCTAATGAAGGTTTCACCTTGTTCCTACTTGTGCAAATAGGGATCATGTGGTGTCATTCGTACATTTTAGTGGAACTGCACAAGAGGATACAATGAATTGTATCCCAGTCAGTGCTTTAACTCTGCTGGAAGTTCTTGATAATCTCTCGATATAATCTCAGCATTGGTAAACAAGAGTGATGTCAACCGTACACTGGAAGTGCATAAAAATATGTACTATTGAATGATTCCAGTCAGTGCTTTATCTTCTCTTCTGGGATTAGTTGAATAAGCTTCCTTGATCAGGTTGGTACCGGCCTAAGGCCTTCATCTAGATTAGTGTGTTGTCATCTCTATTTGTATCGTGCTACTGTCATGAGAAAGTCCTTTATCTTTGCATGATAAATATTTGCAAGCTATGATACATGGCAATGCTTTGAGTGTTGAGCTAATTGGCACTGATAATATAAACTAATACCTCTCTTTAAGCAAGGCTACTATGTTGCTAACTTTACCCATTAGGATAATGAGGATGCTTCTATTTGTTAGTGTATGTTTCATCAACTAGTGCCACTATTACAGTAATCTCACTTTCTCAATATATGTGCCAACAGGGATGCTCGATTTCAGTTGAACTGCAAAAAAACTTTGGGTGGTTCATTGCCTCGACTGCCTCGTTCCTTTCCTGTCAGTGGCTTATCTCAGTTTCCAGTCAAAGGAAGCACTAATTGATATGCTTCCTCACATAGGTTGGTACCGGTCTTCATCCTGATTATTGTGCTTGTCATATCTAATGGTAATTTTGTATTGTGCTACTGTTGGCCGATTTCATAAAGTAGTAACTTGTGAGCCTAAACTCGCAGGCAAATCATTACATTGGCCGATTTCAGTAGAACTGGACAAAAAGATCATATGGACAGATACTTATGCTGCTGCTTTGTACTCGCAAGTTCACTCAGACAAGTATCGATATTGACAAGAAGAAGTGCCAGAGTGAACGCCAACAATATTGCTTGGCGCATAGCCCTGAAAAACACAGTCCAGTCTTTGGTCCCAATCTGCGCTTTCCGGTTATCAGCTCGTATGCTGGTAGCGAACTGTATGCCATGGAGTCTGAAGATTCCAGACAAGTTGGTAGACACATATATTCATATGGCACTTAACCAGTCTGCCTGCCTGTGATGCTCCATTTCAGTTGAACTGCACAAAAAATTTGGGTGGTTCATTTTGTCGACAGCCTCGTTTGTTGTCTGCAATGTAGATTTTTGGCGAGATACAGGACAAAGATGGGCCAGTAAATTAGTTGGATGAAAGTAGTGGCCAAGTTGCTCAAACCTCTCGCGGCATCAAGGCCACTATCATGAGGATAAACCTACAAGCAAAGTTCAGATAGTCTGTGCTACCTCTTATGTACTCAAAAGTTTGCTCAGACAAGCATTAATTTTACCAAGAAGTACCACCGAGTGAAAGTAGTTGGATGAAAGTAGTGGCCAAGTTACTCAAACCTCTCGCGGCATCAAGGCCACTATCATGAGGATAAACCTACAAGCAAAGTTCAGATGGTCTCTGCTGCCTCTTATGAACTCGAAAGTTTGCTCAGACAAGCATTAATTTTAGCAAGAAGTACCACCGAGTGAACATCACTTGCCCGTCTGTACCGTAGGTGATTAATGTGTGTCGATGGATGATATTGGTTGTGTTGTCTCAATCATTTGGATGCGTAAACATGCTGAACTTGTGTATATCTGAATCTTTTGTGAATGTTAGCTATGAATATTGGCTTGTGATCTAAGTATGAATCATTTGGATGCATAGGCATGCTGAACTTGTCTATACATGAATTTTTTGAGTTGTTGATTGCCAATGTTGGCTATGAATATGAACGTATCCTGTGAACCTGAGTTTGACCTGAATGTTTACCTTTTCTGTTGTACTTGTGTGTGAATAGTTAGAATGTACTAGCAAGATGCCCATGCGTTGCACGGAACATCAAGATGCATTTGTATGAGTAGTTTATCTTGTGGGAGAAAAGGATGAACGAGGGAAGGCCTTATTTGCAAATGTGGAGAGGGGTGTGGGTATCTTTTTGCAAAATTGCCATAGTTTCCTTCCTATCCGTCAGATATAAATCGGATGGCCTATATTGCAGGATGGCAGGAACAGCATCATCACCAACTCTATTTTTTATAAGAGTAGAGATACTGTGGGATTGTGACGTGTGAGTGTCACACGGCACACCTTCGTTCCGAGAAGAATGGCACCTGCTTGTTAGGGTAGCAACGGTGCGTGAGCTCCTTTTTTATCCTTTTGCTCAGTCTCCCCCCCCCCTTCCCGCTCAACCCCCGCCAAAATGTTTTCGGTCAAAAAAACAAATATAATAATGCATTGTTTTTGGGCCTTGATGGAAAATCAAGTGCTGCTTTCTGTAGGTTGGCCCGCACAACAAATGGGCTGCTGGTCCGCCATGGAATGGGAGGCTAAAAATACAAGTTGTATCATGAAGAGGCAAGTAAAAAAATACGCCATCAAGAGCCATCCACTGAAAAGAATAATTTGCGTCCGATGTGCTTCTTAAGTCTTCCCTCTGGTTGTTCTCCCGCCGCCCAAACCAGCAGCGCGGCCGGACTGCCTGCTGCCGCTTAGGGGCCGACAGCGCTGCCTCGCGTCGTGCCCCCGCCCCCTCTTAAATCCACAGGTTTGTCAGCCTAGTCAATAAATGATTTTTTTTACAACGAAGACTGTCATCGGGGAGCTGTTTTTTAGGGGTATCGGGAATCTAGCAGTAGCAGGTATCATATTTTTCAGAGGGCGAACTAGTATCAGGTCGGCCTAGGTTATGTTATTTAACATGCACAGCCCACGACATAGTGCTACTTCTTGAGCTTGCGTTGGTTTTTCCCTTGAAGAGGAAAGGGTGATGCAGCAAAGTAGAGATAAGTATTTCCCTTAGTTAAGAACCAAGGTATCAAATCCAGTAGGAGATACAAGCAAGTCCCCAATCTATGCACCTGCACAAACAATCAAACACTTGCACCCAATGCGATAAAGGGGTTGTCAATCCCTTCACGGTCACTTGCAAAGGTGAGATCTGATAGAGATAGATATAAAATATTACTAAAATGTAAAACAAAATAAAAGTAAATAAATTGCAGCAAGGTATTTTTGGGTTTTTTGGTTTATAGATCTGAAAATATATATTGGAAAATAGACCCGGGGGCCATAGGTTTCACTAGAGGCTTCTCTCTTGAAGGCAAATAATACGGTGGGTGAACAAATTACTGTCGAGCAATTGATAGAAAAGTGCAAAGTTATGACGATATCCAAGGCATTGATTATGCATATAGGCATCACGTCCGTATCAAGTAGACCGACTCCTGCCTGCATCTACTACTATTATTCCACACATCGATCGCTATCCAGCATGCATCTAGAGTATTCAGTTCATAAAGAACGGAGTAACGCCTTAAGTAAGATGACATGATGTAGAGGGATAAACTCAAGCAATATGATGAAAACACCATCTTTTTACCCTTGATGGCAACAATACAAATACGTGCCTCGCTACCCCTACTTTGTCACTGGGTGAGGACACCACAAGATTGAACCAAAAACTAAGCACCTCTCCCATTGCAAGAAGAACCAATCTAGTTGGCCAAACCAAACCGATAATTCGAAGAGAAATACAAAAATATCAAATCATGCATATAAGAATTCAGAGAAGATTCAAATAATATTCATAGATAATCTGATCATAAATCTGCAATTCATCGGATCTCGACAAACACACCGCAAAAGAATATTACATCGGATAGATCTCCAAGAACATCGAGGAGAACATGGTATTGAGAATCAAAAAGAGAGAAGAAGGCATCTAGCTATTAGCTATGGACCCATAGGTCTGTGGTAAACTACTCACGCTTCATCGGAAGGGCAATAGAGTTGATGTAGAAGCCCTCCGTGATCGAATCCCCCTTCGGCAGGATGCCAAAAAAGGCCCCAAGATGGGATCTCGCGGGTACAGAAGGTTACGGCAGCGGAAAAGTATTTTTGTGGACGCTTCTGGTCGTTTTGGAATATTTGAGGATTTATAGAGCTGACAGGGAGGTCGGTGGACTCCCGGGGGGCCCACAAGCCAGGGAGCCCCCCCTAAGGCGTGCCCTGAGGGCTTGTGGAGCCCTCGGGACTCTTCTGACTTGGCCTCCAAGTTCCGTGGATGTCTTCTGGTCCAAGAAAAATCATCGCCAAAGTTTTATTCCGTTTGGACTCCGTTTGATATTCATTTTCTGTAAAACTCCAAAACAAGGAAAAAAACAGAAACTGGCACTGGCACTGGGCTCTAGGTTAATAAGTTAGTCCCAAAACTGATATAAAATAGCATATTAATGCATATAAAACATCCAAAACAGATAATATAATAGCATGGAACAATCAAAAATTATAGATACGTTGGAGACGTATCAAGCATCCCCAAGCTTAATTCCTGCTCGTCCTCGAGTAGGTAAATGATAAAAACAGAATTTTTGATGTGGAATGCTACCTAACATATTTATCCATATAATTTTCTTTATTGTGGCATGAATATTCAGATCCATAAGATTCAAAACAAAAGTTTAATATTGACATAAAAACAATAATACTTCAATCATACTAATAAAGCAATCATGTCTTCTCAAAATAACATGGCCAAAGAAAGTTATCCCTACAAAATCATATAGTCTGGCTATGCTCCATCTTCATCACACAAAGTATTAAATCATGCACAACCCCGATGACAAGCCAAGCAATTGTTTCATACTTTTGATGTTCTCAAACTTTTTCAACTTTCACGCAATACATGAGCATGAGCCATGGATATAGCACTATAGGTGGAATAGAATATGGTGGTTGTGGAGAACACAAAAAGAAGGAGATAGTCTCACATCAACTTGGCGTATCAACGGGCTATGGAGATGCCCATCAATAGATATCAATGTGAGCGGGTAGGGATTGCCATGCAACGGATGCACTAGAGCTATAAGTTTATAAAAGCTCAAAAAGAAACTAAGTGGGTGTGCATCCAACTCTCTTGCTCACGAAGACCTAGGGTAATTTGAGGAAGCCCATCATTGGAATATACAAGCCAAGTTCTATAATGAAAAATTCCCACTAGTATATGAAAGTGACAACATAGGAGACTCTCTATCATTAAGATCATGGTGCTACTTTGAAGCACAAGTGTGGTAAAAGGATATTAGCACAGTCCCTTCTCTCTTTTCTCTCATTTTTGTATTTGGGCTTCTTTTAGCCTCTTTTTTTTTGTAAAGTCTGGAGACTCATCCCAACTTTTGAGGGAATCATAGCTTCCATCATCCTTTCCTCACATGGGACAATGCTCTAATAATGAAGATCATCACACTTTTATTTACTTACAACTCAAGAATTACAACTCGATACTTAGAACAAAGATATGACTCTATATGAATGTCTCCGGCGGTGTACCGGGATGTGCAACAATTTAGCATAGCAATGGCATAAAAAAATGGACAAGCGATGAAAACATCATGCTAGCTATCTTACGAGCATGCAAAGCAATATGACAATGATGGAGCGTGTAATAATAAACGGAATGGTGGAAGTTGCATGGCAATATATCTCAGAATGGCTATGGAAATGCCATAATAGGTAGGTATGGTGGCTGATTTGAGGAAGGGTATATGGTGGGTGTAGTGCACCGGCAAAAGTTGCACGGTACTAGAGAGGCTAGCAATGGTGGAAGGGTGAGAGTGCGTATAATCCATGGACTCAACATTAGTCATAAAGAACTCACATACTTATTGCAAAAGTCTATTAGCTATCAAAACAAAGTACTACACGCATGCTCGTAGGGGGATAGATTGGTAGGAAAAGACCACGCTCGTCCCCGACCGCCACTCATAAGGAAGACAATCAATAAATAAATCATGCTCCGACTTCATCACATAACGGTTCACCATACGTGCATGCTACGGGAATCACAAACTTTAACACAAGTATTTCTACCAATCCACAATTACTCACTAGCATGACTCTAATATCACCATCTTTATATCTCAAAACAATCATAAGGAATCAAACTTCTCATCGTATTCAATGCTCTTTATATGAAAGTTTTTATTATATCCCTCTTGGATGCCCATCATATTAGGACTAAATGCATAACCTATGCAAATTACCATACTGTTTAGAGAGACCCTCAAAATAATATAAGTGAAGCAAGAGAGTTCAACAATTTCTATAAAATAAAGCCACCGCCGTGCTCTAAAAAGATATAAGTGAAGCACTAGGGCAAAATTGCCTAGCTCAAAAGATATAAGTGAAGCACATAGAGTATTCTAATAAATTCATGATTCATGCGTGTCCCTCTCAAAAGGTGTGTACAGCAAGGATGATTGTGGCAAACTAAAAAGCAAATACTCATATCATACAAGACGCTCCAAGCAAAACACATATCATGTGGGAATAAAAATATAGCCTCAAGTAAATTTACCGATAGACGAAGACGAAAGAGGGGATGCCATCCGGGGCATCCCCCAGCTTAGATGCTTGGTTGTCCTTGAATATTACCTTAGGGTGCCTTGGGCATCCCCAAGCTTAGGCTCTTGCCACTTCTTATTCCATAGTCCATCAAATCTTTACCCAAAACTTGAAAACTTCATAACACAAAACTCAACAGAAAACTCATGAGATCCGTTAGTATAAGAAAATAAATCACCACTTTTTGGTACTGTTGTGAACTCATTCTTTATTTATATTGGTGTAATATCTACTGTATTCCAACATCTCTATGGTTCATACCCCCCGATACTACCCATATGTAACGCCCTGGTTTTCGCTCCCTGTTTTTTCCTTCGCGGGATTTGACTCCCGTCTTTTTTCTCGGTGTTATCGGATTTCTCTAGCTCTTGGGAATATGAAGATGGTCGTATAGCCTTGCCTTTCCTATCCAGCCAGAGATTCTCTTCAGATCAACCTTGCCACCCAAGATTATTTTCAGGATTTTGCTGCCGAAACCCTGCCTTCCGAGTTATCGGAAGGGAAACCCTAATTCCTTCCATTACAAAGGAACCCCAATTTACTTTGATCTGTTGCCTCCCAAAATTTTCCCAGTGATCATCCTTCATCTATAAACCCTGGACATGCAAAAATATTGCCAAGTCATTTGCAATATTTTTCATTGATAATTAATTCCTTTTTCTGCCAGATTAAGGAATTAAATCCAGGAAAATGTCTATCCATCTCCAAGGTTCATGAAAACTTGTGGAGATACTCTTTGTGATCATATTGAGCTCCCATAAAAATATTTGCCACAATTAAATAAGGGGAATTACATTTTCCTATTTAATGCCAATATTGCATTTTGGGCACTTTCTAAAGGAACTACCATTTTAGTAGCCAGGAAAAATCCCAAATAATTTTTGGAGCTTAACCTACCCATATCTTCACCATTTCCATCAACAACCCAAGTCCCACCCATTAAAGTTTGAGCACAGCATCCATTTGCAAATTCTGTTCAGATTTTTGGTTTGCAAAGGAAGTGCTTGAACCCTTGATCCATTTGAGCTTAAATTTTTCATGGTGGTTAATATTGCTAAATAACTCATGGAAACCAAAAATCAGCTCAATACATCTATCTATTCATCCACAGAATTTTTCTCAAGTTTCTATCCATTTCAAAGCTTTGTGAAGGAAGTACCACTTTTGCATTTCCAAATGAGCTGAAATTTTACCAGAATCTTCATTCTTACAAATCATCACACTACACCAAAATCCATCTCATTTCATCAAGTCATTTGAGCACAACTTCAAAAGCTAGTTTTTGTACCAGATTTGGCATTACAAAGGAAGTGCATTCAAATCTTGTCCAACTGACTTCAACTTTTTCCAGCATATAGTCCTTCCTACCCCATTCCACCTTGACATGGTTTCAACTCCCCAACTTCATCCATTTCTCCAGAAAATTCCACCCAAGTTTACTGTCAGAATCATTTTCTACAAGGTTCACACATACTAAAGCTATCTAGTTGATTCCAGCCAAACCTATGATCTATTTGACCTTTGAGTCACACAATAGACAAGGTGTTGGGTCAAGTAGTGCTACAGAGCATGTTTTGGCGTGGTGACCAAGCGGACGGCAGGCAGAAGCACGTGCTCTGTTCTCTATGAGCTCCGTACAGTCGCTTCTGGTCGGCCCTGGCTTGTCCGCGCTCATCTAGCGGTTCCCCTGCGTCCACGCCGACCCTCTCCAGTAGCTTCCCCCTCCTCCTGCTTCCTCCTCGTGCCACGATGATCGCCGCCGCGGTACTGCTCGCTCGTGAACTCCGTCGACTTCCTCCTGTCACCTCTCTCCCTTGGCCTCTTCTCCCCCCGAGCTGTCCCCTCCTTCTGGCGTTCGTCAGGTCGACGCCGTGTATGACCAAAGCCACATCGCCGGCGCTCCAGTGCGTGGCTAAGATCGCCACGGCGGCCGTCCTCATCCGCATGCCACGACCGCCTATAAATAGGCCACGGCCGTGCCCTCCCCGAGCCACTCAACCTCACTCGCAGCTCTCTCCCACTCCGGCGACCATCCCCGCTCCCTCACTCGTCCAAATGTCCCGCCGGAGCCACCCAATCTCGCCGGAGCTCCACCCATTGCCTCCGCCTCCAATCCCCACCTTCAGCCACCCCCAGACCCGTCTGAGCTCATCTTCGCGCGCGCCTCCCTCCGGTGACCCCGCCAGACCCTTTTCCCAGCCGCCTCGCTCGCCGGAGTGCCCCCTTGGCTCGCGCCCGCCGCCCACTGCCGTCCTTCGCCGTCGCCTCTCCAGTCATCCCCGGTGCCCGCGCCACCCACCTCTGGAATTGCGGCTCGCCGGTGACCCCAGCCACGCCGTCGCCTGGCCATATGGATCACCGGAGCGCTGGGGCCGTTACCCGAGTCCGCCCTGCTGCCATGGCCGGCGCCGTGGGCACCCCGGCCCTCTTTCGCTATCCCCGCTGGGTCTCTCCGGTGCGGCGTTGCCTCCCGAGTCCGCCGGTGGCCGGACCCCGGGCGGGGATGGCCTGAGTCGCCGGAGAGCGCCGACGCTCGCTCGGCCGGACCTCCTCTGTCGCGGCCCGTCGAGGAGAGGAAGAAGGAGGCGGGAGCATAGGGAAAATTCAACGCGAGGCCCGCTTGTCAATGACCCAGCCGGCCGGGCCCGCAGGCTTAAGTGGAAACGTACTCGTTAGAATACGTTTTTGCTATTCTGAAAGTGTATTCCATCGAAATGCGCTTTCTGTTTTCAGCCACCGGCGCCGAAACCTTTATTTTGTGAACGTTCGTCAGTTAAGTGCAGAAATGAATACTTTTATATTTGTTTTCTTCCTAAACAACGAACGGCCACAACTTCGTGACCGTAACTCCGATTCAGGTGAAACCAATGCCCACGTCTTCGTCTCGTCGAGCCCATTCCGATGAGGTCACTTTCATAATGTCTACACATTCTGAAAATGACCATTTTGCCCTTGCCCCTTATCAGCCCCCTCCGAGAGAGAACGGTTTCCGGTGATTCTTCCGCAGCTTCATCGCACTTCCTCCCGGAGTAATTCTTCGATCCCAGGCAAGCTGACCATCTGATATATGCCCTAAAGCATTGCTCTATGTTATTCTTGTGTGTTTAACCTAATAATGATGCCTGTGCTAGAACTAGTTGAATTCCTGTTAGTTTGTATTTGTCATTCATAATACCGGATCATGTTTATCATTACCGCACTAATGACTCATTATGATGTTATATGGAAATAGGTTGTTATGTTTATGCAGTTGTTACCTCATACATAGTTAACACCAGGTCAAGCTATTCATGATGGATATACCTACCGGTAAAGTGCTTGCTAAAACTAAACCTAGTCGGTTGATCTTGAGTCACCTGTCCGGGCTTATTCGTGCAACCATATTTGCCGGTATGGGACGACCTTGACTTGGTCTGATCGCGTGCTCTTTCACTGGTACCTCCATCTAGGGAGGGTTATGCGTGCGTGCTACCCTGATCAGGTAGACGGCGATAACCCTGTGAGCCCAGTTGGTTGTTTGCGCGCGGTCCACGTTTGGGACAGTTTAGTTTGGCCACGACGGTGGCAGGTGTCATGAGGTGACACAGGGGCCACCCAGGGCTTGACTCCGGGGGAGGATGATTGCTGGTGGTACGATGAGAGAGTCACGGGTTAGGCAGGTTTCGTTGGAGCAACGCTGGTCCACCCGAATGGGATCACGAGGTGAGGTGCTCCATAGTGTGGGTAAAGTGCGCAACCTTTGCAGAGTGTAAAATCTATTCGAATAGCCGCGTCCACGGTATTGGACAGCCCGTCCAGACCTCACTAGGTGGTCAACCATAATGATGATAATAATGGTGGAAGAACCTGTCCTGCATAGACATCAGATGTTGTCAGGAATATGGTATGTTAGCCATGGGATGGCTATGGAAGAGATGGTCAGATGACCGAAAGACTTGGATTGGACTTGAATCAGTGTCAGATTGGATCATGGGAATGTTCGGAGTATGGATTATATACTTAATATGCTTTACTTAGTGGCGGATCCAGGAATTGAACTTACCCGGGGCGAAACATTTAAGGTATAAAATTTTTGATTGACAAATGCAAGCCCGCTGAACCAGATCTCATAAAGTTCAAATATGAAGCTAGATGCACTTGAAAAATTACATAGCCAATGATTCAGATCAGTTTAAGATTCTCGAGAACTAGGTTGTAACCACCAAAAAACACAAAATATAACATAAACGTCACACATAACTACTAACATGGACTCCTGCTGCTTGAATCATTCATTCCATGGCCCAAAATGTCCGACTCCATGACTAATAGATACCTACAACAGGTGAACAAGCTGCATATGAATATATGTCTTGGAACAAGTAAGCGAATAGTTTGAAACAATAGATAACAAAAGTATTTACCCTAAGTCGTAAGTATACGAGGAGGGTTTGGTAGATGGCCTCTACGGTCTCTCAAGCTATGAAAATGTTCTATGATCTTCTTGTCATCAATTCCAGCAAATATATCTCGCTCTACATAGCATACCATCATATCATTCAACCAATCATCCGATATCTTATTTCTCAAATCTGTCTTAATGATATTCATGGCTGAGAAAACTCTTTCAACAGATGCCGTCGCTACTGGCAAAGTCAAAGCAAGTTTGATGAGCCGGTAAACCAAAGGAAATTGTAATCTCCAATTTCTGGCTGTAGGGTTGTGAGGAAAATCATGCCCATATGGCTGAAATGGACCTTTCTTCAAATACTCCCTCCTCACTGCATCTCTGATTTCTGGAGTAGCATAATCTCCAATTTGTTTCCGGAGTCCTGGATCACGTTCAATGTGAGTTGGACCACTAAATCCTAGAATAGAAGTTTGCAAAGTGTTATACACTTCAGGTTCACAAACTGAATCTTCTACAATGTTTGCATCTGAGGCTTCAGTGGGTAAAATCATTGGATCAGGTTCAGGGACAGGAACATGAGCTTGTTCATTAGATGGTGGAGTTCCAAAATAAGCAGCAATTGGCTTCATCTTTTTATAAATCCCCTACATTACAAAATAACCATATCAAGTACTGACCATGTTCAATAATTGGCTAGAAATCGAAGGAAAGGGAGCTTGAGATTCAGTAGAAAAGAATGGATTCGATTATCTGTGTACCTGCTGGCTGCGCTTGCTGATTTTGCAAACAGCAGGTGCGCGTTTGCATGAGCTCGATCCACTGCCGCCGCCTCCTCTGACACAGGCCACGCCCGGCACCGCTGCTTCTGTCCGTTCGCCCATACGCGGACCGGTGGACGGCGGACGGAGGATGTGGATCAGGTGCCCATGGCCGGAGGCCCGACGAGGCAGAGCTCTTCGGCGACGAGCCGGCGGCCCAGCGAGGCAGAGCTCTGTGGCGGCGAGCCGGCGACGACTAGGTTACTCTCGCGGTCTCGCCTGTGCCTAGCTCGATTTGGGGGATTTTCTGGATGCCTGTACGAAGATTGTGTGGCCGTGCTGACTAGTATTAGGCCATCGTACTGGGCTTTTGTGTCTCTGCTGCAAAACGTTTGGCCCATGTATTAAACGAACCGTATTTTTTTGTATACGTGTTTCGGCTACCCGAGGCGGACGACCATGCTCGCCCCTACCGTGGCGCCGCCACTGGCTTTACTCTACTGTACTTTACTTCAGTAGTTATCTTGCTAGATAACCCTGTTATGTCATGATGATCAATGCTGCTGGATGTTCAATCATGTTAGATAATCTTGCTACGACATGATAATTAATATTGCTAGATAGGATAATTAATGTTGCTCTAATAACAAATACATGCTTGAATGCCATGGGTTGCTTTGCTTGGTGTATATGTTAGTTTGGTTTGCTTGCGAGTACATTCAAAAGTACTCAGCGGCCTTCAATGTGGCCAGGTTCATATAAGGATCCGTCGTCCGTCGACGAGGAGCTGGAGCGTTCGTGGGCTAGGAGCGTAACCCAGTCAGATCCCTGTGGATTGGAGCCACACCAGGACCATGCTGCCTTAGATAGAGCTTTTCCGCTGCCATCACTCTTGTAAGATATCATGTAAGACTTATTTACCCATTAATAGAAATGCCTGTGTTCATGATACTTGTTGTAAAAGCGCATGCCAGAGTGATTTCCTGGGCTGGTATGCGTGGTGACCGTCTGGCTACAGTGGTAATCAGGCGGGGCGCCACAACGGATGGTATCAGAGCAGCCAGGCTGACTATAGGTTACCCCTAGCCAGACTTCATTGCCTCTTGATTAGTAGAAAGCCCAGATGGATTTCAGTCATCTTCTGCCAACCTGGCACGGTTACTATTGATCATAAGGCAACCCCCCTAGGTTTTTGGCTCCATCAGACCCCAACTCTCGTGGCCTTTGCCTCCGGTGTGAAATGCTCGCACTTGGCAACGACCCGTGAGCCCTGAACCCCCTAGGTAAACCGGATATCCTTACCCTGCTTGCTAGCCATGGCATCTCTCCTTAACTCTAGTTTCCTTTGGGAAACGCTTATAAATTCTATCTTTTCCCCGACAACCCTAGAATCGCACGACCATAGCCATCGTACATCGAGTGTGATGTTCCCTCGGGAAGTAGTAGAAGCTTGACACCATTGCTACCAGGAGCATTGCGTGGTTTCGCTTCTAAATCCTCAGAGATGCATCGAGTGCGCTATACTAGTTATACTAGTGAATCTTTGGCCACGTGAGTAAGGTCCGCAAATTTGAGCTTTGTTTGCTCTTGGGTTTTCGCGGTTCTTGTTTCTTTTCTCGGTTCCGTTTCTTCGCTCCGACTGGATCCATCCGCAAGTGTCGTCAAGAAGACAAGTATACAACTTGGATAATACCCAATAATCCAAATTCAACAAGAGTCAGGACAAGTCAATTGCCTGATATTCAGAATAGCAACGCCGGGTCTGTCAAGAATGATGATTGGGTCAGAAGCAGAATCCATGTGCAACAGACAAGGCCAGAATATACCTGAGAGAGTTAACCTCAGAACAGATCACGCCTAAGGAGCAGTCAGATGAGCTACCAAGAATGAACACCAGTAAGGGTCTGTCAAGAATGATGATTGGGTCAGAAGCAGAATCCATGTGCAACAGACAAGGCCAGAATATACCTGAGAGAGTTAACCTCAGAACAGATCACTCCTAAGGAGCAGTCAGCGAGGTGAACCGAGTCTTTCCTCGATGGACTCAAGAATCATTTACTACCCATCGAAGACATATTTCAGGAATGTGAAGGTGCCAAGAGCAGCAACAAAACTCCAGTATGTTGGTACAAATTTCAAAGCATATTCTGAAGTTCACCGATGCAAATACAAAATTTTCTGGGCACTGTGAACAAGGTTTGCAAGGAATATGGATGAGTTCACGGTTGCCCAGAATCACTGAGCTTCCAAGCATCTAGATTCAAGGAGCACCTAACATGATTGGAAACTCAGCTGAACCGAATGGAATTATTGGCAACACTTGGTTTGGATACAAAGGGTGTTCCAAATTAATTATCCACATGAAGTATGCATCAGTTCTGCAACCTTTACAGTGGCAATGAGCAGACCAGCAGAAGGACAAGCGATGTGTGTGACCAACGGAATATCTTCAGTCAAGGTATGGCCTATACCAAATTTGGCTCCGCCATGGGTAAAATTCTGGATACTTCGGAAAGAAGCCAGAATCGGCCATAGATCCGACCGCATATCACCGTAAAGACTTCTGGTATTTGAAACCCAGCCTTCCTCCACAAGCTACCGAGAGAAGCTTACGATGCAAGACTGCCAATCTTCCTTGGTATGCCACTTGGTGAGAAAATCTTCTGGGGTACGACACTCCCATCTTCCATAGTGTGCTACCACGCAAAGCTTCTGGCATAAGGCACCTAACCTTCTGCGGTAAGCCACATGAAGGAAAACTTCTGAGGTACGATCCCCAGCCTTCTTTAGTACACTACCCTGGCAAAAGCTTCGAGCATAAGGAATTCCGCCTTCTTCAACACGCTATCGTGCCTACAACAAGCTTGTCAGAAGCAAGAACTAGTCTGGACACAAATCCGCCTCAGAACTCAGTGGTTATGAAAGGATTTATCCTACACCTGCATATGTTGTGAGCATGAAGTTTAGTGGATCAGTGTGACGACCCCGGCTTAATCGTGCACTAACCATACACGCAAATGCACACGATCAAGCCTAAGGACTCACTTGAAGATATCACAACACAACTCTAAAACATAAATAAAGTCATACAAGCTTTATATTACAAGCCAGAGCCTCGAGGGCTCGAATACATAGCTCGTTGGCATACAAGCGTCAGCGGAAGCATCAGATATCTGAGTACAGATATATTACAGAGAGAGAAATAGGCCTTCACAGAGGCGGGGTAAAATAAAATACTACGATCGAAAGGCGTAGGCCTCCTGCCCTGGACCCTCCGATCCTACTCCTGGTCGTCAAACGGCTCCTCGTAGTAGTAGTACTCGCCAGGCGGGTAGTAGTACTGGTCGTCGGCTGGGGCGTCTGGCTCAGGGGCTCCGTCGTCTGGTGGCATCAAATGGAATATGGGGGAAAAAGAAAGTAAAGCAAACGTGAGTACTCATCCGAAGTACTCAGCAAGCAAGGATCTACACTACATATGCAACATTTTCAAAGGGGGCTGTATATGTGGACTGGGCTGCAGAAATGCCAGAATAGAGGGGGAAGCCTAGTCCTATCGAAGACTAGCATCTTCAACAATCTTCGACAGTCTTGCAGCAATAGAAGAGAACAGATGAACATAATGTAAAGTAGTAGTAGTATCATCAACCTCGACCTGAGATCCTTTCTCGACTCCCTGCGAGAAAGCAATCCCAGAGCCGTACTATCCAGTTCTCATATCAAGTTCTAGTTGTACCGATCGGGATACAACTCCGAGTGTCTGTTACCGTAGGACAGGCTATCGATAGAAGTTTCTTCCCTGCAGGGGTGCACCAACTTACCCACCACGCTCGCTTAACTCCGGCCGGACACACTTTTCTGGGTCATGCCCGGCCTCGGCTAAGCAACACGCTGCAACCCGACCTAGGCTTATAAGAGAGGTCATCACGCCGAACTAAACCTATGCCCCCAGGGGTCTTGGGCCATCGCCCCTTGAACTCCTGCACGTTACGGGGCCACCGAGAGCAGACCTAGCAACCCCTTATACAAGCGCGGTTGCGTTCCCACTCCAACTCGGCGTGCGCCGCTCCTTACTGACGTCAAACAAGCTTCGGCTGATGTGTGCACATAATGCAAACAAATGCAATACGGTGCGTGCTAGGCTATGATGCAGTGCAGGGTTGCCTAATTATGCATCTAAGTCATTTTAGTTATTTTTAGAATTAATCTGGGATTTATTATCCGACGTGTGTGCACTATTCATCTACCGGATTCGGGTCCGGAGTTACGAGTTCTTCTACATAGGGGGTTCCGATGAAGAAACAGACAACATGATCAAACTCGTCTCGTCGTTCTGAGCAATTTTCATGTTTTAACTTTTTTCATCCGAGCTACGGTTTAAAAGTTATTAATTTTCAAAGTTTATTTGAATTTCTGGAATTTATTTATTTAGCAGAAAATGAATTATGATGTCAGCATGATGTAATGCTGACATCAGCAAGTCAACAGCGGCTGTCCAGAGTCAAATCTGACATGTGGGTCCAGTGGGACCCACATGTCAGCCTCTGTAAACTTAACAGGGTCTATTTAGACTAACAGGGGGTTAATTAGAGTGTGGGCCCCTCATGTCAGTGTCTGAACAGATTAACTAATCCGTGTTATTTATAAATTTGTTTTAATTAGCTTAATTAACTGAGGGGGCCCACATGTCATACACTATGGTGAACAGTAATGACGTTGACCCGGTCAACGAAGTCAACCCAGGGCCAGGGGACCCACTGGCAGCCTCACTGGGGTGGGGCCCACCTGTGCCACGTCGGCGGCCGGCGGCTGAACGCCGGCGAACCCGCAAACGCGGCGGAGGCACTCGCGCGTCGCCAGAATTCGCCTATAGGCCACCAAAAAGGACAGGGCCGGTCGCATTCGAATGGCCACTCGACGGCGCATCGAGTGGTGGCGGTGGCGTGGCCGGAGACGGCGTGTAGCGACGGCGGCGAGCATCGCGGCGGACGCCGGAGTTCGGCCGTAGTTGGGAACGGAGTAGCAGCGCGCTATGGGGCAAAAGGGATGGCTGGGAAGGAGCTGCGCGAAGCGACGAGTGCAACAGGCCCGTCCGCGTGACCATTTGGTCATCGGAACGGCGCCGACGACGAGCGCGAGTGGCGGCGCATTCGGGCGCCGGTGGGACTAAGGCTAGGGAGCGTGCGAGGCCAAACAGAGAGATGGGGGAGGTAGAGTGGCTCACCGCGCGGCTAAGAAAAGCCCTCGTTAGGCTTAGTAGCTGCCGGAGTTCGCTGGTGACGACGGCGAGCGTGTCGGGGCAGAGGAAGAAGACGGCGTTGATGCGGGCGATGCGGTGGCTTCGAGCTCCAGCGGCGGCCACCAGAGGACGGGGAGGACAACGGAGAGGCTCTACGGCATCGCGGCGGGTCGGTTCAACGGCGGTGGCCACGGCAACGACGGGAACGCGGCGGCGACGGCGCTCGATGGCCGGATCTGGGAGGGAGCGAGGGGCGGAGCGAGCGAGAGGAGAAGGGGGAGAATGACGGAGAGGCCGGGGAGGAGTGGAGGGCGTCGGCCTTATCCCCTCCCGCATCCTGTTCTGTCGGTGGGCGCCGGTGCGTCGCCGTGTCGCCGGGCGACCGGAGCGCGGGCGCTCGGCCAAGGAGGAGTCGACACGCGAGGGAGAGAGACGAGGTGGGCCTGCTGGGCCGCGATCGGGGCACTGTGCACTAAGGCCCAGTGCACAGTGCCTCGTTTTTATTTTTCTGTTTCTGTTTCTCTTTTTCTTTTATTCTTTTTCTGTTTTATAATAGTTAGGCCACCTGTGTATTTTTGTAAAATGTGAGAGTTGTCCCAAATATTACAATGCAATATTAGCTCTCACCAAAAAGTGGTTTGGGCAGATTTGGAGTTCATTTGTGTTTGAAATGATTTTAAATGGATTTAAATATCCTGTTTTGGTGCTGTTTCATCTAGTTAGAGTCACTTATCTAACTCCAAATATTTTGATATTGGTTTTAGAAATGTTCCTGGATTATTTGCCATTTAATGAACATTTTCCCAACAGAGTTTGACCAACTTCATATTCCACTTATGAATTTGAGTTGATTTTCAGATGTGAATTTGAATTGGATCATTAACCCATATGACTTGGCACTGCAAATGATCATGACTTGGCAAGATTAACAGAGTGTCACAGAGCTTATTACAAGGGGGTGTTACAAGTTCTCCTCCTCTAAAAGAAATTCTCGTCCCGAGAATTTAGGAGGTAGAAGGAAAGAGTCTGGGATATTCTTCCCGAAGATGATCCTCGCGTTCCCAAGTGGCTTCATCTTCAGTGTGATTCGACCACTGCACTTTCAGGAACTTGGTCGTCTTCTGACGAGTTCGACGTTCAGATTCGTCGAGGATGCGGATCGGATGCTCCTTATAGGAAAGATCATCTTGTAGCTCGAGCATCTCATGATCCACTGCATAGTGCGGAGATTCCTTGAAGCACTTACGAAGTTGCGACATGTGGAAGACATCATGAATATGGGAGAATTGCGGTGGCAACTCCAATTTATAAGCCACCTATCCACGTCTAGCCACGATGCGGAAAGGACCAATATAGCGAGGAGCTAGCTTGCCCTTGATTCCGAAACGACGTGTGCCCTTCATCGGAGTGACACGAAGATAAGCTTGATCACCAGGTTGATAGATCACGCCCCATCACTTGTGATCATAATTACTCTTCTGACGGTCTTGAGCTGCTTTGAGATTCTCCCGGACAATTCGGACTTGTTCTTCGGCATGTTGAATAATGTCCGGTCCAACAAGAGGTCGTTCCCCAGTTTCTGACCAATTCAGAGGGGTTCGACATTTACGTCCATAAAGCACGTCAAAGGGGGCCATTTTTAAGCTGGCTTGGTAGCTGTTGTTATAAGAGAACTCGGCATACGGGAGAGATTCCTCCCATTTCTTACCAAAGGATATAACACAAGCTCGAAGCATATCTTCAAGCACTTGATTAACACGCTCAACTTGGCCTTGGGATTGGGGATGATAAGCTGAACTCCAGGTAATATGAGTTCCCATTGCTTTCTGGAAACTTTCCCAGAAATGGCCAGTGAAAATGCTGCCACGGTCTGAACTGATTTCCTTGGGAATACCATGGAGTGAAACAATTCTGGAGATATATAGCTCTGCTAACTGACTAGCAGTAATAGTCTCCTTAACAGGAAGGAAATGAGCAACCTTGGAAAGTTGGTCGACGACGACAAGAATAGCATCGTGACCCTTCTGAGACTTGGGAAGACCAGTAATGAAGTCCATTTGCACTTTATCCCACTTCCATAGAGGAATAGGGAGCGGTTGCAGAATTCCAGCAGGTTTCTGATGTTCTGCCTTGACACGACGACAAACATCACACTCGGCAACATAACGAGCAATATCTTGCTTCATCCTAGACCACCAGTACCTTTGACGAAGATCTCGATACATCTTGGTACGACCCGGATGGATAGATAGCGGTGTATCATGGGCCTCCTTCATTACTTTGTCAGTCATCAGCTCGAAGCGAGGTACTACAATGCGGTCTCGGAAGTACAAGGTTCCATCTTTAGCAATCGAGAAATCCCTGTACTTTTCAAGGTGAAGCTCTTTCTTCATCAGACCAATTTCAGCATCTTTGACTTGCGCAATCTTGAC
The DNA here is from genome assembly GCA_011799875.1 of Thinopyrum elongatum. Lineage (NCBI taxonomy): Eukaryota > Viridiplantae > Streptophyta > Magnoliopsida > Poales > Poaceae > Thinopyrum > Thinopyrum elongatum. Next base: position 176,633,019 of record CM022303.1, on the reverse strand, counting down.
AGCTTTCTCAAGATCTGGTTGTATCACAAGGTTATTAAGAGAACCTTGCGGGATGATGCAGAGATTCAGCTTGCGCAATTCTTCATATAGCTGGGGTTGAGCTTGCTTTACCATGAGGTTACTACAATATGTCTTGCGGCTCAAAGCATCAGCCATCACATTAGCTTTGCCAGGAGTGTAGGAAATACCACAGTCATAATCGGTGATTGTTTCCAACCAACGCTGCTGACGAAGATTAAGTTCTGGTTGAGTGAATAAGTACTTCAAGCTCTGATGATCGGTGTAAATCTCACACCGATTACCAAGGAGGTAATGACGCCACTGCCTCAAAGCATAAATCACAGCAGCAAGTTCAAGATCATGCACTGGGTAATTCTCTTCATGTGGACGCAATTGTCGCGAAGCATAAGCAATTACTCTTCGCTCTTGCATTAGGACACAACCTAGTCCTTGGCGAGAGGCGTCGCAGAAGATCACAAAATCTTTGCGAGAGTCTGGAGGAGCAAGGACTGGGGCAGAAGTCAGCTTGTCCTTGAGGGTCTGGAAGCTTTCCTGACATTTGTCTGTCCACTCAAACTTAACGCCTTTGTGGAGCAGATTAGTCAGGGGCTTGGCAATCTTGGAGAAATTTTCGATGAATCGACGACAATAACTTGCAAGCCCGAGAAAACTTCTGACTTGCTTGACATTCTTCGGAGGGGTCCAGTCAAGAATAGCCTGAACTCACTCCGGGTTAACTACGATACCATCCTTGGAGATGACATGTCCAAGGTAGGTTACCTCAGAAAGCCAGAATTCGCACTTAGAGTACTTGGCATATAACTTGTGCTCTCGAAGTCTCTCTAGAACAAGGCGAAGGTGCTCAGCATGTTCTTCTTTGTTCTTCGAATAAACCAGAATATCGTCCAGATATACCACGACGAATTTGTCGAGGTAATCCATGAATATGTAATTCATTAAGCGGGAGAAGGTAGCTGGAGCGTTTGTTAAGCCAAACGACATGACGGTGTACTCGTATGAACCATAACGAGTAACGAATGCAGTCTTCGGAATATCCTCTTCACGGACACGGATCTGGTGATAACCCAACCTCAAGTCGAGTTTAGAGAACACCGAAGATCGATCAACTTGCAGGATCCTACTCTCCGCGTGCACTCTGATGCAGAATCCGGTCTCGAACTGTAATAAGAGGTCCACGTGCAGGCGTGTGACCTCCCACTGCAGGCCAATCAATACCTGGCGGCATCTCGGTCCTGCGTGGGTAAAGAATATACTCCGGATGTATCCCTGCAAGAACAGCTGGTAGCAACTGTGTCATAGCCTCGTAGTAGCATGCTCGAGTGGCGAACAACTCGACGGCAAGAGCCCGAACAGTGCGATCCAGAGCCTGAGTGCACTGAATCAGAACCTGCGGGTCGTAGCATCGAGACTCGTACGGGGCACAGAGAGCTGTGTAAAATCCAGTAGCATCTCCAACAGGTGCATACGGAATGTACCGAAACACAGAATCATGCAAGTTAGCATTGTGCTCCCCTCGGAGACGTGCGACAGCAAAGTAGGCGCCATCATGTACTGCCATCTCAATCGTCACTCCTATTCCGTGAAAAAGGTGTAGCTCGGTGTCCGAGTCATTCTGCTGATCATAGATCCGAACTTCAGTATAGTACTGCTCCTGGCTGAACTCGCGATAAACCTCGTAGACCATGTACTCGGGATACCAGCGGTAACCCAGTCTACTCAGGAGAGCGATCAGAACAGCTGGAAATCCAGGGGCATCACGAGCCCAAGTGCGAAGCACTAACTGGGTCTTAGGCCGCGGTGGAAACAGTCGATCCATCTGAAATAGAGAAGTTCAGGGTTGTCATAAGACAATGAGAAGTATAACCGATCCCAGAAGGAAAGGTTAAACAAAACAATGGAAAGGAAAATGATTATCAGACTAATCAGATCAAAGACAGGGAAATCGCACTGAATCCAGCTCTCCGGGTGGATAGAATTAATGAGAACCTAAATGTCGGTGTTAGTAAATTTTATTAAACCCGAATAGATGAGAGATTAGAATCCCAGAGTAAAGACGAGGAATAAAAGATCCTAATACCACCCAGTTGGCGACGTGGGCCCGTAAGCCACACAGCCAAGTTAGTAAAATAGTTTTTGACCACTAGACTCAACTTCGGCCAAGGAATTGGGAAGGGGGATACCTAGAGGCAGTCGGCTCTGATACCAACCTGTGACGACCACGGCTTAATCGTGCACTAACCATACACGCAAATGCACATGATCAAGCCTAAGGACTCACTTGAAGATATCACAACACAACTCTAAAACATAAATGAAGTCATACAAGCTTTATATTACAAGCCAGAGCCTCGAGGGCTCGAATACATAGCTCGTTGGCATACAAGCGTCAGCGGAAGCATCAGATATCTGAGTACAGATATATTACAGAGAGAGAAATAGGCCTTCACAGAGGCGGGGTAAAATAAAATACTACGATCGAAAGGCGTAGGCCTCCTGCCCTGGACCCTCTGATCCTACTCCTGGTCGTCAAACGGCTCCTCGTAGTAGTAGTACTCGCCAGGCGGGTAGTAGTACTGGTCGTCGGCTGGGGCGTCTGGCTCAGGGGCTCCGTCGTCTGGTGGCATCAAATGGAATATGGGGGAAAAAGAAAGTAAAGCAAACGTGAGTACTCAACCGAAGTACTCAGGAAGCAAGGATCTACACTACATATGCAACATTTTCAAAGGGGGCTGTATATGTGGACTGGGCTGCAGAAATGCCAGAATAGAGGGGGAAGCCTAGTCCTATCGAAGACTAGCATCTTCAACAATCTTCGACAGTCTTGCAGCAATAGAAGAGAACAGATGAACATAATGTAAAGTAGTAGTAGTATCATCAACCTCGACCTGAGATCCTTTCTCGACTCCCTGCGAGAAAGCAATCCCAGAGCCGTACTATCCAGTTCTCATATCAAGTTCTAGTTGTACCGATCGGGATACAACTCCGAGTGTCTGTTACCGTAGGACAGGCTATCGATAGAAGTTTCTTCCCTGCAGGGGTGCACCAACATACCCACCACGCTCGCTTAACTCCGGCCGGACACACTTTTCTGGGTCATGCCCGGCCTCGGCTAAGCAACACGTCGCAACCCGACCTAGGCTTATAAGAGAGGTCAGCACGCCGAACTAAACCTATGCCCCCAGGGGTCTTGGGCCATCGCCCCGGGAACTCCTGCACGTTACGGGGCCACCGAGAGCAGACCTAGCAACCCCTTATACAAGCGCGGTTGCGTTCCCAGTCCAACTCGGCGTGCGCCGCTCCTTACTGACGTCAAACAAGCTTCGGCTGATGTATACGACGCAGAACGCCCATACTATGCCCACGTGATGGTTAGTGCTATCGGGCCAGAGGCCCCTCGGACCAAATATCCAAACCGTAGTGGATTAGGAGCGCGCGGAAACGAGCAGAGACTCACGATCGATGTGACCCCGTCGCCCCGTCTCGAGGACTTGCGGCAAGGGCTAAGAATGCCCGGCCACGCCTCGTAGTTATCTCGCGGGCACCATCCAGGTCAACCCGACTCCACATCACTTCGCATTAATCTCGCGCGGGTACCCCTCAGGGCTGACCCGTCTTTAGTAACATGGTTTAGTGCAAGTCACAGTAACAATGGTATCCGTGTGTCCAACACCAAGGGGGAACCCTGAGGAATCACCCTCGATGGAATTCCCGCTGATGTTACCGTCAAGGTGAACGAAGGAGGAATCACCCTCGAGGTCCATGCTTGAAGTGTTGCGCGACGATGTCGTTATCGGGGGTGGTGTAGGAGGAATCACCCTCGCTTACCACGACTGAGTAACTAACCTACAAGGTTAACATCAGCAGTGCTGACGAGGTATCACCCTTGGCACTCGACGGTAACCCAGCAGTGTCGGCAACTAAGGGGAAAGTGATGTGCGGTGCCAGGGTCTAGTCTTCAATCTCGATGATCGGGTCTTCTGATATCCAGCAGGGCAGTCGGGATCAAGTGGGGGTCTCTGTCGTGTCTCTACCCAGCCTATACTACGTAGTCTAGGATAACCAGTAAGGTAGCAAGGCAGGTTACAATAATCAGGCTATGCAGCAGATATAGGAAAACAGTAGCAGTAGCAGTTCTAATGCAAGCATAAGAGAGAAGAGAGTAGGCGATATTGGCATGCTCAAAATGGGGGTGCTTGCCTGTTTGCTCTGGGGCAAGGGCAAGGTCGCCTGTGGTGTCGTCGGGGACGTAGTCGTACTCCTGAGCTGCGTCTGCCTCGGGAGCTACGTCAACGTCGGGGTCTACCGAGAGAAAAGAGGGGGAAGAAATAGGTAAACATAATGCAAACAAATGCAATACGGTGCGTGCTAGGCTATGATGCAGTGCAGGGTTGCCTAATTATGCATCTAAGTCATTTTAGTTATTTTTAGAATTAATCTGGGATTTATTATCCGACGTGTGTGCACTATTCATCTACCGGATTCGGGTCCGGAGTTACGAGTTCTTCTACGTAGGGGGTTCCGATGAAGAAACAGACGGCACGATCAGACTCGTCTCGTCGTTCTGAGCAATTTTCATGTTTTAACTTTTTCTATCCGAGCTACGGTTTAAAAGTTATTAATTTTCAAAGTTTATTTGAATTTCTAGAATTTATTTATTTAGCAGAAAATGAATTATGACATCAGCATGATGCAATGCTGACATCAGCAAGTCAACAGCGGTTGTCCAGAGTCAAATCTGACATGTGGGTCCAGTGGGACCCACATGTCAGCCTCTGTAAACTTAACAGAGTCTATTTAGACTAACAGGGGGTTAATTAGAGTGTGGGCCCCTCATGTCAGTGTCTGAACAGATTAACTAATCCGTGTTATTTATAAATTCGTTTTAATTAGCTTAATTAACTGAGGGGGCCCACATGTCATACACTGTGGTGAACAGTAATGACGTTGACACGGTCAACAAAGTCAACCCAGGGCCAGGGGGCCCACTGGTAGCCTCACTGGGGTGGGGCCCACCTGTGCCACGTCGGCGGCCGGCGGCTGAACGCAGGCGAACCCGCAAACGCGGCGGAGGCACTTGGACGTCGCCGGAATTCGCCTATAGGCCACCAAAAAGGACAGGGCCGGTCGCATTCGAACGGCCACTCGACGGCGCGTCGAGTGGTGGCGGTGGCATGGCCGGAGCCGGCGTGTAGCGATGGCGGCGAGCATCGCGGCGGACGCTGGAGTTCGGCCGTAGTTGGTAACGGAGTAGCAGCACGCTACGGGGCAAAAGGGATGGCTGGGAAGGAGCTGCGCGAAGCGACGAGTGCAACAGGCCCGTCCCCGTGACCATTTGGTCATCGGAACGGCGCCGGCGACGAGCGCGAGCGGCGGCGCGTTCGGGCGCCGGTGGGACTAAGGCTAGGGAGCGTGCGAGGCCAAACAGAGAGACGGGGGAGGTAGAGTGGCTCACCGCGCGGCTAAGAAAAGCCCTCGTTAGGCTTAGTAGGTGCCGGAGTTCGCTGGTGACGACGGCGAGTGCGTCGGGGCAGAGGAAGAAGACGGCGTTGATGCGGGCGATACGGTGGCTTCGAGCTCCAGCTGCGGCCACCAGAGGACGGGGAGGACGACGGAGATGCTCTACGGCATCGCGGCTGGTCGGTTCGACGGCGGTGGCCGCGGCAACGACGGGAACGCGGCGGCGACGGCGCTCGGTGGCCGGATCTGGGAGGGAGCGAGGGGCGGAGCGAGCGAGAGGAGAAGGGGGAGAGTGATGAAGAGGCCGGGGAGGAGTGGAGGGCGTTGGCCTTATCCCCTCCCGCATCCTGTTCTGTCGGTGGGCGCCGGTGCGTCGCCGTGTCGCCGGGCGACCGGAGCGCGGGCGCTCGGCCAGGGAGGAGTCGACACGCGAGGGAGAGAGACGAGGTGGGCCTGCTGGGCCGCGACCGGGGCACTGTGCACTAAGGCCCAGTGCACAGTGCCTCGTTTTTATTTTTCTGTTTCCCTTTCTCTTTTTCTTTTATTCTTTTTCTGTTTTATAATAGTTAGGCCACCTGTGTATTTTTGTAAAATGTGAGAGTTGTCCCAAATATTACAATGCAATATTAGCTCTCACCAAAAAGTGGTTTGGGCAGATTTGGAGTTCATTTGTGTTTGAAATGATTTTAAATAGATTTAAATATCCTGTTTTGGGTGTTGTTTCATCTAGTTAGAGTCACTTATCTAACTCCAAATATTTTGATATTGGTTTTAGAAATGTTCCTGGATTATTTGCCATTTAATGAACATTTTCCCAACAGAGTTTGACCAACTTCATATTCCACTTATGAATTTGAGTTGATTTTCATATGTGAATTTGAATTGGATCATTAACCCATATGACTTGGCACTGCAAATGATCATGACTTGGTAAGATTAACAGAGTGTCACAGAGCTTATTACAAGGGGGTGTTACAATCAGTTCATGCGGGCCACTCGTACACGGGAATGATTGTGTTCAGAGAAACATTGGCCCCAGAGTTCAAGAAAGGATATGAGCACAGCAACCCCTACGAGATATGCAAGAGTAAGTTGCGAAAACAAGCCCGACAAACCGGGAAAACAATCAGGAAGTCGTGTTGGCAAGTCATCACAGGTCCATCAAAAGAATCCTCAAGAACAAAGAAGTTGAGGACAAACAACCTCCGTGACGGTCACAAGATACAGTTCCACGGACAGAACGGTATTACCAATCCTTGTCAGACTCTTGCATATACGGCCACAACAATGCAGCCAGCATGTCATACTCCCCCTAAATACGGGCCACCAACCAAGACAAGAGGCTATACTCCGAAAGATACACCGGATGATAGTGATATTATGTTCAGCTCAGTGGTCAAAGCAAGGACTACAGAGGCTATGTATGACCGAACTATCTCCATGAACGACGGAGTTCGAAAAAGGACATTCAGATGAAATAAGCTCAAAGCACATCAGCACCAACAGCTCGTAGACACCATGACATCATTGGAATAAGAGATTACTGTCTATGATTACTTTGTGATCATGCCTGATATTTCAGTCGAGGATATAGCAGCAATGTCTCGGTTATATTGTTCCTTGAATTGCGAATCACCTAAGGACAACGCCCGAATGCATAAGGCAGAAGGAAACATCAGCATGGAACCCACAGTCAGACTGAGCATTCTGTCATGGCAAAGAGAAAGTCACCTCTAGCCATCAAGGCCATACGAGCATGTGGGCCTGGTACTAGGAAAGGATGTCTTGCCCTGACAGTCAGAGTACGAAGTATCACAATAAAACCCGAAGCAGTTGCTTTCGGAACATGGAAACGAAGCTGTTTGTTGGTATTACCGCTACCCCACTACCAGGACAAGAGGTTTACCTAATAGGAAGGAGAAGGATTCAAGGAAGTTGTGTACAAAGACAACACATGACCCATCAGAAGAGGCAGTTAAAAGGTCAGTAAACCAACAAAGACAAGACCGCTGATGGATCCAAGTCGCACACGGGTAAGTCCCCCTTTCCTGGGAGGTAAGCCTGGAAATCTCGAGGACGAGATTTTCTTAAGGGGGGTAGGTTTGTAACACCCTGGTTTTCGCTCCCTGTTTTTTCCTTCGCGGGATTTGACTCCCGTCTTTTTTCTCGGTGTTATCGGATTTCTCTAGCTCTTGGGAATATGAAGATGGTCGTATAGCCTTGCCTTTCCTATCCAGCCAGAGATTCTCTTCAGATCAACCTTGCCACCCAAGATTATTTTCAGGATTTTGCTGCCGAAACCCTGCCTTCCGAATTACCGGAAGGGAAACCCTAATTCCTTCCGTTACAAAGGAACCCCAATTTACTTTGATCTGTTACCTCCCAAACTTTTCCTAGCGATCATCCTTCATCTATAAACCCTGGACATGCAAAAATATTGCCAAGTCATTTGCAATATTTTTCATTGATAATTAATTCCTTTTTCTACCATATTAAGGAATTAAATCCAGGAAAATATCTATCCATCTCCAAGGTTCATGAAAACTTGTGGATATACTCTTTGTGATCAAATTGAGCTCCCATAAAAATATTGGCCACAATTAAATAAGGGAAATTGCATTTTCCTATTTAATGCCAATATTGCATTTTGGGCACTTTCTAAAGGAACTACCATTTTGGTAGCCAGGAAAAATCCCAAATAATTTGTGGACCTTAACCTACCCATATCTTCACCATTTCCATCAAGAACCCAAGTCCCACCCATTAAAGTTTGAGCACAGCATCCATTTGCAAATTCTGTTCAGATTTTCGGTTTGCAAAGGAAGTGCTTGAAACCTTGATCCATTTGAGCTGAAATTTTTCATGGTGGTTAATATTTCTAAATCACTCAAGAAACCAAAAATCAGCTCCATCCATCTACCCATTCATCCACAGAATTTTTCTCAAGTTTCTGTCCATTTCAAAGCTCTCTGAAAGAAGTACCACTTTGGCATTTCCAAATGAGCTGAAATTTTACCAGAATCTTCATGCTTCCAAATCATCACACTACACCCAAATCCATCTCATTTCATCAAGTCATTTGAGCACAGCTTCAAAATCTAGTTTTTGGACCAGATTTGGCATTACAAAGGAAGTGCATTCAAATCTTGTCCAAATGACTTCAAATTTTGCCAGCATATAGTCCTTCCTACGCCATTCTACCTTGACAAGGTTTCAGATCCCCAACTTCATCCATTTCTCCAGAAAATTCCACCCAAGTTTACTGTCAGAATCATTTTCTACAAGGTTCACTCATACTAGAGCTATATAGTTGATTCCAGCCACACCTAGGATCGATTTGACCTTTGAGTCACACAATAGACAAGGTGTTGGGTCAAGTAGTGCTACAGAGCATGTTTTGGCGTGGTGACCACGCGGACGGCAGGCAGAAGCGCGCGCTCTGCTCTCTGTGAGCTCCGTCCTGTCGCTTCTGGTAGGCCCTGGCTTGTCCGAGCTCGTCTAGCAGTTCCCCTGCGTCCACGCCGACCCTCTCCAGTAGCTTCCCCCTCCTCCTGCTTCCTCCTCGCGCCACGACGATCGCCGCCGCGGTACTGCTCGCTCGTGAACTCCGTCGTCTTCCTCCTGTCACCTCTCTTCCTTGGCCTCTTCTCCCCCCGAGCTGTCCCCTCCTTCTGGCGTTCGTCAGATCGGCGCCGTGTACGACCAAAGCCACGTCGCCGGCGCTCTATTGCGTGGCTAAGATCGCCACGGCGGCCGTCCTCATCCGCACGCCACGGCCGCCTATAAATAGGCCACGGTCGTGCCCTCCCCGAGCCACTCAACCTCACTCGCAGTTCTCTCCCACTCCGGCGACCATCCCCGCTCCCTCGCCCGTCCAAATGTCCCGCCGGAGCCACCCAATCTCGCCAGAGCTCCACCCACTGCCTCCGCCTCCAATCCCCACCTTCAGCCACCCCCAGCACCGTCTGAGCTCATCTTCGCGCGCACCTCCCTCCGGTGACCCCGCCAGACCCTTTTCCCAGCCGCCCCACTCGCTGGAGTGCCCCCTTGGCTCGCGCCCGCCGCCCACTGCCGTCCTTCGCCATCGCCTCTTCAGTCATCCCCGGTGCCCGCGCCACCCATCTCTGGAATTGCGGCTCTCCGGTGACCCCATCCGCGCCGTCGCCTAGCCATATGGCTCACCGGAGCGCCGGGGTCGTTACCCTGGTCCGCCCTGCCACCATGGCCGGCGCCGTGGGCACCCCGACCCTCTTCCGCTATCCCCGCTGGGTCTCTCCGGTGCGGCGTCGCCTCCCAAGTCCGCCGGTGGATTGACCCCGGCAGGGGATGGCCTGAGTCGCCGGAGAGCGCCGGCGCTCGCTCGGCCGGACCTCCTCTATCGCGGCCCGTCGAGGAGAGGAAGAAGGAGGCAGGAGCAGAGGGAAAAGTCAATGCGAGGCCCGCTTGTCAATGACCCAGCCGGCCGGGCCCGCAGGCTTAAGTGGAAACGTACTCCTCAGAATATGTTTTCGCTATTCCGAAGGCGTATTACATCGAAATAGACTTTCTGTTTTCAGCCACCGGCGCCGAAACCCTTATTTTGTGAACGTTCGTCAGTTAAGTGCAGAAATGAATACTTTTATATTTGTTTTCTGCCTGAACAACGAACGGCCACAACTTCGCGACCGTAACTCCGATTCAGGTGAAACCAATGCCCACGTCTTCGTCTCGTCGAGCCCGTTCCGATGAGGTCACTTTCATAATGTCTACACATTCTAAAAATGACCATTTTGCCCTTGCCCCTTATCAGGCCCCTCTGAGAGAGAACGGTTTCCGGCCATTCTTCCGCAGCTTCACCGCACTTCCTCCTGGAGTAATTCTTCGATCCAGGCAAGCCGACCATCTGATATATTCCCTAAAGCATTGCTCTATGTTATTATTGTGTGTTTAACCTAATAATGATGCCCATGCTAGAACTACTTGAATTCCTGTTAGTTTGTATTCGTCATTCATAATACCGGATCATGTTTATCATAACCGCACTAATGACTCATTGTGATGTTATATGGAAATAGGTTGTTATGTTTATGCAGTTGTTACCTCATACATAGTTAACACCAGGTCAAGCTATTCATGATGGATATACCTACCGGTAAAGTGCTTGCTAAAACTAAACCTAGTCGGTTGATCTTGAGTCACCTGTACGGGCTTATTCGTGCAACCACATTTCCCGGTATGGGACGGCCTTGACTTGGTCTGATCGCATGCTCTTTCACCGGTACCTCCATCTAGGGAGGGTTATGCGTGCGTGCTACCCTGATCAGGTAGACGGCGATAACCCTGTGAGCCCAGTTGGTTGTTTGCGCGCGGTCCCCGTTTGGGATAGTTTAGTTTGGCCATGACGGTGGCAGGTGTCACGAGGTGACACAAGGGCCACCCAGGGCTTGACTCCGGGGGAGGATGATTGCCGGTGGTATGATGGGAGAGTCACGGGTCAGGCAGGTTTCGTTGGAGCAACGCTGGTCCACCCGAATGGGATCACGAGGTCAGGTGCTCCATAGTGTGGGTAAAGTGCGCAACCTCTGCAGAGTGTAAAATCTATTCGAATAGCCGCGTCCACGGTATTGGACAGCCCGTCCAGACCTCACTAGGTGGTCAACCATAATGATGATAATAATGGTGGAAGAACCTGTCCTGTATAGACATCAGATGTTGTCGGGAATATGTTATGTTAGCCATGGGATGGCTATGGAAGAGATGGTCAGATCACCGAAAGACTTGGATTGGACTTGAATCAGTGTCAGATTGGATCATGAGAATGTTCAGAGTATGGATTATATACTTAATATGCTTTACTTTACTGTACTTTACTTCAGTAGTTATCTTGCTAGATAACCCTTTTATGTCATGATGATCAATGCTGCTGGATGTTTAATCATGCTAGATAATCTTGCTACGACATGATAATTAATATTGCTAGATAGGTATATTATGCTATGATAATTAATGTTGCTCTAATAACAAATACATGCTTGAATGCCATGGGTTGCTTTGCTTGGTGTATATGTTAGTTTGGTTTGCTTGCGAGTACATTCAAAAGTACTCAGCGGCCTTCAATGTGGCCAGGTTCATATAAGGATCCATCGTCCGTCGACGAGGAGCCGGAGCGTTCGTGGGCTAGGAGCATAACCCAGTCAGATCCCTGTGGATTGGAGCCGCGCCAGGACCATGCTGCCTTAGATAGAGCTTTTCCGCTGCCATCACTCTTGTAAGATATCATGTAGGACTTATTTACCCATTAATAGAAATGCCTGTATTCATGATACTTGTTGTAAAAGCGCATGCCAGATTGATTTCCTGGGCTGGTATGCATGGCGACCGTCTGGCTACAGTGGTAATCAGGCGGGGCGCCACACCATAGATTCAATAAATAAGCAAGCAACACATAGAAAATAAAATCTGACAAAAATAGAACAGTCTGTAGCAATCTGAAAACTTCGTATACTTATGTAACTCCAAAAATTCTGAAAAATTAGGACAACCTAGGAAATTTGTATATCAATCTTGTGTACAAAATTCAGATCAAAATCACGCATCTGTGATTTTTTTAAATTGTTTTACTGAGCGCAAAAGTTTCTGTTTTTCAGCAAGATCAAATCAACTATCACCGTAAGCCATCCCAAAGGTCTTACTTGGCTCAAACACTAACTAAAACACCAAAACACAATTACTACAGAGGTAATAATGTGTATTTTCATAAAAATAGAAAATAAAAATATTGGGTTGTCTCCCAACAAGTGCTTTTTCTTTAAAGCCTTTTAGCTAGACATTGATAATTTTAATGATGCTCACATGAAAGATAGCAAATAAAACGAAGAAAGCGTCATGTGGCATGTGAAAAATAAGTTTAAGTCTAACATACTTACTATGCATAGGCATTTTATAAACAAACAAATTATCAAGACAAGCAAAAACTAGCATATGCAAAGAAGAAGAAAGAAACAATAGCAATCTCAACATAATGAGAGGTAATTTGGTGACATGAAAATTTCTACAACCATATTTTCCTCTCTCATAATAATTACATGTAGGATCATAATCAAATTCAACAATATAGCTATCATATAAAATATTCTCAACATGATCCACATGCATGCAAAGTTGACACTCTTCCAAACCCACTTTCAATATTATAGCAAACATATTCATCATGAGACTTAAATAAATTTTCAAGATCATAAGAAGCATTATCACCCCAATCATGATCATTGCAATAAGTAGCGGACATAGCAAAACTAGCATCCCCAAGCTTGGGGTTTTGCATATTATTAGCACAATTGACATTAATAGAATTTATAATAACATCATTGCAATCATGCTTTTGATTCAAGGAACTATCAAGTATGGGTGCAATAGCAATAATATCATGTTTAACATAAGGAACTATAGCAAATTCATCTCCATAAATATTGGCATCATGGCCATAAGAATAGCATGCATCATGTTCATCAAGGGATATTTCAATCAAATCAACAGAATCATAATTATCTATATACTCATGCATATCATTATTTTCTTCCAAAGCAGTGGACATTCTCTCAATAAATTCTTTAACATAGGCATTATGAGCATAGTTTTCATAGCAATATTTAAGTATGTCAAAAAATTTAGATTTGTAGAGAGTAATATCATACTTTTCAATCAAAGAAGCAACTTCATAAGCACCCTTAAAAGCAACACATTCTTCAATTTGTTAGATATCATAGTAACTATAAACACCCTTTTCATAAGAAGATTAGATTTCATTATCATTAAACTCACATAGGTAGGGAAGGTGTTTCTTAGGGTTCTTAGAGCAACAAGTAAAATCACAAAGTTCACAAAGATTCCAAGCATAACATAGCAAACAATTTATTTGATTCCATAAGAGTCTCCCTTTTTGAGACAAACGGTGATGCACAAAATGAGCATGCTCATCTAAAGATTTTTCCCTCAACTAAACTAGTTGGGGTTTCAGCACGAGCACATATGGATCAAAGATGATCCAAGTAGAAAACTTTAAGTGGATCCATAAACCTTTTTGTTTCTGATTTTCAAAAAACACACAATTATACCAGGCAAACGAGCCAAGTAAGACATAGAGGCAAACGAAAAGGCAAACAGAAAGAAGGGCGAATAAAAAGGCAAATCTTTTTGTGTTTTTCTGAAATCGTTTTGGAAGTGGGGGAGAGGAAAATGAGAGGCAAATGGCAAATAATGTAATGCAAGAGATGAGAGTTTATGGTGGGTACTTGGTAGGCTTGATGTAGATCTCCACGGCAACGGCGCCAGAAATTCTTCCTGCTACTTCTTGAACTTGCGCTGGTTTTTCCCTTGAAGAGGAAAGGGTGATGCCGCAAAGTAGTGATAATTATTTCCCTCAGTTAAGAACCAAGGTATCAAATCCAGTAGGAAATACAAGCAAGTCCCCAATCTATGCACCTGCACAAACAATCAAACACTTGCACCCAACGCGATAAAGGGGTTGTCAATCCCTTCACGGTCACTTGCAAATGTGAGATCTGATAGAGATAGATATAAAAGATTACTAAAAAGCAAAACAAAATAAAAGTCAATAAATTGCAGCAAGGTATTTTTGGGTTTTTTGGTTCATAGATCTGAAATATATAATGGAAAATAGACCCGAGGGCCATAGGTTTCACTAGAGGCTTCTCTCTTGAAGGCAAATAATACGGTGGGTGAACAAATTACTGTCGAGCAATTGATAGAAAAGTGCAAAGTTATGATGATATCCAAGGCAATGATTATGCATATAGGCATCACGTCCGTGTCAAGTAGACCGACTCCTGCCTGCATTGACTACTATTACTCCACACATCGACCGCTATCCAGCATGCATCTAGAGTATTAAATTCATAAAGAACGGAGTAACGCCTTAAGTAAGATGACATGATGTAGAGGGATAAACTCAAGCAATATGATGAAAATCCCATGTTTTTACTCGTGATGGCAACAATACAAATATGTGCCTCGCTACCCCTACTTTGTCACTGGGTGAGGACACTGCAAGATTGAACCAAAAACTAAGCACCTCTCCCATTGCAAGAAGAACCAATCTAGTTGGCCAAACCAAACCGATAATTCGAAGAGAAATACAAAGATATCAAATCATGCATATAAGAATTCAGAGAAGATTCAAATAATATTCATAGATAATCTGATCATAAATCCACAATTCATCAGATCTTGACAAACACACCGCAAAAGAATATTACATCGGATAGATCTCCAAGAACATCGAGGAGAACATGGTATTGAGAATCAAAGAGAGAGAAGAAGCCATCTAGCTACTAGCTATGGACCCGTATGTCTGTGGTAAACAACTCACCCTTCATCGGAAGGGCAATAGAGTTGATGTAGAAGCCCTCTATGATCGAATCCCCCTCCGGCAGGATGCCGGAAAAGGCCCCAAGATGGGATCTCACGGGTACAGAAGGTTACGGCGGCGGAAAAGTATTTTTGTGCACGCTTCTGGTCGTTTTGGAATATTTGAGGATTTATAGACCTGAGAGGGAGGTCGGTGGACTCCCAGGGGGCCCACACGCCAGGGGGCACCCCCCCCATAGGGCGCACCCTGAGGGCTTGTGGAGCCCTCGAGACTCTTCTGACTTGGCCTCCAAGTTCCGTGGATGTCTTTTGGTCCAAGAAAAATCATCGAGAAAGTTTTATTCCGTTTGGACTCCGTTTGATATTCCTTTTCTATAAAACTCAAAAACAAGGAACAAACATAAACTGGCACTGGGCTCTAGGTTAATAAGTTAGTCCCAAAAGTAATATAAAATAGCATATTAATGCATATAAAACATCCAAAATAGATAATATAATAGCATTGAACAATCAAAAATTATAGATACGTTGGAGACGTATCACATAGCGAGACTGTGGTTTCAACTTAATTTTTCGAGGTCCATCATGTATGTACTGGCCTATGGGCCTCCCAGCCTAGGTTTTATTTTTTTCTTAAACACCGGCAGCCCAATCTATCTTTTTATAACAAAACACAGATCTCTGTTCTATTTTTCTATATATAAGAATAAGAATGCCGGGTCCAATTTATGTTTTCCTTTCTAACCACATTATATATATATTTATATTATTATTATCGTATATTTAATTGAAACTTATATATACATTATAAAAACATCCCACATCTTATCAACTTATAAAAAAAATGTTTAACAGAAGTTGGCAAGGGAAATCGTGGTCAAGGCAACCAAAATCCTGGTGATTGCTTACAAAAGTTGCGAAGATTTAAGGACCGATGTAATAATAATGCGCTCATTTTTTCTTTGAGCAATAACTCGCTAATTAGCTAATTTTATATATAACTAGGAAATATGCCCGTGCGTTGCTACGGGATGAAGGGGCAGTGGTTCGAGAGAGGGTGGTGCGCGGAGGACTTCCACCGAGTGCATTTTTTCCGACTTTGAAGCACATTCTTCAAGAGTTCAGTTACTAATTCAAAGGATTTTTGAAGTAAGAATACACATCATGTTTTTCATCTGACTTCAATATGATGTTGTAGATTAGACCGTCAATATATAGTGACAACACATATCTCACCTGTAGATTAACCATCGTCTGATGATAAAAAAGTCATACACCCAACACTTATGTTGAGTTACTGATATCACCCAATAAAAATGTCCTATATTTCGCCTAGTGTCCAAGCATGTTGTGTGTGCGCAAACCATAAAGTCCTTGTTGTATAGCTGTATAACTTCCTATTCTGTCACGATATATGCAGGATTCTCCTTCGCAATTGAATCTTTACTTAGTGTGGTGCGCCTCAATTCACGGTTAGTTGTAATTTGCTCTATTCTAGCTTTCTGTTGTTCTGATTGCATATTTTCGTCTTTCTGCCTTTCCCATGCGCATTTTTTTATCTTCTGTGTTGGCTTCATGTTTGCATATTTCTTATTCCCTTGTGTGTATTTTATTTTGCAACTGGGTCAAATCTTTAGTTCTTCTGTTTAGTTGATAGGCTTCATGACGCTTTTTCTGTTTTTCCTCATTGGCCATCCGTACATACAGCTCTATATCTCTTTCCTTCTTTGTTGTTTTCCATCCATGACTCGAGATTGATATCCAAATTGCTTGCCTCCACGAGAGTTTTGTATACTATATGAATCTGTTGTTAACTAAAAAATGATAAAAAAAATTGCATCATAAATAAATATGCAGTTACTAATAAATAAATCTAATTACGCTGGACATAAGCATCAGAATATATGTGTTGTCTGCATGCTAGAGTATCATGTTTTTCCTTGAAGCAATTTAGATAACAGAAAAATGATATTAAAGTAAGAGCATTGTTATATACATCATGTTTTCCGTCTAACTTCACTACGAAGTTGTAGATCAATCTGTCGATGCCTAGTTATGAAGCATACCACAACAGTAGATTAACCATTGCACTAACATCAGACAATAAAAATGTCGTATATGCAACACTTTCAAAGTAATTTTACCTGGATGCAATTGTTCTTGTTTCTCCATAGAATCAATATTTGTGTCAAAATGATGTATAAGGTGGTTGCCTTGTTCCTCCGTACCACCTTCAACATGGCCATCTTCAGGGACGTCAAGCATGGCATCTTCTTCCTGATCTGGAACAACAATTTTATTAAGAACAATTAAAGACTCTGTGGCCATGACATGTAAATGCCTATGTTTTGGCGTCGATGGTTTATTATGCACTTGTATAAACTAAAATCAGTATCGCTCAGAGATAATTTATGTATTTACTTCATTGGTTGTTCAGGCATATATGTTTTCGCCATGTGTGTGCAGACCTATGTAGTCAGTATGAGTACGTGAAAAACACAAACAGACGTAAATCCAATTTCAAAAAGAAAAAGAAAAAAATGTAGAAACAAACCTGGCAATTGTGTGCATGTGGATTCGGAGAAGGAAAAAGATGCAAGCACGGTGAAAATCAAGCGATTTGATAGGTAAAAAAGTGTGTCCCTTATTTATTCTTCTTTAATCTACCTAGCTAATCTAATCCTATTCAATGAGTGCTCTGTGTCCAGCCCGCTCGGGTGTGCAAGTAAACTTATTCGTCTGACCCCACGAGCTGTCTCGTGCGGGCGGTCCGTGTTGTCTGACCGCACAAGCACCGCTGTTTATCCCTCCAAGCCACCCCTCATATTGTCTCTTCCCCATGCCTTCTTCCCACACTCCCGATTCTTCCTCTCTTCTCTTCCCTTCTCTCTGTCCAGCACTCCAGTCCCTCTCAACGGCCATCGCTGCTTCAAGACCTACCCCGCAGATCTGGATCGAGGCCACCACCGAGTCTCCCCTCGAGCGCCTCCTTCTCCCTCCTCCCCTTTCTCCTTTTTCCTTTCCCTACCTGTCAGTTCTTTCCTTTTCCCTTGGCCATGAGCAGGGAAGCCTCGCCACTGCCACCACCAACACCACCACCACGGACATCGTCACATCACCGCCGTCCGTCCTCCTGTTCGACCGGCATCACCACCCTCTGCCTCACCTCCATTATGCATGAGGACGACAAATGACGACAGCGCCGCCATCGACCGACCCGAGCCATCCCTCGCCTCGTTCACATGGGGCGCACTGCGTGTGGATCGCCACGCGGGCAAGCCACCCCTCGGCCGGAAGAATCTGATGCTACGAAGAAGGCCGAGATGTTGGTCCGACGGGCAGGTGCTGCGACGGTGACCAGGACTCCTCTTTGCGTTCGTTCTTTAATCTCATCTGCATCTCTGCTTTGTTCTATGTAGCCGAGCCAATTGAGTCAAAGTAGGCCTCCCGCCGATTAAAATCGTCGTCCCGGACACTGCCAGTTGTGTATCCGCCTGGGATAACACAAGATTTGTGTGGATTTCTTCCCTCTTCTTTGTTGTGTATCCGCCTGGGATAACAAGATTTGTGTGGATTTGTTCCCTCTTCTTTGATCTGTTTTGATTCTATGCATGTTGGCTTCTGATGCAGCAAAGGCTGCTGACATATAAAAGTTGATGGAATCGGGTGCAAAGAAGCGGGGTGGGGACGCGTAGTATGTGATCCCGAGCTCCAGTGATCCTGGATGAACAGTAAAATCCGAAAAAATAGTAAAAAATTTCAAAAAATTCTGAAACTTTTTGGCAAGAAACTTTGATGTTTTTCCTACATGCGTGCAATAATTCATGAAGAAATGACATTCATGCAGGTCTCGGCAAAAAAACAAAATCAATGCTTCAAAATGCTTCCAAAAACAGTTTTTTTGAGCATGATATTGTTTTTTTTGCCGAGACCTCCACAAATTTCATTTCATCACGAAAATTGGCACGCATGTAGAAAAAACAACAAAGTTTCTTGACAAAAAAATTTAGATTTTTTTGAATTTTTTTACTAATTTTTCGGATTTTACTGTTCATCCGGGAACACTGGAGCTCGGGATCACGAGCTCGGGATCACATGAGAGTTTTCGGGTGGGACTATTATTACTTTGTACACGCAGCTTGTCCTAGCTGGCTTTACATGTTGGTCAGGCAGGTATTCCCCTAGCGAGGAAGATTTTTTTGGCTCCAGCCTCCAGGGCCACCGGAAACCTTAACCGGGATAGTTGGGCCTGATTCGGTGTGCCAGGTCATGGGCTGTTTCGTATGCTAATGAAACTGACGTACGAAGGACGGTGAAAACGGTGGACGGACGAAACGGATGAAAATCAGGGGGTATGAAGCGATCCATACTTTATTATTAGGGAAAGATAAAATGTCCACCTCCCAATTATTTTTTGATACTAATTGCACCGTCTAACCTATCAATTCATTTACAACAAGCCCAACAAATCCGTGTATTTCAAAAAAGTGCAAATCTACTGTGATTTCTTAGAAAAAAATTAAATGGGCCGCATTGACGCTACATTATTTGTTCACCCAGTCCAGCAAATTGACTGTAAATTCTGGAAAATATGGGTTAAATATGTTTCTCTCTAAAAAAAGGGTTAAATATGTTCTGTATTTTTGCAGGCTGACATGTGGGCCAATAGGTCGAAGCCTACGCAAGGCGTTGTCAACTTAGTCAACAAATGATCCTGACATCCACAGCCATTGGATTTATATCCAACGGCCGGCATGCATCTTCAATCTCTTGTCTTCTTCCTCCAGCGTCGCCGGGACCACCTGCTTCGGCCTCCAGCGGCTAGTGGCTCTGCTTAGCACGCATCGCTGCGAAGCGCTACCCCATCGTCGGCCAGGCTATCCCTCCAGCCCTGCACACCTCCTGTTATTCTCCACCGACTGCAGCCCCACGCCGCACCAGAGGCAGTTAACTCTCGTACTCCTCTCCATCTGCGACTCCACTGCAGCGTCTTCCCATCTCCAGCTCGTTCCCATCCGGGGCCTCGCCACCGTCCATCGCCTTGGCACGCTCGGCACTGCATAGTCAACGTGGTCAACAAACGAGAGTCATTGGAGGAGGACAGTACATGGAGAGGCTGACAGTGGGGACGCACCTGTTCATGGACACACGCACGCAACTGGCTCCTTATTAGGCCGGAAAAATATTATTCCTCCCCCTAACAGCTTGGACCCACCAGCTACATCTTCGCACGCAAGCAAGTGCGTCCTTATTACGCGGAAAAATGTTTTCTCTCCCGGACAGCTGGGACCCAGCAGCTAAATCTTCACACGCAAGGAAGTGCCTCCTTATAATGGGCAAAAAAAAACTCTTCCTCCCCTTGACAATTAGGACCCACCAGCTAGATCTTCGCACACAAGGAGTCTGACATGTGGGCCATTAGGTCGCCTATGGAAGGCGTTGTCAAATTAGTCAACAAAATGATTCTGACATCTGTAGTCGTTGGATGTACATCCAATGGCCGCCGGCATGCATCTTCATTCTCTCGTCTTCTTCCTCCAGCGCTGGCGGGACCTCCTGCTCCCACCTCCGGCGGCCCGCGGCGCTGCTTCGCACGCCTCGCTGCGAAGCGCTACTCCACCGCCGGCCAGGCCATCCCTCCACCCATCCACCCCTCCTGTTATTCTCCGTCGACTGCAGCCCCAGGCCGCACTGAACCAGTCAACCCTCGTATGTCGCACTCCTCTCAAGCTGCGACTCCACTGTCGCATCTTCCCCATCTCCGGGTCGTTCCCGTCCGGGGCCTCGCCGCAGTCCACCGCCTTGGTGCGCTCGGCGCGGCGTGGTCAACAAACGAGAGTCATCGGAAGAGGACTTCATCGGGAGGCAACCGACTGGGTCGGAATACGGCCTGTTCATCGGGAGCCAACCGGCTTGGACGGAACAGCCGAAACGAGGTCTGGCGTACGGCAGAACGGAGGAAACGGCCTTCTGTTCGACCGCCTATGGTCGAAACGGGGTCTTGTTCATCGGGAAGGGTCTGGCGTACCGCAGAATGGAGGAAACGGCCTTCTATTCGAGTGCCCGCGGTCGAAATGGGGTGCTGTTGATCAGGAGGGGTGTGGCATACCGCAAAACGGAGGAAACGGACTTGTCTTAGAGCGCCTACGGTTGAAACGGGGTCCTGTTCATCGGGAGGGCTGTGGCATACCGCAAAACGGGACTCCATGGGCTACTATTCATCCACCGTCTACTGCCTCGCTCCAGCCTCCACGGGCCACTGTTCATCCACCGTCGACTTCCTCCAGCCTCCACGGGCTACTGTTCATCCACCACGTCTTCCTCCCCTGCCTCCACCAGCTACTGTTCATCCATGGGCAACTGTTCATCTGGCCTCCACCGGCTACTGTTCAACCAACCCTCCACGGGGTCCTGTTCATCCACCCCCACCTCCTCGATCGGGGTCCTGTTCATCCAGCAGCAATGCCCTCTACTACCACAGGGTCCTGTTCATCCAACCCCCAACAACGGTCATTGTTCATCAAGAGGCAGCAGGTTCGATCGGCTTCAGTTAGCAGCAGTAGCGAAGGAATCGCCCTGGTTCAGTTAACAGCCAAGTCGATCACTCGGGTTTAGTAACGTAGCTAGTGCAATCGCTCGGGTTCAGTAAGCGAACGCCTCGCTCGGGTTCAGTTAGAGCCCAACTCCTCGCACACACGCGCGTACGTGTACGAGAGAAACACGTAAACCTTCGTGCATCGCTCGGCCCCGACCAGCCACCGTAACCGGGAACTCCCCGATATTTTCCTCGCCCTCGCTTCTACCATGATTTCTTTCGTCATGGATGGCCCAAAGAATGTCATGTAGGTGCGTCCCCGGCCCGTCTAGGACGAAAAGCCCATTTTCTATCATGATTTTTTGTCATAGAAGTAGGAGCCCACCACATCTATGATGATAAGTGCTTTTATCACAATTATCGTCATAGAAGTGTCATAAGCATGACGGAAAAAATATTCGTCACAGATGTGTCTTTTTTTGTAGTGCTAGCACTGGTACAGCGAGGTGCTAAACAAACGGTTTTTAACCCCTTTCCGCGACGGCGTTCTGAACCGTCGCCTAGTGAGTGACTGCGATATGGGGGTCCTTCCCACACGACCCAGAAACCGTCGGGGATAGGGAGCCTTGATGCATATAGTTGTCCCTATAAAACTGTTTCTGATATCTCGATTATCCCAAACACTTCATCCTTGCTACTCGTTTGTGCTCGTATTGCCATCGCAGTCGGAATTCTGTGGTTTTACATAAAACCAGGCGCACTCCAGGCACATTCCAGGCACATGATTTTTCCAGGTGCAGTCCAGGCAGATTATGATGTATATCGCACATGCTGTGTTTTATAGACCGTGTGCGCCGTAATGACCTGCAGAGCGTAATTTCACCCTAATTTAAATGTTGCTATTTAAAATTGTACCTGATTTGAATTTGAAAGTAGGCTATAGCTTTATTCATATCCATCAGGTTCAAACAACCAATGCATTATTCAATTCAAATGTACATATGTTCAAGAATTACATAAGCACCAAATAAAGAATGATGAACCACAGTTGTATACTTGTACTATTACAGATGGTAAAGAAAGAGGCGAGAGACATTCTGGTTGCCGAACAAGGTGAAGCGGAATGGCCCTATTGTGCTCTCCTCGATGCAGAAGGCACGCAGGACTCTAGTCCAACCCCTTTTGATGGCCGGCCGCCAATCATGTAGTTTGAGAGGTAATCTTGAGTAAACTGCTTCAGGATCCACTGCAAAGGAAAATGATTCAGACATTGTCATCTAACACAACTCATTACGGGCAGTAAAAAGAAGGCTACAGAGTTCTTACTTACCATCCTACAGTTCACTGTTGTCTTGCATAAAGTGTAAACAAATAGTTCGATTGACATCTTTTGACCCATTTTAATAACAATCTTTATCAATTTCCTCACTTGATGCTGGTTCATGAATATCTCATTGCCCCATACGCAGAAAGGGTCGAAGTGTGGATCTTTGGCAATGGCATATGTACCTAAAAGCACCAAGTTAATATTAGAACCTAAACAACAATTGCAAAATAATGTAGTACAACACTCCCTCCATCCCATTATATAAGATCTTATTACATGTATACCTAGACATCATCAGAACATTAAGGTAAGACTCTTCCTTGTTGCTATGTAGCCTGGGATTGCATATTTAGCCATTCAGTACAATGCATGTTGCTATGTGGCCTCATAAATATTAGATATGGCCCTAGTAAACCTACCGATAAATGGGTTACAGATATATTCAGTGAAATGTCCGATTCGACGATTAATCCCTTATCAGCCCCCAGGCTATATGGTACCAGCTACCGATATCCTGAACAGTGAGTATATATAAGCAATGCGATGAAACTAACCTCGATGGTAAACAACAGCTGTTCTCAATATTGTCCTGTATGAGTACATATAAAGGCATGTTAAGCACAACAGGCTAAACATCAACCAAATATATCCATGGTAGACAACATAATCTACAAATGATAGCTTCAGTGTGAAGGTTTAAGCATGCTAGTTAAGCAAAACAAGAAGTGGAAAGTTGTGTTAACTGCAACAGGCATAACATTTAAAAACAAGCAAATATAGTCATTCAAACTGGTATTATGCAGGTCTAAAGTACACTAGTTATTGTTAAAAAAACGAAAACGCATGTTAACTGCAACATCCTTAACAGCAACCAAATATCATAATTCATAGTGGTATTGTTGAAACTGTTATTGATGAAATTGAATTGCACGGCAAATAGTTGCACATATAGAGCATCACATTGTGAAGAACTGAAATAAACAAGGCATAAGGCCATCTCTAGTCGATCCTTTAAAAGTTAACGGACTAAAACCCTTAGTGGATATATATATATACTCCAGCAATTTTTGGCCGTTTCTAGTCGATCCCCTAAACTTAACATTGTAAACTTCAATTTCATCAAGTTCAAAGCAGGTTCAACCGAAAGTAGCATGCATTCAAACATAAACATAGATAGTTTTGCATAACCAAACATTAAAGATAAATTTAAAGTAAGCTAAACTACTTTCGGTCAAAGTGGAGGTAGAGCCAATCCTTCCTCGTCAGGTACAGTGTGCCACGAGCCAGGTCCGAGCCGGTGCCATCGTCGGGGTCGTTGGGGAAGACACTCCTCCAGTCATCGCTGTCGATCTCCTCGTCCTCGCCGCCCACATCGACGCCCTCTACGCCGTCGTCCTCGCCGCCTTCGACCTCGTCATCGGAGGAGAGCACGATAACCTTGCTGCCCTTCGTGCTGGCAAAGATCACCCAGTCCGCCTCCACGAGCTTCGGGTGCTGCCGGCGGAGCTCTTGCATGTAGGCCTCGTCGGTGGCCTCGACCTCGAGGCGCTCCCACGCCTCGCGGTCCTTCCACGCCATATCCGAGCTCACCACCCCTGGCTCCAGCAGAACGAGGTCGACTGGACGTGTGCAGAAGGGGAAACTGAGCCTAGCTGCCACGCCGTGGTAGCGGACCTGCCAGCGGTCGTACTCCATGGCCACGAGCTCGGCCGTGTGGAAGCTATCGAGCCACCGGCGGGTGTGGGTCTCCCGATCCATAATCTCGGTGACCCACGTCCCCCATCGCCACCGCCGGACCCCGAGGTAGGACCTCATCGGCGGCCGGGCCCGAGGAAGGACGGGGAAGTCCTCAAACCGGCGTAGGGGCACGGAAGCGGGCGGATCGGGCGACCGGCGACGGCAGATCGATAAAGAGCCCGCGGATGACGACGGGGACACCTTGGCGGCCACCTCGCCGGCATCAGGCAAAGAGATTGCGATAAGCCTCTTTTGGGCCATTGGCTCCTCGAGCTCCCCGGCACACAGGCAGAGGTTGAGGATGGAGGCGGCAGCGGCGATGGCGGCGAACTACCAATGGTTTCGAGCGAGGGAGGGGTGGTGTGTGTCTGTGTGAGCAGAGGTTTTGGGGAGTGTGTGGTGTGTGTGTTGGTAGGCGGGGGGCAAGGTGGGGTTTGAATAAATACCGTGTTAACTGAAAATTTTACTAGGCAGGAGTAAAATGCCAGGCTACTGAAAATTTGGATCAAGGGCGAGCAGATATTTTTGAGATTGCGAGGGATGCAGAGGCGGGAGTAACAAGGCGGGGCTACTGAAAATTTGAATCAAGGGTGAGCAGATATTTTTGAGATTGCGAGGGATGCAGAGGCGGGACTAACAAGGTGGGGCTATTGAAAATTTGAATCAAGGCCGAGCAGATATTTTTGAGATTGCGAGGGATGCAGAGGCGGGAGTAAAATGCCGGGGCTATTGAAAATTTGAATCAAGGGATTGAAGCAGAGCGGGAGTAACAGACATCGCACATGGTCCGCACATACTAATCGTGTGCTATCAAACATAAAAACCTTCCAGGCGGTAGATATTTTTGAGATTACGAGGCAGTAGATATTTTCGAGAGCGGGAGGCAAGCCTTGTGGAGCCCAATCTACTGTGCTGATGTGAGTGACTGCAGGGGCACGGGCGTGCCCCATGGGTAGTCTGACCGAACCGTATATGTTGCGGACCCAATCGCAGATGGTTTCTGCATCGAACTCGTGTGCTATTTATAAATTTGACAAAAAGAATAACGCGGGAAAGGGTCAAAACATGAACACACTTGCATGTGGACCAAATATATGTATGAAAAGGGTGGTTTGATGTTTGAATACCCAATGCACAACTTTGATGTGGCACCTGTCGCACAAAGCGCACAGTATTGCTAGTCAGCCACCCCCTACGAACCCCACTTCGTGTCGCCGGTAAGGGAATCCTAGCTACGAATGCATGCCCCCATATAGTTAGGTTTGAAATCTCACCCTACCATAGCACAAAACCTATAGGAGTCCATCATATATATGGTCAAACTTCCCCTTTCGCTTCCGGACAAAGGTGGACCGTGTGACGACCCACAAATGTGTGTTTGTGGCGGGAGATGGGTGAGACCACATACGAACCACCTGCGGGTGGCCCTATACTATATGTATGCAAAATGTGTGGTGTGATATTTAACTACCATTCACAACTTTGATGTGGCACGTGTGCCTCGCAAAATTGCCGGACTTCCCCGACCCCACGGAGGTTGCGGGTAGTGCGAAGTAGCCCCCCCCCCCCCCACACACACACACACACGTGTCGGGGGGAGGGTATCTCACCAAGACGTATTGTAACATGGACCAAACAGAGTCCAACTTGATCGTATAACCTCTCTCGCTCGTTGTTGGTCAAAGTGATGGACGTCCACACGGCCCCGCAAAATGGGCTAGCTTGTTGCCGATAAACTCGCGAGGGAGTACTGTCTGAAGACAAAACCCACTCTGTGCATGTGGCCCAATTATGTATATGGAAGTGGTGTGTGTCATGCTTGAATACGCATTAGTGCTTGAATACGCAATGCGCAAATTTGATGTGGCACCATGCTTTGGAACCGTAAAATCCCCACACTGATCGAGAGTTCACGATGCGTAGCATGCATGCGCTCAAACTTAATTAGGCCTAGAATGATCGACCTACTATACGTTAACACGAACCAAAGAAAAAGAATCCACCCTGGTAACCTTTCTCGTCATCGGTCAAAATGATGGACGTCCACGTGGGCCCATGAATATATATATATATAGGCTTGCCGCCCATAACCAAGCGAGTGAGAGTGTCCAAACACAACCATTGCATGCATGTGTCCCAAACATATTTATGGAGGTGCATGATGCATGCATATGTGTTGAATACCTAAAGCACAACATTGATGTGGTGCATGCGTTCAAAATCGCACAGGTCCCCACACAGAGCAAGAGGTTCATGACGTGTCGTGTGCTCGCCCACCCCCCACCCCCCCTTTGATCCAGCGGGATGGATTCATTTGTACACATGTGCTATTATATATGTAATCTCACATCATGACCTATATCGCGAGACAAACAAAAAATTAATCCCCTCCTAAGTCAAAATAACTAACCTCTCTCGTTGTCGGTGAAAGTGATGGACCAAGCGGGCCGACAGATGGAAGCATCGCCGATAACCACGTGGGTGAGTGCCACAGGACAACCACCACCGTTTGCATGTGTGCCAAAACATATATATGGAGAGGTGTGTGGTTGTGATGTTTTGAATACCTAATGCACAACCTTTGATATGGCATTTGCCTCAAAAACCGCAAAGTCCCCACATAGAGTGAGGTTCATGTGTGACACCTAGTATATGTTGGTCCCATCCCCACTTTGACACGTACTATATATATACTCCTACCCTAACACATCCCCAAAAGAATTAATCCTCCTTGTTCGTCAAATGTGCCTCTCTCTCGTTGGGTCAAAGTGATGGAGGACGACCTCGCGGGCCCACAGATTGAAGCGCTGCACGCGAGTGAGTTCCTATAGGGCAACCACCGCCTGCATGGTATTGCATGATGTTTGAATACCAATGCACAACTTTGATGTGGCACCTGCCTCGGGAACCGGAAAGTCCCACATGGAGCGAGGTTATCACACACACACACACACACACACACATATATATATATAGAGAGAGAGAGAGGGAGAGAGAGAATATACATGTTCCCCCCTCTTTGACATGTACTACATACTCCTACCATGAATATACGTAACACAAACAAAAAAAAGAACCATCCTTGTTGGTCAAATTAACCTCTCTCTCATTGTACGTTCAATTGATTGACGAAGACCTCGCGGGCCCACAGAGAGTCACACACGAGCGAGTGTCATAGGACAACCACCGCGTGCATGTTGTCGTGTGTTGTGTGATGTTTGAATACCCAATGCACAACTTTGATGTGGCACATGCTTCGCAAACCGGAAACGCATGCACTACACAGAGGTTCATGATGCATAGCCCCCTCACTTCGAGCTGGTGGGAGGGACTAATGTGTACGCACGTGGCCGAACTTTGATATGGAATCTCACCATGATCCACATAACACACATGCCAAAGATGAATCCACCTTCGATCCGATGCCTCTCGTTGTCGGTGGAAACTGAAAATCTTTGCGGGCTAACGAATGGGCACGTCGCTGCTAACCGCATGAGGGACTGTCCGAGAGGACCACCAATGCATGCATGTGGCCTGAACATGTATGTATGAAAGGGTTGTGTACTGCTTTAAATAACCAATTCAGGACTTTGGTGTGGCATATATACATGACTCACAAAATGATCAATAATCCCAGGAGGCTCGCGACTAGTAGTGTAAACTGATGGACCCCCCCCCCCCCCACACACACACACACACAGAGAGAGACACACATCCCGCACCACCACCTCCACTCTAATGACACATGTCAAAAAAATTCTGCAGTGAACATACGACCAAAGGAGTGTCAAGTTAAAGTATGAAAAACAAACAGAGATCATTCGACCCGTTTTCTACATTGATTGATTTCCTAGGGATTTAATGTGCAAAAATCAAATTTGAGCTACATGTGCACCAAAATGGATTGCAAAATCATATCTGTGTCCCTGGGTGCATGTTTCCCCGTGAAAGAAATTTCAAAACATTGAGAATGTTGATTTTTAAAATTTAGTAAATCCAAAACTTAGTTGAAATTCATGAAACTTATCGTGGTGTCATATATGGACACCAGTAGACTGTGATATTGTATTTTTTCGTCAAATTTGAGACAAGTTTTGATATAATCTACTTACAAATGGGAGATTAATAAATGGCAACCAATATCTCATACGGAATATTTATTTGGACCGTGTGCTTTAGACCGTGCCATGCTTCGGTTAAGCACTAAAGCGGAAGAATGAATCATCAAAAAACAGAAAAATATATACGTGCCGCCACGCACCCCGTGTGGTGTGCCAGCAGGCGTGAGTTGATGGGACGCATGCGAGCAGTCCGCCGTGCAGGCAGCCTGGGAGGCGTGCGTGCAGGTGTGTGAATTGACGGGAGGCATTTTCGATGCGTAGTGTCACCGGGAGGCGTGCGAGTAGCTGTGTGAAATGATGGTATAGGAATGCCAGAAGTCCACCGCGCAGGCTCACCGGGAGGCAAGATAGCCTTTGACCACCGCCCGCCTCGCTCCCACTGGTCCGTATTAATGGCGGGCCCGAGCCGCCAGCCATAATAGGTGGCCGCACCCCCAGTCCGCATTGGTCACCAACGTCTGGACTCTGGAGTGTATGAGGATGCCACCGAAGAGCACCATCGGAGGGAGTGGCGATGCCAGGGCTGGTGAAGCACTCGCGCAACGCGTGAAGCTGGGCACAGAGGTTGCCGTCGCTGTCGACGAGGTCTCGCGCGGGCAGTAGCACGACCTTGACTTTGTCGGCACCGTCGTGCCCCCCCAGACGGAGCCGGAGGTCAACAGCAACTCCGGCAACGACTACGACTCCGACGGAAAACCGGTTAGTCATCTATATACCCATTTGTGCGGCAAACATATCATGTGTTTTCTCTGGTTACTCCCCCCTCCCTAATTTTTTTGGAATACAAATCGTATGGTTATGTTCTCCCAGTCCATGAAATCAGAGTAATTAAGATCCGTTAGATGCACATAGTGTATTGATTGTTTGAATGGTATCCGTATAGGGTTAGTGATTAATTGTTTGTTCTCTACAAATGATTTTTGCTAATAATCCGACTAGGGTTAGCGTGCGTGCTAATAATTCGTGGCCAGATCTTGAGAATTGATTTTGAATGTCCTACATATATGTTTGTGCCTTTTTTTTCCAAATCTTGAGAATTGATTTTGAATGTCCTACATGTATGTTTTTGCCATTTTTTTCTTTCAGATTCGTATGTACACAGATGAGGCTCCGGCCAGCGCCGCCGCCGGATGAAGATCTTGGACCCGGCAGCGTGGCCAGAAGCGGCCACGCCCCCCTGGACCTGAGGAACCAGTAGAATCTCCGGCGGACCGCATCAGCGATCTCCCAGACGCCATCCTTGGGGAGATCATCTCCCTTCTCCCCACCAAGGATGGCTGCCGCACACAAGTCCTCGCATCTTGGTGGTGCACTCAGTGGCGCACCGCACCTCTTAACCTCGACCGTCGTCAGCTATCTGTCGATGATGATTCAGAACTCCCCGGAGCCATCATCTCCTCCCACCAGGGCTCCGTTCAACACATCTGCATCCCGGCATGCTACCTGCTTGACATACCCTGCATGGTGGCCGCCTGGCTGACATCCCGTCAATTCGATAAACTCCAGCAGCTTGAGTTCTACCATTACTACAGCGATGAGTTACCACCCAGGTTTGCATCTGTGCCCTCACCACCGATGCCCATCTCATGGTTTTCCTCCTCTCTCCACACCGCCACCTTGACCCGGTGCCATCTAGCAGACAATCTGGTACAAATGTTTCGACTCCCACTACTGAAAAAACTTGCGCTTGTGTTGGTTGATCTGTCGGTGGCCTCACTGCATAGCATCATCCACTCCAGCTGCCCTAGTCTCAAAATAAAGTCGCCTCACCTTGTAAGCATTGGAATTCGTTTTGAAGGACAGGAGCTCATCATTGAAGATGCCCCTTCACTTCAAAGGTTGCTGCTTGATTGTTGTTATAAACCTTCGCAAATAACTGTGGTCACTACGCCTAAACTAGAGACCTTGGGTGCAATTCGTGATCTGTTTAAATGGTTCAAGATGGTGTTTGCCTCCACAGCTATTGAGGTATTGTATATTATTCACGTACACTTTTGTAATTTGCATTTTTTCATTTTTGCGCATAAGTTAAGTATCATCTTGGAGTACACTTTCAGTGCTAATATTATGTTCTATGCTCAATGAAGAGCTTGTCCATCCTATCAGTGTTGGTGGATTCTGTCAAGACCTTATATATCAGTATGTGGTGTCACTGGTACAGCGAGGTGCTATACAAACGGTTTTTAACCCCTTTCCGCGATGGCGTTTGGAACTGTCGCCAAGTGAGTGACTGCGATAGGGGGGTCCTTCCCACACGACCCAGAAACCGTCGGGGATAGGGAGCCTTGATGCATACAGTTGTCCCTATAACACCGTTTCTGCTATCTCGAATATCCCAAATGCTTCATCCTTGCTACTCGTTTGTGCTCGCATTGCCATCGCAGTCGGAGTTCTGTGGTTTTACCTAAAACTAGGCACATTCTAGGCATGAGAGTTTTCCAGGCACGTAACAAACTGGCTCTACGTTTATGATGCCTGGCACATCACAAACAGTTCATGATTGTAAACCGTGTATGATAGGTTGACAAACACACACATTTAGTTTTCCCGCACCGTTTGTGATAGTGTCTGACATCACACATACTTTGCAAACGGTAACTGTGTGCATTGTTACACACGTTTCCTCTTCGTGAACCATGTCAGATTATGATGTATATCGCACACGCTGTGCTTTATAGACCGTGTGCGCCGTAATGACCAGCAGACCGTAATTTCACCCTAATTTAATTGCTGCTATTTAAAGTTGTACCTAATTTGAACTTGAAAGTAGGCTATAGCTTTATTTATATCCATCAGGTTCAAACAACCAATGCATTATGCGATTCACAGGTACATATGTTCAAGAATTACATAAGCACCAAATAAAGAATGATGAACCAGGGTTCTATACTTGTACTATTACATATGGTAAAGAAAGAGGCGACAGACATTCTGGTTGCTGAACAAGGTGAAGCGGAATGGCCCTATTGTGCTCTCCTCGATGTAGAAGGCACGCACGACTCTAGTCCAACCCCTTGTGATGGTCAGCCGCCAATCATGTAGTTTGAGAGGTAATCTTGAGTAAACTGCTTCAGGATCCACTGCAAAGGAAAAAAGATTTAGACATTGTCATCTAACATAACTCATTACGGGCAGTAAAAAGAAGGCTACAGAGTTCTTACTTACCATCCTGCAGTTCACTGTTGTCTTGCATAAAGTGTAAACAAATATTTTGATTGACATCTTTTGACCCATTTTAATAACAATATTTATCAGTTTCCTCACTTGATGCTGGTTCATGAATATCTTATTGCCCCATACGCAAAAAGGGTCGAAGTGTGGATCTTTGGCAGTGACATATGTACCTAAAAGCACCAAGTTAATATTAGAAGCTAAACAAAAATTGCAAAATGATGTAGTACAACACTCCCTCCATCCCATTATATAAGATTTTATTACATGTATATCTAGACATCATCAGAACATTAAGGTAACACTCTTCCTTGTTGCTATGTAGCCTGGGATTGCATATTTAGTCATTCAGTACAATGCATGTTGCTATGTAGCCTCAGATATATTAAATATGGCCCTAGTTAACCTACTGATAAATGGGTTACAGATATATTCAGTGAAATGTCCAATTCGATGATTAATCCCTTATCAGCCCCCAGGGTATATGGTACTAGCTACCGATATCCTGAACAGTGAGTACATATAGGCAATGCGATGAAACTAACCTCGATGGAAAACAGCACTGTTCTCAATATTGTCCTGTATGAGTACATATAAAGGCATGTTAAGCACAACAGGCTAAACATCAACCAAATATATCCATGGTAGACAACATAATCTACAAATGATAGCTTCAGTGTGCAGTTTTAAGCACGCTAGTTAAGCAAAACAAGAAGTGGAAAGGTGTGTTAACTGCATCAGGTATAACATTTAAAAACAAGCAAATAGTCATTCAAACTGGTATTGTGCAGGTCTAAAGTACACTAGTTATTGTTATAAAAACAAAAAGGCATGTTAACTGCAACATCCTTAACAGCAACCAAATATCGTAATTCATAGTGGTATTGTTGAAACTGTTATTGATGAAATTGAACTGCATGGCAAATAGTTGCACATATAGAGCATCACATTGTGAAGAACTGAAATAAACAAGGCATAAGGCCATCTGTAGCCGATCCTTTAAAAGCTAACGGACTAAAACCCTTAGTGGATATATATATACTCCAGCAATTTTTGGCCGTTTCTTGTCGATCCCCTAAACTTAACATTGTAAACTTCAATTTGATCAAGTTCAAAGCAGGTTCAACCGAAAGTAGCATGCATTCAAACATAAACATAGATAGTTTTGCATAACCGAACATAAAACATAAATTTAAACTAAGCTAAACTACTTTCGGTTGAAGTGGAGGTCGAGCCAATCCTTCCTCGTCAGGTACGATGTACCGCGAGCCGGGTCCGGGCCGGTGCCGTCGTCGGGGTCATTGAGGAAGACACTCCTCCACTCGTCGACGTCCACCTCGACGCCCTCCGCGCCGCCGTCCTCGCCGCCTTCGACCTCGTCATCGGAGGAGAGCATGATAACCTCGCCGCCCTCCGCCCCGGCAAAGATCACCCGCTCTGCCTCCATGAGCTCCGGGTGCTGCCGGCGGAGCTCTTGCATGTAGGCCTCGGCGGCGGCCTAGGCCTCGAGGCTCTTCCACGCCTCGTGGTCCTCCCGCGCCATAGCCGAGCTCACCACCCCTGGCTCCGGCGGAACGAGGTCGAAGGGGAAATTGAGCCTGGCCGCCGCGCCGTGGTAGCGGACCTGCCAGTGGTCGTACTCCATGGCCGCGAGCTCGGCCGTGTGGAAGCTACTGAGCCACCGACGGGTGTGGGTCTCCCGATCCGTAATCTCGGCGACCCACATCCCCCACCGCTGCTGCCGGACCCCAAGGTAGGACCTCGTCGGTGGCCGGTCCCGAGGGAGGACGGGGAAGTCCTTGAACCAGCGTAGGGGCGTGGCGGCAGGCGGATCGGGCGACCAGTGACAGCGGATCGATAAAGAGCCCGCGGAGGACGACGGGGACACCTCGGCGGCCACCTCACCGGCGTCGGGCGAAGAGGCCATGATAAACCTCTTTTTGGCCATTGTCTCCTCGAGTTCCCCGGCACACAGGCAGAGGTTGAGGATGGAGGCGGCGGCGATGGCGGTGACCTACCAATGGTTTCGAGCGAGGGAGGGGTTGTGTGTGTCTGTGTGAGCGGAGGTTTTGGGGAGTGTGTGGTGTGTGTGGAGAGAGGGGGCAAGGTGGTGTTTGAGGAAATACCGCGGCAACTGAAAATTTTACTAGGAGGGAGTAAAATGTTGGGCTACTGAAAATTTGGATCAAGGGCGAGCAGATATTTTTGAGATTGCGAGGGATGCAGAGGCGGGAGTAAAATGCCGGGGCAACTGAAAATTTGAATCAAGGGCGAGCAGATATTTTTGAGATTGCGAGGGATGTAGTGGCGGGTGTCGGTGTCAAAACCGGCAGATCTCGGGTAGGGGGGCCCAAGCTGTGCATCTCAGGATCGATGGTAACAATGGACAATGGGGACACGATGTTTACCCAGGTTCGGGCCCTCTTAATGGAGGTAAAACCCTACGTCCTGCTTGATTGTATTCGATGAGTACAGGGGTGACAAGAGTTGATCTACCTCGAGATCGTAATGGCTAAACCCTAGCTGTCTAGCCTATGATAATTCTGATGACCTCTACGGACTAAACCCTCCGGTTTATATACACACCGGAGGGGCCCAGGGTCGTACAAAGTCGGTTTACAGAGGAAGGAAAGAGTACATCCGGACACCAAACCTGCCATCTGCGCATACAGGAGTCCCACCCGGACACGGGGGATAGTCTTCTACTTTATCTTCATGGCCCATCAGTCCAGCCCGTATCGAATAGACTGGACACCCGAGGACCCCCTAATCCAGGACTCCCTCAGTAGCCCCCGAACTTGCCTTCAATGACGATATAGTATCCGGCTTATGTCTTCGGCTTTGCAAGGCGGGTTCTTCATCATACTCCGGATTGATGACAGTCCGGTTTTGACCTCCATGTTCTGCCTTTATGATTCCACCATGTCGTCGCCTCGATTTCCACGCATCGGGCGAATGTGAACAGTTCATAATTTTTTTACAAATAAGCCCCTTATCATGCAAGGGCGGTATCTATATAAGGAGGTTAGATCTCCTTATGCCATCCCATATCGCGCAAAGAGCATCAAAGCAAACCACGAAAAATCAAAACATGGCGAGTGCTCCTGGCTTTTCCTCGCACCCTCAAACGGATGATTGGCGAAGCTGCTCAGTGTCTCACCCTTAGCTGAATCAACTTCAGACACAGGGATATCTCCCTCCCACAGATCTAGTCTCCGTGCGGGCGGGATTAGCCTCGATTCGCCATGACGTGCTAGCAGAGAACTTCCCCAATCCCAACAAGGAGGAGAGGGTGTGCTTCGTCTCGTTTCTTCTGAGGGGCTTAGGATTCCCAATCCACCCCTTCCTCAGAGGCATGTTGGAATTCTATGGGATCCAGCTGCACAACCTCACACCAGGTTCTATTCTGCACATTTCTGGTTTTGTCGCTCTCTGCGAACTATTCTTAGGCTGCGAGGCTCATTTCAAACTATGGAGAAAGTTCTTTTGCCTCGTCCCCCGTCATAAAGGGAGTTCTATATTTAAAGTGGGCGGCACCGAAGTATGGCGCATAGCCAGATCAGGTTACCTCATCGGAACTCCCAAAAAGGCATCCAAAGAATGGGCTTCGGAATGGTTTTATATCGAGGACGTTCCACCTTTTGGACCCAGTTCGATGTGGACTCCCCAAATTCTCCAGTGCTCCTTTAAAGAAACGCCTCAACTAGCGCCCCCGGAGCCCCAAAGAAGAAGACAGTGCGGAAGTAAAGAGGTTGGTCAGCAAGGTCAGGTTACTTTCCCATTCCAGACTCTCGATAATCGAAGTCATGGCTATCGCGATAAAGCGATGCATCCAGCCCCTTCAGTCCAGAGTGACCCCTTTATGGTGTTACAACGGGGAGGATGATGCATCTCGGTATAGGCGCAAGGGCCTGGATACCCCCGCCGCTCTGGCCGACATTCTGGTAGATCTTTATAAGGGGGAGAAAGAAGAATTCCTCTGTTTAAATTATCGGGAAGGTTTCTCCATGTATAACCCCATTGAATGGGTGAGTTTTTTGATTATCAGCATTGTCCTACCTCATTATCGAGGCATACTAATCGAATTGTTCTGGTCGTCTTTAAAACAGACATGGAGGAAGGTCGTCGAAAATGTGCACTGCCCCTCTCCACAACCAGAGGACTATGCTCGCCACGAAGATCCCGGCCTCTGCGAGGATCCGGATATATTCGGAAATCATCCTCAGAAAGAGGAGTCCCCACTTGCACCTCACCCATCACACTGAATCGTGCTTTATAGGATCGGCGCTCGGTGAGCCGTACTCCATCGAGGGCATCCCCTAGGAAGGTAGCGTCTGTGCAGGGTGAGCCTTTAAAATGAAAGGAAACCGGGAGCGCCGTCGAACCCCCTCCTTCATCAAAGAGGTATAACCTTTAATATATGCCTAAGCATAAAACCAGATTGTCATATTTCTCCTCCCATCTTATTCCAGGAGGAGCACACGGCGAACCGTGTCCAAAATCCCTGTTAGCCAATCATCATCTAATCTGGCACCGTGCTCATCAACCAGGACAAGAGCCAATACGGATGCAGCGCCAACTCATCGGCCTCACGAAGATTCGGATGACGTATCTGTCACAAATTCTGAAGTAGAGAGCGTGATGAATCATCGACGACTGAAAGAGACCATGCGCACTCCAGCTTTTACGGAGCAAGAATTTAATGCCCTCAGCACCGTGGATGCATATATCTGAGCCGCTTGGGACGGACTTGCTGGAGTTGCCCACCTGTTTTCAAAAGATATGCAGGTAATGGTTTGTGTAAATTTAGTAGATATATGCCAGTAGCCCCCGAGACTTGAAGCGGTTTAGGCCAACCGATTTAAGGATCGTTATGACCGTAGGTCCTCAAAGAGAAGAACAACGCACTGTCCCAGGAGCTTGAAACGAGCCGGACAAAGTTAAACGCCGCCAACACAGAGCTAGAAGAACTGAAGAAGGTCACAATGACCGTTGATCAAAAGAACAAACTGGAGGAGGAAAATGATAAGCACGCCGAAGAGATAAAGAGCTT
Organism: Thinopyrum elongatum; assembly: GCA_011799875.1. Classification (NCBI taxonomy): domain Eukaryota; kingdom Viridiplantae; phylum Streptophyta; class Magnoliopsida; order Poales; family Poaceae; genus Thinopyrum; species Thinopyrum elongatum. The sequence goes on along the minus strand of CM022303.1, from coordinate 176,596,231 downwards.
AAAGGATCAATTATCGGATGCTCAAAAAGAGAATAAAAAGTTAAAAGGCGGCATATTCAGTATGACCTTTGAACCATCCAAGTTGCTCATATTATCCCGTAATTCGGAGTGTTATAATGTTGCTCGTGCAGGTCTATTAACCGGGCGTCATGAAGAAGAAGTATCCAGATTCTGAGGCGATGTTTTAAAAGAGCTGTCCGTAGTGCATGAGCGAGCCCGGAAAGCCATGAGAAGTATGGCCAAGGCCTTGTGGCCATCCGATGCCCCTCCAGAAAGTATGGAGAGGTTGGCAAACCTGGTCAAAGGTGTCCGGCGCCGTTTTGAGCTATGGAAGACGTCAGCATGCCGGGAAGGTGCACGAGAGTCATGGGCAATGGTGAAGACGCGCTACACCGGGCTTGATCCGAATCGTATGGCCCGAGTTGGACCACAGGGGCCGGACGGAAAAGAGATTCCTATGAACTTGGTATATGACCAAGTGATGATAGCTGTGAAATATTCACAAGAAGACTGTAGCTTAAGCAGTCTTATAGATGACATAGATAAAGAGTAGGCGTTCGATTCAATGTATCAATGTACTTTATCATCGAACTTGTCAAAATTTGTCATCGCAGGCCTTCGGCTTCAACCTCCAAACCAAGAAGTTGGAGTGTTTCCGGATACCATGTTAGAATGTAATAAACATTCATTATGTCCGGAAACCAGGCAATCCGGTCATGTTGCTCGAACAGACAAAATTTGTTCGGGGAGTTATGGTATATTACTTTTTAACATAAGAAACATCTTCCAGGGAAAATAGTTCCGTTAAGGGTTCCTTTCCTTGGGTTGGCATGCTTAAGTATGCATGCTTAGGCTTTTGATCCGAGTTATGGGTAGCCTATCCCATATTTGTTAGAAGAAATATACAAATGTAAATAATATGTCGTTGCTTGCTGACCAATTATTCCCTTAAGAACGCTAGCTTTCGGCTTCACCCGTCTGAGGTACATATCCGGGGTACCCGGTTGTAACAATCGCAAAGGTGCTCCCTTTACACCCTAGCCGAACAATCGGGAATGTAGGGTATAAACACAGGAGCGAGGCAACCCAGCTTGGCAAAAACTTAAGTCATAGTGGTGCATATAATGGCAAAAGATGTATAGAACAAATGACGTAAACAATGTAAGCAACCAGCTTTCAGTAATAAGCTTCATTAAAGAAGCCCCCAGTTATAGTGGGGTGTATACATTTAAAGATGTGTACCCCTAACAGTTCAGTAGATCCGAACATACCCTGGGAGAAAATAAGGAAAAAATAAAAAAGAAGAGGAGAAAAAAGGAATCTAATCAGAGAAAGAAAAAAGGATGCGACCGAACTATCCGTAGAATCGTCGGAGCCGAGCAGCGTTCCATGGATTTGGCTTAAGGCGATTATCCGATGCGTTACAAAGGCAATAGGCTCCTCCTGTGAGAACTTCATCGATGATGAAGGGGCCCTCCCATCTTGGTTTGAGCTTATCCTTCTTCTTCTCCGGGAGAAGCAAGACGAGTTCACCAACGTTATAAGTCTTGGCCCGCACTTCTCTGCTTTGGTATCACCTGGCCTGTTGTTGATAAAGTGTGGAACGGGCTTGTGCAATATCACGCTCCTCTTCGAGACCGTCTAGGTCGTCCTGCTGATCGAGCTCGGCTTCTCGCTCTTCGTACATGCGCACTCGAGATGAGTCATGAATAATGTCGCAGGGCAGAACAGCTTCCGCGCCGTACACCATGAATAAAGGTGTGTATTCAGTTGTCCGGTTAGGTGTAGTCCGCAGCCCCCAGAGCACGGAATCGAGTTCCTCAACCCAGTGTTTATCTGACTCCTGTAGGGAGCGCACCAGTCGGGGTTTGATGCCGCTCATTATCAGGCCATTGGCCCGTTCAACCTGACCGTTTGTTTGAGGGTGGTAGACGGATGCATAGTCGAGTTTAATGCCCAATTTAGCACACCAGTTTTTCACCTCATTAGCTGTGAAATTGGAGCCATTGTCAGTGATGATACTGTGCGGGACACCATAACGGTGTACCACGCCGGATATAAAGTCAATCACTGGTCCTGCTTCAGCCCTTTTTATTGGTTTGGCCTCTATCCACTTAGTGAATTTATCCACAATAACCAGTAAATATTTCTTTTTATGGCTTCCCCCTTTAAGGGGTCCGACCATATCGAGCCCCCAGACCGCAAAGGGCCAAGTAATCAGGATTGTTCTTAAGGCGTTGGGAGGCATATGACTTTGATTGGCGAAAAGCTGACATCCCACACAATGCTGGACAAGGGATTGTGCGTCTGCTCGGGCCGTCGGCCAGAAAAAACCTGTCTGGAAAGCTTTGCTTACGAGGGCCCGAGTTGCGGCGTGATGGCCGCCCATACTAGCATGTATTTCAGCCAAGAGTTGCCGTCCCTCCTCTTCGGAGATACACCTTTGGAGGACTCCGGTAGTGCTTTTCTTGTACAGTTCACCTTCGTAAACTTTGTAGGCTTTAGAACGCCGAACTATGCGACGGGCCTCATTTTGATAATAAGGAAGCTCCTGCCTATGAAGGTAGGCTAGGAAGGGTTCAGTCCATGGAGAAATAACGGCCATGATCTCATGAGCGGAGGGTGTTATTTCGGTATCCGAACCTTCGATGATACCTGTATCATGTTCGGCTGATGGGGGTGTGATCAGGTCCGTACTTGCGTCTCCGCTCTCATCCTGCCATACCACGGATGGCTTGAAGAGCCTTTCCATGAAGGTATTAGGCGGGACAGGGTCGCGCTTGGCGCCCATGCGAGCGAGTATATCCGCTGCCTGATTACTGTCTCTAGCAACGTGATGAAATTCGAGCCCCTCGAACCAAGCTGATATTTTAATACGGCGTTTTGATATGCAGCCATTTTTGGATCTTTTGCATCGAACTCTCCATTTACCTGAGATATTGCGAGGTTCGAATCGCCGCGCACCTCTAGGCGTTGTATGCCCATGGAGACAGCCATGCGGAGACCATGTAGAAGTGCCTCGTATTCAGCTGCGTTATTGGAGTCTGTATACATGATTTGCAACACGTAGCGGACTGTGTCCCCAGTAGGGGATGTCAAGATGGTGCCAGCCCCAAGTCCGGCTAGCATTTTAGAGCCGTCGAAGTACATGATCCAGTTGGAGTAGGAACTGTACTCTCTGGGGAGCTCGGCTTCCGTCCACTCTGCGATCAAGTCGGCCAGCACCTGAGATTTAATAGCTCGGCGTGGCTTGTATGTTATTTCAAATGGTAAGAGCTCAATGGCCCATTTAGCTATGCGGCCAGTGGCGTCCCTGTTATTTATAATGTCGTTAAGTGGTACTTCGGATGCCACCGTGATCGAACACTCTTGAAAATAGTGTCGGAGTTTTCGGGATGACATAAAGACCGCGTAAGCTATCTTTTGGTAGTGAGGGTATCGGGATTTGCAGGGTGTAAGGACCTTCGATACGTAATACACCGGCTTTTGCATGTGGAATTTATGTCCCTCTTCCCCGTGCTCGACAACGAGTACGGCGCTCACTACCTGGTGAGTTGCGGAGATATAAAGCAGCATAGGCTCGCCAACACTTGGAGCGGCTAGGATTGGATTGCCTGCTAATATGATTTTTATTTCTTCCAATCCGGCTGTGGCCGCTTCCGTCCATTCAAAGTTGTCGGTGCATCTGAGCAGTCTATAAAGTGGTAATGCTTTTTCTCCTAATCTGGAGATAAAGCGGCTCAAGGCCGCTACGCACCCTGCTAGCTTTTGGACCTGTTTTAGGTCTGTTGGCGTAGCCAATTGCGACAAGGCTCGGATTTTAGCTGGGTTTGCTTCAATTCCTCTATGGGAGACAATGAACCCTAATAGCTTTCCGGCTGGAACACCGAAGACGCATTTTTCCGGATTGAGCCGTATGTCGTATGTTCGGAGGTTGTCAAATGTGAGGCGGAGATCGTCCACCAATGATTCGATGTGCTTGGTATTGATGACCACGTCGTCCACATATGCTTCTACTGTCTTGCCGATTTGTTTTTCCAAGCATGTTTGAATCATGCGTTGGTAAGTGGCACCAGCGTTTTTGAGCCCAAACGGCATAGTGTTGAAACAGAAAGGCCCATACGGAGTGATGAATGCCGTTGTGGCCTGGTCGGACTCCTCCATTTTAATCTGATGGTATCCGGAGTAAGCGTCGAGGAAACACAATGATTCGTGTCCCGCGGTCACATCAATAATCTGGTCAATGCGAGGCAATGGGAAAGGGTCTTTAGGGCAAGCCTTATTGAGGTCTTTGAAATTGACACAAAGGCGCCAAGATTTGTCCTTCTTCGGCACCATGACCAAGTTGGCTAGCCAATCCGGGTGTTTGATTTCTCTGATGAACCCGGCCTCGAGTAGTTTGGCTAGCTCCTCCCCTATAGCTTGTCGTTTCGGTTCGGAAAATTGTCGTAGCATTTGCTTGACTGGTTTGAACCCATTAATTATGTTGAGGCTGTGTTTGGCCCATCTACGTGGGATACCGGGCATGTCCGAAGGGTGCCAGGCGAAGATATCCCAATTTTTATGTAGGAACACGTGTAAGGCGGCATCTACCATCGAATCCAGCTGTGCTCCGATGGACGTTGTTTTGTTAGGATCCATCGGGTGCACTTGAAATTTAACTATTTCATCTGCTGGCTTGAAAGAGGTGGATTTAGGTCACTTATCGAGAATCACATCATCCCTGTCCACCGTGGATCGTAGGGTGGTTAATTCTTTGGCCGCAAGGGCTTTGGAGAGTGCCTCAAGGGCCAAGGATGCGGTTTTGTTTTCGGCGTGGAGTGTTGTATCCGGATCACTTCTAACTATGATTATTCCATTGGGCCCTGGCATTTTAAGCTTCATGTACCCATAATGTGGTACGGCTTGGAAGCGTAAAAAAGCGCCCCGCCCTAGAAGGGCATGGTAGCTGCTATTAAAGGGAGCGATGTGAAAGAGCAGCTCTTCCGACCTGTAATTTTCAGGCGTGCCGAATACTACGTCAAGTTTAATTCTCCCCGAGCATCGTGCTCCTCGACTGGGGATGATACCTCGAAAGGTGGTACTGCTTTGCTCGATGCGTGTTCTATCGATCTGCATTTTGTCGAGCGTGTCCTTGTAGATGAGGTTAAGCCCGCTGCCGCTGTCCATGAGCACTTTGGTAAGTCGAAAGTCATCCACAATTGGGTTTAGGACTAAAGCGGCAGGTGCTCGGACTGATCGGGCCCTTGGTTCGTCGTCAGCGGTGAAGGTTATTGCCGCGTCGTTCCATGGGCTTACTGTGGTTACTTGGTGGACTTTAGCGAGGTCACAGAGTGCCCTCTTACGCTGATTATTTGAGGAGAAAGTCTCGAAGACCGTAAGGACGTTAAAATCATCATCCTCCGGAGAATACTTCTCTGGAGTGGTGTTGGTGAGGATAGCCACGCCACTTTTAGCCACCTGCCGGAGTACCCAACGTGCTCGAAGGCTGTGGGTTGAGTCAGTGCTCAGCATTGTATGTACCGGACAGGGCTTGTCGAGGAGTTCGTCAAGAACGGACCTGTATCCCGTAGGTGATTTTTTCTTGCCGACGGGCTTATGGTCGGATGCCTCGTAAGGGTGTATCCGTTTTGCCCGGGCAGTGCACTGCTTAAAGGCAGCAGGTTCCAATTGGGTTTTATGTGCTTTCCAAGTGCTTTCCATCATGCAATACTTTCGTACTACGTGCGATAGCTCCGTGAAACTCTGTATCGACGGCGGTTGAGGGCATTTCGAATTCCCTCGTCGGTACAATTTCGATGAAAGACCGAGATTGCGTCGTTGTCGCAGCAATCTTTAATCTTGTTTTTGACAAGTAGGAATCTGGCCCAGAAGTGATGGACCGTTTCCCGAGGTTGTTGCCATACATACATTAGGTCACATATGTCTGGAGGGCCTGAATTACTTGGAGAGTATTGATAGTGGTGGGTGGGTGGGCAAAAACTCGAAACCCGACCCAAGATTGCATCCGGAGCCTGTAAAATCTCCGAAGTCACCAGTTCGGGTCCAGGAAGATCCAAGTGCTCCCCGGATCCAATGTCCGACCCTGAGTTCGGGGGACGTGAAGTCTCATCCAAAGGGAGGGTGTCCGGCCCAAGAAGGTCGGAGACCCGAACATAGCTGGTCTTTAGTTTAGGGGAAGAAGTGTTTTCGGCTCGTTCCTCGACGACCACTACCAGGTGGGTGATCGGCAGGGAATTAATTTCCCTCTAGTCTGGTTTGAGCCCGATCCGATCATAATCCGTTGAAAGCCCCAGGGCAGTGATGCGATCTAGCAGCTCGTTTAAGGACAAGACGTCCGCCGGATCCATCTTTTGGGAGTATTCGAGACCGATGCGGGGGTGATGTTTGGCGATCACGGGGGGCGCTGTTGGCTTGATGGCCACGTCAGCACCCACGGTGAAACTGCTAAGCTGGAGGACCTATCCTGAAGTTAGGCTCCTTCTAGAGGTGATATCGTCATTGATGACAAGACGAGCCGTAGATCGCTTCTCGCGACTACACAGCGAAGCTCTCAATGAAAGCACCAATGTCGGTGTCAAAACCGGCAGATCTCGGGTAGGGGGGCCCAAGCTGTGCGTCTAAGGATCGATCGTAACAATGGACAATGGGGACACAATGTTTACCCAGGTTCGGGCCCTCTTAATGGAGGTAAAACCCTATGTCCTGCTTGATTGTATTCAATGAGTACAGGGGTTACAAGAGTTGATCTACCTCGAGATCGTAATGGCTAAACCCTAGTTGTCTAGCCTATGATAATTCTGATGACCTCTACGGACTAAACCCTCTGGTTTATATACACACCGGAGGGGCCCAAGGTCATACAAAGTCGGTTTACAGAGGAAGGAAAGAGTACATCCGGACACCAAACTTGCCATCCACGCATACAGGAGTCCCACCCGGACACGGGGGATAGTCTTCTACTTTATCTTCACGGCCCATCAGTCCGGCCCATATCGCATAGACCGGACACCCGAGGACCCCCTAATCCAGGACTCCCTCAATGAGGCTACTGAAAATTTGAATCAAGGGCGAGCAGATATTTTTGAGATTGCGAGGGATGTAGAGGCGGGAGTAAAATGCCGGGGCTACTGAAAATTTGAATCAAGGGATTGAAGCAGAGCGGGAGTAACAGACATCGCACACGGTCCGCACATACTAATCGTGTGCTATCAAACATTAAAACCTTCCAGGCGGTAGATATTTTCAAGATTATGAGGCAGTAGATATTTTCGAGAGCGGGAGGCAAGCCTCGTGGAGCCCAATCTACTGTGCTGATGTGAGTGGCTGCAGGGCACGGGCGTGGCACACGGGTAGTCAGACCGGACCGTGTCTGTTGCGTACCCAATCGCAGACGCTTTCTACATCCAACTCATGTGCTGTTTGTAAATTTGGCAAAAAGAATAACGCACGAGAGGGTCAGAACACGAACACACCTGCATGTGGACCAATATATGTATGAAAAGGGTGGTTTGATGTTCGAATACCCAATGCACAACTTTGATGTGGCACCTGTCGCACAAAAGCATAGTATTGCTAGTCAGCCACCCCCTACGAACCCCACTTCGTGTCGGCGGTAAGGAAATCCTAGCTATGAATGCATGCCCCCAAATAGCTAGGTCTGAAATCTCACCCTACCGTAACACAAAACCTATAGGAGTCCATCATATATATATGGTCAAACTTCCCCTTTCGCTTCCGACAAAGGTGGACCGTGTGCCGACCCACAAATGTGTGCTTGTGGCGCGAGATGGGTGAGACCACATACGAACCACATGCGGGTGGTCCTACTATATGTATGAAAAGGGTGTGGTGTGATATTTAACTACCATTCACAACTTTGATGTGGCACGTGTGCCTCGCAAATTAACCAGACTTCCCCGACCCCACGAAGGTTGCAGGTAGTGCGAAGTACCCCCCCCCCCCCAACACACACACACATGTCGGGGGGAGGGCATCTCACCAAGACATACTATAACACGGACCAAGCAGAATCCAACTTGGTCGTACAACCTCTCCCGCTCGTTGTTGGTCAAAGTGATGGACGTCCACACGGCCCCGCAAAATGGGCTAGCTTGTCGCCGATAACCTCACGAGGGAGTACTGTATGAAGACAAACCCACTCTGTGCATGTGGCCCAAGTATGTATATGGAAGTGGTGTGTGTGGTGTTTGAATACCCAATGCGCAAATTTGATGTGGCACCATGCTTTGGAACCGTAAAATCCCCACACTGAGCAAGGGTTCACGACGTGTAGCATGCGCTCAAACTTAATTAGGCTTGGAATGATCGACCTACTATATGGTAACTCGAATTAAAGAAGAAGAATCCACCCTGGTAACCTTTCTCGTCGTTGGTCGAAATGATGGACGTCCACGCGGGCCCACGAATATATATAGGCTTGCCGCCCATAACCAAGCGAGTGAGAGTGTGTCCAAAGACAAACATTGCATGCGTGTGTCCCGAACATATTTATGGAGGTGTGTGATGCATGCATATGTGTTGAATACCCGACCCAATGCACAACATTGTTGTGGTGCATGCGTTGAAAATCGCAGAGGTCCCCACACAGAGCAAGAGGTCGTTCATGACGTGTCGTGTGCTCGCCTCCCCTCCCCCCTTCGATCCAGCGGGATGGATTCATGTGTACACATGCGCTATTATATATATGTAATCTCACATCATGATCTATATCATGAGACAAACAAAAAACCAATCCCCTCCTGAATCAAATTAGTTAACCTCTCTCGCTATCGGTGAAAGTGATGGACCAAGCGGGCCGACAGATGGAAGCATCGCCGATAACCGTGTGATTGAGTGCCATATATAGGACAACAACCATCACGCTTGCATGTGTACCAGAACATATATATGGAGAGGTGTGTGGTTGTGATGTTTTGAATACCTAATGCACAACTTTGATGTGGCATTTGCCTCAAAAACCGCAAAGTTCCCACAGAGAGTGAGGTTCATGTGACACCTAGTATATATATGCTGGTCACCCCCCCTTCGACACGTACTATACACCTAGTAACAAGGCCCTAAAAGAATTAATCCTCCTTGTTCGTCAAACATACCTCTCTCTCATTGGGTCAAAGTGATGGACGACGAACTCGCGGGCCCAGCACAGAAGCGAAGCGTACGTCGCACGCGAGTGATCATCCTATATAGGACTACGTACCACCGTCTGCATGTGGCCCAAAGAGGTGTTTGTGTGATGTTTGAATACGCAATGCACAACTTTGATGTGGCACCACATATATAGGAAACCAAAAAGTCCCCACAGAGAGCGCGAAGTTCATGATGCATGGTATGTGCTATATGTACGCTCCCATTCGACGTGTGGTATATATGTACTTCTACTGTATAGCACAAACCAAAAAAGAATCATTCCTTGATGGTCAAATTAACCTCTCTCTCGTTGGGTCAAAGTGATGGAGGACAACCTCGCATGCCCACGGATGGAAGCGCCGCACGCGAGTGAGTTCGTATAGGGCAACCACCGCCTGCATGGTATTGCGTGATGTTTGAATACCAATATAATGTACAACTTTGATGTGGCACTGCCTCGGGAACCCGAAAGTCCCCACATGGAGCGAGGTTATGACACGCATATATATAGAGTATTCATGTTGCCCCCTCTTTGACATGTACATACTCCTACCGTGCATATACGTAACACAAACCAAAAAAGAACCATCCTTGTTGGTCAAATTAACCTCTCTCTCGTTGTACGTTCAACTGATCGACGACGACCTCGTGGGCCCATAGAGAGAGTCACACGCGAGTGAGTGTCATAGGACAAAACCACAGCATGCATGTGCCCATGTGTTATGTGATGTTTGAATACCCAATGCACAACTTTGACGTGGCACTTGCTTCGCAAACCGGAAATGTACTACACCACGATGCGTAGCCCCCTCACTTCAAGCCGGTGGGAGGGTGTGTACGCATGTGCTCGAACTTTGATATGGAATCTCACCATGATCCACACCACACACATGCCAAGAGTAATCCACCTTTTGGTCAAATGCCTCTCGTCGTCGGTGGAAAATGAAAACCTTTGCGGCTTAACGAATGGGCACGTCGCTGATAACCGCACGAGGGAGAGTGTCCAAGAGGACCACCAATGCATGCATGTGGCCCGAACATGTATGTATGAAAGGGTTGTGTAATGCTTTAAATAACCAATTCACGACTTTGATGTGACATATATGACTCACAAAATGATCAATAATCCCACACGGAGGTTCACGACTCGTAGTGTACTGTCAGACCCCTCCCCCCACCCCCACACACACACAGACACACACATCCCGCACCACCACAGCCACTCTGAGGCATGTCAAACTTTTTCTGCAGTGAACATGTGACCAAAGGAGTGTCGTGTTAAAATTAAAAAAAACAGACATCATTCGACTATTTTTATACATTGATTGATTTCCTAGGGATTTAATGTGCAAAAATCAAATTTGAGCTACATGTGCACCAAAATGGATTGCAAAATCATATGTGTCACTGGGTGCATGTATCCTCATGCAAGAGATTTCAAAACATTGAGAATATAGATTTTTAAAATTCAGTAAATCCAAAACTTAGTTGAAATTCATGAAACTTATCGTGGTGTCATATATGGACACCAGTAGACTGTGATATTGTATTTTTTCGTCAAATTTGTGACACGTTTTGATATAATCTTCTTACAAACGGGAGATTGTTAATAACTAGTAACCAATATCTCATATGGATTATTTATTCAGACCGTGTGCGTTTGACCGTGCCATGCTTCGGTTAAACAGTAAAGCGGCAGAATGAATCATCAATAAACAAAAAAATATACGTGTTGCCACGCGCCCCGTGTGTCATGCGAGCAGGCGTGAGTTGACGGGACGCATGCGAGCAGTCCGCCATGCAGGCAGACCGGGAGGCGTGCGTGCAGGTGTGCGTATTGACGGGAGGTGTTTTCACTACGCAGTGTCACCGGGAGGCGTGCGAGTAGCTGTGTGAAATGATGGTAGGAATGCCAGAAGTCCGCCATGCAGGCTCACCGGGAGGCGAGACAGCCTTTGACCGCCGTTCGCCTCGCTCCCACTGGTCCGTATTAATTGCGCGCCCGAGCCACCGGCCATAATAGGCGGCCGCACCCCCGGTCCAAAGTGGTCACCAACGTCTGGACTCTGGAGTGTATGAGGATGCCGCCGAAGCGCACCATCGGAGGGAGTGGCGACGCCGGGGCTGGTGAAGCACCCGTGCAACGCGTGAAGCTGGGCACAGAGGTTGTCGTCCCCGCCGACGAGGTCTCGCGCGGGCAGCAGCACGACCTTGACTTCGCCGGCGCCGTTGTGCACACCCCCACCCCCCCGCCCCCCCCCACCACCCCCCCCACCCCCCCCCCCCCCCCCCCCCCCCAGCCGGAGCCAGAGGTCAACAGCAACTCCGGCAAAGACTGCGACTCCGACGGAAAACCGGTTAGTCATCTATATACCCATTCGTGTGGCAAACATATCATGTGTTTTTCTGGTTACTCCCCCTCTCTCTAATTTTTTGGAATACAAATCATATGGTTATGTTCTCTTAGTCCATGAAATCAGAGTAATTAAGATCCGTTAGATGCACGTAGTGTATTGATTGTTTGAATGTTATTCGTATAGAGTTAGTGATTAATTGTTTGTTCTGTACAAATAATTTTTGCTAATAATCCGACTAGGGTTAGCGTTCGTGCTAATAATTCGTGGCCAGATCTTGAGAATTGATTTTGAATGTCCTACATGCATGTTTCTGCCATTTTTTTCTTTCAGATTGGTATGCACACAGATGAGGCTCCGGCCAGCGCCGCCGCCGGATGTAGATCTTCGCCCGGCTACGCGGCCAGAAGCGGACACGCTCCCCCTGGACCTGAGGAACCAGTAGAATCTCCGGCGGACCGCATCAGCGATCTCCCGGACGGCATCCTTGGGGAGATCATCTCCCTTCTCCCCACCAAGGATGGCTGCCGCACACAAGTCCTCGCATCTCGGTGGCGCACTCAGTGGCGCGCCGCGCCTCTTAATCTCGACTGTCGTCAGCTATCTATCGATGATGATTATGAACTCCTCGGAGCCATCATCTCCTCTCACCAGGGCTCCGTTCAACACATCTGCATCCCGGCATGCTACCTGCTAGACATACCCTGCACGGTGGCCACCTGGCTGACATCCCGTCAATTCGATAAACTCCAGCAGCTTGAGTTCTACCATGACTATGTATGTAACATACCACGAACCGATGTATCTGTGCCCTCACCACTGATGTCCATCTCGTGGTTTTCCTCCTCTCTCCACACTGCCACCTTCGCCCGGTGCCATCTAGCAGACAATCTGGTACAAATGCTTTGACTCCCACTGCTAAAAAAAACTTGCGCTTGTGGTGGTTGATCTGTCGGAGGCCGCACTGCACAGCATCATCCACTCCAGCTGCCTGCCTTGGAGCGCTTGCTGCTTGTTTTTGGAATAGAAATTCGTATCCGTTGTCTCAAAATAAAGTTGCCCCACCTTGTAAGCATGGGAATTTGTTTTTTTGGACATGATCTCATTATCAAAGATGCCCCTTCACTTCAAAGGTTGCTCCTTGATTCTACTATAGTACTTTCGCAAATAACTGTAGTCTCTGCGCCTAAACTGGAGACCTTGGGTGCAATTTGTGATCCTTTTAGATGGTTCAAGATGGTGTTTGGCTCCACACCTATTGAGGTACTGTATATTATTCACGTAAACTTTGTAATCTGCTTTTTTCATTTGTGCGGATAAGTTAAGTATCATCTTAGAGTACACTTTTGGTACTAATATTATGTTCTATGCTCAATGAAGAGCTTGCCCATCCTATCAGTGGTGGTGGATTCTGTCAAGACCTTACATATCAGTATGTGGTGTTTTGATCTGAACACGATTATTGGCTTGTTGCAATGCTTTCCATGTCTGGAGAATTTGTATATAAAGGTGATGATTTCCCGCACATTGAAAGCCCATATATAATGTACTATAATTAATTGTTCGGCTATCACTCTTTCAACATAATATTTTTTAGACATTAACTTTTTTCAATCTTCATCTCTATTTAGGCACTAACACATGGAGAAAAAGGTATAACCAATCGATGGTTCAAGAAGCACCGGGATTTTCTCAGATCTCATGACATTCGTTTGAAGACAGTAACGCTAGAAGGATATGCATCCAACAATGCAAACACTAGCTTTGTCACATTCTTCATGTTGAATGCGACGGCACTATTGTCCGTGAGGATTAAGTTTTTCGACAAGAAATTTCTTACGGCTGCAAGTGTTGAACAACATAAAAAGAAGTTTCAGGTGGACCTAAGAGCTTCTGATTGTGCTCGGCTTCTATTTACAACCGCTTGTCATCATGGAGCAGTAGAATTTCTGGCCCGGGATCTTGATTTTATGGATCAGACTGATCCATTTGATTGTGACTACCGAAAACTTTGGTTGAGTTAGATGTCATTGTCCTGTTCAATCTGGATTTTGTCTAAACCTGATGAGCAATTAATCCTCATGCTTTTGTACTGTTTGTAAGCTGGAGTTAGATATTGTTGCCCTTTTCAACTCGGCTTTGACCCATATTTTCTTTCATACTGGGCCAATGGCTTGCCATTTCTTTAATTAAGATATAAATATTATAAGCATTGACAACATAGGGAAAGAACATCACTCTCGCGGGATCCTTGAGATCTTTGTTCATTACAGAACCGCAAGTTCTTAGCACCCACCAGCACCCAGAAACTTATTTTCAGCTAGCACACCAAATGGGTTGTAATTCTTAATAAGAAAAGCTGCATGGTAGTGACAGATTTGGATTTGTCATTTGGAACCCACGAGGAAAAAGCCTATCCAGGGTGGTGCCGACTCGACAGTAAACATTGAGAAACCTAGTTTTAAAATTACTGTAAATCCAAAACTCGCCTCAAAATCATGAAACTTGGCATGGTGTTATGACATGGCACCAAGATGCTGTGGTAAAAAATTAGTCCAATTTAGGACAAGTTTTGGTACAAACTTCTTACAAACTGACCTTCTCTCAAAAAGGCTCATGGTTCCGAGAGGGAACTTGTCACCTATGTGTGTGAAACAACATACGCTGTCTCTTCGCGCCTTGATTTAATTTACAGAGGCAACATGCAACTATAGGAGCATCGTCCTAAAAATATGAAATTATTCAGGGTTCGTTTTCCCTTTTTATACATTATTTGAGTTTTCTAGGCATTTTGGAACATACTTTGGTGTGTGCAAAGGTCATGTGTGTACTAGCCACCTATGTAATTGGATGTTCAATATGTTTATGGAATCAAGTCCTTATAAGTTATAAGTACATATGTTGTTGTTCTGTGTGCAATGACATTGCACACGGACCATACTAGGGAACCCGTCGGTGATGGTTTTATCAATCGCCAACAATTGTATACCAGCAAGCGTTTGCCCACAACACACACGGCTTATTAGCAGCAATCGTCTGTATTATTATCGGTCTGCGCACACATTTCTGATTACAGACCTGTTTGCCGCGTATCACACACATCTTGTTAAATTGAACCATTTCTGTTCTCTTGGCTCAAAGCAAATAGTTCATCCGAGTGAACCGTATGCCATATATCGCACACACCTTAATATGGCTGACCGTTTCTTTTGTGTTGCCTAATCACAAACAGTTCATCCGAGTGAACTGTATGCCATATATCGCACACGCCTTCATCTGGCTGCCCATTTATGTTGTTCTGCCTCATCGCAAACAGTTCATTGAACTGAACCATAAGCCTAGCATCGCACACGCAACTAAAATCTGAACCGTGTTTGATGTATCCGCCATCGTAAATGTTTTGCACCATTTTTTACGGTTTTTGTACATCACTGTTTGCGATTAATGCATCGCACACAGTTTCGTTGAAGGGTCTCTGATTGTAGTGTCGCGTTAGCAGCATCCTGCAGTAGTGTAGTTTATGCGCTATTTCGTAAAGGGCTGATTTGGATCCATAAGTGGGAGGCTAGTTCAAGTAAGAACAACACCCAAGCACTGGTCCACCCACATATCAAATTATCAAATTAGCGAACGTGAATCAAACAAACATGATGAAAGTGGCTAGATGAAATTCCCGTGTGCCCTCAAGAACGCTTTGCGTATTATCTGAGACCGTTTCGGCATGTCCTTTGCTACAAAAAGGATTGGGCTACCTTGCTGCACTTTATTTACCATTACTTACTTGTTACAAATTATCTTGCTATCAAACTACCAATTACCAACAATTTCAGTGCTTGCAGAAATTACCTTGCTGAAAACCAATTGTCATTTCCTTCTGCTCCTCATTGGGTTCGACACTTGCTACTTCTTGAGCTTGCGTTGGTTTTTCCCTTGAAGAGGAAAGGGTGATGCAGCAAAGTAGAGATAAGTATTTCCCTCAGTTAGAGAACCAAGGTATCAATCCAGTAGGAGACAATGCACAAATCACCTAATACCTGCACAAACAATCAAACACTTGCACCCAACGCGATAAAGGGGTTGTCAATCCCTTCACGGTCACTTGCAAAAGTGAGATCTGATAGAGATAGATAAAACTAAACAAAAGATAAAGTAAATATTTTTGGATTTTTTGGTTTATAGATCGGAAAGTAAAAGATTGCAAAATAGTAGATCAGAAACTTATATGATGGAAAATAGCAGATCAGAAACTTATATGATGGAAAATAGACCTGGGGGCCATATGTTTTACTAGAGGCTTCTCTCAAGATAGCAAATAATACGGTGGGTGAACAAATTACTGTCGAGCAATTGATAGAAAAGCGCAAAGTTATGACGATATCTAAGGCAATGATTATGAAAGATAGGCATCATGTCCGTGTCAAGTAGACCGAAACGATTCTGCATCTACTACTATTACTCCACACATCGACCGACTCCTGCCTGCATCTAGAGTATTAAGTTCATGAAGAACAGAGTAACGCATTAAGTAAGATGACATGATGTAGAGGAATAAACTCAAGCAATATGATGTAAACCCCATCTTTTTATCCTCGATGGCAACAATACAATATCTGCCTTGCTGCCCCTACTGTCACTGGAAAAGGACACCGCAAGATTGAACCCAAAGCTAAGCACTTCTCCCATTGCAAGAAAAACCAATCTAGTTGGCCAAACCAAACCGATAGTTCGAAGAGAATTACAAAGATATCAAATCATGCATATAAGAATTCAGAGAAGATTCAAATAATATTCATAGATAAGCTGATCATAAATCCACAATTCATCGGATCACGACAAACACACCGCAAAAGAAGATTACATCGGATAGATCTCCAAGAACAACGAGGAGAACGTGGTATTGAGAATCAAAGAGAGAGAAGAAGCCATTTAGCTACTAGCTATGGACCCGTAGGTCTGAGGTAAACTACTCACGCTTCATCAGAAGGGCAATAGAGTTGATGTAGAAGCCCTCCGTGATCGAATCCCCCTCCGGCAGGGTGCCGGAAAAGGTCCCTAGATGGGATCTCACGGGTACAGAAGGTTGCGGCGGTGTAAAAGTGTTTTCGTGGATGCTTCTGAGGGTTTGGGAATATATGTGAATATATAGCACGAAGAAGTAGATCGGTGGAGTCACGTGGGGCCCACAAGGCAGGGGGCGCGCCCTCCCCCTTGTCGCCGCCTCGTGGCTCTTCTGACTTGAACTCCAAGTCTCCGGGGTGTCTTCTGGTCCAAGAAAAATCATCGCGAATGTTTTATTCCGTTTGGACTCTGTTTGGTATTCCTTTTCTGCAAAACTCAAAAACAAGGAAAAAACAGAAACTGGCACTGGGCTCTAGGTTAATAGGTTAGTCCCAAAAATAATATAAAATAGCATAATAATGCATATAAAACATCCAAAACAGATAATATAATAGCATGGAACAATCAAAAATTATAGATACGTTGGAGACGTATCAAGCATCCCCAAGCTTAATTCCTGCTCATCCTCGAGTAGGTAAATGATAAAAACAGAATTTTTGATGTGGAATGCTACCTAACATATTTATCCATGTAATTTTCTTTATTGTGGCATGAATGTTCAGATCCATAAGATTCGAAACAAAAGTTTAATATTGACATAAAGCAACTAAACCCCCTGAACCACCTTTCCCTGTTAGGATAAAGGAACATGCTAAGGTATCAACAGTGGTTCGCAAAAGTAATATTAAAGCACCTAAACCCCCTGAACAAATTTAAGTAGAACCTGGTGTTGCTATGGTTAAAGATCTCTTGGTCGATAATATTGATGGGCATGTTATTTACTTCTGTGATGAAGCTGCTAGAATTGCCAAACCCGATGAAAAAGATAAACATAGACCTGTTGTTGGCATGCCTGTTGTCTCAGTTAAAATAGGGGATCATTGTATCATGGTTTATGTGATTTAGATGCTAGTGTGAGTGCTATTCCTTTTACCTTATACCAAGAAATTATGAATGACATAGCACCCGCTCAAATAGAAGACATAGATGTTACTATTAAACATGCAAATAGAGACACCATCACACCACTTGGGATTGTTAGAGATGTTGAAGTCTTGTGTGGAAAAATAAAATACCCTGCTGATTTTCTAGTTCTTGGTTGCCCACAAGATGACTTTTGTCCCATAATTTTTGGTAGACCTTTCTTGAACACTGTCAATGCTAAGATAGATAGTGAGAAAGAAACTGTCGGTGTTAGTTTTGGTGATGTGTCTCATGAGTTTAATTTTTCTAAGTTTCGTAGACAACCTCATGATAAAGAACTACCTAGTAAAGATGAAATAATTGGTCTTGCTTCTATTGTCGTACCTCCTACTGATCCACTAGAATAATATTTGCTAGACCATGAGAATGATATGCACTTGCATGAAAGAAATGAAATCGATTAAATATTCTTTGAACAACAACCTCTTTGTAGGAATGAAGTATGTCTACCAGAGGGGGGTGAATGGGAGTTTTAAATTTTCTTCGGAAAACTCAAAACTCTCAGAACCCAGCAGCGAAATGAAAGAAAAACAAACTACAGAGAACTAAAGCAGAGTACCGAAAGGAAACTAAGACATGCGCATATACAAATCACACGAATGAAAATGCATCGAAGGTAAACATGGGGGATAGGGATAACCGAAGATGCTCGATGGAGACAAGGTATTTGTTCGACCAGTTCATCCTTCTGCACAAGGACTAAATCTGGTTGGAGGGGCTGTGACTTAACACAGAAGATAAACTCTCTTCACCCTATTCTCCTCGACAATTGATTCGTCAACCGATGCCGATTTCTCATGGTAGATACTTAAAGGCGATCTCCGAACCTTTACAGACTTGTTCTTCGAGAACCACAATCACTCTTGGTCTCTGAAGAACTTGACACCTAACCGTCTAGAGAGTTTGCAGCTCTCAAGACTAATAGGAGGAGCATACTGAACTTAGATTCAAGTGATGCTAACCACTATCTAATTCTTCGGCACTAGGGTTTTTCTCTCGGTGGATTTTAAACTCAAATCGCTCAGAGAGTGGGTTGCTCAACAATCTTCTTAGAATCAAACGGAGCAGCAACCGAACAAAGCCGGCGCGGGATGGCTATTTATAGCCGCAGCATTCCCAGATGGGAAATGACCATTTTTGACACAAGGTCCAGCCAATGGCCAACCGACACATTCGCAACGGTCGGATTTTGGAGCAACGGTAACATTACTTGAGGAATAAGTAATGCTAATTCCTCGGTCCGAGACAAATCTCTCACAGCAAAGAAGATCACAGTCTCTTGCTAGCAAGTATTTGCTCGAAATACAAGGAGATTTCTCTCACAGCTTTCATAGGATTTGGGTTTAGCATCAGTGAATCAAAGCTTCGAACGCTACACCCCTTTTAATAGTACGGTGGTCCTATGACTCAAGGAAAGAAGAAGAACAACGAAATAAATGCTACGTCTTCACTTCGTCTTCATCCTCCCTCGAACGCAGTCATTTTCTTCGAACAGACATCGAACCAATTGCTTGATCTTCAGCAATTTTTAGGGGTCACTCTTGTCAGCTTCATCTTCGGTGATAACCTTCGCTGCAACGCAGGGAGATTATCTTCGTCATGTGCATCTAACTCCTCGACATCTTAGAGACCTGTTACTCTGTGTGCACTAGCAAACACATAAGTCCCATACTGTTTATGTCAACAAACTCCAAAACATAAGGGGGCTATCATTACACCAACAATCTCCCCATTTTTGGACGGTTGTTGACAAAACAGATAATCATCAAAGTGAAGATAGATAAGTGAAATGTAAATTGAACAAGAGTGAACTTGCGTTACTTGACTCAATGATAATCATCTAGTTGGCCTACCTAAACCAAAGATTCGAAGAATAAATATGAGGCTATAAGTAATCATGCATATAAGAGATCAAAGAAACTCAAATAACTTTCATGGATAAATAGATCTGATCATAAACTCAAAGTTCATCGGATCCCAACAAACACACCGCAAAAAGAGTTACATCAAATAGATCTCCAAGAGACCATTGCATTGAGAATCAAAAGAGAGAGAGAAAGCCATCTAGCTACTAACTACGGACCCGTAGGTCTACAATGAACTACTCACGCATCATCGGAGAGGCACCAATGAGGATGATGAACCCCTCTGTGATGGTGTCTAGATTGGATCTGGTGGTTCTGGAACAAGCGGCGGCTGGAATTGTGTTTTGTAAACTCCCCTAGGGTTTTTGGATTTTCGGGGTATTTATAGAGCAAAGAGGCGGTCCGGGAGGCGGTCGAGGTGGTCACAACCCACCAGGGCGCGCCTGGGCCCAGGCGTGCCCTGGTGGGTTGTGCTCCCCTAGGAGCCCCCCTCTGGTACTTCTTTGGCCCAACAGGTGTCTTCTGGTCCAGAAAAAATCTCCAAAAAGTTTCATTGCGTTTGGACTCCGTTTGGTACTGATTTTCTGCGAACTAAAAAACAAGCAAAAAAACAACAACTGGCATTGGGTACTATGTTAATAGGTTAGTCCCAAAAAATGATATAAAGTTGTTATAAAATGATTGTAAAACATCCAAGAATGATAATATAACAGCATGGAACAGGCAAAAATTATAGATATGTTGGAGACGTATCAGCATCCCCAAGCTTAATTCCTACTCGTCCTCGAGTAGGTAAATGATAAAAACAGAATTTTTGATGTGGAATGCTGCCTAACATGTTCATCACATATTTTTTTCTTTTGTAGCATGGACATTTGGACTTTTATATGGTTCAAAGCAATAGTCTAGTTTTGAGATGAAGATTTCAATACTCAAGCATATTAACAAGCAACCATGTCTTTCAAAATATCAACACTAAAGCAAGTTATCCCTAGCCCATCATGCTCAATCATTGATCCATTCATGAAACACACTCACATATTAGCTACATCCAATGCTCAAGTATGATCATAGTGCCCCTTAGTTGGTGATTTATAAGAGAAGATGGAGACTCAAATAAAAACAAAAATTGCATAAAGTAAATAGAAAGGCCCTTCGCAGAGGGAAGTAGTGATTTGTAGAGGTGCCAGAGCTCAAAGCGAAAAAATAGAGACAAAAAAATTTGGGTGGCATCCTTTTCCTGTCAACGAAAACGATCAAGTAGTTCCCAATACTTTCCATGCTAGATATATCATAGGCGGTTCCCAAACAGAAAATAAAGTTTATTCCTTTTTCCACCATACTTTCACATTCCACGGCTAGCCGTATCCACGGGTGCCGTCCATACCAACACTTTCCAAGGAATTTATTATTTGACAACATAAAGTAAATTCACTTTTCATTTCGGGACTGGGCATCCCTAATACCTTGCCGTACTCTCGTGCAATGACAAGTGAATAAACACTCATCTTGAGAATAACACATCTAGCATGGAAAAATATCAGCTACCCCCTATCGTTTCATGAGCGGTACGAGCACACAAAAAGGAAATTATTTTGAAAATTAGAGATGGCACATACAAATTTGCTTAGAACGACATGGGAATACCGCATATAGGTAGGTATGGTGGACTCATATGGCAAAACTGAGTTTAAGGATTTTGGATGCACAAGTAGTATTCCTACTTAGTACAAGTGAAGGCTAGCAAAAAGATTGAGAAGCATCCAACCAAGAAACGAAAAATCACATAAGCGAGCATTAAGCATAACTAACACCGAATAATGCACCACAAGTAGGATGTAATTTCATTGCATAACTATTGACTTTCGTGCTTGCATAGGGAATCACAAACCTTAACACCAATATTCTTACTAAAGCATAATTACTCACCAACATGCCTCACATATCACTATCATCATATCTCAAAACTATTAGAAAGAATCAAGTTTATTTTGTCCAATGATCTTCATGAAAGTTATTATTATATCCCTCTTGAATATCTATCACTTTGGGACTAATTTCATATATTGCAATTTCTTTTGGCAAGCTCAAACAAATTTAAGTGAAGAACATGAGCATAAAAATTTTCATCTCTCAAAATAATATAAGTGAAGCATGAGAGAATTTCTTCAATATTACTAACTCTCAAATAAATATAAGTGAAGCATGAGAGCATTTCTTCAAAAATATTAAAGCACACCGTGCTCAAAAAGATATAAGTGAAGCACTAGAGCAATTCCATAGCTCAAAAAAAATTAAGTGAAGCATAAAGAGTAATTCTAACAAATCATAGCATAATTTTGGCTCTCTCAAATAGGTGTGTCCAGCAAGGATACTAGTGGCAAACTAAAAATCAAAACAAGCAAATAATCATATAATACAAGACGCTCCAAGCAAAACTCATGATATGTGACGAATAAAAATATAGCTCCAAGTAAAATACCAATGGTCGTTAGAAGAAAGAGGGGATGCCACTCGGGGCATCCCCAAGCTTAGTTGCTTGTTTCTCCTTGAATATTGCCTTGGGGTCCCATGGTGAATCCCCAAGGTTAGGCTCTTCTTACTCCTTATTCCTTCATCCATGGTGATCTCACCCAAAACTTGAAAACTTCAATCACACAAAACTTAACAAAACTTTGTGAGATCCGTTAGTATAAGAAAACCAATCTTTACTTTAAGTACAGTAGAAAACCCATTCAAATTTTGTTATTGCAATATATCTACTGTATTCTAACTTTTCCATAGCTTATACCCCCCGATACAATCCATAGAATCATCAAAATAAGCACACAATGCAAAGAAAACACAATCTGTCAAAAACAGAACAGTCTGTAAAGACTCGAATTTCACTCATACTTATGTAACTCCAAAAATTCTGAAAAATAATTAAAACAGAGGCAATTTGTATATCAATCTTTTGTAAAAAAAATCATAATTTTTCGTTGCTTCTGTTAAATTAGAAAATTATTTTACTGGACACAAAAGTTTCTGTTTTTCAACAGGATCAAATCAACTATTACCAAAGCTATCCCGAAGGCTTTACTTGGCACAAACACTAATTAAAACATAAAAAACACAATCATAACAGAGGCATGATTGTGCAAACACTCAAGAATAGAAAGAAAAAGGCAAAAATAAATTTTATTCATTGGGTTGCCTCCCAACAAGCGCTATCGTTTTATGCCCCTAGCTAGACATAATATTTTATTGATGCTCACATGAAAGCTAAGAATTGAAGCACAAAGAGAGCATCCTAAAATATGTGACAAACACATTTAAGTCTAACATACTTCCTGTGCATAGGAATTTTATAAGCAAATAAATTATCAAGACAAGAAATATCTAGCATATGCAAAGGAGAGGAATAAAACATTAGCAATCTCAACATAACGAGTGGTAATTTAGTAACATGAAAATTTCTACAACTATATTTTCCTCTCTCATAATAATTGCATATAGGATCATAATCAAATTCAACAATATAGCTATCATATAAAATTTTCTCTTCATGATCCACATGCATAAAAGTTTTATAATCTTCCAAGATAGTGGGATTAACATCAACTAAAGTCATGACCTCTCCAAACCCACTTTCATCAAAAAAATTGTAAGACTGAGGACTCTCCAAATATGTGGGATTATTTTTATCTAAAGTTGACGCTCTTCCAAACCCACTTTTAATATTATTGCAAACATTATTATCAATATCATATTCATCATGAGGCCTAAATAAATTTTCAAGATCATAAGAAGAATCACCCCAATCATGATCATTGCAATAAGTAGTGGACATAGCAAAATTAGCATCCCCAAGCTTGGGGTTTTGCATATTATTAGCACAATTGACATTAATAGAATTTATAGTAAAATCATTGCAATCACGCTTTTCATTCAAGGAGCTATCATGAATCACTTCATAAATTTCTTCATCACAATTTTCAGATTCACGAATCTCAAGCAAAACTTCATAAAGATAATCTAGTGCACTCAACTCACTAGCAATTGGTTCATTATGATTGGATCTTTTAAAAAGATTAGCAAGTGGATGGGGATCCATATCAATAGATTTTTAGCAAGCAAAGATGCAAGCATATAGAAGGCACATGGCAACACAAGCAAACAAAAGATCGAACGAGAAAAGGGAAAATAAATAGGCAATTTTTTGTGAAGTGGGGGAGATGAAAACGAGAGGCAAATGGCAAATAATGTAAATTGTAAGGAGATGAGATTTGTGATTAGGAACCTGATAGATGTTGATGATGTTTCCCCGGCAACGGCGCCAGAAATCCTTTCTTGATGGCTCGTGTCCGCGTCAGTATTTCCCCGAAGAGGAAGGGATGATGCAGCACAGCTATGGTAGGTATTTCCCTCAGTGTTGAAACCAAGGTTATCAAACCAATAGGAGAACCTAGCAACACTATGTAAACGGTACCTGCACACAAAGAACAAATACTTGCAACCAGACGCGTAAGAGGGGTTGTCAATCCCTCTCGGGTAAAAGATAGATTGGTTTGTATGATTTTGGATAAATAGATCTCGTGATAGAAGAAAATAAAATAAATAAAGAAAAAGTGCAGCAAGGTATTTTTGGGTTTTTAGAATAATAGATCTGAAAACAAAAGCAAATAAAAATAGATCTCAAGGCAAATATGATAAAGAATAGACCCGGGGGCCGTAGATTTCACTAGTGGCTTCTCTCGAGAAAATAGCATATGGCCGGTAAACAAATTACTGTTGGGCAATTGATAGAACTTCAAATAATTATGATGATATCCAGGCAATGATCATTATATAGGCATCACGTCCAAGATTAGTAGACCGACTCCTGCCTGCATCTACTACTATTACTCCACACATCAACCGCTATCCAGCATGCATCTACTGTAATAAGTTCATGGAAAAACGGAGTAATGCAATAAGAACGATGACATGATGTAGACAAGATCTATTCATGTAGGAATAGACCCCATCTTGTTATCCTTAATAGCAACGATCAATACGTGTCTTGCTGCCCCTTCTGTCACTGGGAAAGAACACCGCACGACCGAACCCATCACAAAGCACATCTTCCCATGGCAAGAAAAAACAATCTAGTTGGCCTAACTAAACCAAAGATTCAAAGAAGAAATATGAGGCTATAAGTAATCATGCATATAAGAGATCAAAGAAACTCAAATAGTTCATAGATAAATAGATCTGATCATAAACTCAAAGTTCATCGGATCCCAACAAACACACAGCAAAAAGAGTTACATCAAATAGATCTCCAAGAGACCATTGTATTGAGAATCAAAAGAGAGAGAGAAAGCCATCTAGCTAATAACTACGGACCCGTAGGTCTACAATGAACTACTCACGCATCATCGGAGAGGCACCAATGAGGATGATGAACCCCTCCGTGATGGTGTCTAGATTGGATCTGGTGGTTATGGAACTTGCAGCGGCTGGAACTGTGTTTCATTGACTCCCCTGGGGTTTTTGGATTTTCAGTGTATTTATAGAGCAAAGAGGCAGTGCGGGAGGCGGCCGAGGTGGGCACAACCCACCAGGGCGCGCCTGGGCCCCCAGGCGCGCCCAGGTGGGTTGTGCTTCCCTCGGAGCCCCCCTCTGGTACTTCTTTGGCCCAACAGGTGTCTTCTAGTCCAAAAAATAACTCCAAAAAGTTTTGCTGCGTTTGGACTCCGTTTGGTATTGATTTTCTGCCAACTAAAAAACAAGCAAAAAAACAGCAACTGCCACTGGGCACTATGTCAATAGGTTAGTCCCAAAAAATGATATAAAGTTGCTATAAAATGATTGTAAAACATCCAAGAATGATAATATAACAGCATGGAACAAGCAAAAATTGTAGATACGTTGGAGACGTATCAACCCCCCCCCCCCCTTGATGTATGCAGGGTTAAAGATGTGAAATGAAATTCCTTGCAATTTATTTAAGTATGTGGAGGATTTTCAATCATTCGAGGTAATGATTCGCACTGATGATGTGTAATCCATCGAGTATATCATGCAATCTTTCATAACTTCTGATAATAATTCCACCTGCAAAACAAATGCTTCGAGAGAAATAGTGCGGCAGGCGGGGTTATTAACATTACAGTTTAGAAGTAGTTTTACATCAGAGCACACATGGTAGCACAAGTATAGTCTTTAAGGCATAGAGCTCAGAAAACAAACCAAATAAACACTGAGATCAAAACCATGAGAGAAAATCTATCGAAACTCGATGTAATTCTCCCCCTTTTTGTCAACCAGTGTCAAAAAGGTGATGAAGAACATGAGTGCAAAAGCGGTGAACTTGATTCACTCTGAGGCATCTCTAGAAGAACTACCCGAAGATGTTTCTGATTCGGAAGTGGCCGATAAATCTTCATCGTCAGCAGCAGTAGATGTTCCTTCAATACTGGCTTGGGGCTGAGAAGATGAAGGCACATTGGGATCAGCTTGTTGATTCTTGTGGGATAGCACATTTCCTTCAGCAGGCTTCTCAGTAGGTTAGGTGGCTTCTGATTCATCGAGCAATTTATGCAGTTGAAATTGAAGTAAATCAGTTGTTGGTTCATGAGTTGGCAGAGGTGGAGTGATACGATCGTGAAAGTCTTCAGCAGAGAAACCTTGATTAATATACTCATAAAGCTCTTTAAGATCGAAGTTGCTCAATTGTTTCTTGGAGAAGAAGTTCCGAAGCAATTTCCACAGACTTTTGTTGTTTTCAGCTATGATCATGTGCACAACTTTCGTACGGTTGTTGATGGCATTTAATTCGGCAGCCAGATGTTCTTTTTCTCGGCGATCCTCAGCCATATGCTGCAACAGTAGCTGCTGAGTGCGCAAACTCACTTCAAGATGTGAAGGAGGTTGTGTATTCGGTTGTCGATCACACTGAGGTAGCCGTGTCCCATTGAAAGTGTTATGATAATCTGGAGGGCTTGACACTGGTATTTTGCTTGAAGAAAAATCTTCCATGATTTGCAACGTATCTCGTACCAGAGGAATGAAGCTTTTGTGACTGACTTTGGCTAAATATTCGGTTTTCATAGCATAATCAACCACTTTCTGAATCCATGGCCCAAAGACTTTGATAGTTTTCAGGTGCTGTGCAAAATCCTTCAGTATGCGCAGAAACATGTCTTCAACATCAAAGATGTACCCTTGGGAGATGGCATGGATGGTGTTCCAAAGAACATCAGATATAGCATTGTCAGAATTCATTCCAGCCAGAGGACAGATGGTATAAGTGAGCAGATGATATAAAGTTTGATTATCAAAGGTCAAATGCTCGGGCAAGGGAGGACCATTGTAGTCCCGAATCTTCTCTGGATCCATTGTGCACCAGAAATCTTCATCAGAAATTGCATCAATATTGTGAACTCAAATTTCAGTCTTGCCGTGCTCGAACCGAGTGAAATGAAAGTGGGAGACAAAGTCCATTGCAAAGCATTTTATACATTTCCCTTCAGTCATCCATTCCAAGATCCACTTGGTGCTATCAGCTTCATCACTAGAGATATACAGTGTGGCATAGAATTGAAGTATAATCTCTCTGTTTCATGGATGCTGAATTGCAAAGACATGCGTGAAGCCAAAATCTTTGATATCTTGCAAGACTTGATTGAAGCAGCCAATGTTCTTCATCGCAGCGATATCTGGGAACTCATGAGGAAAAATCTTGCAGCTGTCATAAAGAATCTGAGAATAAAATATAGCTTGTTCTTGAGTCCAGAACCGAGCAGATTCAGAAGAGCGAGGCTTGCTGTATGGACTCTCTTGAAAGAAAAGAGGATGAGTGTTCCGATTGAAAAGTGGCCCTTTGACGCCAGCGCTGATAGAGAATAACGGCAGTTGCTCGCGAGGAAATGGATATTTGAGCTCATCTTCAACAGAAATCACTTCATCGCCACAAATAACTGAATCTGAATGATGAGCAGAAGCTGACTTTACTGCAGAAGGACCAACATCTGAAGTTCTCTTTGTTGTGTTGAGGGAAATTCACAGTGGAGATGGATCAGATACTTTAACAGGCACTGAATCTTTATCAGCCACTGGTGACTAATGAGGATTTTCTTCGACAGATGGCTGAGGTGCAGAATGAGGAACCGTTGCATTTGGTTCAACATGAGCTGGAGAGGCTTGGTGCTCAGACTGAGGAATTTCACCTTCTTCAGATACATTCTGTTGTGAAGGATTTGCATCATGAATGGGAGAGGCCACATGCACTGGTTCAGTTAGCCTTGGTGAAGTAGGAGCATCTGCACTTGATACATGAACTTGTGAGGGAATTGCAGGCTCCGGTGAGTTTTCCTTCTGTGGTATAACATCTGGAGACTTTTCCTTCATAGGAGGAGGAGGAGCATTCTTCTTAGCAATTCTCTTCTTCTTCTTTTGCTTCGACGGATCAATTGCCCTTTGACAAGATCATTATATCCGCTGGCTTGGGCTTGATGATCGAGGCATATCTTGTGAACAATTTGATCCAGATCAGAATGAAATCCTAATCTTCTGTTCCGAAGGATAGTCAGAGCACGATTGACATCCACATATGACTCTTCAAGTTGCATGATGAAAAACTTGGATTTCGTAACTTTCATGCGCTCATCGAGCTCATTGAGCTGGGCAGTGAGGTCATTGATCTCAACAGAATCATCTCTCATGTCTCGAACCAGATCCGAGGCTTGAGCAATTACTTCAGAGGGAATGGGCAAAGATGCCACTTCTCCATCAAACAGGTTCTCCACAAATCTATCAAGCTGCTCCATGATGAATACTTGATTGAAGTAATGAGGTGCATCAAAGTCATCATTGGTCTGTGCAACAGGAGCAGTCTGAACTAGATTTTGCTCGGTCGGAGGCATAGATGCCAATGGTTGAGTCAACTTCAGAGCAAACTGTGCAGCCTTTTCTTTCACGGTATTTGCTTGCAGAGCACTTTCCTCGGCAGAGGGAGCCGTGATTTTCTTCACCTTTTGCTTCGGGAGCTTCTCTCCTGGCTTAGCTGTGCCTACAGGGGCATCAACTACCAAATCTTGTAGATCTATTGCATCAGGATGAGGGGTTGTATTTACTTGATCAACCATTGTGACGGTGGTAGGAGACGTTTTTCTCTTCAGAGTGATCTTCTTTGGAGGAGCTATTGGAACTGCACAAGCTCGAAGATCAGGCAGTATGGTAGAAGTAGTGACGTTCACTTGTTCGGAGAGAGTTGCTTCAATTTCTTCTCTTGTCAGTGGAGGATCATCTTGATCAGAGGAATCACTTTTTGCGTCGCGCTCAACTGGTTTAGCTGGCCTTCTCTTCGACGCGCTCTTTTTTCTTCAAAGCAGCAGATCTAGGATCATGTTTGTGCTTTGAGCGCCCTTCTGATTTTCCTTCAGCCTTTTTCTTTTCAACGTCTGATTTGATAAGACGATGATTTTCTTCTTCTCTAGCTTGTTCTTTCTCGGCCTTCTTGGCTCTCTTTTCTGCATTCTTTAGGCACTTGGCCTTCTCATCGGGATAAGAATCAGGTGTTTTGAGCGATGACTCATCAGCATCAGTAGGTGGCGGAGGCCTCTCTTGGGGATCACTTGCACGGATGAGTCCAATTTCACGACAGTCACCCAAGGAGGATGGAAGGCAAAGTTCTTTGCATATCGAGGATGAACCATTTTGTAGTTGAACCACTTCCGTACCCAGTGACGTCGAATCTTTTGTAGACGCCTTCTCTTTGTTGTTGAATTTTCTCCTGGAACAGTGTTGTATTTGTCATGAGATATATACTGAGCAGAATTTGTGAAAGGTTGCCTGCCTCCTTTCTTTTTCTTCGGAGCATCTGCTTCTTGCTTGTTTGCATTTGGTTCGGATCTTTTTCTTTTGCTGGATGACGGGCCTACCGTTGGTCCCTTGGCATTTGGAGCTTTGGATTCATCAGTTGTTCCCATAAAAACCTCTTCTTCATCGGCCATACTATGCGGTCTAGCAGAATCCTCAACTGACTGCATATACCTGAGAATGAGAGTAGATACGAGGGAAAATGGGGACCGGGTTACAAATGCTCACAGCGAATATTTTTCTGAACAAAAACATTTTGAAGAAGAATTAGATGCAGACTTTGAGAAATGATTCGAATGAAGAAACCATATAGAACGAGCTAGTAGGTCCGAAGAATATACTAGACAGCGTGCTAGGCATTTCATTCGATCGAAACATAAGACAAACCCTAGATCTGAAGTTATTCGGATGTGAGGGACAGCTACAAACCACATCCACACTAGAAAAGGTAAAAACCTAGATCTAAGATATGCGGTAAAATAGGAGGAAAATAACCGCAGATGAACTCGAATCATGAAGGATGAAGGTCCGAGTTCGAACCGCACGTACCCTAGCTTGGTGACGTGCAGCAGCTACGGCGGCACGGGGAGGAAGATGTCCCGCGGGGGCGAGGAGGGACTCCGGTGACCACTTTCCAGCAGTGAAGCGGCGAAGAGGTCATCAGCATCTAGCTCAAGGTGGAGCGCTGCGGCGTGGATTTCAGTAGAGAGGAGGCGAGGAGAAAGAGAGGTGAACTGGATGGAAGAAGGAGTGTGCGGTTTTTATATGCGAATGGAAATAACCGCACGTAGTGGATTTTAATCGAACGGCCTCTAAACAGAGACGATTGCGATTCAACGGACAAGATGGAATGGTAGTTGATGTATTGCACGTGGAAACCGTCATAAAAGATCATGGTCCTGACTTGGGCGGGAAACCCCAAATTTTGGATAGCTTTCACCAAAACAGATTACTGTTCGGACCGAATCTTAATCGTGGTCGAGGACACCAGATAAAGTTTCGTTCCAGATAAAATTTGAGCATTTGTAACGGAACAACATAGACTGGAAGAGATAGAGCATATGGAAAATAGGGTCCTAGGCATTTCACTTATGCAGATAAACACAAACACTCGAGCAAATAGCTATGTGGGAAATGCATTAGGACAAAAACTAAAACTTTTGATTGCTAAGAAAACCAACGAAAGAAAATTATGGTGGCGTAACCCACCGTATAAGAACTGTATGACCCCGAGCATTGCACAATTATCATGGCACCCGATTAGTCTAGTTATTCGTTAATGTATCCACTCTCAGAAAGAAATTTTCACTTTGTCAAAATTTTCAAACTCTTCGAGTGTTATGCACCCATTCCTTCAAAGATGTGAACGTGTTAGCACGGGTGCTGAGTCCAGCTTACTGCACGTTTGCGAAGTCTAGGATATTTAGCTCACACCGTAACGCACAGAATCTTTTCTCATCGAGAGGCTTGGTGAAAATATCAGCAAGATTGTCTTCGGTCTTGACGTGATTGGTGACAATATCCTCTCGAGCAACATGATCACGAATGAAATGGTGTCTGATGGCAATATGCTTTGTGCGAGAATGCTACACAGGATTATGTGCAATTTTGATGGCACTCTCATTGTCACAATATAGAGGAATATGCTTGACCTTGATGTCATAATCCTTCAGTGTCTGCTTCATCCATAATAACTGAGTGCAACAAGCGCCAGCAGCAATATATTCGGCCTCAGCCGTGGAAAGAGATACACAATTCTGCTTCCTTGATGACCAACAGACCAATGATCTACCGAGGAAATGACATGTCCCCGAAGTAGATTTCCTGTCAACCAAGTCACCAGCCCAATCTGAGTTTGAATATCCAACGAGATCAAACTGTGCTCCCTTAGGATACCATAAACCTAAGGTGGGGGTGTGAGCCAAATATCTCAGAATGCGCTTGACCGCTTGGTGGTGTGGTGTAGCTTGATAGCGGGCACACATGCAAACAATCAACATAATGTCAGGTCTGGATGCAAATAGATAAAGAGGAGAACCAATCATAGAACAATAGGCCTTCTGATCATAATCCTTACCATACACATCTGCATCTAGCTTACCATTCGTGGGCATAGGAGTTTTATAGCCCATCATTTTGGAATCTTGCATTTTGAACTTCTTCAGGCATTCTTTCAGATATTTCTCCTAAGAAATGAAAATGCCATTTACCTGTTGACGAATTTGCAGTCTGAGAAAGAACTTGAGTTCACCCATCATAGACATTTGATATTTATCAGACATCATTTTCCCGAACTCTAAGCTGCAAGCATTGTTAGTATAGCTGAAGATAATATCATCCACATAGATTTGACATACGAATAGATCATTATCAACAGCACGACTGAAAAGTGTGGGATCAGTGGACCCTGGCTTGAACCCTTTGTCGAGCAAAAACTTCTTCAGGGTGTCATACCAAGCTCGAGGGGCTTGCTTCAGCCCATATAAAGCTTTCTTCAACCTAAAAATTTTGTTAGGAAACTCAGGGTGTTCAAAGCCAGGTGGATGTCTAACATAGACTTCCTCATCAATTTCACCATTGAGGAAAGCACTTTTCACATCCATTTGATAAAGCAAGATATCATTGTAATTTGCATAAGCGAGAAGAATACGAATTGCCTCAAATCGTGCAATAGGAGCATATGTTTCACTGAAATCAATACCTTCTACCTGTGTGTATCCTTGACCAACAAGACGTGCCTTGTTTCTCACCACGATGCCATTTTCATCTAGCTTATTGTGGAAGATCCATTTTGTGCCGATGATATTGTGCTTCTTAGGATTCGGTTTGTCAACCAATTCCCACACATCATTTAGTTCGAATTGCACCAACTCCTCTTGCATGGCATTCATCCAATCTGGATCATTCATGGCTTCTTCATACTTGGTAGGTTTTGCCAATGAAACAAAGGAGAAACTGCTATAGTAGTTAGCCAAACGAGTGTGTGAACGAGTTATGGGTCGATAACCTGGTTTCTCAATTTCATCGAGAATTAACAAAGGATCAACTCGATTTGCTACTCGAGGATGAGCATTTTCTTCATGATAATCATTGTCATTTTCATCAGCATCATCATTTGTATCATCATTCCCTTCGGGATTGCTATTTTGATCGGCATTTTGGTTTTGATTGCCATTTGCATTCGGAGGAGCATTTGCTTCGGCAGTGGTTTGACGAGTTCTGCTTCTAGTCATAGGAGCATCATCATCAGAGGACTCAGGTGCATTTCCTTCAACAGGCTTGACGCTCCCAATAGCCATTTGTCGAATAGCATCCGATATTAGTGGTTCATCTATCACATTTGGCAGGTGCTCCTTTTGGGAGCCGTTAGATTCATCAAACCGCACATTTACCCTTTCCATAACTTTCATGTGGTGAGAGTTATAGACACGATACGTATGCGAGTTTGAGCCATAACCGAGAAGAAAACCTTCATGTGCCTTAGGTGCAAACTTAGAAGAATGATTCATATCAAGAATGTAACAAGGTGCACCAAAAACACGTAGATAAGAAACATTCAGTTTCTTGCCAGTGATAAGCTCATATGAAGTTTTCTTAAGGAACTTGTGAAGATAAACACGATTGATAACATGAAAAGCAGTGTTAATAGCATCAGCCCAGAAACGAATGGGAGTTTTATACTCACTGAGCATTGTTCTCGCCATTCCAATTAGAGTTCTATTCTTTCGTTCAACAACTCCATTCTGTTGGGGAGTGTATGCGGCACAGAACTCATGAGTAATACCATGTTCATTGAGAAATTCAGCAATATGAGTATTTTTTTAACTCAGTTCCATTGTCGCTTCTGACATGCTTAATTCGCACATCATATTCATTCTAGGCCTTCTTAGCGAAACTTTTGAAGATATCTTAGGTGCAGGTCTTGTCTTGGAGGACCGAATGTATCGAGAGTATACCCAAGTGTATCGAGAGAAATCATCAACAATAACTAGACCATAATGACTGCCACTGAAACTTGCATAATTTTGAGGACCGAATAAATCCATATGAAGAATTTCTAGAGGCCTTGTTGTGGTCATGACTGTCTTTGATGAATGATGCTTCTTGGCTAATTTTCCAGCCTCACATGCAGCGCAGAGATGATTCTTATCGAATTTTACATCAAGAATGCCACGAAGATGATTTTTCTTCACCAGGGTCTGCAAATTTCTCATACCTGCATGACCAAGTCTACAGTGCCACAACCAACCTTCGGTTGCTTTTGCAAGCAAACAAGTTTGGACTGAGGGACCCTTAGAAAAATCCACAATTTACAGATCACCTTTCCTAATTCCCTCAAAGATGAAGGAATTGTCAGAGGCCATAAAGACAATGCATTTGGATATGGAAAATAGAACCAGCATACCTAAATCACATAGCTTGCCAACTGACATAAGATTGAATCCAATAGACTGAACAAGTAAAACATCATCAATGGACTTGTCCTTGGATATGGCAATTTTACCTAGCCCAATATACAGATCACCTTTCCTAATTCCCTCAAAGACGAAGGAATTGTCAGAGGCCATAAAGACAATGCATTTGGATATGGAAAATAGAACTAGCATGCCTAAATCACATAGCTTGCCAACTGACATAAGATTGAATCCAAGAGACTGAACAAGTAAAACATCATCAATGGACTTGTCCTTGGATATGGCAATTTTACCTAGCCCAATTACCTTTCCTTTGTTGTTGTCGCCAAAAGTGATATACTTCAGAGGAGAAGCAGTTAAGTTGGGGTCGACAAACAATGACTTGTCTCCGGTCATATGACTAGTGCATCCACTATCCATTATCCATTCTGTACACCTAGAGACATAGTCCTTTTCCTTCGAAGCTTTAGCCATGAAGCAGTTGGCAGGGGATTCATTGTCGCTTGATGGGTTCCCTAAGAAGTTTGTCGTAGGAGAAGAGGCACATGCTATGCCAGCCATGCCCGAGTCGGAATCCTCATCGGATTCTTCTTCTTCTTCGGATTCTGATGGTTCTTCTTCATCGGAATCCATTTCCTTGCTGATGTACACCTTGGCCTTGTGAGAGTTTATCTTGCGGTTGGAGGAGGACTTGGAAGGGTTCCTTGATGAAGATCTTGACCAAAAAATTAAAGTGGAGTTGTCCTTCTTCTTGAAGAATTTCTTCATCTTCTTCTCATCATCGGAGTCATAGTTCTTGCTCTTGCTTTTGCCTCGATGGTTGCCAGTACCATATCTTCCACTAGCACAGATTTTTTGCTTCCCAGAGAGGACAGTCCGAAATGAAGTGTCCAGGCTTTTTGCACTTGAAACAGGTGTATTCTCCAACAGGTTTTGATGAAGATTTTGAGCCCCCGGAGTTGCTTGAACTTCTTTTCTGGAACTGGCTCTTCTTGTGAAAGCATTGGAATCTTTTTGTGATCAGTGCGAGATCTTTGCTAAGTCTTTCTGGGTCATCTGAATCTTCTTCGGCATTTCCATCGAAGGAAGAATCAGCCACAGCTTTGAGAGCATGATTTTTGCGTTGACTTGAGCCATACAGATCTCTTTTCTCTTCTTCCTGTTCCTCATGGGTATTCAGTCTTTCCATGATATCGGCAGAGTCAAGGTTCTTGAAATCAGCTCGTTCACGTATCATTAGAACAAGTGTGTCGAAAGAACTGTCAAGAGATCGAAGCAGTTTCTTCACGACTTCATGGTTAGTGATGTCTTTGGCGCCGAGAACTTGAAGTTCATTTGCGATGTCACTCAGGCGATCGAAGGTTTGCTGACAGCTTTCATTTCCAATGCGCTTGAATCAATTGAATTTGGCTCGAAGATTATCAATTCGAGCTTCTTTTTGAGATGAAACTCCTTCATTGATCTTCTCGAGAACGTCCCACAATTCCTACGCAGTTTCACACTGGCGATAGCGAAGAAATTGCGCCCTATTGAGATGGCCGCCAATCTCATCTTTGGCCTGAGCATCCAGCTGAATGAGCTTCTTTTCTTCGTCGATAGGGGCTTGAGGTATACCGATTGTGAGCCCGAACTGCACCACATTCCACTTATCATCATCTATTGCTCGGAGACGGATCTTCATCTTCTCCTTCCAGAAGGGGTAGTCCGTCCCATCGAATATGGGAATCTTGAGATGTGATTTGTAGTTCAGTGAAGACATACTTAAACTCCAAAGTCGTTAGACTAAAATGAGCAGAGTCAAGGAGTACCTTGCTCTGATACCAATTATAGGAACGAATTATGTCTACCAGAGGGGGTGAATGGGAGTTTTAAATTTTCTTCAGAAAACTCAAAACTCTCAGAACCCAGCAGCGGAACAAAAGAAAAACAAACTACAGAGAACTAGAGCAGAGTACCGAAAGGAAACTAAGACATGCACTGATACAAATCACACGAATGAAAATGCATCGACGGTAAACATGGGTGATAGGAATAACCAAAGATGCTCGATGGCGACAAGGTATTTGTTCGACCAGTTCGTACTTCTGCACAAGGACTACGTCTGGTTGGAGGGGTTGTGACTTAACACAGAAGATAAACTCTCTTCACCCTATTCTCCTCGACAATCCATTTGTCAACCGATGCCAATTACTCGTGGTAGATACTTGAAGGCGATCTCCGAACCTTTACAGACTACTTCTTCTTTGAGAACCACAATCACTCTTGGTCTCAGAAGAACTTGACACCTAACCGTCTAGAGAGTTTGCAGCTCTCAAGAGTAATAGGCGGAGCATGCTGAACTTAGATTCCAGTGATGCTAACCACTATCTAATTCTTTGGCTCTAGGGTTTTTCTCTCGGTGGATTTTAAACTCAAATCGCTCAGAGAGTGGGTTGCTCAACAATCTTCTTAGAATCAAACGGAGCAGCCACCAGACAAAGCCGGCGCGGGGTGGCTATTTATAGCCGTAGCCTTCCGAGATGGGAAATGACCATTTTGGACACGAGGTCCAGCTAATGGCCAACCGACACGTTCGCAACGGTCGGATTTTGGAGCAACGGTAACATTACTTGAGGAACAAGTAATGCTAACTCCTCGGTCCGAGACAAATCTCTCGTAGCGAAGAAGATCACAGTCTCTTGCTGGCAAGTATTTGCTCAGAACACAAAGAGATTTCTCTCACAGCTTTCATAGGATTTGTGTTTAGCATCAGAGAATCAAAGCTTCAAACTCTACACCCCTCCTAATAGTACAGTGGTCCTATGACTCAAGGAAAGAAGAAGAACAACGAAATAAATGGTACGTCTTCACTTCGTCATCATCCTCCCTCGAACGCAGTCATTTTCTTCGAAAAAACACCGAACCAATTGCTTGATCTTCAGCAATTTTTAGGGGTCACTCTTGTCAGCTTCATCTTCGGTGATAACCTTCGCTGCAACGCAGGGAGATTTTCTTCGACGTGTGCATCTAACTCCTCGACATCTTAGGGACCTGTTACTCTGTGTGCACTAGCAAACACATAAGTCCCATACTGTTTCTGTCAACAAACTCCAAAACATAAGGGGCCTAACATTGCACCAACACTCTCCTTAAACAAAATTTTCCTATTGAAACTCTAGGAGGTCCTCCTCCACCTAAAGGTGATCTTGTGTTTGAATTAAAACAATTGCCTAACACTCTGAAGTATGCTTATCTTGATGAGAAAAAGATATATCATGTTATTATTAGTGCTAACCTTTCAGAATATGAAGAAGAGAGATTATTAAAAATTCTGAGGAAGCACCGTGCTGCTATTGGATACACTCTTGATGATCTTAAGGGCATTAGTCCCACACTCTGTCAGCACAAAATTAATATGGAACATTATGCTAAACCTGTTGTTGATCACCAACGACGATTGAATCCTAAGATGAAAGAAGTGGTAAGAACTGAAATACTAAACCTTCTGGAAGCAGGTATAATCTATCCCATAGCTGATAGTAGATGGGTAAGTCTTGTTCATTGTGTCCCTAAGAAAGGAGGCATTGCTGTTGTTCCTAATGATAAAAATGAACTTATCCCACAAAGAATTGTTACTGGCTATAGAATGGTAATTGGTTTTAGAAAATTAAATAAAGCTACTAGAAAATATCATTACCCTCTGCCTTTCATTGATCAAATGCTAGAAAGATTATCTAAGCACACACACACTTTTGTTTTCTTGATGGATATTCTGGTTTCTCTCAAATACCTGTTTCACAACCTGATCAAGAGAAAACCACTTTTAGTTGCCCTTTTGGAACTTATGCTTATAGACATATGCCCTTTGGTTTATGTAATGCACCTGCTACCTTTTGAAGATGTATGACTACCATATTCTCTGATTTTTGTGAAAAGATTGTTGAGGTTTTCATGGATGATTTTTCCGTTTACGGAACTTCTTTTGATGATTGCTTAAGCAACCTTGATCGAGTTTTGCAGAGATGTGAACAAACTAATCTTGTATTGAATTGGGAGAAGTGCCACTTTATGGTTAATGAAGGCATTGTCTTGGGGCATAAAATTCTGAACGAGGTATTGAGGTGGATAAAGCTAAAGTTGATGCAATTGAGAAAATGCCATGTCCTAAAGACATTAAAGGTATTCGTAGTTTCCTTGGTCATGCTGGTTTCTATAGGAGGTTTATTAAAGACTTCTCTAAAATTTCTAGGCCTCTTACTAATCTTTTACAAAAGGATGTTCCATTTGTTTTTTATGATGATTGTATAGAAGCCTTTGAAACACTTAATAAAGCCTTAATTTCTGCACTTGTTGTTCAACCACCTGATTGGAACTTCCCTTTTGAAATTATGTGTGATGCTAGTGATTATGTTGTTGGTGCTATTCTAGGCCAAAGAGTTGATAAGATATTAAATGTTATCCATTATGCTAGCAAAACTCTAGACAGTGCCCAAAGAAATTATGCTACTAGCTACTGAGAAAGAATTTTTAGCAGTTGTGTTTGCTTGTGATAAATTCAGATCTTACATTGTTGATTCCAAGGTAATTGTTCACACCGATCATGTTGCTATTAAATATCTTATGGAAAAGAAAGATGCTAAACCTAGACTCATTAGGTGGGTTCTCTTGCTACAAGAATTTAACTTACATATCACTAATAGGAAAGGAGCTGAGAACCCCGTAGCTGATAACTTATCTAGGTTAGAAAATATTCTTCATGACCCACTACCTATTGATGATAGCTTCCCTGATGAACAACTAGCTATAATAAATGCTTCTCATAATACTCCTTGCTATGCTGACTATGCTAATTATATCATTGCTAAATTTATACCACCTAGTTTCACATACCAACAAAAGAAAAAAATTCTTCTATGACTTAAGACATTATTTTTGGGATGACCCACATCTTTATAAAGAAGGAGTAGATGGTATTATTAGACGTTGTGTACCGGAGCATGAACAGGAACAAATCCTACGGAAGTGTCACTCCTAAGCTTACGGAGGACATCATGCAGGAGATAGAACTGCTCATAAGGTATTACAATCTGGTTTTTATTGGCCAACTCTTTTCAAAGATGCCCGTAAGTTTGTCTTGTCTTGTGATGAATGTCAAAGAATAGGTAATATTGGTAAGCGTCAGGAAATGCCTATGAACTATTCACTTGTTGTTGAACCATTTGATGTTTGGGACTTTGATTATATGGGACCTTTTCCTTCCTCTAATGGGTATACACATATTTTGGTTGTTGTTGATTATGTCACTGAGTGGGTAGAAGCTATTCCAACTAGCAGTGCTGATCATAACACCTCATTAAAATGCTTAAAGAAGTTATTTTCCCGAGGTTTGGAGTCCCTATATATTTAATGACTGATGGTGGTTCACACTTTATTCATGGTGCTTTCCGTAAAATGCTTGCTAAATATGATGTCAACCATAGAATTGCATCGCCCTATCATCCTCAATCTAGTGGTCAAGTTGAACTTAGCAATAGAGAAATAAAATTAATATTACAAAAAACTGTCAATAGGCCCCGAAAGAATTGGTCTAAGAAACTTGATGATGCACTTTGGGCTTATATAATAGCTTATAAAAATCCTATGGGTATGTCTCCATATAAAATGGTTTATGGAAAAGCTTGTCATTTGCCTCTTGAGTTACAACATAAAGCATATTGGGCAATTAAAGAACTCAATTATGGTTTCAAACTTGCTGGTGAAAAGAGGTTATTTGATATTAGCTCACTAGATGAATGGAGAACCCGAGCTTATGAAAATGCCAAACTATTTAAAGAAAAAGTTAAAAGATGGCATGACAAAGGACTCCAAAAGCGGGAATTCAAAGTTGGTGAACATGTTCTATTGTACAACTCTCATTTTAGATTTTTTGCAGGAAAACTTCTTTCCAAATGGGAAGGACCATATATCATCGAAGAAGTTTATCACTCTGGAGCTATCAAGATTAATAATGCCGAAGGTACCTGTCGTGGCAGAACATGATCACCTATGGGGCCATCGGCCCCTTCGTGGTTCGGTGAGGGGGAGGGGCACGTTGCACAAAGAGCGGAGGCCGTCGAACAGCACAGCAGTGTTGACACAGGTGGTTTTTACCCAGGTTCAGGCCGTCGTGAGGCGTAAAACCCTACTCCTACTTTGGTGGATTGATGAGAGGATGGTGAAAAGCGCACGCGCTCGAGCCCGGCAAGGTCGCCTCGGGGAGTGCTGCTACGCGCGTACGAGTACACCTGGGTCCCAAATCCTATTTTAGGTTGCCATGGCCCTCCTTTTATAGACCAAAGGGGTTACCATAGTGGCAAATTAGTCTTTGTGCACTGATTAGATAGCCAACAGTGCTATCATACCTAACTCTGGCAGTTAGGATAAGGCGCATTAAATGCGCCGCTGGACGTCACGTCGTGGATGTAGCCCAGCAAGCCTTGCCCCGCTGTTTTAGCCATCTCATGTCTGTCTACTTGACACGCCTCTTGATGGGTGTCACGTGAAGATAATTTTCGTTCCAAATGGCTGCCACATGCCGAGCGACAGCCACTTAGTCACCTGAGGGTTCGACACCGCATCGATGGAGGACTTGCGTTGCGATGCGGTGGAGCGGTGGAGTCCTGGTGGGGGTGGAGGCCGCCAGCGGTCCCGGCAACCCTTGCCGGGGTAGTCTGAGACTTATCTTCGGGGTGGCCTCGACCTTACCAGGATCACCTGCCCAGCAAGGGAGGTTTCAGCTTAGTGTTATCTTGCTGCCTTGGCTTGTCTTGGTCTTCTCGATCTGGCTTGCTTCCTTGTCGCCGTGCCTGTGTACGGTCCGGGCAACACATGCAAAGGTTTGTTGCACCGACAGGAGCCCCCGGGCCTGGTCCAAATGTGTTGCCGAGCATCGTTGGGGTAGGCCCCTATCAGGTACACAGGCAGGGGTCTTGCATGGGTATTCTCTTTTTGTTGATATTTTCCTTGCTTCTCCATCAATCTGTGCTTGGGTCAGTTTCCGGTTTTTTTCGCTCACCGTGCGATGCCAAACATGGTGGGGGCCAGCCTGTTTTTATGGCCCGTGAATGACTTTATCCCACGGGGTGGTAACTGCCATTTCACTCATCCCACCAAGCTTGCTCTCCCCGCCATGTACGCCGCATGCACCGCGCGGGGTAGGTAACGGATGTGCACGGCGCATGGTAAAGCACCATGACAGGAACCCAATCCCTCTGAATTGGTGCAAGGGGCGGTCGATGGGCTCGGCCACCGTCCATAGGTCGGAAGGGTCGGACTCAGCGGAGCCCCTGGGAGTAGGTGAAGGATCAGCCCCCGGCCCCGGCTCGCCTATAAAAAGGGTGCATTAGGGGGAGTGGAGGCATCCATTCATGCACTTCTGCCTTCTTCTTCCTTGCCTCCTTCTTCGCCAAGCCGAGAGGGAGAGACCGGGGCCAAGCTCTGGTCCTCCATTCGGGAGTGATGGCCCTGGAGGCAAGCGCCACCGCTCGGGGAGTGAGTCTGGTCTGGGGCCGTGGGAGGTGCGGCGACTGTAGAAGGGGCAATCACGGCTAGCGGCGATGTGTCAGTGAACGCCACACCAACCACAATGTGGAGGGCACTGTGTTTCTTCGTGGTCGTGGAGTTCTCGCCCTCTCCACGCAAGCTCGCCGTCCAGGGAGGCGGTGTTGTCCCCGTCGCAAGTTGGCGGAGCTCGCCGACTCGTCAGCGGAGTCCTCATGGCCTCTGGCGCTCGCCCGTGGGAACGTGCTCGGGATCTTAAGTAATCCCGGCATCGCTCCTTTTGGCGGGGTCAGGGATGACGCTGAAGATGGTGGCGCCTTCCTACCCACCAAGGTGGGGAGTGGTGCTTCCTGCGCACCTGGGGCGTCGCTGCCACCGTCATTCGCTTTAGGGGAGGCGACAGGCCAAAGGCTCTGCGTCCTCCCTGAATGCCAGTGACGAGGAAAAAAATAGGAGGAGACGGAGAAGGCAGGTGGCAGGCCGTCAGGTCGGAGTACAATGGCACCGACGCCTTCGTCTCGTACTGCCGGCCAGCTGCCTCGTCTTTCCGCTCCTTCCCTCCCTCCCCGGCACCATCATCACCAGCTTCTTCGGGCGGTAGCTGGGGAGGGGATGTTCTCTTGGTGCCCTCGCCTCCTCCAGCAGTCTTCCAGCTAAGCCCCGGTAGGATCTCCCCGCCGGCGTTCATGCTGGTGTGTCCCGCTGGTCTTGGTGGCGGTGGCCAGGGCACCGCCCGATGGCTCTCCCCGTCTCCCTCCTTCGCAGCCTCACCACTCCCGACCTTGTCAGGCTGCTTCCGGTGGGCTCCGACGGGGAGAGGCTGGGCTTCTGCCCAGGCACTCCTTTTGCCCTCTTCTCCTCCCACTATAGCTCCTAAGAGGAGAGGGACAAGAAAGGGATTACAGGGCACTTATCTTTTTTCAACCTAAAACATGTAGGCATTTGCCAAATTTTAGTTTCAAATATGTAACCTCTTCTATCCATGTTTGTACTCTATAAGCTCTATACTCGTTTATCCGCATATTAATAAAAAAAGACGGTCTTGCCGGGCACTTGTGCATGTATTATATCCATGCAGAGGAGAAACGCCTCTATACTTTTAGGTAAACAAGTTTTCTCCGGCAAGCTATCCAGCCGGGCGCCTTCCGTTTGTTGCCGTGGGGCTGGGCCCGCCGGGCTCAAACTACCAAAGGGGACCGGCCCCTCGTCGAACCTTCTCCGGTAAGAGCCACTACGACCATATCGATCGAAGCATCATTCGGGTCGAAGAATGGGAGCACAAATGTTTCGAAGGTGACGAGGTTTCTCTATGCACAAGTTTCCTTCTTACTGAGATATGTATGGATGAGAGGGAACTTATCTGTTTGGCTTGCCGAGGGCTGATATGTAAGCTCGTTTCCGTTCCTTCTTTTCGGGATTGAATCCACAACAAGAGCCCTGCAGTTAGTGCATAGGGGAAACAAAGCAACATATGACCTCATCTACATGATCATGGCATGTTCATGTTATGCTATGCATGCATGCAAGTTTTTGGGGGCCCCCCAGCACTTCGTTTTATTGTCTGTGCTCAGGGTCTGTGCCTGGCTTTGTACAAAGGGTTACATGCGCATCGGCAAGGCTTGTACAAAAGGGTGGCTGCCGGGCAGGGCCCGACAGCCGCGCCTTACGGGTAGAACTTGCAAAGATGCTCAATGTTCCATGAGTTTTGCAACTGAATGCCATCTTCGGTCTCCAGACGGACTGCGCTGGGTCTGATGACTCGTACTACCCGATAAGGGCCTTCCCAATTTGGCGTCAACTTGTTTGCACCCTTGGCGGACTGAACACGCCTAACGACAAGGTCGCCTTCCTCAAGGCTCCGGGCATGAACCCTGCAGCTGTGATAGCAATGCAAGGCTTGCTGGTAGCGTGCAGCATGCGTGGCAGCCCGGAGACGGTTCTCCTCAAGGAGCACGGCATCGTCATGCCGGTGCTGCTCTTGCTCTACTTCATCGTAGGCAAATACTCGAGGTGACCCGTATATGAGTTCCGTGGGGATCACTACTTCTGCCCCATAGACTAGGGAGAAGGGAGTCTGGCCGATAGCTCGATTTGGTGTCGTACAGAGGGACCAAAGAACCACCGGCAGCTCATCAATCGAGCGTCCGCTGCACTTCCGCAGCTTGTCGAAAGTTCTTGTCTTGAGGCCCCGCAGCACTTCAGTGTTCATCCTCTCAGCTTGTCCATTCTCCTGGGATGGGCAACAGAGGCAAATGAAACCTTGCTTCTGAGGGTTTGAACGTATTGCATGAAGGCGCGGCTCGTGAATTGGGTGCCGTTGTCAGTGATGATTCTAGCGGGTACTCCGAATCGGCACACCAATCCCTTCAAGAACTTTATAGTTGATTGTGCGGTCACCTTTCTCACAGGCTCCACTTTCGGCCACTTTGTAAACTTGTCGATTGCAATGTACAAGAATTCAAAGCCCCCGGTAGCACGGAGAAAAGGGCCCAAGATGTCGAGCCCCTAGACCGAAAATGGCCATGACAAAGGAATCATCTGGAGAGCTTGAGCAGGTTGATGGATGTTCTTAGAGTGGAACTGGCAGGCTTCACATCTGGTGACTAGCTCGATTGCATTTTGGAGGGCCGTGGGCCAGTAGAAACCTTGCCGGAAAGCTTTTCCAACCAAGGCTCTTGATCCAATATGGGAGCCGCACATGCCTCTGTGTATTTCTAGCAACAGTTCCTTCCCGGCAAATGCACTTCAATTTCACGCCATTGGGCCTCCTTCTATATAGCGTGTTGT
Organism: Thinopyrum elongatum; assembly: GCA_011799875.1. Lineage (NCBI taxonomy): Eukaryota > Viridiplantae > Streptophyta > Magnoliopsida > Poales > Poaceae > Thinopyrum > Thinopyrum elongatum. The sequence continues at coordinate 176,552,254 of CM022303.1, read as the reverse complement.
CAACGAACTGATACATACTAGCCCTCCAGGCTACTTTTTCAGCTTCTTCTTGCTCTTCGGGAAGATCTCCTGATTGGAGGTAATGGACGATGTGCCGTGCCCAAGTTGGAGCGTGGGGCTCGACAACAAGGATCAACGGCACCTCCTCGTTCGTGGGAGCGCATACCTCGACCACAAGAATTGGTGGTTCGGTGGGAGAGTGCTGCTCACCAGGCGAAGTGGAGTTGGTCCCGCCAACCTCTCTGCCGGGGGCTTCGGGAAGCTCTGCCGGGAGAGGTTTGCCAGAGTCCAGTTTCTCTTCTTTCTGGCCATCATTGTTGGGGATACTGAGGGTTGAGTCAGATGGAGAACAAAAGTCCCTGGTTCCACAGGAAGCTTCTGTGCAGCGCATTTTGACAGATGATCAGCAATGCTGTTTTTCACACGTGGCACGTGCTCTGTTTGCAATCCGTCAAAACGCTCCTCCAACTTCCTCACCTCCTCGACGTATGCCTCCATCAATGGACTTTGGTAATCCTTGTTTACTTGTTGCACCACAAGCTGCGAGTCTGCATGAATGACCAACTTCTTGATTCCCAGTTCTGTTGCGATCCTGAGCCTGGCAAGGAGTCCTTCATATTCTGCAGTGTTGTTGGTAGCTTCCTCCCGAGGAAAATGCATTTGGACCACGTACTTGAGGTGCTCTCTAGTGGGTGCGACAAGGAGCACGCCAGGCCCCGCACCTTGCAGTGAGAAGGCACCATCAAAGTACATGATCCACTCTTGGGGAGCTTCCTTGTCGGGGATAACTATCTCTGTCCTCTCTTCATCTAGCATTGGTGTCCATTCCGCGATGAATTCTGCCAATTCTCTACTCTGAATGGTTGATGTGCTCTCATACCTCAGACCAAAGCTTGATAATTCCAGTGCCCACTCCACTATTCTGTCGGTGGCCTCAGGGTTCCTCAGTATGCGTTGCAAAGGGAAGCGGGTGACAACCGTGATCTTGTGGGCTTGGAAGTAGTGGCGCAGTTTCCTTGAGGCCATGATGAGGCCAAAGATCAACTTTTGCACGCCAGAGTACCTTGATCTAGCCCCCTGCAGTAGGGAGCTGACGAAGTACACTGGCCACTGCACTACTTTCTTCCTTGCCGCGACCCTGGAATTGTCTCCATTGCTCTGCTCTTCTTTCTCCTGATCCGCATCTGGCCTTGCCGGGATAGGTTCACTTCCTTCTCTGGAGAGGGCAGTAGCCACGGCTGCTCCTTCATCTACTTCCCACTGCGCCACCAATGCTGCACTAACCACTTGATTGGTTGCCGCTAGGTACAGCAGCAACGGCTCTTGTGGTTTAGGAGCGACTAAGGTGGGAACAGAGGAAAGATAGGTCTTTAAGTCTTGCAGCGCTGCTTCTGCCATCAGGGTCCACTTCATTGGCCCTGCCTTCTTCAGGATTTTGAAGAACGGCAAGGAGCGCTCGGCAGACTTGGAAATGAACCTACTCAGCGTGGCAACACATCCGGTCAGGCGCCTCACATCTTTAACTGTCTGGGGTGCTTGAATCTGTTCGACCGCCTTGATCTTGTCGGGGTTGGCCTCTATACCCCGGTGGGACACGAAGAAGCCAAGTAGCTTGCCGGAAGGAACGCCAAATACACACTTCTCTGGGTTTAGCTTCAAATTGATCTTGCGCAGATTTGCAAATGTCTCTTCCAAGTCCTGAATGAGAGTCGATTTGTCTTTGGTCTTGACTACAATGTCATCCATGTAGGCTTCAATATTCCTGTGCAATTGAGGCTCAAAGCCAATTTGCACTGCTCTTGCAAAAGTGAATCTAGCGCTCTTTAACCCGAAAGGCATCCGCACAAAGCAGTACGTGCCACACGGAGTTATGAACGTGGTCTTCTCTTCGTCCTCCTTGGACATGAAGATCTGATGGTACCCAAAGTATGCATCCAAAAAGGAAAGCAGATCACACCCTGAAGTGGAATCTACGATCTGGTCGATGCGCGGCAAGGGGAACGGGTCCTTCGGGCATGCCTTATTTAGATCCGTGAAGTCTATGCAAAGCCTCCATTTCCCGTTCGCCTTGCGCACCACCACTGGGTTTGCCAACCATGTTGGGTGCAGTACTCTTCTGACCAAACCAGCTGCTTCAAGTTTCTTGATCTCCTCGGCATGAACTGTTGCCGCTCCAAAGCTCGCTTCCGGATCTTCTATTTGATGGACCGGGCATGAGGGCAGACAGCAAGGTGGTGCTCGATTACCTCCCTGGGAACACCGAGGATGTCAGATGGTTGCCAAGCAAACACATCAACATTCGCCCGCAGGAAGGCAACGAGCGCGCTTTCCTATTTGTCGTCAAGGGTGGAGCTGATAGTGAATGTATCATCAGCGCCAACCAGCCCTGCTGGGACCTTCTTCACAGTAGGTGCAGCAACCTTGGATCTCTTGCTAGTGGAACTCTCCGGCAAGTCCTCAACAGGTGCAGCGAACTCCAGAGAGGCACACTTCCCGGATTCCTTGCCGGTATCCTTGCTAGCTTTTCTTCCTTGTTTGTTTTCCTTGGCGAGGACTACAGCTTCCACAGCCTCGGCGGTGACCGCATCTCGGTACATCTTGTCCACGCATATAATTGCGTCCTTCTTGTCCGATGGGATAGAAATAACGCCCATCAGTCCTGGCATCTTCAGGGTGTTGTAGGCATAGTGGGATGTCGCCATGAACTTTGCCAGGGCAGGTCGTCCAAGTATCCCATTGTATGGCAACGGGAGATCGACCACATCGAACACAATCTTCTCAGTCCGGTAGTTCAATTCTCCTCCAAATGTTACCGGCAGTGTGATCTTCCCCTTTGGACGACCCCTGCCGGGGTTGATCCCTCGAAACGTGCCAGTAACCTTGAGCTCTTCATCTGTTATCTGTAGCTGATACGTCTCCAACGTATCTATAAGTTTTTATTGTTCCATGCTGTTATATTATCAATCTTGGATGTTTTACAATTATTTTATAATCATTTTATATCATTTTTTGGTACTAACCTATTGACATAGTGCCCAGTGCCAGTTGCTATTTTCTGCATGTTTTTTACATCACAGGAAATCAATACCAAACAGAGTCCAAACGCAGCGAAACTTTTTGTGGATTTTTTTGGACCAGAAGACATCCAATGGGCCGGAGAAGCACCTGGGGGGTGCTCTGAGGGGAGCACAACCCACCAGGGCGCGCCTGGAGGCCCAGGCATGCCCAGGTGGGTTGTGCCCACCTCGGGGGCCTCCCGAACCGCCTCTTTGCTCTATAAATACCCCAATATTCCAGAAACCCTAGGGGAGTCGACGAAAATCAATTCCAGCCGCCGCAAGTTCCAGAACCACCAGATCCAATCTAGACACCATCACGGAGGGGTTCATCATCCTCATTGGTGCCTCTCCGATGATGCGTGAGTAGTTCATTGTAGACCTTCGGGTCCGTAGTTAGTAGCTAGATGGCTTTCTCTCTCTCGTTTGATTCTCAATACAATGGTCTCTTGGAGATCCATATGATGTAACTCTTTTTTGCGGTGTGTTTGTTGGGATCCGATGAACTTTGAGTTTATGATCAGATCTATCTTTTTATCCATGAAAGTTATTTGAGTCTTCTTTGATCTCTTATATGCATGATTGCTTATAGCCTTGTATTTCTTCTCCGATATTTGGGTTTTGTTTGGCCAACTTGATCTATTTATCTTGCAATGGGAAGAGGTGCTTTGTGATGGGTTCGATCTTACGCTGCTTGATCCCAGTGACAGAAAGGGAAACGACACGTATGTATCGTTGCCATTAAGGATAACAAGATGGGGTCTATTTCTACATAAATAGATCTTGTCTACATCATGCCATCGTTCTTATTGCATTACTCCATTTCTCCATGAACTTAATACACTAGATGCATGCTGGATAGCGGTCGATGTGTGGAGTAATAGTAGTAGATGCAGGCAGGAGTCGGTCTACTAATCTTGGACGTGATGCCTATATAATGATCATTGCCTGGATATCGTCATGAGTATTTGAAGTTCTATCAATTGCCCAACAGTAATTTGTTTCCACTGTTTGCTATTTTTCTCGAGAGAAGCCACTAGTGAAAACTATGGCCCCCGGGTCTCTTCTTTAATATATTTGCCTTCAAGATCTATTTTGCTATTCGCTCTTTTATTTATTTGCAACTTTTATTTTCAGATCTATTAATCCAAAAACCCAAAAATACCTCGCTGAATTTTATTTGCTTTTATTTGCATCTTTCAATCTACTACAATTTTATCTATCTCGTTACCCGAAAGGGATTAACAACCCCTTTAACATGTCGGGTTGCAAGTATTTGTTCTTTGTGTGCAGGAGCTGTTTACGTGGTGTTGCGTGGTTATCCTACTGGTTTGATAACCTTGGTCTCATCACTGAGGGAAATACCTACCGTCGCTGTGCTGCATCATCCCTCCCTCACTGGGGAAAAACCGACATAGTTCTAGCAGACATCAAGAGGAGTTTCTGGCGCCGTTGCCGGGGAGACATCATCAACATCAACCAGGTTCCTAATCACAAATCTCATCTCCTTGCAATTTACATTATTTGCCATTTGCCTCTCGTTTTCCTGTCCCCCACTTCACAAAAATTTGCCATTTTATTCGCCCTCTTTTTCGTTCGCCGTTTTCTTGTCAAATCTATTTTTGAGTGCAGTCATGTTTGCGTAGTCATGCTGCCTCAAAGAAAATATTATGATGTTCCCTACCCAAATATTTTGCTTGAAATTGAGAAAAGTACTAAGGAATATACGACTACACAATTTGAGCATAATAAGTATTTCACCAAAGAACTTAAGGAACACTCCGTTGTGCTAGATGCTATAACAAAACAACTTGATGATATTAGTAAAGAAGTTTGCAATCTCCAATCTAAGTATGCTTTTGCTGAAAGTTTGCTAGGTAAAATATCTGATGCACAACCTACCCTAGTAAATGAAATGGCCGCTAAACTAATCTCATTAAAGGATAAAAGTGATGAAGATCTTAAAATGATTGGTGTTTCTTCTATTGATTCCTTGTTTAGTAAAATTAAGATTGATGATAAAGGGACTGGAGAAGAGTCAACTTTAGCTAGAAGGCGTCTCGATAATTTGGAGGGTGAAAATCTTGTTGAAAATTTTGATAAAAGTGGGTTTGAAGAGGTCAAGACTTTAACTAGTGATGTGCCCACTATTTTGGATTACAAAGACTTTAATTATGATAGTTTCTCTTTGGTTGATTGTATTTCTTTGTTGCAATCCATCATAAATTCACCCCATGCCTATGAACAAAATAAAGCTTTTACTAAACATATTGTTGATGCTATGATGAAAGCTTTTGAAGAAAAGTTGGAATTAGAAGTTTCAATTCCTAGAAAACTACATGATGAATGGGAACCTACTATCAAAGTCAAGATTAAAAATTATGAGTGTTTTGCTTTATGTGACTTAGGTGCTAGTGTTTCTACAATTCCTAAATCTTTGTGTGATGTGCTTGGTCTTACCGATATTGAAGAATGCTCTTTAAATTTGCACTTGGCGGATTCTACTATTAAAAATCCTATGGGAAGAATTAATGATGTTCTTATTCTTAGAAATAGGAATTATGTGCCCATAGATTTTATTGTTCTTGATATTGATTGCAATCCGTCTTGCCCAATTATTCTTGGTAGACCGTTTTTACGTACTAATGGTGCCGTGATTGATATGAAAGAAGGCAATATTAAATTTCAATTTCCACTAAGGAAGGGTATGGAGCACTTCCCTTGGACAAGAATTAGGCCACCTTATGAATCAATCATGAGGGCATCTTATGGATCTCGAAACAAAGATGACAACACGTAGATCTTTTGTGTTATGCCTAGCTAGGGGCGTAAAACGATAGCGCTCGTTGGGAGGCAACCCAACTTGTATATTTTTGCTTTTTGGTTTTCTTGCTGTTTTCAATAAAATACCCAATTATACCTCTTATTAGATGTGTTTTTGTGGTTTAAATTAGTGTTTGTGCCAAGCAAAGCCTTTGGGTTGATTTGGGTGATAGTCGATTTGATCTTGCTGAAAAACAGAAACTTTTGCGCTCAGGAAAACAATTCTTATTTTTAAAATAAGAGTTTTTTTGAGTTGATTCTTTTTTAAGAAGATTAATAGACAAATTTCTCACACTTTCCTAATTTTTCATAATTTTTGGAGTTAAAGAAGTATTCGAAGTTTTCAGATTGCTACAGACTGTTCTGTTTTTGACAGATTCTGTTTTCTTTGCGTTGTGTGCTTGTTTTGATGATTCTATGGTTTTCTTTGAAGAGTTTTTGCAATAGAAAAGTTGGAATACAGTAGATATAATGCAAAAATAAAATATTAATTGGTTTTCAACAGTACTTAAAGTAGTGATTTGTTTTCTTATACTAACGGATCTCACGAAGGTTTTGTTGAGTTTTGTGTGATTGAAGTTTTCAAGTTTTGGGTGATATTATGATGGATGAAGGAATAAGGATTAGCAAAAGGCTAAGCTTGGGGATGCCCGAGGCACCCCAAGATAATATTCAAGAAGTATCAAGCAACTAAGCTTGGGGATGCCCCCGAGTGGCATCCCCTCTTTCTTCTAACGACCATCGGTATTTTACTTGGAGCTATATTTTTATTCGTCACATATTATGAGTTCTGCTTGGAGCGTCTTGTATGATTTGAGTCTTTGCTTGTTTTGCTTTTTATTTTAAGTCTTAAATCCTTGCTGGACACACCTTTTTGAGAGAGCCAAAAACTATGCTATGCTTGCTCCTATGCTTCACTTAAATTTTTAGAGCCCTGGAATTGCTCTAGTGCTTCACTTATATTTTTTTAGCATGGTGTGCTTTGTTATTTTTGAAGAAATGCTCTCATGCTTCACTTAGATTTATTTGGGAGTTAGTTAAATTTTGAAGAAATTCTCTCTTGCTTCACTTAGATTAATTTGAGAGAAATAAATATTATGCTCATGTTCTTCACTTATATTTGTTTGAGCTTATTAAAAGCAACATATGAAACTAGTCCCAAAGTGATAGATATCCAAGAAGGATATAATAAAAACTTTCATGAAGATCATTGGACAAAATAAACTTGGTTCTTTGTAATAGTTTTGAGATATGACGATATAATATGTGAGCCATGTTGATGAGTAATTGTGCTTTAGTAAGAATATTGGTGTTAAGGTTTGTGATTTCCTATGCAAGTACGAAAGTCAATAGTTATGCAATGAAATTATATCTTACTTATGGTGCATTATTCGGTGTTACTTATGCTTAATGCTTGCTTACGAGATTATTCATTTCTTGGTTGGGCGCTTCTCAATCATTTTGCTAGCCTTCATTTGCACCAAGTATGATCACTACTTGTGCATCCAAAACCCTTTAAACCAGTTTTGCCATATGAGTCCACTATACCTACCTATATGCGGTATTTCCGTGCCGTTCTAAGCAAATTTGTATGTGCCATCTCTAATTTTCAAAATAAATTTCTCTTTTGTGTGCTCGTACAGCTCGCGAGGCGGTGAGGGGTGGCCGATATTTTCCATGCTAGATATGTTATTCTCATGATGAGTGTTTATCCACTTGTCATTGCACGAGAGTACGGCAAAGGTATTAGGGATGCCTAGTCCCAAAATGAAAAATGAATTTACTTTATGTTGTCAAATAATAAATTCCTTGGAAAGTGTTGGTATGAAGGGCACCCGTGGATACGGCTAGCCATGGAAAGTGAAAGAAATGGTGGAAAAAGGAATAAACTTTATTTTCTGTTTGGGAACCGCCTATGATATATGGAAAGTGTGGGGAGCTCTAAGTCATTTTCGTTGGTGGGAAAAGTATGCCTCTCAAAATGTTTTTATCTCTCAATTTAAGCTTTGAGCTCGGGCACCTCTACAAATCCCTACTTCCCTCCGCGAAGGGCCTTTCTTTTACTTTATGCAATTTTTAATTTGAGTCTCCATCTTCTCTAACAAAGCACCAACTAAGGGGCACTATGATCGTACTTGAACATTGGGTGTAGCTAATATTCGAGTGTGTTTCATGAATAGATCAATGAATGAGCATGATGGGCTAGGGATAACTTGCTTTAGCGTTGATATTTTGAAAGACATGGTTGCTTGTTGATATGCTTGAGTATTTAAGTTGTCATGTCAAAACTAGACTATTGCTTTGAACCATATAAAAGTCCAAATGTCCATGCTATTAAGAAAAGAAAATGTGATGAACATGTTAGGCAGCATTCCACATCAAAAATTCTGTTTTTACCATTTACCTACTCGAGGACGAGCAGGAATTAAGCTTGGGGATGCTGATACATCTCCAACGTATCTATAATTTTTTTATTGTTCCATGCTGTTATATTATCATCCTTGGATGTTTTACAATCATTTTATAATCATTTTATATCATTTTTTGGTACTAACCTATTGACATAGTGCCCAGTGCTAGTTGCTGTTTTCTGCATGTTTTTTACATCGCAGGAAATCAATACCAAACGGAGTCCAAACGCAGTGAAACTTTTTGTGAATTTTTTTTAGACCAGAAGACATCCAGTGGGCCGGAGAAGCACCTGGGGGGTGCTCCGAGGGGAGCACAACCCACCAGGGCGCGCCTGGAGGCCCAGGCGCGCCCAGGTGGGTTGTGCCCACCTCGGGGGACCTCCCGCACCGCCTCTTTGCTCTATAAATACCCCAATATTCCAGAAACCCTAGGGGAGTCGACGAAAATGAATTCCAGCCACCGCAAGTTCCAGAACCACCAGATCCAATCTAGACACCATCACGGAGGGGTTCATCATCCTCATTGGTGCCTCTTCGATGATGCGTGAGTAGTTCATTGTAGACCTTCGGGTCCGTAGTTAGTAGCTAGATGGCTTTCTCTCTCTTGTTTGATTCTCAATACAATGGTCTCTTGGAGATCCATATGATGTAACTCTTTTTTGCGATGTGTTTGTTGGGATCCGATGAACTTTGAGTTTATGATCAGATCTATCTTTTTATCCATGAAAGTTATTTGAGTCTTCTTTGATCTCTTATATGCATGATTTCTTATAGCCTCGTATTTCTTCTCTGATATTTGGGTTTTTTTGGCCAACTTGATCTATTTATCTTGCAATGGGAAGAGGTGCTTTGTGATGGGTTCGATCTTATGGCGCTTGATCCTAGTGACAGAAAGGGAAACGACACGTATGTATCGTTGCCATTAAGAATAACAAGATGGGGTCTATTTCTACATAAATAGATCTTGTCTACATCATGTCATCGTTCTTATTGCATTACTCCATTTCTCCATGAACTTAATACACTAAATGCATGCTGGATAGCGGTCGATGTGTGGAGTAATAGTAGTAGACGCAGGCAGGAGTCGCTCTACTAATCTTGGATGTGATGCCTATATAATGATCATTGCCTGGATATCGTCATGAGTATTTGAAGTTCTATCAATTGCCCAACAGTAATTGTTTCCACCGTTTGCTATTTTTCTCGAGAGAAGCCACTAGTGAAAACTATGGCCCCGGGTCTCTTCTTTAATATATTTGCCTTCAAGATCTATTTTGCTATTCGCTCTTTTATTTATTTGCAACTTTTATTTTAAGATCTATTAATCCAAAACCCCAAAAATACCTCGCTGAATTTTATTTGCTTTTATTTGCATCTTTCAATCTACTACAATTTTATCTATCTCGTTACCCGAAAGGGATTGACAACTTCTTTAACACGTCGGGTTGCAAGTATTTGTTCTTTGTGTGCAGGAGCTGTTTACGTGGTGTTGCGTGGTTCTCCTACTGGTTCGATAACCTTGGTCTCATCACTGAGGGAAATACCTACCGTCGCTGTGCTGCATCATCCCTCCCTCTCTGGGGAAAAACCGACGTAGTTCTAGCAGACATCAGCAGCTTACTGATCACTTTGGGGGAAATCAGATTCAACCCGGCCCCGCCGTCAACCAACATCTTTGTGACCTTGAGGTTGCAGATTGTTGGTGATACCAACAACGGCAAGCACCCTACCGCAGTGGTGCTGTCAGGGTGATCCTCTTTGTCAAAGATGATGGGCGTGCGAGACCATTTGAGTGGTTTTCGTGAATCTGCCGCTGGCTCCATAGCATTGACCTCACGCGCCCATTGTTTCAGCTGGCGGTGAGAGGAGTGCAAGGATGCACCCCCGTCAATGCACAGGGCATCAGTGGCTTTCTGGAACTCTTGCTCACTGGTTTCCTCTTCATCCCCTTCATCGCTCTCGTCACCACACTCCTTCTTCTCATGGCCTTTAGCAGGTTTCCCTTGATGTTGAGGGACCTTGCCGGGGCGGCCTCCTCGGCCGCCTCGGCCCTTCCTGCCAATGCCATCTTGGTCTCTCTCCTTGTCACGCTTCTCGTACTCGGCTTTCTGCTTCTTGACGAGTTGCTCAACTTGATAACACTCTTGGAGATCATGGCCCTTGGTCCGATGGATCTTGCAGTATGACCCGTTTGCCTTCCCAGCCTTCTCGGCAGCCGCAGCTTCCCGGCAGTCAGTGCACGCGGCAACTTCCTTGCCGGGGCCTTCGGTCTTGGCCTTCTTGCCGGTACTAGGAGTGCTTGATCCTTCAACAGCCAGCACTGCTTTCTCCTTGCACTTCTTGTTGCGTTTCTTGTTCTTCTTCTTCTGGTTGGCAGCATCGTCATCATCTTCTAAGTCAACGTCGATGCCATCCTCTTCTCCGGGGAGTCGCCTCCCTTCCTCTGTCTTGGCACACTTATCCGCCAAAGTGTACAGCTCGTTCACAGTCTTGGGCAACTGAACATTCATCTTGGAACGTATCCTCCAGTTGCGCACGTTGGACTGGAACGCGGCAATCACAGCTACCGGGTGGATGTCTGGAATGTTTCTGTGCACCCAGCTAAACCTCTGCATGTACTTCCGCAAGCTTTCCCCTTCCTTTTGTGGAAGGAGCTGCAGATCACTAGGCCGCCCTGGTTCCTGATGGCCGCTCGTGAAGGCGCCAACAAACTCATGGAACAGGTCAGCCCATGATGAGATGGAGTTCTCCGGGAGGTGCATCTGCCATGACCTCACATTTGGCTTGAATGCCAAAGGGAAGTAATTGGCAAACACCTTCTCATCCCTTCCTCCGGCAGCTTGAACCGCAATGGTGTGGATGCTTAAGAACTTTGCCGGGTTCAACCTTCCATCATACTTCTCTGGTATCTCTGGCTTGAAAACGCGGGTAGATGGCCAATGGACTTGCGGCAGCTCGCGAGTGAAGGCGGGGCACCCAACCTCGAAAGGTAGGTACCCGCCCTCACTGGGCGTGGGTTCGTCAACGTCAGGGCCATTGCGCCTGTCGGATTGGCGGTGGGTTTCGCGGCGTCGTTCTATAGTGACACGCGCGTCTTCCCTCCGTCGATCCTCCAGGACCTGCCACTGATCTTGACAGACTCGAGGGTCAGACAAGGCCATCAACACCTCGTCGGGCTCCCGGTTGCGTGGTTCTGGCTGTGGTCCTTGTGCTAGCCATCGCGGAGGGGACTGTACTGTCGGAGTGGCCCCCTCAGCATGGTCAGTAGCTCGGGCCGTGGCTGTTGCTTGCGGGAGCCGTGGCAGACCTGCCCGCTGCGATCCCCCTGCTTCAGCGAAACCGATCAAGCTCTGGATGGTAGCTCTCCACTCATCCATCTGATCAGCTGCTGGTGGGAACCTCAGCTAGAGTTGGGCTCGCGCCATGGCTTCCGAAGCAGTGCTTGGCATAGACGACGACGCAGACCTTGACGTCGCTCGGCTCCTGCCCATACCAGCGGCGACGGCGCCGCGCTCACGTTGTCGTGCGCCGGCTGCCATGGTGGTACGGTGGCGAGAAGGGTGCGCCTGGCGGCGGATAGCCCCGTTCGGCACTTCGTCTTGGTCACCCCGCCCCGGGGGAGGTGCTTGCCCCGCTGTCACACCTGTTACAGGGGCAACCAGGGGGCTGCGGTTCGCACCGGAGCGAGTGTTGTCGTCGTGGCTGCATTCCTCGGCATGGTGGGGAGGTGGAGATTGAGCGTTCCCCCCGCCGGTGTGCTGTGGAGCATGGCCATCGGAATGCTGTTGTTGTCGCCCTTCTCTGGCGTTTTCTGCTCTTGCTTCGGCCGCGGGGGAAATGATGACAGCGCTGCCTGCGCCGGTCATGTTCCCTGCGGCGTCTGCATCCCACGCCGCCGCCACAGCCCCCACAGCTTCGGCGGCCGCAAGCAAGGGGGCCTTCGAGGTGGAAGGATGAGCAGTCGTGCCGGACTTCTTCTTGGGCGCCGTGGATGATGAAGTCGTTGATGAAGATGACGCGCTGTCTTCGACCTCGGGTTCTCACAAGCGCTCCCCCTACCTGGCCCGCCAAAGATGTCGTGGCAGAACACAATCACCTATGGGGCCATCGGCCCCTTCGTGGTTTGGTGAGGGGGAGGGGCACGTTGCACAAAGAGCGGAGGCCGTCGAATAGCACGGCAGTGGTGACACAGGTGGTTTTTACCCAGGTTCGGGCCGCCGTGAGGCATAAAACCCTACTCCTACTTTGGTGGATTGATGAGAGGACGGTGAAAAGCGCATGCGCTCGAGCCCGGCAAGGTCGCCTCGGGGAGTGCTGCTACGCGCGTACGAGTACACCAGGGTCCCAAATCCTATTTTAGGTTGCCATGGCCCTCCTTTTATAGACCAAAGGGGTTACCATAGTGGCAAATCAGTCTTTGTGCACTGATTAGATAGACAACAGTGCTATCATACCTAACTCTGGCAGTTAGGACAAGGCACATTAAATGCGTCGCTGGACGTCACGTCGTGGATGTAGCCCGGCAAGCCTTGCCGCAATGTTTTAGCCATCTCACACCTGTCTGCTTGACACGCCTCTGGATGGGTGTCACATGAAGATAATTTTCCTTCCAAATGGCTGCCACGTGCTGAGTGACAGCCACTTAGTCACCTGAGGGTTCGACACCGCATCGATGGAGGACTTGCATTGCGATGCGGTGGAGCGGTGGAGTCCTTGTGGGGGTGCAAGCCGCCAGCGGTCCCGGCAACCCTTGCCGGGGTAGTCTAAGACTTATCTTCGGGGTGGCCTCAACCTTACCAGGCTCGCCTACCCAGCAAGGGAGGTTTCTCCTTAGTGTTATCTTGCTGCCTTGGCTTGTCTTGGTCTTCTTGATCTGGCTTGCTTCCTTACCGTCGTGCCTATGTACGGTCCGGGCAACACACGCGAAGGTTTGTTGCACCGACAGTACCAACCCGAAGGTAGTCAATGGATAAAGAATTAAACACTATATTTCAGGTACGCCTATTAATGTTGAAACTAACATTATCCAAACCATGACACCGGAGGAACACATAAAAGAAACCTTCCAGAACACTCCAGAACCTTGAAAAGGAAGAGGTATGTGATACGGTAAGTAAACGGACTCCGAAAAATCCGCAAAAATATTTTCTCTCAGTTTTGGAATATTAGAAAAAATAGAAAAATAAGAAACAACCGGGAAGGCAACCCAGGTGCCCACAAGACACCAAGGTGCGCCTGCCCCACCTAGCACGCCCTGGTGGGTGGTGGGCCCCTTGGTCACCTTCCCAACTCCGTTTTCCTTTTGTATGCTTGTTTCCCAAGATAAAAAATCTTTATATATACCCCCGGATGATTTGACCTCCGTATCATGGAGAAATCCTCTGTTCTTGTTTCGTGTTGTTTTTCTGTCAGATCTAGATCGCCATGGCCGCACCAAGCTCCTCCAAAGACAAGTTCTTCCAGAGGGTAATCAATCCCTACTTGTCGGAGGTGATGAAGCACCCTCAAGCCATTGAGATGCGTGAGGGGGTGCTCCACATCCGGGATGTTCAAGGGCCCAAGAAGATGGGAAGCATGGAGGCCAGGCTCGAGGCTGTGGAGCAGGAGATCTTCAAGTGCCAAGGGATGGTGGAGCGTGGACTCAGTGCCAATCACCTCATGATCACAGAATTCACCCGTGATCGCAAGGTGGATGGCCGATCTATGAAGGACATCGTCTTCACCTTCAACGAAAAAAATAATTTTCTGCAAAGCCAAATCTATGATCTTCAAAATCAAGTCTTTGAGTATGAGGCAAGATTTAAAGGTATGAGTTTAGCTGCCAGTTGCAGGACTCGGGAGACTCGTGCTTCCTCTTTTGATGGTGAGCCGCTGCCATGGAAGCCGGAGGATAAGTTTTCTACCACCTCATCACCACCACCATCTTCCCCACCAAAGAAGGAGACTTGAGTACACGGGTATGGGCACTCCCCTTGGCTTGTGCCAAGATTGGGGGAGATGCCCCGGTATCATATCACCATCACTTTTATTACCTTTACCTATCTTAGTTCGATCCTTAGTTATTTCATGATTTAGTTGAATAAAAGTTTAGTATGATCTATTTTCGAGTGCTAGTTTCGTGATCTATCTATCTGTGTAATTGAGTGAGAGTTATATAATAAAGTTTAGTTTGAGTTTTTGCTTCTTTACTTCTGTGTTTCAATCAAAAGAAAAGAAAATAATGAAAAAGATCATATGCTAATCTTATGGTAAGTAATGACACCACATAAGGAAAAGTATAAGTGGTAAAATTTATTGAAAGTTGACAAACATAGCATTGGTCAATGATGCAACTCATGAAAGAATTAATAAGGGAAGAGAAGATTCACATCCAAATATACTATCTTGGACATCTTTTATGATTGTGAGCCCCCATTAAATATTTTATGCCAACTTGTTGATGTTGGACAAGGAAGACTGATTTATGTTTGTTCATATTCACATAGAAGTTATAGTTGTCATCGGTGCAAAAAGGCAATAAAAATTGCTTCTAAATGTGTTTGATCCTTTAGTGTAAGAGAAATTAAGAATTGTACGAACTTGTGATGGCAAAGTAATAAAAGCGACGGACTGCATAATAAAGGTTGCTATCATAAGGGGCAATATAACATGATGTTCTTTTGCGTTAAGAGATTGTGCATACAAAGCCAAAAAGCGCATGACAACCTCTGCTTCCCTCTGTGAAGGGCCTATCTTTTACTTTATGTATTTACTTTTTATGCGAGAGTCAAAGTATTTTCCCCTATTCCTTTTATTTTCTCTTTAGCAAGCATCATGTGGTGGGGAAAGATCTAGGCACATATATCTAGTTGGATATGAGTGAGCATGAGTTATTATTGTTGACATCGCCCTTGAGGTGAATAAGTTGGGAGGCGAAACTATAAGCCCCTATCTTTCTATGTGTACGATTGAAACTTTTTGTTCATATGTATGTTGTGAGTGTTAGCAATCATAGAAGACTAAATGATGGTTGAGTATGTGGACTTGCCAAAAGGCTTCGATACGAGACCCTTCCTGAAAATATGATGAACTGTAGTTGCAAAGTTGACTAAGAATATAGTTTGTTGGTTTTCAATAAAGTTTATGCTTTCTACTTCGATGTTGTGATGAATTGTTACTTGTTCATAAGAAGCTATATGATAAAGTTCTTTGATAAAGTTTTTGCTGTTATAATAATAAGCATGATGCTACTATGTTCGTTTGTTTTTATCGACACCTCTCTCTCTAAGCATGTAGACATGATTTTCGATATCGGTTTTCGCTTGAGGACAAGCGAGGTCTAAGCTTGGGGGAGTTGATACGTCCATTTTGCATCATGTTTTCCTACTGTTATTTATAATGTTTTTATGCATAATAACACTTTATGGAGTAATTTTGATGCCTTTTCTTTCATAATATGCAAGGTTTACACAAAGAGGGGGAATACCGGCAGCTGGAATTCTGGACCTGAAAAAGCTATGTCAAATATACCTATTCTGCACATCTCCAAATGAGCTGAAATTTTACAAAGAATTATTTTGGAATATATAATAAATATTGGAGAGAAGAGCTACCAGAGGGGGGCTGCCAAGTGCCCACGAGACACCATAGCGCGCCAGCCCCTCCAGGCGCGCCCTGGTGGGTGGTGGGCAGCCTGGCCCACCTCCGGTGCCCATCTTCTGGTATATAAGGTCTTTTGACCTAGAAAAAATAAGGGGAGGACTTTCGGGACGGAGCACCGCCGTCTCAAGGCGGAACTTGGGCAGGAGCACTTTTGCCCTCAAGCGGAGCGATTCTGCCGGGGGAACTTCCCTCCCGGAGGGGGAAATCGAAGCCATCGTCATCACCAACAACCCGCTCATCTTTGGGAGGCCAATCTCCATCAACATCTTCAACAGCACCATCTCATCTCAAACCCTAGTTCATCTCTTGTGTTCAATCTTTGTACCGGAACATCATATTGGTACTTGTGGGTGACTAGTAGTGTTGATTACATCTTGTAGTTGATGCTATATGGTTTATTTGGTCGAAGATTATATGTTATGCTATTTAATATCCCTCTGATCTTGAGCATGAATATTATTTGTGAGTATTTACCTTTGTTCTTGAGGCCATGGGAGAAGTCATGTTGCAAGTAATCATGTGAATTTGATATGTGTTCGATATTTCGATGATATGTATGTTGTGATTCCCTTAGTGGTGTTATGTGAACGCCGACTACATGAAACTTCACCATCGTTTGGGCCTAAGGGAATGCATTGTGGAGTAGTTATTAGATGATGGGTTGCTAGAGTGACAGAAGCTTAAACCCTAGTTTATACGCTATCTCGTAAGGGGTTGATTTGGATCCATATGCTTAATGCTATGGTTAGATTTTATCTTAATACTTCTTTCATAGTTGCGGATGCTTGCGAGGGGGTTAATCATAAGTGGGAGGCTTGTTCAAGTAAGAACAGCACCCAAGCACCGGTCCACCCACATATCAAATTATCAAAGTAGTGAACACGAATTAAACAAACATGATGAAAGTGGCTAGATGAAATTCTCGTGTGCCCTCAAGAATGCTTTGCTTATTATCTGAGACCGTTTCGGCCTGTCCTTTGCTACAAAAAGGATTGGGCTACCTTGATGCACTTTATTTACCATTACCGTTACTTGCTTGTTACAAATTATCTTGCTATCAAACTACATGCTACCAACAATTTCAGTGCTTGCAGAAATTACCTTGCTGAAAACCACTTATCATTTCCTTCTCCACCTCGTTGGGTTCGACACTCTTACTTATCGAAAGGACTACGATTGATCCCCTATACTTGTGGGTCATCATTGAATAATAGGTGCAGAAGTTAAGGCTTTATTAAGTGTTTCAAAGGCTTCTACACAATCATCATCAAAAACAAATATGGAACATCCTTTTGCAAGAGATTAGTAAGAGCATAACATGATCAAGAGAAAACCAAGAGACTTCTCTAAAATTTCTAGGCCTCTTACTAATCTCTTGCAAAAGGATGTTCCATATTTGTTTTTGATGATGATTGTGTAGAAGCCTTTGAAACACTTAATAAAGCCTTAACTTCTGCACCTATTATTCAATGATGACCCACAAGTATAGGGGATCGATCATAGTCCTTTCGATAAGTAAGAGTGTTGAACCCAACGAGGAGCAGAAGGAAATGACAAGTGGTTTTCAGCAAGGTAATTTCTGCAAGCACTAAAATTGTTGGTAACAGGTAGTTTGATAGCAAGATAATTTGTAACGAGAAAGTAATGGTAATGGTAACAAAAGTGCAGCAAGGTAGCCCAATCCTTTTTGTAGCAAAGGATAGGCCGGAACGGTTGCTTATAATAATCAAAGCATTCTTGAGGGAACACGGGAATTTCATCTAGTCACTTTCATCATGCTGGTTTGATTCACGTTCGCTTGTTTGATAATTTGATATGTGGATGGACCGGTGCTTGGGTGCTATTATTACTTTAACAATCCTCCACCTTATGATTAACCCCCCTCGCAAGCATCCGCAACTACGAAAGAATAATTAAGATAAAATCTAACCATAGCATTAAACATATGGATCCAAATCAGCCCCTTACAAAATAGAGCATAAACTAGGGTTTAAGCTTCTGTCACTGTAGCAACCCATCACCTAATAACTACTCCACAATGAAGTGTCATGTAGTCGACGTTCACATAACACCACTAAGGGAATCACAACATACACATCATCAAAATATTGAACGAATATAGAATTCACATGATTACTTGCAATATGATTTCTCCCGTGGCCTCAAGAACAAGGGAAACTACTCACAAATAATATTCATGCTCAAGATCAGAGGAGTAATAAATATCATAATGGATCTGAACATATAATCTTCCACATAATAAACCGGCTAGCATCAACTACAAGGTGTAATCAACATTACTAGTCACCCACAGGTACCAATCTGAGGTTTTGATATGAAGATTGAACACAAGAGATGAACTAGGGTTTGAGATGAGATGGTGTTGTTGAAGATGTTGATGAAGATTGGCCTCCCAAAGATGAGAGGGTTGTTGGTGATGACGATGGCTTTGATTTCCCCCTCCGAAAGGGAAGTTCCCTCGGCGGAATCGCTCCACCGGAGGGCAAAAGTGCTCCTACCCAAGTTCCGCCTCGAGTAGGTGGCGCTCCGTCCCGAAAGTCCTCTCCTTATTTTTTTTTCTAGGTCAAAAGACCTTATGTACCAGAAGATGGGCACCGGAGGTGGGCCGAGGAGCCCACTACCCACTAGGGCGCGCCTGGAGGGGGTGGCTGATACGTCTCCAACGTATCTATAATTTATGAAGTATTCATGCCATGTTTACAACAATTTTATATGGTTTTGGTATGATTTGAATGGAACTAACCCGGACTGACACTGTTTTCAGCAGAACTACCGTGCTGTTGTTTTTTCTGCAAAAATCAAAGTTCTCCAAATGCAGCAGCTTTTTGACAAATTTTTTTGGAAGAAAAGAGGCACTAGAAGCTTCGTGGGAGGGCCAAAAGAGCCACGAGGGCCCCACAAGGCATGAGGGCGTGCCAGGTGGGGTTGGCTCGCCCTGGTACCTTGTGGGCTACTCGTGGCCCATCTTCGCGTGATTCCAACACTGAAAAATCCTATAAATACAGAAACCCCCAGAAATAACCCTAGATCAGAAGTTTCGCCGCCGCAAGCCTCTGTAGCCACGAAAAACCAATCTAGACCCTGTTCCGGCACCCTGCCGGAGGGGGAAATCATCACCGGTGACCATCTTCATCATCCCGGCGGCCACCATGATGAGGAGGGAGTAGTCCACCCTCGGGGCTGAGGGTTTGTACCAGTAGCCATGTGTTTAATCTCTCTCTCTCTCGTGTTCTTGAGTTGGCACGATCTTGATGTGTCGCGAGCTTTGTTAATATAGTTGGATCATATGGCGTTTTCCCCTCTCTATCTTGTTGGGATGAATTGAGTTTTCCCTTTGAGATTTCACTTTTATCGGATTGAATATTTTTATGGATTTGAGAGCACTTGATCTATGTCTTGGCACTCAACTCACGGATTCCCGATGTGACATTGGGGTAATCTATGCATAGGGGTTGATGCACGTTTTTGTCCTTGTTTCTCCGGTAGAAATCTTGGGCCACTCTTTGAGGTTCTTTGTGTTGGATTGAGTATTATGAATCTGAAATTGTTTGATGCATATCGTATAATCAACTCACGGATACTCGTGGTGACATTGGAGTATCTAGGTGACATTAGAGTTGGTTGATGTGTATCATATGATGTTATTTTAGTACGAACTCTTGGGCTGTTTGTGACACTTATAGGGATAGCTTGATAGATCGATCGGAAAGGATAACTTTGAGGTGGTTTCGTACCCTACAAACAATTTCGTCTTATGCTCTCCGCTAGATAAGAACTTTGGAGTGATTCTTCATCACACGTTGAGGGATGGTTATATGATCCAATTATATTAGCATTGTTGAGAGATTGCACTAGCGAAAGTATGAACCCTAGGCCTCATTTTCAAGCATTGCAATACCGTTTGTGCTCAGTTTTGTTACTTGCTACCTTGCTGTTTCTTACTGTTACTATTACAAAAATCAATATCTACTATCATTACTACACTTGTATCACCATCTCTTCGCCGAACTAGTGCACCTATACAATTTACCATTGTATTTGGTGTGTTGGGACACAAGAGACTCTTTGTTATTTGGTTGCAGGGTTGTTTGAGAGAGACCATCTTCATCCTACGCCTCCCACGGATTGATAAACCTTAGGTCATCCACTTGAGGGAAAATTGCTACTGTCCTACAAAACTCTGCGCTTGAAAGCCCAACACGAGTCTACAAGAATAAAGTTGCATAGTAGACATCAAGCTCTTTTCTGGCGCCGTTGCCGGGGAGGTGAGTGCTTGAAGGTATATCTTTAGATCTTGCAATTGAATCTTTTTGTTTCTTGTTTTATCACTAGTTTGGTTTATAAAAGAAAACTACAAAAAATGGAATTGAGGTGGCCTCATATTATTCGTCTTTATCATGTCTTTCTTGAAAATGATGGAAAGGAAAATTGTGCTCAATTGATAGAAGAAGAATTCAATAAAATGTTTGGCATAAATGATGAGCATGATTGCAATTTTGTTAGTATGAATTCTATGAATATCCAAAATACTAATGATGATTGCACCAGTCATGATAAAAATGTTTCTTATAAGCATGTCAATTTTTGTGGAGTGCATAAAGTTTGTGAAGACGTGCCTTATAAGGATGATAGATTTTGTAAGAAGCATAAACATGATAGAACCAAAAAAATTCTAAAAGTGATAGATGAATTTGCTACAAAATCATGTTCTCTTTGTCCTATTACTTGTGAACTTTGCAATAAGGTTGGTCATCTTAATTTCCAATTCAAACTTTTTCATGATCGAATCATGGCTAAATATTGTAATGACTTGATCACCCTTGAACTTTATAATGAGCTTTCTCTATTTTTTGGGAGTGAAGAATTGACACATAAAAATAGTTGGTTTGAAGTATTCATTCTCACAGACGACATTGAAACTAATCTAAAAGATATCTATATGTTTTGCATGGTAAATTGCAATGAGAATGCTTATATTGTCAACAATAGAAAGATGGGAAAACCAATAGAATATAATAGGAATACTAATGAGAGGGTAAAGATTTCCACTTTCCCTCCTATTGTCTCTCATGATGAAACAGGTGACGAGAAGGAGCTCCCTATTCAACCAATCTCTTCAATAAGAAGCTCGGAAAGATTAATTAAACCCACACATGATGTGGTGAAGAAGAAGAAAATAAGAAAGAGTAGAGGTAAAAAGGTATCTCTCCCAAATAATGTTGCTCCAATTATTGTTGTGTCTCATGAAAATGAATCAAAAATAATTGTGGAAGATGATGCACTTGATGATGATTTTGTTATGCCTATTGCTTGTTGTGATGATTATGATTGGGAACATAATGATACTTCTTATAATCTTGAAAATCTTTTTGGCACCAACTTGGGAAATTATGATGATAAGAATTTTTATACTATTGGTGTTATTCATACTATTAATGATGAGAGTGATTATGCTTATGATATGCCAAGCCACAAGCTTGGGGATGCTATGTTTGATGAGAATGACATGTTTGAGAATTTATTTGTTGCAATTAATGTTTGTCCCAAGCTTGGGGATTCTATGCTTAATGAAGATGATCTTTTTAGTCTCCCTACTTTGAATGATCAAATTTGTTATGATGATTGCATGCCTCCTATTTATGATGATTGCAATATTTATGAAAGTGGGTTTGGAAGAGTGTCAACTTTAGATAATATTTATCCCACTATTTTGGAGGGTGTTGAATCTTATTATAATGGCAAAAGTGGATTTGGAGAGGTCATGACTTTATTTAGTAATGATTCCACTATTCCGGAAGAGGTCTCAATTGACTATGATGAGAACAAAGTTGCTACTTATGATGATTATTGTGATGATACTTATGTTATAAAAAGTAGTGATAATTATTGCCATAATTTTGAATAATTTTTATGAACATTACTCTTTTAATGTGGAAAGAGTTTATAGTATTCGAGTTTCATATGATACTCCTACTATTATGAATGAGAAGAAATTTACTTATGTGGAGAGTAATAAAAATTCTATGCTTGTGGATCATGAAAAGAATGCTTTATGTGATAGTTAAATTGTTGAATTCATTCATGATGCTACTGAAAATTACTATGAGGGAGGAACTTATGCTTTTACATATCTCAATAATATCAAGTTTCCTCTCTATGTGTTGAAAATCTTGAAGTTTTGCTTGTTTGGCCTTCCTATGCTAGTTGATTCTTGTTCCCATAAGTTGTTTGATCACAAAACCCCTATGCATAGGAAGTGTGGTAGGCTTAAATGTGCTATTCATATGCTTCATGATGCTCCCGTTATGTTTCAATTCTTATCTTTTATGTGAGCATCATTGAAATCATCATGCCTAGCTAAAAAGGCATTAAAGAAAAGCGCTTGTTGGGAGACAACCCAACATTTACCCCTACTGTTTTTGTGTGTTCAAATG
The DNA here is from genome assembly GCA_011799875.1 of Thinopyrum elongatum. NCBI lineage: Eukaryota > Viridiplantae > Streptophyta > Magnoliopsida > Poales > Poaceae > Thinopyrum > Thinopyrum elongatum. The sequence goes on along the minus strand of CM022303.1, from coordinate 176,529,868 downwards.
ATTAAGCTACTGTAGTAATCATGTTTTATAGCTTTTGTTTCAATAAAGTGCCAAGTAAAGCCTTTGGGATAGTGTGGATGATAGTTGACTTGATTCTGTGCAAAAACAGAAACTTTTGCACCCAGTAACAGAATTGTTTAAAATTATTGGAGGATCAAAAAATTCTGAAATTTTTACATATGATTGATATACAAATATCCTACCCTTTCCTATTTTTTCAGAAGTTTTGGAGTTACATAAGTATAGTCATTATTCAGATCTTTAGAGACTATTCTATTTTTGACAGATTTTGTTTGCAATGCATAGTTTGCTTGTTTTATGGTTTATATGGCTTATATTGCTTAATATAAATTGTGGAAAGTATATAGTAAAGTAGGCATTATGTGGAAGAAATTATTAATCTTGTCTTTGACAGTACCCAAGTGAATGATTTGTTTTACTATGCTAACCCATCTCACAAAATTCCGTTAAGTTTTGTGTGATTGAAGTTTTCAAGTTTTGGGTGAGATATCGATATGAGGAGAATAAGGAGTGACAATACCATAAGATTGGGGATTACCAAGGCACCCCAAGGTAATATTCAAGGAATATCCAAGCAACTAAGCTTGGGGATGCCCTGGAAGGCATCCCCTCTTTCGTCTCCAACATTATCGGTAACCTTACTTGGGGCTATATTTTTATTCGTCACAAGATATGAGTTTGCTTGGAGCGTCATTTTATTTTATTAGGATTTGCTTGCTGCTATTTAGATTAATGTTTTTCATCTTTTATTTCAATAAAAATGTCAAGCATAGCCTTTACCATTCTTATTTTGCAAGTCTATATGTTGTTGTTTGAAAACAGAAAGTTGGTTGTTATGTTTTGAATATTTATAAATAGTCAGAACATGATCAAATCTTGAAATTTTACACGGTTAACTATGAAAAAATTTCTACAGTGTGATAATTTTTTAGAATTTTTGGAGTTAGGGAAGTATGAGTATAATTGCACTCTTTACAGAATGTCCTGTTTAGATAGATTGTTGTTATGTTTGCATATGTTTGCTTGTTTAATGATTCTATTTGAGGATAGGAGTATTAAATATGCAGAGGCATTTAGTATGCAATGTTAAATAATAATTTTAGTGATTTGCTACAGTGATAAGGTTATGCATTGGTTTATACTAACTTATCTCACGAGTTCTTGTTGAGTTTTGTGTGGATGAAGTTTTTTGGGATTTAGGGAAACCGTGATATAAAAGGAATCAAGGAGACACAAAAGCTCAAGCTTGGGGATTCCCAAGGCATCCCAAGATAATATTCCAAGAAGTCTCAAGCATCTAAGCTTGGTGATGCCTACCACCTTTCTTCATCAACAATTATCGGTTAGTATCGGTTGAGCCTAAGTTTTTGCTTCTTCACAGGAGTTGTGATATTCTTGGAATACCATTTTATTTTGTTTTTCTTGCTATTTTAATAAAATACTTAGATCTGAAAGTTTTTAAATGGGAGAGAGTCCTCACATAGCTACCTATTTACTTAACTACTCACTTGTTCTTCACTTATATCTTCTTGGAGTAGTTTGTCGAACACTCTCATGCTTCACTTATATTATTTTAAGAGTTCATAATAGTGATGAAAATTTGCACAAGCTATGAAATTGGTCCTAATATGATGAATATCCAAGAAGGATATAATAAAAACTTTCATATAGATCATTGGATATGATAAGTTTGATTCCTTGCAATAGTTTTGCGATATGGAGATAATAATATGTGAGTCATGTTGGTGAGTAATTATGCCTTAGTAAGAATATTGGTGTTAAGGTTTGTGATTCCCTATGCAAGCACGAAAGTCAATAGTTATGCAATGAAGTTATATCCTACTTGTGGTGCATTATTCGGTGTTAGTTATGTTCAATGCTCGTTTATGATTGTTTTCGTTTCTTGGTTGGTTGCTTCTCAATCTATTTGCTAGCCTTTCCTTGTACTAAGCGGGAATACTGCTTGTGCATCCAAAATCCTAAACCAAGTTGTGCCAAATGAGTCCATCATATCTACCTATATGCGGTATTTCCATGCCGTTCCAAGTAAATTTGTATGTGCCAACTCTAATTTTCAAAATGAATTTCTTTTTGTGTGCCCATACAGCTCATGAAGCGGCAGGGGGTGGCCGATATTTTCCATGCTAGGTATGTTATTCTCAATATGAGTGTTTATTCACTTGTCATTGCACGAGATTGTGGCAGGTAATAGGGATGCCTAGTCCCGAAATGAAAAAAAATTACTTTATGTTGTCAAATAATAAATTCCTTGGAAAGTGTTGGTATGGAAGGCACCCGTGGATACAGCTAGCCATGGATTGTGAAAGAATGGTGGAAAAAGGAATAAACTTTATTTTATGTTTGGGAACCGCCTATGATTTACCTAGAATGGAAGATATTGGGAATTCTCGGTCATTTTCCTTGACAGGAAAAGCATGCCTCTCAAAACAATTTTTATCTCTCAATTTAAGCTTTGAGCTCTGGCACCTCTACAAATCTCGGCTTCCCTCTGCGAAGGGCCTATCTATTTACCTTTATGCAATTTTTATTTTTATTTGAGTCTCCATCTTCTCTTATAAAGCACCAATTAGGGCGAAAGTACTCATGTGAGCACGAGCTACAGTGCTCTCGGTATCTGTACCGCGAGTTCCTCGCTTGATCAGCGCAGCAGAAAGTATAGGTCCAGACATAACTTACGTTTTTGATTTCCTTTTATGGCCCATGGCCCACAACTCAGATGCTGGCCCTGTTACCCCTTCAGCTATCGTTGACATGGATCAGATGGATATGAACGTTCTGGGTCGTATGGTCGTAGATTTTGTACTAACCGGTGAAGCTGCAAATCATCCCCAACACTTCTCATCTGCTTCGTAGTCTTGTGGATCCAATCCCCCCCCCAACACACACACACACACAAAGATCGACCTTCCAATCAACTAGAGACAGTGCCACAAATCCATTCCTTTTCTCAAGCATGTCTGCATCGTCGTCGTCCGTCGGCTAGGAGTAGATTCCGCTGCTCATCCCTTGCCCTGACTGCGGCGGCTGGATTGCTAGTGGGGGAGCGAACGCTGGCCATCGTTTCTACAAGTGCGCGAATAAAGATGTAAGATTCACACCACCCAGAGCATGTTCATTACTGTTAGATTCTTACCCGCTCCCTAATCTTGTATTCTACCTTTTGTAGGCTGGACTATGTGGATACATGAGATCCAACGAGGAGTACCTTGCTCAGCTCAACGCCTCAACTTCCATTGGGCACGGAGCAGCAGCCAGCCCGCGTCCACACCTAGCCAGGATCTTACCTGAACTGTAGAGCTCGTCCAGAACTCCAGATGAACTAATCAAGCACTTGATTCATGCAGGAGAGCAGACACGCAATGTTTGAGCTGAGGCACAAGTTAGGGTCATGCTCGGTTCAATCAGGCAGGCTCATCTGTGGACGTGTCGCGTCTTCTTGTGATATTAGTCTGTCGGGCTGCTATATTTAGTTTGTGTGTGAGTGATTGTGATCACTCTGAAACTCCATGAATTAAGTAAGACATTTGAACTACTGGATGTTGTGTGACTGAATTAATGTGCATGTGTAATTCAGTTTGGTTTGGCTATTACATGAGTTGTTCGCTGAATGGTCCTAGTTGCAATGGTAGGTGCCCCAGCTTAAGGTAAAGTTGTTTTATCTATGAACGGTTTTAGTTGGCTCTCAAGTTTGTTGGTCACCACATTCGTGAAACATATGAAAAAAACATCTAGCGGTGATAAAATGATCAAGGTCAGACATAGGGGTGCAAAATAGCAGTGTTCAGTTCATTCGCCTTGGGTTGGGAATCAGATTATGGTTGGCAGAGGATATCGAGAACAAGCATTTTGTAGTGATGCCATTTCATAACCAGGGGTTGGGCATAAGGTGTTCTAAATTGTCGGTGCGTTTGGTAGATCATATACTGAGTGACAGATAGGTTAGACGAATGTCTCTGGGGTCGAAAGACTGAGATTTTATGTTCAGCAATGGCATCGAATCTCCTCGTGCAAGCATAAGCATTGTTGTAAAATCAAAGTAAACTGGAGGCTCATTAGACATAGAACTAAACCTTGCACTAAGGAAGGCATGGATAAAACAGAGGATGATTTTCCAACCTTAGATGATATAACAGAATGATCATGCCGGCACACATAGGAGATTGTACCACAGCCAGGACACTTTATTAATACAAAAGGGATAGGTTTTGCCTCCATGTTGATTACTAGTACATCTGCTCATCACAAAAGACCATAGGGGGCCACATGTTGGATACAGTAGATTAGGCTGCAGACACATCTTGCCGTAGCGTGTCATGGATATAGGATGAAGCAAACTAAACCAAGATGATAGATAGCTTGGTGTGGCGATGTTTCAGTCGGTGTCAAACGTAGAGTCTGATGGGGCAAGAACATGCCAGAGTGCATCGCGTGCAAGCGATGAGAAATTGCTCTGAAGCTTCATGCACTCATGTAGGGCTTCCCGCTTTGATTTTGCTATGTTGTGTTGTGTAATGATGGCGAGGATTACTAGTAAGCATAAAATTTAAGCAGGTGCATATTGCACGATCAAATAAAGCATGGTGGGGGATGGGAGGGGGCATGGTTACCTTACTAATAGGCAGCTTAAACTTCTCCCCATTGAACTGTCAGACAATGTGGACGACGCAAGCACCAGTTTCATCTCTGGATAGAATAAAGGACAAGAGATGACAAAATGAAAAACTGGTGCATTCTCATTTTCATATGAGCCTCACCACATAAACTAAAAGACGGTGGTTACTGTTGTACCAAGTAAATTTGGTATCCGCAAGAGCTGGGAACTTCACGATCCAGCAATCTTTGCTTGTTGGCCATCCAGCGTAGTACTCTGTCAGGCAGTGGAAGAGGGCATGATATAGCTTCCACGCTATTAACTCGTCTCTTTGCTGTGTGGGCGGGGATGGGCATTTCTTGGTGTACAGGAGATCAATGACTGTCATAAACCGTGTTACCATGTCCCAGAAGATCGCAATCCAACCTTCGGGGCGTAGGACAGGAGTGAAGAACTGAAAACCACATGAAAATGTGGCACGCGTCAACAATAACAACTTAATCAAAAGGGAAACACCAATACGAAAGGCAAAATGATTTCATTGACATACCAGCTGAGCTGATGTGACGTCATACTTAAGTGCTTGAGCACCTAGTGTGTTCTGAATGGACTGTGTGTGCACATAGTCGTGCTCAGATAATACTAGTGCCTCTAATTTGCAATGCATCAAATGTCAGCAAGGTACTCTAGATACTTGTCGTCAAGTCATCATCACAAACTTTCTCATCGAGAACTCAGGTTCAAGCGGGTGCCTCCATGTTAGGTATAATGATTCTTTATCTGCTTCCTAGTCAGCCTGGCAGTACCAGCGAAGAATGACTGACATCAGCTCATGGCCGATTGGCGCATCTCCAACTAGCTGTTCCTTTAACGCAACCCCAGTTATCCGTACAAACCTTGGATTCTTGTGCACAAGGAAATTCCTGTAAAAATAAATACCAAGGAACAATATATAATTAGCAAGGTGCATATGATTCCTTCATTGTGACAAATTCAGTCCAAGGACTACCTCAAAAGCTCTTGTGTACAGGCCGTGGCAAAGAACTATATTATAAGTTCTGATACAGAAGGCCGAGGGGGTTACGGAACAACGCCCCTAGCCCAGGGGTCTGTCTTGAACCCATGCTTGAACACATGTTTTCTTCCTGGAAGCTCAACTTTCGTCTCGCCAAACACAGTGGTACTACCGTCATTCGGGAGATCAATGAACATTTCACTTATTGCTTGCAGCGTCTGCTTGGCAAAAGAAATCATTTGAGCTGTTATCCTCTGCTTGTTCACGACTGGTTTTACCACACAGATTATGCGGTGCTCTTTTTGCGAAAGGTCCATCCTACCCAAAAAACTTCCAATGATGTTGTACACCTTCGCGAGGTTCACATTGTTCTGCCGTAGCTGCTTCACGAGGTCTCTGTTGTACACATCAATATGCTTGTGCGATGGCCTTGTCCATACGTGAGAGACAATGAATGGTTGTGCTCCTTCCGATGCTCAGCTATGTACCACCCGTTGTCCATGGAACGCAACAATCTTATGAGGGCAGGGCATTCACAGTGGCAAGAGTGAGTATTTTCTACTATCGGTTTCCCCTGTAAAGAGTTTGATCATGTCAAATTAAACACAATATTCAGTGAGTCAAATGCAAATTACAGAAAGATACACACAAATGGGCGTACTGCGCAGCCACAAACTATCGCTTGCATGCATTTTGTCAGATTTATGTTTAGCCTGCTCTTTCCATATCTAATGCCGAATCAGCGAATCCTTTCTCCCACGAATACAAATTATAAAAATCATAGGCCTCACCAAGTGTCTCAAAACTCGTTCCCATCTTCGGCACGGTGACATTATCACCAGGCTCTTCAGCAAATCTCCGGATTGATTTCTCTGTTGCTGAAATCCCATTAGGGCATGGGGCCCTCCCTAGCTCAGCAGCCCAATCTGCACTCTGCAAGTCCATGAAAATATGTATAGAATCATTTCCCTTTCAGTAAAATCAAGTACAATTACGACGCTCACAACCAGCTTGACATGACATTATAATCCCTCAACAAAACTTTTTACACAAACATGTCTGCACGACAATTAAGAATAATGAAGTATATTCAGTAATCAGGCATAGATACTACTGCACAGACTTAATTCTTTCTACCCAAGCTCAATTTGGGCATACATTTTGCTTGTGGAACATTAACAATCCAGGGTAATTGTTTCTTATCAATACTTGCCTATCTATGTACACTTGCTTAAATCGTATGATGGAACTCGGTGCCTACACGCAAAAGAATTTGTTTTTCAAGCCCAATGTGCATACCTCCCCGTCCCCGTACAGCCAGTTGTTTTCGGGTCAATCTGCTCTATGAAGTGGTCTAAAGCTTGAGCCTTGTCGGCACTGCCTGCCTTCGGACCCGCATCCACAGCACAGATCTGGGCGTCTACACTTGACGTCGTTGTGGCCGGCAGCTCAACCCCCGCCGGCGTCCTCACAGGGTACTCAAGAGGCTCCATAGGATGTTGTTCTCGTTCACCTCCTCTCAGAGTTCTGCTGCTTGCCCACATTGTCCGAAGTCCACAGAGAAATTAGATCTGTTAGAAATCCCAAATCAAAATGTTGGCAAACAAGCAGCAAGAGCGAGTAGATCCGTATCTATTGATCGGTTGCATCAAGAACTCCATGCTCGCCGGAGCGCCCAGCCGCCTTGTCGCAGAAGGAATCTCCACCGGTTCCCTCGCTCCCCTCTCAAGAATGCAAGAGCCACGCTCGCGAGGTAGGAGACAGCTGCTCCCACCAACCCGCGCCGTCGTCACCGGAAAAGCACCAGAACTATCCACAGATCCGTCAAGCCGCCCTCAATGGAACTAGAGTACCATACCATCGACCGCTGGAGGTAGGGGAACCGGGTCCAGTTCCGGAGGTAGGAGGTAGGAGGCAGCTCCACCAACCTACCCACATCTGCATTTGCTCCATCCGAATGATGTCGTTACCAGAAACTGATCCATGGATCAGGTCTTCGTTGACGTCTCGAGCCACGGCTTTGACGCGAACTCGCGACGGCGTCAGCAGACCGGGCTAACCTGGGCCACCGTCTAGGAGCATATTGCCATCTAAAATTCTTTTCCACATCGTCCGGTAGGCCTAGCGGTGATCACGTGGGCTCGGTAAAATGAATCGCAAAGACATAGCGAGCGGGACAGATTACGAGAGCCTGTGTGCTCGTGATCACATACTCCGCGTCGCACAATGATCATACTTGTGCATTGGATGTAGCTAATATTCGAGTGCGTTTCATGAATGGATCAATGATTGAGCATAATGGGCTAGGGATAGCTTTCTTTAGTATTGATGTTTTGAAAGACATGGTTGCTTGTTAGTATGCTTGAGTATTGATGTCTTCATGTCAAATTATAGACTATTGCTTTGAATCATTCAAGTCCAAATGTCCATGCTACAAAAGAAAGAGTATATGATGAATATGATAGGTAGCATTCCACAACAAAAATTCCGTTTTCAATTACTACTTTATCATCATAAGTTTTATGAGAAAGAGTTGTTGTTATGATGCTAGGAAAAGTGATTGGAATTATCATTGATCAAACTCATGCACTATGCTAGCATTCACACTTCATAAATTATTTCTTTTATCATTTACCTACTCGAGGACGAGTAGGAATTAAGCTTGGAGATGCTGATACGTCTCCAATGTATCTATAATTTATGAAGTATTCATGCCATGTTTACAACAATTTTATATGGTTTTGGTATGATTTGAATGGAACTAACCCGGACTAACGCTGTTTTCAGCAGAATTACTGTGGTGTTGTTTTTTGTGCAGAAATCAAAGTTCTCCAAATGCAGCGAAACTTTTTGACGATTTTTTTGGAAGAAAAGAGGCACTCGAAGCTTTGTGGGAGGGCCAGAAGAGCCACGAGGGCCCCACAAGGCACCAGGGCACGCCAGGTGGGGCTGGCTCGCCCTCGTACCTTGTGGGCTACTCGTGGCCCATCTTCGCATGATTCCAACGCTGAAAAATTATATATATATTTATATATATAAACCCCCAGAAATAACCCTAGATCGGAAGCTCCGTCATCGCAAGCCTCTGTAGCCACGAAAAACTAATCTGGACCCTGTTCCGGCATGCTGCCAAAGGGGAAAATCATCACCGGAGGCCATCTTCATCTTCCCGGTGGCCACCATGATGAGGAGGGAGTAGTCCACCCTCGGGGCTGAGGGTTTGTACCAGTAGCTATGTGTTTAATCTCTCTCTCTCGTGTTCTTGATTTGGCACGATCTTGATGTATCGCGAGCTTTGTTAACATAGTTGGATCATATGGTGTTTCTCCCTCTCTATCTTGTTGTGATGAATTGAGTTTTCCCTTTGAGATTTCGTTATTATAGGATTGAATACTTTTATGGATTTGAGAGCACTTGATGTATGTCTTGCTATGAATACCCGTGGTGACAATGGGGTATCATATTGATTCACTTGATATATGTTTTGGCACTCAACTCGCGGATTCCCGAGGTGACATTGGGGTAATCTATGCATAGGGGTTGATGCATGTTTTCGTCCTTGTTTCTCCGGTAGAAATCTTGGGGCATTCTTTGAGGTTCTTTGTGTTGGATTGAGTATTATGAATCTGAAATTGTTTGATGCATATCGTATAATCAACTCACGGATACTCGTGGTGAAATTGGAGTATCTAGGTGACATTAGAGTTGGTTGATGTGTATCATATGGTGTTATTTTAGTACGAACTCTTGGGATGTTTGTGACACTTATAGGGATAGCTCGATAGATCAATCGGAAAAGATAACTTTGAGGTGGTTTCGTACCCTACAAACAATTTCGTCTTATGTTCTCCACTAGATAAGAACTTTGGAGTGATTCTTCATCGCACGTTGAGGGATGGTTATATTATACAATCATATTAGCATTGTTGAGAGATTACACTAGCGAAAGTATGAACCCTAGGCCTCATTTTCAAGCATTGCAATACCATTTGTGCTCACTTTTGTTACTTGCTACCTTACTGTTTTTTATTGTTACCATTACAAAAATCAATATCTATTATCATTACTACACTTGTATCACCATCTCTTCGCCGAACTATTGCACTTATACAATTTACCATTGTATTTGGTGTGTTGGGGACACAAGAGACTCTTTGTTATTTGGTTGCAGGGTTGTTTGAGAGAGACCATTTTCATCCTACACCTCCCACGGATTGATAAACATTAGGTCATCCACTTGAGGGAAAATTGCTACTGTCCTACAAAACTCTGTGCTTGGAGGCCCAACATGAGTCTACAAGAATAAAGTTGCATAGTAGACATCAGTGGCGCCCTGGTGCCTAGTGGGCACCTGGGTGGCCCCCTCTGGTAGTTCTTTTCTCCAGTATTTTTTATATATTTCAAAATAATTCTCCTTAAAATTTCAGCTCATTTGGAGATGTGCAGAATAGGTATCTCTAACGTAGCTTTTCCAGGTCCAGAATTCCAGCTGCCGGCATTCTCCCTCTTTGTGTAAACCTTGCATATTATGAGAGAAAAGGCATTAGAATTACTCCACAAAGTGATATAATGAATAAAAACACTATAAATAGTAGTAGGAAAACATGATGCAAAATGGACGTATCACTCATGTGTTGAGATTAAGAGATTCCATTCCTACCATTTGAACCATGATTTCTAGCCTCTTCAAGTTGCTTTCCACTCCAATCCTTCTCCTACCCAAGCCAAATCTGTGTGAGAGAGATTGAGTGTTGAGGAGACTATCATTTGAAGCACAAGAGCAAGGAGTTCATCACCAACACAACATCTATTACCTTTTGGAGAGTGGTGTCTCCTAGATTGGTTAGGTGTCACTTGGGTGCCTCCAAGATCATGTGGAGTTGAACCAAGGAGTTTGTAAGGGCAAGGAGATCGCCTACTTCGTGAAGATCTACCCGAGCGAGGCTAGCCCTTCGTGGACGGAAGCCATGGTGGAATAGACAAGGTTGCTTCTTCGTGGACCCTTCGTGGGTGGAGCCGTTACCCTCCGTGGGTTGAAGTCCCCATCAACGTGGACGTACGATAGCACCACCTATCAGAAACCACGCCAAAAAACCCCGCGTCTCCATTGCGTTTGCTCATTCCAATTCTCATCCCCTTTACATTCTTGCACTTGCATGCTTTACTCTTTCCGCTGCCTATACTCTTGTCATGCTTGTGTAAAATGTATTGTGTGCCCTTTAACATGTGGTAAACTCAACCTTAACTTGAAGAATAGTAAAACTGCTACTTTTACTTGTTAAGGGTCTAATCCCCCTTCTAGACCCCTCTTCTCGATCTTTCAGAGGAGGATGCGTAGGCGGGATCCAAGGTTCCTCCCGAGGATATGGGGGAGTGCCCAGGGACCCCGAGCTCCGCCTATCCAATCCCCCTCGGGATTCCTTGCTCCTTAGACGGCCATAACGTTACAACCAACAGATCATAGCAACCTCGGGGGATCCCGTCCTCCATTCCACTGACACTCACCTTAACATTGCGCCTACCTTTCCTCTTATTATTGTATGTGTGAGCAATACCAGAGAACCCAAGACCTGATAGTCCACAAATTTGAAGCACGTCTCGGAATGCAAGCATCTGGTTTTCATTTCTTGGTGTCGCAGAGAAGTGCTCGAATGACCACATGGCTACATTAGAATCGCCCATCACACACCACGGCAAATTGTACTTCGTTTTCAGCTCTTGCATCAAGGACCACATGTGATGTCGGTTCTCCACTCAGGGTTCGCCTTACACACAAGTCAGATGCCAAAGGGGAGCATTTGCAGACGCACGGATGTAAGCATCAATAAATCTTTCATTAACTTTTTTTACTTCTACATCGACTTGATCACACCATAAAAGAGTTAAACCACCACTAAGACCATTACTTTAAATGCCAGCAAACCCACTCAAACCAAACCTATTACGTAAACAATGAATTTTTCATGTCTAGTTTCACATAAAAGACCAATTTTGCATTGGTATTCTGAACAAGGCACACCAAATCTTGAACTGTCGGTTTGTTGGCCACACCACCAACAGGTCCAACTTATAAAATTCACTGCACCTGATGGGGCGCCACACTTGGCACTGTCTGATTACTAGTAGTCTCTGTACCGGTTACTTCCTTTTGCATGCTCGCATTTGCTTCCCCACTGCCTACCCCTATCACCACCTCCACTCTACCTTGTTTTTGGTCGCCCCCCGTTGGAGCTGCATCATCAAATGGCACTATAGCCTTTTCCATGTCCGGCTGGTCAACAATCTGCTCGCCTGCATTCCTCTTTTTTTTTTTGCGGGTAATAAAAAAAAATTTTGCGGGTACGCCTGCACCTCTTGTCCACTTGACCAGGTTGTACTTTCTCTTCTTTCGATTTTTTTAAAAGAATTGAGATGGTACATGCCTATGGCAAGCAAGATCTTTTTTAAGCCGTCAAAGAGAGATATTGGACGGAGAGGAATGAATGGATCCTAGGGGTAGGTGCAACCGGGTTTAAAAAAAGTAGTAATTCCAAAAAATGGTAAAAAATCAGCAATTTCTTTTGACAACAGACTTGCTCAAGCGTTACACTCGCGTATAATTTTTTGCGCAGAAATGACTTTCGTGGTATTGTTGGCGAAAAAACAAAATCGGCACTACATTAGAGTTATATATTCACTCTATATTTTCCTAGAAAATTTGTTTTTTCGCTCAGATTTTTTGCTGGAGTTTTCTCTGTCGAAATTTTCATACAAGTACACTAGTAGGTCAAGTTTGTTCGAAAAAAGTTTCAAAGATTTTCGACTTTTTCCTGAATTGCTGAAAATTCACGGAAGCATTTTTATCAGGTTCATCTATAACCAGGTGTATTAGGGTATTTTTTGATATTGGACGGGCAATAATTTTTTTAACACAGTACAGACGCAACGGTTATATATATATATATATATATATATATATATATATATATATATATACACGCAGGGGCGGAGCCAGGCCCGGGGCGTGGCCTTTTTTCCTAGCTATTACCTAGATAGATTTTCGTATAGGCCCGGGGTACAGCCCATCTGCAACCCAGCACAGACGAAGGCCCATGCCTACTGGCTCACACCGATGACCGATCCACGCAGCTCTCCGCCACTGCATGCACGGGCACGATGCACGACCTAGCTCGCAACCTCCAACGCTCCTGCGGTCGCGCCGCGCCACCACCTCCCTGTTCGGCTGTTCCCGTTCCGCCGCCATCCTCTACCAGTCGTTATCCCGGCCTCACCACTTTTGAGCACCCCTTGATTAGTTCCCCGATCCCCGTCTAGTCCCGTCGACCTACGTGAGTGCGCAGCCCCAGCCCACGACTGTTGGTTGCAGTCTCCGTCCATAGTATGTCGCCGGCCACCCTCCCTGGGCCTCCTCAATCCCCAGCACGGCAGCATCCCTCGACCAAGTCTCTTACCATGACGCAGGTATTTGAAGGAGAGCTCCTTTTGTTTGTGTTCGATTTTGGGTCATGTGTCGTCTGGTATGTCTTTTCTGATGTGAGAATTCTAGCGTGCTTTTGTGTGTGTGATTCAGGAAACGGGAGGTGAAATGGGCAACTTCATGAAGCAGCCTTTCTCCCCCTTCCCAGATTGTAAATCAGGTATGTATCATTTTTCTTTAAGGGATTGGCTGTTTATTTTGGGGGAATGCTTGTGGAGCTTATGATTTTGCGGTGGAAATTTCTTCTTACTGTCTATGTTCAGCAATGTGGTGTTTTATTGAATATGTTGTTTGTGTGGGTAATGAAACATATATATGATATATAGAAACAAAAGGGAAAGCTATTTCAGTTACATTAGTGGGCACAGTTCACCTTTCGTTGTAATAGTTTGTTGTCTTGGGTGTATCAGTGTATGCATGTGCATATTAGTAAGTCACTATGGACGATTTAATTTTAATGAGTTTGTAGGGAAGTTTTCCCTCCCCTTAAAAAAAAATTAGGCCCGGGTCTTGCTCCAATCCTGGCTCCGCCACTGTATATACGCGCATATACTCACCTCTATGAACGCACACGCGCACACCCTGCCTTTATGAGTACCTCCAAGAGACTCAGTCGGCATATCATCTTGAGGTTTTACGAAGTTACAGTAGGCGCGTTGTAATTGACGAAAACATCTCCGTCCACTGAAGGCGCATTGCCGAAAATATTGAAATAAATATGCTAGATTCGTGGATGGTAACAAGAGCCAATCAGTAGACCTACTTGTAATCGGAGGATGGCAACATAGTTCAGGACTTCAGGTACGTGGTAGGTAGGTGAGGAACGCCACTCCGCCCGTCAGGCCGTCACCAACCTTCGTTCTGCAAATCCTTCGTGTATCACCTAAAAAAATCATTCGTATCCCACCTGGCCGCGCCATTCGACCGGACGAAGAATATTCTCCTGTTCTGCAAGCGTGAGTTCCCGGATCACGATCCGATCTTTGTTTTTTGGTCGTTCCTCGCTAGATTTCAGCCATGCCGCCCTCTCCTAGATTCTCTATCCGCCATGGCCGTTGGACAGTGGCACGCGGATCCACCATACAAGCAGGGCAGAGCGGGCCGCCGTGGAACCCCTGCTCTAGCCTGTACTGCCGCCGTCGGAGGTGATGCGCCGCGCCGTCCCTCCGACACGGTCGCGGCCCGCAGCGAGCAGGGCGAGGCGCGCGGCTCAGCGTGAGGAGGGCGCGGACGTCGGCCCCGGTGGCAGGCACTCAGCAAGCCGGTCTCGGCAGAGAAGATATCATAGGCCACGCCGTAATGCTGTTGCCTGCTGTCCGTATGAATTTCTTCGTGCTCCACTTGCATGAAGCTTAATTTTAGTCCCGCGTCGGTGTTCGCCACTTTTTGCACCGCGGGGCGCATGCCCACGAGCTGTTCGATGCTTTGCGTCAACGAATTCGAGCAGGCCTAGGGGCTGGGGCTTTTTCCTTGTGCCAGTCGCGCTGCAGTAAATGTTGTCTTCTCTTGAAGCTGGCTGGAGTAACATGATCTTGGTGTTCGTGTTTTTGGCCTAATGGTGTTTCCTTTTGATTTGCAAGCAGGTGTGTATGGTATGGCCACTCCAATCAGTGTACGCACCAGCGCACGGCATACTCTGTCTGTTTCTCCATTATCTTCAGTTCGATCACCACAGACTTCACAGTTAGCGATAAGAGCTGCAAACCCACTCTTCCCTTGTGCCAAACTCTCTCAACCTCGTGCCGTGGTGGCAGCAGCAATGGAGGTCTCCAAGCACCCCTCCTCTTCTTGTTTAGCCAATCGCCAGCCTTCCAAAGGTTAGTAGTACTTACTGAGAATTCCTTTAATTGATTAATCGGTGTGCATCTCGAAGAAGCATAGAGGTTAGCTTATGTAATGATTTTCCTGCTTATGTCCAGAGGTTCTTGAGACATGGCGCAGTGCTGATGCGGTGTGCTTCGATGTGGATAGCACTGTATGCTTGGATGAGGGTATTGATGAGCTTGCTGATTTCTGTGGGGCTGGGCAGGCAGTTGCTGAGTGGACGGCGAAGTAAATGTCACATTTTCTGTAGAATGTTAGTGCTTAGCATATAATATCTTTGGAAGAACTAATCTTGGTCTAATGTTCTCAGGGCAATGACAGGGACCGTTCCATTTGAAGAGGCTCTTGCTGCCCGGATTTTGTTAATCAAGCCATCTCTGTCCCAAGTTGAGGACTGTTTGGAGAAGAGGCCACCCAGGTAACCTTATCCAATCCGAACTTCAAGTTAATTCAAGAAGTTAATCACTATTTAGCTGCCGTATTTGCGTTCCTAGATGGATCTTTGGAGATTCCACACCTTTGTTATTTTTTAATTCGGAATGATAAGATATGTGCCACTGAACATAACAGAACGATCTTAGGAATTCCTAGCTGATTTCACTTGGCTTCTCTTTTTACGCCAATATGAAAAATATTAGCTACACTATATGCAAAATTGGTTTGGTACAACAAGAAAAACAAAATTTCAGGATAATACCATCATATAGTCATTTCAATACAACTAAATAAGATACCAAATACTACCTGCTTATATCACTTGGCCACCGTTAGGCTGTTATGTGCCCTGCAACCACAACATAACCCTTTCGACTTATTTGCCTCGAGTCTTAATAAGAGATTTCCTAATATCTCTGACTGCAGAATAATGCCATTATGTATTCCTTAGTCATTTATTCAGCACTGCAACAGATATAATTTTTGTGTTATATCCGCACATTGTTCATTTTCTTGGTTCATCCACATGTTTAAGCAAAGCAATATGTTTGTATCTGCAGGATTTCTCCTGGAATTGCCGATTTGATTAAAACGTTAATAGCTAATAATACTGAAGTGTTCCTTGTGTCAGGAGGTTTCCGACAAATGATCGAGGTATATCTTCACTAATTGGCTGCACTAATGGTACTTATGGAATATCAGAATATGGTCAAATTTGCCTGTCCTTCAAAAATCTTCGAACTTTGATAATTGTTATATTTTGATGTCACGCCAAGCTTTATATCTATAGTTTGATTGAATACAGATATTAGTGCTAAAATTCCCATCTATATTATTTGTTGAAACATTAAACAAGGATATGTTTCTTCTCTTGATTTAAAACTATAATTCCTTTTTTCTTCTCTTCAGAAAATTTTAAAATATAATTTTACGAGTGAATTTTCACATGCATGCATAAAGCAGCCCTTAGTTTTTTATTTGTCTTATTTCCAGCCTGTGGCATTTGAGCTTGGCATTCCTACTGAAAACATCATAGCGAACAGACTGCTATTTGGAGCATCCGGAGAGTATGCTGGATTTGATCCCACAGAACCCACTTCTCGAAGTGGGGGTAAAGCAGTAGCAGTGCAACAAATAAGACAGGTCTAGTGTAACTGTAACTTGCAGTATTGCATTTATGTTCACAATTTCTAACCCCGTAAGTGACCTTGTTCCATGTGTTCAGGATCGTGGTTACAAGACGCTGGTTATGATTGGAGATGGTGCAACTGATCTTGAGGTACATTTCTGGATAATTCCTTTGAATCTTGTCTTCCGACAGTAGAGATACAATAAATATGTTTCTTTGGGTAAACAGCAGCTATTGACACAATCCATTTATCTGATGGGTGAAAGACGTGAAACTGGCCAGTTGATGTAGCTTGATTTGTTTATTTGCAAGTCCTTCATCGCTGTTTGTGTTTTTCAATCACACCTCAGGTTGCTGCATGTTGTTCTCTCTATGTGACGAGAGATTTAAATAACAGGAGAGTAAATTTCTGCAATAAATTGAGGTGGCAAGAAGGGCTATAAGTTCAGATTGCACTAGTTTATGTTTTTACAGATCCTAAATCCTGTGAGACAATGACGCATAGCTTAGTACTTAGGAGTAGGGGGGTGCGGGGGACAAAATTGCTGTGACTTCACACCGGATATGAGTGGGTACAACCCCCTTCTGTCCAAACCCATACCCACAGAAACTTTCTATACCCACCCACTTCAATAGCCATGGGCACAAATTGACATCCATGCCCATACCCATCGGGTATCCTATACCCAATGGGTATCCAGTGGGTAGAATATATAGCATCTACGTTTTAAGAAATTAGAGAAATGAGTATACAATTCAAGTGATGATGGGCGAGCGGTCTAGCACCAACGTGACATCCTTCGGTGGGTGGCCTCTTGGAGGTGGCAAGGGAGTACAAGTAATGGTTGGTGGAAGCCAGACACAGTGGGAGGCGGCGGTGGGAATTAGGGATCGCTGGATCGAGAGTTAGACAAGAGTCCGGTGGCGATGAGTCGAGATTTCATCGTTTCAAGGAGTCACATAAGACGTAGGATGAGTGGCGTTCTGGTGGTTGTGGCCCTATGAGCTATGGCTGGTCTAGGGAATAAGAGATTTAGGATTAGTCCATAGGAGTTGGATGTTGACCCACATGTCATATGAGTTATTTTCTAATTTTCTATGGATATCCATTATCCATAGGCGCATTTTCATGCCCATGCCCTACCCATACATTTTGTGGGTATGGATCCATTACCCATGGGTACAAAATCCTGCCAAGTCTTGCCCATGCCCGCTGTATTCGGGTAGGGTACCTGCGGGTGCCCATACCCATGGGCAAAACTGCCATCCCTACTGCGGACATGTTAAGTACTGATACATGGCATGTAATTTTCGTCAAAGGCCAACAAATGATATTTTTGTGAATGAGGGGTATGCACTATGCAGCATACATACTTAACCGATTGTGAGTGTTATTAACTTTTAGCGTGATGAAGGAGCTATCTCTAAAGATGAGGAATGGACAAAAATTTATATACATGTGTCCTTGCAGGCTCGGCAACCTGGTGGAGCAGACTTGTTCATCTGTTACGCAGGTGTCCAGATGAGAGAAGCAGTTGCGGCCAAAGCTGACTGGACCGTCTTTGAATTTCAAGAGCTAATTTCTGAATTGCCGCAGTTTAATACCTCAGAATAATTCTGAATCTTTGACTGTTCGCACCGTGAGAGATAATTGTATGTGCTCAAGCTTGTGTTTAGCTGCATTACTTAATTGTAGGTATTTTACATTTCCATCATTCCTTTCATGAGATGGTGCTGGAGCTGAAGCTCAAATTTTAATGGTTGCGTTTCTGAAACCTGGTGGTTATGTTTTTTTTCCTTTGTGGGGTGGTTATGTATCTGATATGGAAACCTGATGGTTATGTATTGATATTGCAACTATTTAAACCTGGTTTATGTACCTATAGCACCATCGACAACTTGGATTTTTAAAATTTGTACACTCAATTAAATATATGAGCAACTCCTGTAATTGGTTTTTTGCTGAATTGATCTGAAACTTTGCTCAACATTACTTATTATTATCAAATGTTATCTTTAATATAGACTAGAAAAAAAGGCCCGTGCGTTGCAACGGGTACAAATAAATAAATTTATGCTTAAAAAGTTAAAAAATATTTTACCACTCAAACAGTTTCAAGTACCGAAACAATTTCCTTTTGATTTGAGCAAAACAAACATGGCAATCACTAAGCTGCCTTATAGTCAGAGATTGAATCACTAAGCCGCCCCTTGTAAGATAATGATAGAGTTGCGTGCAAGTGTAAGGTCAGGAAAGCTTAATTTTTAGATGGGCAGACAGGATTGA
This sequence comes from Thinopyrum elongatum, assembly GCA_011799875.1. Lineage (NCBI taxonomy): Eukaryota > Viridiplantae > Streptophyta > Magnoliopsida > Poales > Poaceae > Thinopyrum > Thinopyrum elongatum. The sequence goes on along the minus strand of CM022303.1, from coordinate 176,511,068 downwards.
TGATGATCTTAACAATAATGATAGACAAAATTTCTATGGGGATTCGTGCTCTAATATCAAACTATGTCCTTGCTTCTTCTCCTAAGACTACAGTGAAAAGAAGGGGGTTGGGTCTAGCCTCCTAGGGGTTTTGTAAAACTTAATGTTGATGCTTCTTTTGATCATGACCTACTTAGGGGCAAGGCTGGTGCTGTCTTGAGAAATGATAAAGACAACTGGAGTAGGGCTGAACGGCTGGTGTTGTCTTTTCTTAGGACTTCTACAATGCAAGATCCTTAGGGAGATGCTTGTGAAAATGAATCATTTTTTTTCTTAAGCATTGGTTCTTATTTGTATAACACAGACGTTTACTTAGGCACCTCGATCTGTATAGGAACAAGCACCTGTGCTTAAGCAAAAATCGAACCATTGCTACTGCCAAGTTATCTCTGGTGGTCCAATTTTGAGTCATAGAGATGGGCCTCATTTTGGCCCGCAGTCGTTCTTATTTTGCAAAATGGGCCCTCAACAGATGTCATGCGATAATACATCTTGAAGCCCTTAGTGAACCTCATGCGAAAATACAAGGGAGTAGTATATGCATCAGGTCAATAAATTTGTCATAAAGTTCAGAGATTGTTTTTTCAATCTATCACATGGTATCGATTTGGTGAATCAACAAAGCTAGAAGGAAATGCGCGCCTTGAGGCGCCATTTTTTCCCTTTAGGTTGTTTATAAAGAATTTCTTTTCTTTTCAAGAGCTAATTTCGGAATTGCCGCAAGACACATCACACTTAGATGGCAAGTGGGCCAAGACGAATGAAAAACACACACACACACACAGAGGGAGAGAGAGAGAGAGAGTCTGACAACATGGCCCCACTCACTCCCTATAGCCCTAATTAGCTCCCTCTCTAGGGAGCTTTGTTTTTGTATCAGGTAGCTTTAGCTTTAGTATCTTTAGAGATGGTGATGGGCAATACGGTTATAACATATAACATGCATGCCCAGCTAATTTACGAGCCTAGTGCGGCCCAAAGCACTTGTGGTTCGACTTCGCCTATTGCTCTTATCGGAGACTCCTCCATGAGAGCTCTGATACGTCTCCAATGTATTTATAATTTTTTATTATTTCATGCTATTATATTATCCATCTTGAATGTTTTATATGCATTATTATGTTATTTTATATTATTTTTTGGGACTCGCCAGAGGTAGGTAGGGAGCCACGGGAGCCATCCAATCCCGGCTCGCCGACGGGAGCCACGGGACGCAGCCCAGGGGACCGACGACGACATCACCACAGTCGCCACCCGATGGAGATGTAGCCCATGTAGCCACCAGGCGCCATGGTCGCCGCGTCGAGTCGCAGGTGAGGAGCGAGCCTCCCTCCACCGCAAAAAACCACCGCAGAACGAGGGGAAGCCCCGCCGCCGTCGTCCGTCGGACGGACGGACTTAGTCCGGCGACAGCGATGGGAGGTAGGGCCGTGGGGGTGGACCTGGCGGTGCTCGATCTATGGTTCCGCCAGTGTCGTCCTGAAGGTGGACCGGGGGAACGAGTTATGGTAGAATTGCTCATACATAGATGTTCATACATACGCACGTACACTCATCCCTATGAACATGCACACGCACATCCTATCCCTATGAATACCTCCAAAAACTGAGTCAGCACATTATCTTGGGAACGTCTCCTCACTGAGCGCATATCACCGAAAGGCTTGAAAAATATTCAGAAAAATGCGAGCATCAATGTCAAGTTTATGACTTGAACCTTGCTGATGGTCAGGGATATCACTATCCTCCTAACCATCCAATTGATTCCAGCATCTTCCCTGATTTGACACACGTACGGCGGTGGGTTAAGCTAGAACACGCACAAAAGGAGTGTCCAGATAACAAATACAGAGGTCATGGTACAGATCGCTCCATGCACTGAACCAACCGAACATGGACACGCCGGATACACCGTACATAAATACTGGAGTTCACTCGTCTTCTTCTTTCCTTTTTTGCGGTGCAGAGTACTAGCGATCGTGCTGCTCCCCTCCTTTCGTGTAAGAGTACAAAATCAGGAAGCTTGCGACTGCTATAGCATCGAGCGAGTCGTGAGGACATAAATAAGACGAACAAGCGCAGTCCAGTGATCCATAGTTCGGTGTGCCATCGGACTCGACGCTCATTTCTGCATGCCCATTTCTTTGGACTGCTGAGAACACACGAGCGAATCATTCACAGTTAATTACTGGAAAACGCATCGCTGCCACGCAAGCAAGCGCCTATTCTGCAGTGCTTGACCCATCGACCCATTTGTCCTACTCGGCGGTGACACATTTAGTCATTGTGAATGCCGCTAGATGCTAGCTGCCGCCAGAGTCTGGCGTGACATGCCGCACGTCGCTAGTGGCAATGGTTGGACCCTTCTTCCTAACAGCGGTTACAACGCTTGGAAGCTCGAGATCCCAAGATTTTTCTTTGCAAAACCATTCCTCGGGAGTGCAAATATATGCCAAAAACAGAAAAAGAAAAGAATAAACCATTTTATAGACAATCGTGTATCTGGCCTTGACTTAATAAGACTAATAGTGAGAGTCTAATGTTAAAATATATTATCGTCTCTCTTCATCGGTTTGAACTTTCGGATGAGTTGACTGAAGCGCATGAATTTAATACTCCCTCCGTCCCAAAATTCTTGTCTTACATTTGTCTAAATACGGATGTATCAAGTTACATTTTAGTGTTAGATACATCCGTATCTAGACAAATCTAAGACAAGAATTTTGAAACGGAGGGAGTATTATCATGGGTTGTTTGCCATTGATGCTTATAGCACTAATTAAAAGTCAAAAGACTAAGAGGTCTTAAGTTCAAGATCCTTCCAATGCAATATTAAAAAAAATTATGTACTCCCTCCGTCCGATGAAGAGTGTACGTTTGGGTTTAAACTTTGTCCACAAAAGAGTGCACTTCTATCTTCCTAAGAGCAAGTATAATAGGTCCTAGTCAGCTGGCTATAACATGTTCCATGTCAGCAAAATCTTAGCTGGAAGAGTGAGAAACGAAGAGAGAGAGCGCAGCCGGCGCTTCGCGTATCGCCCGGCTACAGCTCAAGCTACGAGAAACTAAAGCCAGCATGCAGCCGGCCTGCTAGCTAAAAGCGGGCGCCTTCTTCATACCTACCAATTATTTACGTTTCTATGCTCCACTTCAGATGTAAGCATTGAATGCTGTAGTCACTAATCTACAGCCTGCCTATTATATAAGCATTCTTGTATGAAGGCTCTTGATGATGTGGCAGTGGTATAGAGCCGGCAGCGGGCTCTTCTATTAGCCATGCTCTAATGCACTCTAAAGTAGAAAAAAATGCTTCTCTCTCATCACACGGTAATTAAGACCAATAACATTCTATACATGGTGTCCTTAATTTCTATATGCACTTAGCTTATTGGGGGTTGGGTAATTAAAGAAGAGAGAGATGATGGTTTGCACCTTCCCAATGCATATTTTACACCACTCCATAATTTGTCCTAAAATTTCTATACGTATACTTTTCACCGAACGGAGGAGTAGGCTACATCGAGAGGAAGTGTTGAAATAGATTGTCTATCTCTCTTCATCAGTTATGACTTTTGATTGAATGAATTAGCTGAAGCATTATAATGTACCGAAGCACCTCTCCCATAGAGTTTACGTCGGATCCAGCTGTAGCTAGTCAAACTTAGCAAGATTTTTGGAGGTGTGCGCGATCGGTCCTAGTAGATACTTGCTAATCATGTTATTTCGGCATTTCTCCGTGTTTCTTTACAGGGATTTTAAGCGTGCGCATCTTCGGTCGGTGCACGCCAGCCCGCGATGGATAGGAAGGAAGGAAATTGTCCGTTTCCCAGGCCGGGCCATGCTGTCCCTGGTACACATACGTCGCCAACACTGTCCAAAACTGCTCTACGGTGCCTTGAGTGCTAATCACTCAAAGCAACGCCGCGGTGCAACCCCACCGTGCTTGATTGCTTGGTACTAAGATCCAAGCGGACGACACAGACAACTTGACCGAAACGGCAGACGTGAACAGAGGAAGAAACATAGCCCTGATCCGTGACGGCGATGACTCTAAAAAGGGTTTCTTCGTGGAGAAATAATTAGCCTTTTATCGGTATGACGTCTCATCCCGATTTATAAGAGGCTAAAGCAAATCACCTACTTATATGGTTATAGTTGGCTAATACCATTTGAGAATATATGTAGCCACTACACGCTTTTGGCTTCTTTGTTCTAGAGCTAACCACCCTTGTTTGACTCTGCGGTTTCCGGTGCGGATTAAGACGCCTCCACCTCCAGGTAGTTGATGAAAACTACGTGTTACTGGAAATCTTGTTGCAACGAAAGTACTGGTCATGTCAAGATGCTCTTTTGCGGGTCATATCAAGATGGACAAGGCTAAAAGGATGATCGGTTAACAAAATGAAGTTTTCACGCTCACATTCTACCATATGAGCATTTTTGAAAGACTGAATCATCAGGTCTTGAGATTGATAAAGTCGTCACAAGCACGACAGGCATGTCATACTATTGAAAGAAATAGCACTCGAAAGGCTGAAATAAATTCAAAAGATATGCGAACACATGTGTCAAGTCCATGTCTTAAGTCTAAATAGGCTGCTTTCACCATAAGGAACCTAATCATCTAAGTTATCCTTAATAAGCAAAGAATGTCTCGTGCGGGTTACTACTATACCGCACTTAGCGCACCATTAGTTACTAGATAATTGAACGTGCATTGTAACATGGGCATAAATAATCTAGCAGGTTAGTTTGTGATTTATATGGTAGGATGTACGTATGTTTGTTTCAAAAAGAAGGATTTTATTTGATAAACTCTTATTGGGTAAACATTTATTGCCTTACCAAAGACAACATAACTTTATTTGGTAAGTTAATAGAAAATGTGCAGTTAATGCGGTTTTCTAAAAATGCTAAAATAAACAAAGATGGAAGGAAAAATAGAAAGAAGAGAGGGAGGGAACGGAAGGATGTACTTAAGTTGGACAAAGGACTAGCAGATCACACAACCTTACTTTTTTTAAATAGACTAGATAATTCCATATACGTTACAATGACAGCATAAAGATTGTATTAATTTAGCACATGATTTACTTGTCCATATTAGTATGATTGTGTAAAAACTAGAATTTTATTTAGTAAAAATGTATTGACCTATTAAAGAAATGAGAAGAAAATCGAAATGAAAAGAGAAGGGAGCCCTACATAGGATTGGATGAAGGACGAGCAAACAACGGAACCTTAGGCTTCCGTCTTTTAAGTAGGAGAGAAGAGATCAAAAATTCATTTATGTGCCAGGGCTCATCTGCATTTGATGAACAGTAAATTTGGAAAAAAATGTAAAACAATTCTAAAAATTCTAATCAATTTACACATGAACTTTTTTAGAATCTTTTAGGTGTACGCAAAATTTCAAGGTGTTTGGACATTTGAGGCGCTCATGGTAAAAAGACAAAATCCGGTCTACACAGTGCACTTTTTGAAAGTTTCTTTGAGAAGCCAAATTTTTTGTTTTTCCACAAGCTTCTCGAATGTTAAACACCTTGAAATTTTGAAAACACCTTAGAAGATTCTCTCAACTTTAATGTGTAAAAAATTCAGTTTTTTTTTCGAACTTATCGTTCATCAGCGTGTGCTGCTGACCCTGGGTGCAGAAACGCCGCGTCCAGAAGAGATGTGTTACTCATCACCTACGGAAGAACAGAAGTACAGAACATGTCGACCGGTTGGTTTAATCACAAGTCGATGTCCACAGATGAATAGGCGCAAAATTCACGTTCTCACTCACCATCACGTTGCTATACTTCGATTTCTCACGCGTTCATCCAGCCCAGCCACATGCATCGGTAGCCGACGAGGCGTCAAAGTCAAACTATACATGCTGTTCCAATCCGTGCACCGAACTATGTTTGACAGCCCAATTCATGTACTCCATTTCAGCGTGTATGATTTTGAGACAGAGACGGAATTTTCAAATGTGAATATGTAAAAAAGGTGATTTAAAAACTATGTAGTAAAATGAAAGAAAAGAAACATATTATCATCGGAAGACAAATGGGAGGAGTTATTTAGGACAAGCAATCACAACACGACGATACCAAAATTTGTTAATGGTTCATTGCACACGCTACATCTTCGAGAACCCTTCTCCAAACCGGAGGATAGGGGCGAAGTTATGTAGAGCTAGCCGGTGTCACTGGCACCGGCCGGGTCCAATTTGCACTTGCTTAATGTGATCCATTGATTTAGTGTGTAGGTCATTGAATTGTTTGCATGTAGCAATGTGTTCTTCTATATGGACACCAGGTAATTTTAAGTTTGGGTTCGCCCCTGCCGGAGGAGGCTCCCCTTACATATTGCACCCTGCAGTTGGGCCACTGACATGGGACGAACCTCTAGCGCCTATATATTGTTAAAAGATGATGACTGTAGACATCTTTGGGTACACTATATCTAATCGGACCCTCTGCTAATCAAAGTTATTCTCTCGTGTCGGATTACAACATGTGTCGCCTCCTCGTTTAAGAGGCCAAGAATACAAGCACTCAACTCAACTTGATCTAATGCTATTTGCATCATATACACATGCCTTTCGAGTACTCTACTGCAAGACAACAATATTTCTAAGTCCAATGTGTTGTCAGTTCCTATATATATCCGTCACATGCTTATCATTTATGAAATATTTGTAAAGTAAATTTTACTTTATACGCATTAAAACAGGAGGAACCCATTCAAGACACTGTGGTGTCATGTCGCTCAAATATTACATGATTGATTGTAACAAACTTTGTCTGGTCACAACCAGGAAACACAAATGATTTTCTATGACATTCAAGTGGATAATTTTTTGATAAAAAAATCTTTTGAAATGCTCTGTAGAAAATTGCCAATGGGTTACAATCCTACAAATTAAACAGCCCACATAGGAGAAATTCACAATGATTTAAATCTTCCGAAGTTCCTTTAAACATTATATGAAACAAAGACACACTCATGAAGGTTGTATGTGACACGGGACTTCCATAAGATTTTAATAATGCAAAAGAATCCTTTCTGTAGAAGCTCTTAGGGTTAACTAATATGACTACCAAAATTTATTGGCCTCTATTACTCAAAAAAATTCATTGGAACGTTGAAGGACTAGAATATTTCATAATATTTCCTATGTTCGACGTTTTGTATCATTATGTTTGATAGAACTTTTCCTTGGAATTCATTTGCATTGCATTTTGTAGAAATGTCCATTGGATAAGTCTTCTTGAAAATATTACTTTTGTTTTCTGATGATGTAATCAAACAACATACAATGTAAATTCGATGGCTCTATTTTATATGCATTTTTAGAGCTCATTTTCTGCATGTTATCTCCATATATCATGTCCCATTGAGTCATTTACATGTTCATTATGCATGATTTTCAGTATTTACTTTTCATTGCGAGCATTGCATAATCTTTTTTAGTCTTTGTTAGTTTTTATTAGTTTTTTTTTTTTGTGTGTTTCGTAGGTGATGTGGAACTCCCATGGACTTAACACTATGAAATGGAACAAAACGGAGGCTTTCAGATACCACACTTAGGCATTTCGGAGTGTCAAAAATGAAAATTTTCCAAAACACTCTAAATGAAGATCTAATAAGTCATTTACGCGATTCCAACGAGCTCAAGAACGTCAAAATCGAAGTTTGTATGAAGAAATGACGACCGATTTACTAAAGGATACAAGTAAACAACGACGCATGGTACGACCGCGCTGGATTGTACAGGCAGTTGTACCGCACTCAGAGGCTCGAAATCGCCCATATCAGGCATGATTCATCGTGGATTTCATCTTCGTTTCTTCCTACTGCTTCCTTATCCATCGAGGGACTTTTTTAGGAAAGGTTAAAGCCTTAGATCAAAGGAGAAAACTCACATCCACCAAGGAGACCCATGGAGGCCGGCTATATGAACTCCATCAACCCTAGCCGTCGGCCATCGTTCGTCAACTCCCATCTCTCGCACATCAGCCGCCGTACACATCAAGAGGCGGTAGGGGGTTGTGCCAAGCCCCCGTTTCCATCGTTGCAACCTTGGGAGGAAGGCAGGAAGGAAGCCGCAGTCGGAGGAGCACCACCGCGAGGAGCGGCCATGCGCCGCCGCCGCCACACCGTCTTCACCAACACCCCATCTCTGATGTATTATAACAACTCTTGAACCCCTTTTTTAATGCGATGTTATATGAGTAATTGTTGGCTATGGGTGCGGACATCTAGTGTTGAGGCTTTATTCAATAGAAGTCTCGTCTATCTATGTGTGTCCTCTCTATGCTCTTATTTACCTTTGCAGTAATTTAGTGATTGGTGATGTTCGATCCACTGGTGTAGTTGAAGACATTCAACTCCCTAGGTCACACGTGGAGTTGATAGGTAGTTGTGCGATCCGATAGACCTCCGAGTGACAGGTGTTGGTATCTTGAGGGGATCCCTGTTGGGAAACGTAGCATGCAATTTCAAAAAAATTCTACGCTCACGCAAGATCTATCTAGGAGATGCATAGCAACGAGAGGGGGAGAGTGTGTCCACGTACCCTTGTAGACCGAAAGCGGAAGCATTAGCTTAACGCGGTTGATGTAGTCGAACGTCTTCGCGATCCAACCGATCAAGCACCGAACGTACGGCACCTCCGAGTTCTGCACACGTTCAGCTCGATGACGTCCCTCGAACTCTTGATCCAGCAAAGTGTTGAGGGAGAGTTTCGTCAGCACGACGGCATGGTGACGGTGATGGTGATGTGATCCGCGCAGGGCTTCGCCTAAGCACTACGACAATATGACCGGAGGAGTAAACTATGGAGGGGGGCACCGCACACGGCTAAGAGAATAACTGTTGTGCTATGGGGTGCCCCCTTGCCCCTGTATATAAAGGAGGAGAGGGAGGAGGCCGGCCCCCAAGGGGCGCGCCAAGTGTGGGGAGTCCTACTAGGACTCCCAGTCCTAGTAGGATTCCCCCTTCCTTTTCCGGAGTGGGAAAGGGGGAAAGGGAGAGGGAGTAGGAGAGGGAAAGGGGGGCGCCGCCCCCTCCCCTAGTCCAATTCGGACTCCCATGGGGGGGCGCGCAGCCACCCCTTGTGGGCTGTCCCCTCTCTCCCCTATGGCCCATGAGGCCCATTACCTCTCCCGGGGGGTTCCGGTAACCTCCCGGTACTTCGAAAAATACCTGAAACGATCCGGAACCATTCCGGTGTCCGAATACCACCTTCCAATATATCAATCTTTACCTCTCGACCATTTCGAGACTCCTCGTCATGTCCGTGATCTCATCCGGGACTCCGAACAATCTTCGGTCACCAAAACACATAACTCATAATACAAATCGTCATCGAACGTTAAGCGTGCGGACCCTACGGGTTCGAGAACTATGTAGACATGACCGAGACATATCTCCGATCAATAACCAACAGCGGAACCTGAATGCTCATATTGGTTCCTACATATTCTACGAAGATCTTTATCGGTCAAACCGTAATGACAACATACGTTATTCCCTTTGTCATCGGTATGTTACTTGTCCGAGATTCGATCGTCGGTATCTTCATACCTAGTTCAATCTCGTTACCGGCAAGTCTCTTTACTCGTTCCGTAATGCATCATCCCGTAACTAACTCATTAGTCACATTGCTTGCAAGACTTATAGTGATGTGCATTACCGAGAGGGCCCAGAGATACCTCTCCGATACTCGGAGTGACAAATCCTAATCTCGATCTATGCCAACCCAACAAACACCTTCGGAGACACCTGTAGAGCATCTTTATAATCACCCAGTTACGTTGTGACGTTTGATAGCACACAAGGTGTTCCTCCGGTATTCGGGAGTTGCATAATCTCATAGTCAAAGGAATACGTATAAGTCATGAAGAAAGCAATAGCAATAAAACTTAACGATCATTATGCTAAGCTAACGGATGGGTCTTGTCCATCACATCATTCTCCTAATGATGTGATCCCGTTCATCAAATGACAACATATGTCTATGGTCAGGAAACTTAACCATCTTTGATTAACGAGCTAGTCAAGTAGAGGCATACTAGGGACACTTTGCTTTGTCTATGTATTCACACATGTATCAAGTTTCCGGTTAATACAATTCTAGCATGAATAATAAATATTTATCATGATATAAGGAAATATAAATAACAACTTTATTATTGCCTCTAAGGCATATTTCCTTCAGTCTCCCACTTGCACTAGAGTCAATAATCTAGATTACATTGTAATGATTCTAACACCCATGGAGTCTTGGTGCTGATCATGTTTTGCTCGTGGAAGAGGCTTAGTCAACGGGTCTGCAACATTCAGATCCGTATGTATTTTGCAAATCTCTATGTCTCCCTCCTTGACTTGATCGTGGATGGAGTTGAAGCGTCTCTTGATGTGTTTGGTTCTCTTGTGAAATCTGGATTCCTTCGCTAAGGCAATTGCTCCAGTATTGTCACAAAAGATTTTCATTGGACCCGATGCACTAGGTATTACACCTAGATCGGATATGAACTCCTTCATCCAGACTCCTTCATTTGCTGCTTCCGAAGCAGCTATGTGCTCCGCTTCACACGTAGATCCCGCCACGACGCTTTGCTTGGAACTGCACCAACTGACAGCTCCACCATTCAATATAAATATGTATCCGGTTTGTGACTTAGAGTCATCCGGATCAGTGTCAAAGCTAGCATCGACGTAACCATTTACGCCGAGCTATTTGTCACCTCCATAAATGAGAAACATATCCTTAGTCCTTTTCAGGTACTTCAGGATGTTCTTGACCGCTGTCCAGTGATCCACTCCTGGATTACTTTGGTACCTCCCTGCTAAACTTATAGCAAGGCACACATCAGGTCTTGTACACAGCATTGCATATATGATAGAACATATGGCTGAGGCATAGGGAATGACTTTCATTTTCTCTCTATCTTCTGCAGTGGTCAGGCATTGAGTCTGACTCAACTTCACACCTTGTAACACAGGCAAGAACCCTTTCTTTGACTGATCTATTTTGAACTTCTTCAAAACTTTATCAAGGTATGTGCTTTGTGAAAGTCCAATTAAGCGTCTTGATCTATCTCTATAGATCTTGATGCCTAATATATAAGCAGCTTCACCGAGGTCTTTCATTGAAAAATTCTTATTCAAGTATCCTTTTATGCTATCCAGAAATTCCGTATCTTTTCCAATCAACAATATGTCATCCACATATAATATCAGAAATGCTACAGAGCTCCCACTCACTTTCTTGTAAATACAGGCTTCTCCAAAAGTCTGTATAAAACCATATGCTTTGATCACACTATCAAAGCGTATATTCCAACTCCGAGAGGCTTGCACCAGTCCATAAATGGATCGCTGGAGCTTGCACACTTTGTTAGCACCCTTAGGATCGACAAAACCTTCTGGTTGCATCATATACAACTCTTCTTTGAGAAATCCATTAAGGAATGCAGTTTTGTCATCCATTTGCCAGATTTCATAATCATAAAATGCGACAATTGCTAACATGATTCGGACAGACTTAAGCATCGCTACGGGTGAGAAGGTCTCATCGTAGTCAACTCCTTGAACTTGTCGAAAACCTTTCGCAACAAGTCGAGCTTTGTAGACAGTAACATTACCGTCAGCGTCAGTCTTCTTCTTGAAGATCCATTTATTCTCTATGGCTTGCCGATCATCAGGCAAGTCAACCAAAGTCCATACTTTGTTCTCATACATGGATCCCATCTCAGATTTCATGGCTTCAAGCCATTTTGCGGAATCTGGGCTCATCATCGCTTCCTCATAGTTCGTAGGTTCGTCATGGTCTAGTAACATGACTTCCAGAACAAGATTACCGTATCACTCTGGTGCGGAACGTACTCTGGTTGACCTACGAGGTTCGGTAGTAACTTGATCCGAAGTTTCATGATCATCATTATTAACTTCCTCACTAATTGGTGTAGGCATCACTGGAACTGATTTCTGTGATGAATTACTTTCTAATTCGGGAGAAGGTACAATTACCTCATCAAGTTCTACTTTCCTCCCACTCACTTCTTTCGAGATAAACTCCTTCTCTAGAAAGGATCTATTCTTAGCAACGAATATCTTGCCTTCGGATCTGTGATAGAAGGTGTACCCAACAGTCTCCTTTGGGTATCCTATGAAGACGCATTTCTCCGATTTGGGTTCGAGCTTATCAGGTTGAAACTTTTTCACATAAGCATCGCAGCCCCAAACTTTAAGAAACGACAGCGTATGTTTCTTGCCAAACCACAGTTCATATGGTGTCGTCCCAACGGATTTAGATGGTGCCCTATTTAACGTGAATGCAGCCGTCTCTAAAGCATAACCCCAAAATGATAGTGGTAAATCGGTAAGAGACATCATAGATTGCACCATATCTAATAAAGTACGGTTACGACATTCGGACACACCATTACGCTGTGGTGTTCCAGGTGGCGTGAGTTGCGAAACTATTCCACATTGTTTCAAATGAAGACCAAACTCATAACTCAAATATTCACCTCCACGATCAGATCGTAGAAACTTTATTTTCTTGTTACGATGATTTTCCACTTCACTCTGAAATTCTTTGAACTTTTCAAATGTTTCAGACTTATGTTTCATTAAGTAGATATACCCATATCTGCTCAAATCATCTGTGAAGGTCAGAAAATAACGATACCCGCCGCGAGCCTCAACACTTATCGGATCGCATACATCAGTATGTATTATTTCCAATAAGTCAGTTGCTCGCTTCATTGTTCCGGAGAACGGAGTCTTAGTCATCTTGCCCATGAGGCATGGTTCGCAAGTATCAAGTGATTCATAATCAAGTGATTCCAAAAGCCCATCAGCATGGAGTTTCTTCATGCGCTTTACACCAATATGACCTAAACGGCAGTGCCACAAATAAGTTGCACTATATTATTAACTTTGCATCTTTTGGCTTCAATATTATGAATATGTGTATCACTACAATCGAGATTCAACAAAAATAGACCACTTCTCAAGGGTGCATGACCATAAAAGATATTACTCATATAAATAGAACAACCATTATTCTCTGATTTAAATGAATAACCGTCTCGCATCAAACAAGATCCAGATATAATGTTCATGCTCAACGCTGACACCAAATAACAATTATTCAGGTCTAAAACTAATCCCGAAGGTAGATGTAGAGGTAGCGTGCCGACGGCGATCACATCGACTTTGGAACCATTTCTCACGCACATCGTCACCTCGTCCTTAGCCAATCTTCGTTTAATCCGTAGCCCCTGTTTCGAGTTGCAAATATGAGCAACAGAACCAGTATCAAATACCCAGGCGCTACTACGAGCATTAGTAAGGTACACATCAATAACATGTATATCAAATATACCTTTCACTTTGCCATCCTTCTTATCCGCCAAATACTTGGGGCAGTTCCGCTTCCAGTGACCAGTCCCTTTGCAGTAGAAGCACTCAGTTTCAGGCTTAGGTCCAGACTTGGGCTTCTTCCCGGGAGTAGCAACTTGCTTGCTATTCTTCTTGAAGTTTCCCTTCTTCCCTTTGCCCTTTTTCTTGAAACTAGTGGTCTTGTTAACCATCAACACTTGATGCTCCTTGATTTCTACCTCCGCAGCCTTTAGCATCGCGAAGAGCTCGGGAATTGTCTTTTCCATCCCTTGCATATTATAGTTCATCACGAAGCCTTTATAGCTTGGTGGCAGTGATTGAAGAACTCTGTCAATGACACTATCATCAGGAAGATTAACTCCCAGCTGAGTCAAGTGGTTATGGTACCCAGACATTCTGAGTATATGTTCACTGACAGAACTATTCTCATCCATCTTGCAGCTATAGAACTTATTGGAGACTTCATATCTCTCAACTCGGGCATTTGCTTGAAATATTAACTTCAATTCTTGGAACATCTCATATGCTCCATGACGTTCAAAATGTCTTTGAAGTCCCGATTCTAAGCCGTAAAGCATGGCACACTGAACTATCGAGTAGTCATCAGCTTTGCTCTGCCAGACGTTCATAACGTCCGGAGTTGCTCCTGCAGTGGGTCTTGCACCTAGCGATGCTTTCAGGACGTAATTCTTCTGTGCAGCAATGAGAATAATCCTCAAGTTACGGACCCAATCCGTGTAGTTGCTACCATCATCTTTCAACTTAGCTTTCTCTAGGAACGCATTAAAATTCAAGGGAAAGGTAGCACGGGCCATTGATCTACAACAACATAGATATGCAAAAACTATCAGGTACTAAGTTCATGATAAATTAAAGTTCAATTAATCATCTTACTTAAGAACTCCCACTTAGATAGACATCCCTCTAGTCATCTAAATGATCACGTGATCCATATCAACTAAACCATGTCCGATCATCACGTGAGATGGAGTAGTTTTCAATGGTGAACATCTCTATGTTGATCATATCTACTATATGATTCACGTTCGACCTTTCGGTCTCTGTGTTCCGAGGCCATATCTGCATATGCTAGGCTCGTCAAGTTTAACCCGAGTATTCTGCACGTGCAAAACTGGCTTGCACCCGTTGTATGTGAACGTAGAGCTTATCACACCCGATCATCACGTGGTGTCTCGGCACGATGAACTGTAGCAACGGTGCATACTCAGGGAGAACACTTATACCTTGAAATTTAGCGAGGGATCATCTTATAATGCTACCGTCGTACTAAGCAAAATAAGATATATAAAAGATAAACATCACATGCAATCAAAATATGTGACATGATATGGCCATCATCATCTTGTGCCTTTGATCTCCATCTCCAAAGCACCGTCATGATCTCCATCGTCACCGGCTTGACACCTTGATCTCCATTGTAGCGTCGTTGTCGTCTCGCCAACTATTGCTTCTACGACTATCGCTACCGCATAGTGATAAAGTAAAGCAATTACATGGCGATTGCATTTCATACAATAAAGCGACAACCATAAGGCTCCTGCCAGTTGCCGATAACTTTTACAAAACATGATCGTCTCATACAATAACGTATATCACATCATGTCTTGATCATATCACATCACAACATGCCCTGCAAAAACAAGTTAGACGTCCTCTACTTTGTTGTTGCAAGTTTTATGTGGCTGCTACAGGCTTCTAGCAAGAACCGTTCTTACCTACGCATCAAAACCACAACGATTTTTCATCAAGTGTGCTGTTTTAACCTTCAACAAGGACCGGCCATAGTCAAACTCGATTCAACTAAAGTTGGAGAAACAGACACCCGCCAGCCACCTGTGTGCAAAGCACGTCGGTAGAACTAGTCTCATGAACGCGGTCATGTAATGTCGGTTCGGGCCGAATCAAAGTAAGACGTTGGTGGTAAGCAGTATGACTATTATCGCCCACAACTCTTTGTGTTCTACTCGTGCATATCATCTACGCATAGACCTGACTCGGATGCCACTGTTGGGAAACATAGCATGCAATTTCAAAAAAATACTACACTCACGCAAGATCTATCTAGGAGATGCATAGCAACGAGAGGGGGAGGGTGTGTCCACGTACCCTTGTAGACCGAAAGCGGAAGCGTTAGCTTAACGCGGTTGATGTAGTCGAACGTCTTCGCGATCCAACCGATCAAGCACCGAACGTATGGCACCTCCGAGTTCTGCACACGTTCAGCTCGATGACGTCCCTCGAACTCTTGATCCAGCAAAGTGTTGAGGAAGAGTTTCGTCAGCACGACGGCGTGGTGACGGTGATGGTGATGTGATCCGCGCAGGGCTTCGCCTAAGCACTACGACAATATGACCGGAGGAGTAAATTGTGGAGGGGGGCACCGCACACGGCTAAGAGAATAACTGTTGTGCTATGGGGTGCCCCCTTGCCCCTGTATATAAAGGAGGAGAGGGAGGAGGCCGGCCCCCTAGGGGCGCGCCAAGTGTGGGGAGTCCTACTAGGACTCCTATTCCTAGTAGGATTCCCCCTTCCTTTTCCGGAGTGGGAAAGGGGGAAAGGGAGAGGGAGTAGGAGAGGGAAAGGGAAAGGGGGGCGCCGCCCCCTCCCCTAGTCCAATTCGGACTCCCATGGGGGGGGGGGCGCAGCCACCCCTTGTGGGCTGTCCCCTCTCTCCCCTATGGCCCATGAGGCCCATTACCTCTCCCGGGGGGTTCCGGTAACCTCCCGGTACTCCGAAAAATACCCGAAACAATCCCGAACCATTCCGGTGTCCGAATACCACCTTCCAATATATCAATCTTTACCTCTCGACCATTTCGAGACTCCTCGTCATGTCCGTAATCTCAATAGGGACTCCGAACAATCTTCGGTCACCAAAACACATAACTCATAATACAAATCGTCATCGAACATTAAGCGTGCGGACCCTACGGGTTCGAGAACTATGTAGACATGACCGAGACATATCTCCGATCAATAACCAACAGCGGAACCTGAATGCTCATATTGGTTCCTATATATTCTACCAAGATCTTTATCGGTCAAACCGTAATGACAACATATGTTATTCCCTTTGTCATCGGTATGTTACTTGTCCGAGATTTGATCGTCGGTATCTTCATACCTAGTTCAATCTCGTTACCGGCAAGTCTCTTTACTCGTTCCGTAATGCATCATCCCGTAACTAACTCATTAGTCACATTGCTTGCAAGGCTTATAGTGATGTGCATTACCGAGAGGGCCCAGAGATACCTCTCCGATACTCGGAGTGACAAATCCTAATCTCGATCTATGCCAACCCAACAAACACCTTCGGAGACACCTATAGAGCATATTTATAATCACCCAGTTACGTTATGATGTTTGATAGCACACAAGGTGTTCCTCCGGTATTCGGGAGTTGCATAATCTCATAGTCAAAGGAATATGTATAAGTCATGAAGAAAGCAATAGCAATAAAACTTAACGATCATTATGCTAAGCTAACGGATGGGTCTTGTCCATCACATCATTCTCCTAATGATGTGATCCCGTTCATCAAATGACAACACATGTCTATGGTCAGGAAACTTAACCATCTTTGATTAACGAGCTAGTCAAGTAGAGGCATACTAGGGACACTTTGTTTTGTCTATGTATTCACACATGTATCAAGTTTCCGGTTAATACAATTCTAGCATGAATAATAAATATTTATCATGATATAAGGCAATATAAATAACAACTTTATTATTGCCTCTAGGGCATATTTCCTTCAATCCCAACTTATCTAGGAGTAAATGTTGTCCATAGAACTTATTGCCTTCGGTCTGGTCCTTGTGATCTTAATGTCTTCCCTTAGCGGCCACGTGTATGGGAAGAGAAGTAGGACGATTTATTTGTCTCAATATGGGGCTGCTTGAGAGATAATGTTATGTGAGAGACCGTCCACCATCGATAGATTGGTCGTATCTTACGAAGTGTGTCATTGACCCAGCTAGTGCTGGTAGTCAATAGTTTAACGCTATTCCATGCCATGATGCCACTAGTGACCAATGACTAGACACCAAAGTTACTCATCTAAAACATCTCATTAATTCTACATCATTTATTTCCTCCGCTTAGTTTAGTATTTATTTTCGGTTCCCTTTAGTACTAAGTTGAACTCTCCTTTTTTATCAATTTCCTTAGCAACTGACTTTAGTAAACTATTTCCAAACACCGACTTGGGTGTGAGTGTAGCTGCATAAGTGAGAACGTAGTTGCGGGGATAGTAGTGCCTTCATTTCTGCTGCATGTGGGATCAACAAACCTTACTTACTGAAAAAATGCTACAAAGCCCTGAGCAGCACATCAAAATTCAATCATGTAGGATTTTAATGGGCATGAACATTGCAATACCAATCAAAGAGACCATCTGTTGATTGCTTCCCCACACTTCAATTATTTAGGATTTCTGGCCAGATGTTAGACCTCATTGAGGCTCCATATGGTTCTTCCATCACCTTGTATCTTTTTATAGAAAAAACATGTGCGATAGTTTGTGTAGGAGGAGGAAATCAATGCGCAGGTTCAAAAGGTGAAGGCTCCACCGCCGGCGCCCCCATGGTCACCACCACCAGAATATTGGTTGGCCTTGTCGGTGGACGGGTCCTTCTCCTCGGCGTATGGGTCCGCAGGAGCGGGCATGATCTTGAGGGACAAGGGTGAGGTTGTCTTTGCTTCATGCCAGCTGTTGTTCTTTTGCAACAATGCTCTTGAAGCGGAGTTCTTGCACTAATGATAGGAATGTCGTTGGCCGTTCAATGGTCTAGTCTTCCTGTCGTGGTGCAATCGGACTCGGTGGGTGCTCTCTTCTATGTTGGATGCTTCTCTTGACAAATCACCGTACGGTCATATGATCAAGGGAATCAAGAACTACATGCTAGAACGGGAGTTTAAACCGGTTAAGATAGCTAGGTCTCAGGATAGAGTTTCATATTGTCTCACTAATTATGCTCGTACGACTCGTAGTACCGCCTGTTGGTTGCAACTAGGCCTCGTTTCATCCATGATCTTGTATTAACAGATTGCAACCTTGTTACCATGGAATAAAACTCCCTGATTACCCAGAGAAAAAAAGAATTTTGAGTTCCAGAGAAAGCATGTGTACTCCCTCCGTTTTTATTTAGTCCGCGTATTAGCTTTGGTCAAAGTCAAGCTTTGTAAATTTTGACAAAGTTTATAAACAAAAATATTAACATATATAGTAACAAATCAACACCAATTGATTTATTATTGAATGTACTTTCACATCATATAGATTTGTTATGGTAAATATTTATACTATTGTTTTCTATAAACATAGTCAAACTTTACAAAGTTTGACTTCAGTCAAATCTAATATGTAGAGTAAATAAAAACAGAGGGAGTACATGGTTAAAAGATGTCTCGCCCTGTCGCATCTTGAGATGCACACAGCCAAATTATTACACTGTTCGTACAAATGTCACCGAAACGTGAAACGTGTGGATCATCAAAAACATGAATTCAGTTGCATCTACGCAAACCACGACACAAACGGGGCCATGGATCGATACCTGACGAGTGCAAGAGCAACAAAAGTGGTGTTGGTTTTTTTGGTTATCAAGCAATCTTATTTTAAGATTGCTGCTACTGGCTTCCGCCGAGAAGTAGCCATCCAGTAGGCAGTGGCACATCACCCAACTACCGGTCCCCTGAATTATCCAATCACGACTAAGCAGCGAGCGAGCTGCTTGCTAAATGGAACATAAATAAGCAGCGTAATCCCACGACTAGCTCTCGGCGATCTTTGTCACTGCCTTTAGCTACCAACCAGCCATGAAGCGGCAGCTCGTGGCCACGCTGCTGGTCCTGATCGCGCTGCCGGCGTTCGCCGCGTCCGCTCCGGGCGACGGGATCGCGGCGCTGCTCACGCACGCCGACGCTGGCCTCGGGCTCGCGAGGCCCGAGCTCGTGCGGCGGATGGCGCACCGGTCCAGGGCGCGGCGGCGGCGGCTGCTGTCGTCTCAGGCGACGGAGGCGGATCGGCCGGTGCGCGCCGGCCTCGGCGCCGGCGCCGGCGGCAGCATCGTGACGAACGAGTACCTGGTGCACCTGTCCGTGGGCACGCCGCCGCGGCCCGTGGCGCTCACGCTCGACACCGGCAGCGACCTCGTCTGGACGCAGTGCGCGCCCTGCCTTGACTGTTTTGATCAGGGGATGCCGCTCCTGGACCCCGCCCGGTCCTCCACCTACGCCGCGCTCCCCTGCGACGCGCCCCTGTGCCGCGCGCTCCCGTTCACGTCGTGCGGCGGCGGCGGCGGCGGCGGCGGAGGGAGCTGGGGCGAACGGAGCTGCGTCTACGTCTACCACTACGGCGACAAGTCGCTCACCGTCGGCCAGCTCGCCGCCGACCGCTTCACCTTCGGCAATGCCGACGGCCACTCCGAACGGCGGCTAACGTTCGGCTGCGGCCACTTCAACAAGGGCATCTTCCAGGCGAACGAGACCGGCATTGCCGGCTTCGGGCGGGGGCAGTGGTCGCTGCCGTCGCAGCTCGGCGCCACCAGCTTCTCCTACTGCTTCACGTCCATGTTCGAATCCAAGAGCAGCCTCGTGACGCTCGGCGCTGCGGCCGAGCTCCAGAGCGGCAACGCCTTCAAGTCCACCCCGCTGATCAAGGACCCCTCGCAGCCGTCGCTCTACTTCCTCTCACTGAAGGGCATCAGCGTCGGCTCGAAGCGGCTGCCGGTGCCGGAGCGGCGGCTGAGGTCGACGATCATCGACTCGGGCGCGTCGATCACGACGCTGCCGGAGGACGTGTACGAGGCGGTGAAGGCGGAGTTCGTGGCGCAGGTCGGGCTGCCGGTGATCGGCGCGGAGGCCGGCGCGGCGCTGGACCTCTGCTTCGCGCTGCCGGCGACGGCGCCGTTCTGGAGGCGGCGGGGGCGGCGGGCCGTGGCCGTGCCGTCGCTGACGCTCCACCTGGACGGCGCCGACTGGGAGCTGCCGCGCGGCAACTACGTGTTCGAGGACCACGGCGCGCGGGTCATGTGCCTGGTGCTGGACGCGGCGGCCGGGGAGCAGACCGTCATCGGCAACTACCAGCAGCAGAACACGCACGTCGTCTACGACCTCGACAGGGACGTGCTGTCCTTCGCGCCGGCGCAGTGCGACGAGCTCGTAGCGCCGCTGTAGTGGTAAAATCAAATTGTACAGAGTAGTAGGACTCGTAGCACTGATCGGGTGAAACGCACCGACGTGGCGGTGGTAGAGGACTGAAGCGGCAGAGTAAATTCTGTGCGCGGTGAGCGCGCATGAGCCCTTCGGTTGTACAGAGTTTGGAAAAATCCAAAGCTAAAAGAGAACATGTGCTTAGAGCAACTATAGCATAGTCGTCATATTGGACAAATCTACCAATATGACGACTCTGGCAACAACAAAAAAAGAAAAGTCGCTATATACCTTCTGATCGTCGGAATTTATGAAGCACACATCGTATTTGTCCTCTCAACCTTCATATTAGACGACTCATGGCTGCCTTTTGGAGCGCACTGTATATGTCAGTTGAATGTAGCATAAGGCCTCTTCTAATGCATCGGTGCTTACATGAGGTGCTAAGCACATTAAAACCTTCAGCAACTAAAGCCTTCAATGCATAGGTGCTTAATTTGTTGTAGCTAAGCATACTACATTTAATGATTTTGCAATTAAAGTTCTTCATGCATTGGTGGGTTTCTTTCATTTAAGTGTTTTTGCCTAGGTTTACGTGTTTGGCATTGTTTCTTCCTGGGGTCACCACAGTCATTTCTCTCCTCTTAATTACCTTGCCACATCAGATTTTTTGCCTACATGACAGGCTTAGCACCTATACAAGGTTAAGCATTGTGAGGGGCCTAAGAAACTCCAGGTGATCCCTCACCTAACGTGGGATGGCGGGGAGATTAAAGAAAAACTGAAAAGGAATGTTTCCTTGATAAGTGGGTCCCACAATATGAAGGTATTCTGAGTCATCACCTCGGCAACCTCCGTAATGAATATGGAGATGTTGTCGATATGACGACTCTGATAGAGTTGCTCCTAGGAGTCATCACCTCGGCAAGTCTCAAGATTTTTCTCCCGCTCATGTTTAATGTTGTAATCTTGAGGTGTTTATCTTCTTTAAGCTTGCACATAACTTTTTTTTTCTAAAAAGGCAAAAAGACCATATGTTTGATCAACCCTTACAAAAGGATCCTTACATAAATTAAAAATTACGCACATGTCATTAGAGGGACGATACCATTTTCCTCATGCACTCATCGGTGACGCGTTGTGAGGAACTCAATGCCACTTCTGGACCCCAAAACACCATCAAAGTCACGAAAACGTAGATGCAACGGCCAAGAAGTCACTAGTCCGAGCCAAAAGACGCCAATGACATCGATTTGAAAAATAGTCTGCTATCTCGGAGAAGAAGATTGGACGAACAACCTAGGCCAGACCAGATAGTTTTGGGGAGACCTAACCTCACGAGCTCCCCTATGACGACTAAACTAGACGGACATCGCACATCAAAGAAGGAGCCAGAGGACCAAGATACGAAGCGGCATCGTGTCTCCAACACCTTCAAGCACCACTCGCTAAACATGAAGATACAACTGGATCCATCACTCCATAAGAGCAGCGACCAGACGATCCACCATAAGAGCGGGGAAACCTTATTCTTGATCCACACAGCACCACCATTGTCACCATAACACTGCCGCCGGGGAACCAAACTCTAACCCTAAGAGACGTAACTACAACGTTGCAATGCACATCCGAAGTCCCCGCCCATCCCGCGACTGGGAGCGTGTGGAACGGTGGTGGTTGTCTAGGGTTTCTGATGGAGAGGGAGGCTTTGCTCTTCTTTTCTGGAGCAGAATTTTAAGTAGACAACTTTTCTTTTATTAATTTATTAAGACATAAATATTTTTTAAATTTTTTAAGAACATGTTTGTTTGCTCCGTGCTAGTTTTTTTTTTTTTTTGCGGTTAAACACTTGTATTACTCAAACATAGTCTTTATTTTTATTTTACAATCAACTTTGCAAAGAACTACAACCACAATATGAGTGCCATGTGAATTTTAAAAATATTTTTAAACACAAAATTTCCTAAAGATAAATCAACCATACCACAAAACTTTGTTTGCAAATTTGACACACAGCTGAGGAGACAAAAATGGAACCTGGTTATGAACATTACTAGTAACAAACATCTACTGTTGGGATGGCCCAAAGTTTCGATAGCTTAGCTCTAAGTCGTCGGTCAAAAATCACAGAAGGTACGTCCAAGTCACCATGCGCCAAAACGCTCAGTGAAGATGCATTTAGCTTTCGGCGGTTTGTCGGCAGGTCAATACGAGGCCTACTTTGGTGCGCAAAAGGGTCAAAATCTGCGACCTAACTTATGTCCACTGCTACAGGCCCCTAAGAGCAACCGTATATCTCACGAACCCGCATAATTCCGATGAGTATACAGACTCGGCCCAATTTTCTGGTCAGAACAGAGCCCGT
Source organism: Thinopyrum elongatum (assembly GCA_011799875.1). Taxonomy (NCBI): domain Eukaryota; kingdom Viridiplantae; phylum Streptophyta; class Magnoliopsida; order Poales; family Poaceae; genus Thinopyrum; species Thinopyrum elongatum. The sequence continues at coordinate 176,488,081 of CM022303.1, read as the reverse complement.
ATACTCGTCCGGCCCGTAAAAAATTTTATCGCGGCTCGCAAACACCCCCCCCCCCCCCCCCCGAAGCAGTAATCTCCGGGTTTGCGGGGCAGATATGGGTCGAAACCCTATCCCCCCGCCGCCGCGTTTCGCCGCAATTCCCCACTCCCTCCCTCACATTTTTCGCCGCCGGTGAGCCCCCTTCCGCCTCCAGCCGCCATGTGGGGCCGCATGTGGAGCTCCGGCCGCAGCTTTGGCGGGGGCGGCGACCCCGAGCGCGAGCGGTGTGTCTGCTCGGACGGCGCGAGGAAGCGCGCGGCGAGGAAGTGGACGAACCAGGGCCTCGAGCCGCCGTCGAGGCTCCTCCGTCGCAAGACGGAGGAGTACGACCGCCTGCACGGGCGGGCGCCCTCCTCGGCCGCGGGCTCTTCCTCCGCCGCGAGGGGCCCTTCCGGCACGGCGCTGCTCCCTGTGAAGAGGGAGTGGTCGGAGGAGTCGGAGGACCGCGAGCCCGTCGCCGTCAAGCAGGAGCCGGAGGAGATCGAGCGCCGAGGCGTCGTCGGGCCCGAAGATTTCGTGGCCGATGTCGACGCGGTTGCGGCCGCCATTGCCGAACGGAGCTTGCGCGAGGAGGCGGAGCGCCGGCGCCACGAGGAGGGGCTCGAAGACCTCATGCTCAAGCAGGCGGGCACGGCCAACCTTGCCGCGAAGGACAAGGGCGACAAGTGGCGGCGCATCCGCGAGGAGCAGAGGGAGAAGTTCATCGATCTCGTCAGCTCCGACGAGGACTGAGCTCCTCCACCGCGTCGTCCTCGGCCGCGAGCTCGTCCATTTTGGTACATCGACCTCGGCCTCGCCGCCGCGAGATCCCCCACGCCCCTCTAGTAGTAGTAGTAGAATGCAGTATGTATGATAATGTAGTATGTGATGATGAACTATGAATGATCATGTAGTATGTGATGAACTAGTGTGGTTGCAATTTCTCCTGCGAAAGTTTTTTTTTAAATTATACAGTTTCATATACGGGGTCTACTCTGCCGCGCACGATTTCGACCCGCAAAACAGTTCTTCGTCGAAATGTAAACGCGTTATGCGGGTCGACATTATACGGAGTCTGCTAGAGATGCTCTAACTCTTTGAAAAAAACATTCCCGGGAATCCGGCGTTTTCATTCCGCACATATGCCATTTGGGACCTCATAATGTAGGGCATTTGGGATGATAATCTAGGAGGTCGGAGACGTTGACATGCCAAAACAAGGCGAGTCGATGGCATATGGCATCAAAGTCCAGGGCGTGCTAATATGGCCCATCTGCCGGTGCCAAATCGCAGGTGTGGGTTCGAGGGCCTTGGGATCGACGACATTAGGAATATGGGATCGTAATATATAGGAGACTGGGAGGTGGGGACGTTGAAATGCCTGCGTATGGTGAGTCCATATGCGGGCATCTAAGTCCACGCCAGGGCTGGAGATGCTGCCATGGCTGCACGGTGCAATTCTCAATCATGACATTTGGAACAAACATATAGATGGAGGTGGCATTAAAGTGAAATCCATCTGGTTTTCAACGCATAATAGGGACATCGCCGCATGGCAAGCTCTGTTTTCTCACAAAAACAAGTGCCATATGGAAGGAAGCTGAAACTGTGTAAACAATTTAAACATCAAGTTGCTGTGCTCTACCAGGATTCATGAAACTAGCAACGTTTCGTCTCAAAGGTCACAAACTAACGTAAGCACACCCACACACATACTCATCAACCGAGCAGTCAAATTTCTGTGTACATTCGGGCCTACATATGCTACTGCTGTTGTGCAGAGATAATTCATGTGCAGATGGATGGCCTAGTTAACTACACAAGTCAATTTCTCAACTAGAGATGTCAGTCAGTGACAACCCCCTACTACCCCTCCCTCTTCTTTCATCATCCACCAGATGTAGCTACTTGTTCTCTGTTACAAGACTAAACTAATGACTGCAGAGATGCCAATGTACAGAGTATATTTCACAAAATCTGCCCTCGGATAACTTAATGAGTGGATGAATTCACCCATGCCGCCACGTCATCTGAGTGGCATCAGCTCAAGGGGTCGAACCTTCTGGCTGGAAGCTCAAATCACACTGCAAGGGCTCGGTGTGCACCATTTTATATCCTCCGCCCGTCCGTGCCCCCATTAGCTGTGTGATGAGATGGTAACACTGGCCAGCCCCGCTTGCTGCAATCTGCTTTTCGGACGCTGGGCATGAAACCATGTTCCCAGGCCATGGAGGAAGGAGCTACTTCGATAGGCTGCTGCTATCCACCAACAGGCCCTTGTACTACAACATCCTGACTCCGTTGCTTCTTTTTGGAGGAGCCACGGCGAGTATAAACAAGTCTCTTTGGAGGGTGTTGTTTCTGCGACACAGCTTGGTCAGATGTAATAGCAGGCTCCTTTTTAGCTGTTTCTTCATGCTGCAACGACATATAGTTCAAATATCAGCAATGAGGAGATGTAATAACAGAATACAAATCGACAGCAGAAATAAAAAAAAATACTGAACCTTTTTATCTGCTGACTTTGTTTCTCCGTCTTCCGATATCTGCAAGGCATTATCTGTTGACTTTGTTTCTCCGTCTTCCGATATCTGCATGGCATTATCTGTTGACTTTATTTCTCCGTCCTCTGATTTCTGCAAGGCATTATCTGTTGACTTTGTTTCTCCGTCTTCTGATTTCTGCAAGGCATTATCTGTTGACTTTGTTTCTCCGTCTTCTGATTTCTGCAAGGCATTATCTGTTGACTTTGTTTCTCCATCTTCTGATTTCTGCAAGGCAGTAGCTGGTCTTTCTTGAAGATTCTTATGAGCGAGTGATTCCACATCATCCAACTTACGCTTGTATGATATTGTTGATGTCGAACTGTCAGCAGTATTCCTATCAGTGTCCTTGCTATGCACTGGAAACCTGATAGTGTGTTTCCTGGGAATAGAACTATCCACTGTCACATCGTCTGATCTCACTGTGATATCATCCGACCTTTGCCTTTTTCCACCATATGAATTGTTATTAACGGAAGTAGTGGCAGATTCTGAACTTGCTCCAGGTGCAGGCGTATAACATGAAGCCCGCATCGAGAAGGCAACATAGTCCCTCTTCACAGCAAGTATATCATGTTCACATACAAGCAACTCTTTCTGATAAAAAAAATGTTGGCATGTAAAAACTCCATAACTCTTGCAGCTAGACAACTAAAGTATGACAAAGTATCATATAAACTGGCATCAACAAACCTTGTATACAATTGATGTTTTGAAGTATGCTCTTAAATGTATCTCAGGTGTGTATTTAATAATTAATACGTTTTGTTTAATAGCATATCTGTGTGTATTTAATAATTAATACGTTTTGTTTAATAGCATATCTGTGTGTAGCCGCCATCACACCCACTCACTTTGAAATCAACTACCCAGAATCTTATATTATTTGCAAATTCCCCATTTCTAAATGTCTCACAACCGATATGTACCAAATCACCTGGAGGAAAAACAGTACAGTAGATATTTGGAACGCCTGTCAAGAAGTCTAAACTAGTCAAACCTTGTTCATGGTAATTTTTAACCTGCAACCCAGTTCCGTGAATGATAAATCTTAAGTATCCGCCGTCCATCACCATAAAACAATATGCCGACCCACCACCACAGAGTAACTGGGTCATTAAAGCCCAGCATTGGTAAGTAAAAAAAGAACATATCTGCAAACATAAAAATCTATGGAAAAGGAGAAGGGACCAGTCCTCAATATTTCTGCTGCAACCCACTCTGTTTCAAGATACAAGTCATGTGTTGCTGTGGGGCAGGTATCTGGGGAACTTTGTTAAGTACTAGAATGTTCAATATATCTAAGTGTCTGAGTATGTGTGGTCAAATTTATACTCACTATGTCCATGCATCAATTGCTCACCAAAGTATACTAAGGCGTTGATAGGAAAATCAGATATAATACAATAATTATGAAATCAAATGATGCAAGTCACTCAGCACTATCACTACTAACACAAAGGAATAATGCCAGTAATTCTCGAAGAGATCATACTAGTGCCTGATGAAGTCTAGTTTTCTGGGCAACCAAAAGGCACAAAAAGTAAATGCATATCACAGAAACGGTACCTTCTCCTTTTCTCTTTTAACAACCCTCTCGCAAAGAAGACGTAATCTCTCCAATTCAACCTGCCACGTGGGAGGTAATATTACGTTAGCATAAAGCACGTTTAACCCTAAGGAGTTCGTAAGCAGAAGGTGCCCTTTTACTGCACAAGCCTTTTGTTAGTGATATATGCAGAGTCATTAGTGCCACTTATAATGATCTATACTAAAGATAAGCCAAACTCAGGACAGAGCGTTTAAGGCTCCGGCGAATACTAACCTAAGGACACAGAGCATTTAAGGCTTCATCAAATACTAACCTATGGAAACAACCTTGTTTATAACACTTGAAATACGGATGCCACCACCAGCAATAGAAACACTGGCTTCAAGCTAGCATCGAGTACACATTACCAAAATCCAAATAAATTAGGAGTTCATATTTCTTCAGCATAATTGCTTCAAACTGGTCCAGAGATAATACTTTCCAAAAATATTTTTCTCAACTTCCAGATAAATATCCTAAAAAGCATCTACAGCTTGCAAAAAGCTAAAGGCAAAAGCAATGAAGTTCTTTTTTTTGTAAACCCTACGACTACTAGTTATCTGATAGCCACATACATTAATCTGGTCAGCTTGGGATACAGTTTAGCAGTAAACTAAAGCTGCTCAGAAGTACCTATTAAAATTGCCGGCATGGCACATACCACAGATATTGGCATATAAATTCAAATTCAAAGGTTCTTACATAGTGCTACTTTCAGGTTTCCAGCTAATACCTACAAAGCAGAACTACATAAAGCATGCAATGGACACATTTACCCTCATTTGTTTCATGATCTTGACTTCCGCGGGTCCATATTGTTGAGAGTCAACCTGTGAAAGTTTACAAATAAGAAAATAAGAGTATTGTTAACATAAGACTGCTATAGAAGAATAATAGTAAGAAAAAAAAGAGTATTGTTAACATAAGACTGCTATAGAAGAATGTTATAGTACTACATTTCCATTGTACTAGCAGATACATAAAAGGCGGATTTTGAGGGAAACCAGTTCCTTGTTGCACATCAAAGATATCCAACTAAACATCTTAAAGCAACACTTACCTTTTTTTGCTCAATGCTGTGATTGCCACAATATGCTTTGTGTTGCCACAAGCTCCCAAACCTTTTTGTGTTCATGTAAAGACCAGCATCTCTAGCACATGCAGGGTGGAAAGTAACTTGACAGCCTACGGTGCTGCACTGCATGGTTGAAAGAGAAAAACATAGCAAGAATGAATTGGTTTGTCTAATCATTAGAGATTAGGTCCAACGAATAATTTACAAGTTCAGACCTTCAAGCATGCGCCAACATTGTGTTGGCAGATCGAGCATGTGTCTTTCCCCTTAAGAAGACCCTCCTTAGATAGATCCAAATAGTCAGAATATTACAATAAGATAATTAGCAGGAACTTATAATAGATGTCTTCAAATGGTACCAATATATAAACAATGAAATGAAATTATGGAAGATGACCTATTTAAGTATTTATTTCTCAATATTAAAATTATGAGAATGTGCGATGCTGGAAATAGGTTAGTACCATTCCATCTACTGAATTGCATTGTCCCCTTTTGAATGAGTTCTCCAGGAGCCACTACAGAAATTTGACGAAGTCAACAATGTCAATAAGTTAAGCAAGGCAGCAATATGAAAAATAAAGATGCCAGACAAAGTACCTCAGCACAAAAAGCATGAACCCATTGCCCGTTTGTAGTCTTACGAAGAGCTCCTGATGTACCATGGCAAAAACCACACAGCACCAACCAGGATTTTGAACCACTGCAGTCTGATTGACTATCCGACACGACAGCATCTGATAGCATCTCTTGGCAACGTTCACACTTCCAGGGGCCGGTGGGATTTGTTCGACTCTGGTAACAGTCCAAGTGGACAGCAGCCTGCAAAACGTGCGGGGTTAATGATTTATTGAAGTGCAACATGAGAAAAGTAAAAGAAGGGGTATACAAAGCACCTTGCAGCTTGAGCAGACAAATACTCGGTTCAATACAGTCTCACATCGCATGCACACATCACACGGAAGACCATTTTTCTTGGAAAATTTTGCCAGATCGAAAATGCCAAAATTAGTATCCGCCGAGACTTTACTGTTAGAAAATGATGGATCCTTTGTTTGTGGCAATGAAGTCAACTGGTTGATTCTTAAAGATCCAGCATGGACTTTGGTAATACTCTGCAACAACGAAAAGAAAAATATGAATATCCATAGCACAAGATCAATGAAACAAGCACAACAGTATAAACCTCTTGTTTGACAGGCACAGCATCATTTTCTGTCTCTTTCCGAATGTTTACATCTTTTGAGGTGGGTGCAGCAATAGGTGCAGTTGCAGCTAGGATAGCTTGAGCTTCTTTGTGTCTCCTCTCTGTGTTCCCGCGTTTCTTAGCTTCCCTTATATCACGAAGGAACTGATTCACAATGATATGGTCCCATTTTCTTTTATTGGAAGAATCCATTTCTTGAGAAAGACTCTGGACAACCTTAGGCATAAGAGATTCTGCAAGATATAATGAGAACTGAAACATCGATTCAGAAAGCAGAAGAAATTACTCAACTATTCAGTTAAGTTTGCACTCTCAAGACCAATCAGTTGATATATCTGTAAATAAATATAACAGGACAGCAACCAAAATGATTCCATACTTGTGTAAAAAAAATACCATAAGAATTACAAATAAACTTAGCAAATAGAAAGAACGCGCCCTTACCATATCTCTGGTTCATAGCAGCAACATCATTGAGTAGCCTGGATTGTAAATAAACTATTTCTCCTTCTATTTCGTCATGGGGTGAATGCTCCAAAATACCTAATGACTCTGCTTTAGAAGCCTGATCAACTGCAACTATATCTGTTAATTGCTCAAGTTTTGTTGGTGAACCACCAAGGTTTTGGTCATGAGGAGGGTAGGATAATTCTCCTACTTAAATTGGACAAAAGAAAATAGATTGTAAGCACGAGATGTAAATTACATTATGGTAACTAATGTAATTTAATTGATGGCGAGATGTTAAAACGAATACCATGATAATGTTTAGCCTGTTTATTTTGATTCGGAATATGATCACACAAATTCTGCAACATTGTCTCAATAGATGGATGAATATAGTAGTCATGACCATCAATGCTGCATGAAGCAAATACGAGATTAGGTTGTTCAACAGATCAAATTGCCTCTGAAGAGTGGGCAAGAAAGACATAAGCATAAAATGATTGATGAACCCTACGTAAGAAAAAGTTGGCGCGAAATATGGTCGTCACCACCATCATGACAAGTGTGCACGCAATTTTCAACTGAATCAGTGTCTTTATTAGCTTTATCACCATCCGGAAAACAATGATCAAATGAAGAGATGCCTTCCTCAAGTTCTGAGCCAAGTTGTGAATCAGTTACGTTCTTACTTTCACTTCTATCCAATGGACCTGTCCACAATACCGAAAGAAATGAGTCTACAATACCGAAAATGAATGAAATACTTAGCAGCGAAATTCGAACAGATTCCTTATCATTTGAGATTTAATCCTATGACTACCAGGTTACCCGACACTCAAGTACTCAACTCTCAAGGAACACCGTAAGTGAGTATTTCAAACAGTCAAAAGTCAAAGCTAATAGAATGGTCATAGTAACTGTAAGTAGTAACAGACTACTAGCACACTGGGTGTAATTATTTAACACACCATGCTGATTTCAACTGATTGAATAGAACTCCATTTTTTTTTCTAACAAACACTGTGTTTCTGTTTGTAAGGCTGGCAGTTTTCCCCGTTTAGTTCCAGAAATAATGCACACATGTGACTTTATTGAGTTTGCCACTTGTCTGCCTCGTCTAAGACGCATTTTCTCTCTTCGTTTCTAAGACTCATCAACTAGCTAATTAGTCTCTTCAATTTCCAAGGAACTTAAAGAAGGATATCAGGGTCAGTGCTTTTGGTTTTTCTCTTAGTTCTACACTCTTCAAAAATCCTTTGCGCATGCTCAAAATATGCCTTGTATTTTTAAAAACATGTCGGATTCCCAGATCAAGGGCCAGAAAATGCATAGCAATCTTTATTACCACACGTCCATACCTTATACCCAGATAAAGCTAAGATAACAACACAGCATTGCCATGGCTAGTCATATTGCCAAGAATAAGTATTTCCATAAATCATTTTTCACAATGGACAGAGAAGAGCAGAGGTACATCTTGAGGAACAACCGGGTGAAGAATCAGCAAAATTAACAAGCATACTGTTCACACACTCAACGTAGTTGTACGCACAAATGCATCTAGTTTGTTACCTTCCGGTGCCACAGAACCCTCTTTTAGAGATTTCACTTGAACAGAAGGCACATGAATAGTGTTTTGCAGCAACTTGATGATTTTCAACTTCAGACCAGGGGAGAAGGTGGATGTTTCAGGCTGCCAAGGAATAAAAAACCCATATAAAATAACAGAGGTAATAGGATTTAAGGCCAAAACAGTGTAGCATGTAAAATATTATGACATCACTACATAGACGCAGCTATACGTACTTTCAGAAGATAAGATATAAACATGTGTGACTGTTATCCTTCCTAGTTAGTACATGCCTATGCTTTAGTCGACTTATAAAGTTTGTCATAACTTATAACTACAGAATATGTCAAAATCATAAATTACAGTTAACTCTATCTCTAGCATTATGTTTTTCATACAAGACTATCAAATTTTACCAACCATGTTTATCGGAAAAAATCAAATAGTGCACATTGAAAAATGGACCCAATCATGTTTAGGAGAAGTTATGTACATGCAACCTAGAGAAACAGTTTATAAAGTACATAAATCCAATATAAATTACCACAAGAGCAGCTTCCAACGATTCAGATGAGAGACCCAGTTCTGATTGTATATCACCAACACTAACTTTTCCTTGGTCAATTAGCTGCCAAGTACAAGCATAAAACCCACTTAAGTAATAACACCAAACAACTGTACAAAAATCTTGCTCTGTAAGATTAGCAGGTACCTTTCTAAGAAATGTAGAAACATCACCAGAATTGCTCACAAGATTCCCAGCTCCTGTAGGCTGATCAACAACCATATTTGTGCATTGAACTTGTTGACTTTCCGTGCCTCTAACAGCACATGTTGAGGTAACCAGCTCTGTTGTCTGCGCTTTGTTTAGGCTGGACAAACTAGAGCTCATGGATGTGAAGTTCATGAATTTGTCCTTACTCTTGCGTTTAGATCTTATTTGAGCAAAATTTTCATCATCCAGCCCAACTTGTGTGGTATCCTGTTCAGCAACACCATTGACATGGTGTATGGAGCTGATTCCTCTGACTCTAGAATGCTTCGAGCAAAATATCCGCAACTCAACCTACAAACAGGTATAAAATAAAACTATTAGCAAGTATAAACAACCAAGGCAAACGGCATACACGAGAAGAAATAGCCTAACATTCGTAAGCCCAGATTTTCCCCATATCTCCATCTGATGTTTTTTCTCTCTTGCGCATATAGGATGAAAGCAAGCCCGGCATGTCCCTGTTAAAAATAAGTAGTTAGTAACCAAAAAGGAACATATAACAACAAGGTTAAAGAAAGTGTTAGGTGTAAATTCCTAGTTTTGTCTCTGCCTAGCAATTATCTTGCCTAAGCGCATGGCATAGTAGCGGTTAATGATAGGTGTTCTGCTTGTCACCTAACGCCTAGGAACGCTCAAGAGAACACCTGGCGGTGTCAGTGTCCAAACCGTCTTATTTGTGATACGGACGTAATATATCTAAAACCAAAAGAAAATGCCTTTAAACATGGCTTACAAATTTAAAAGTAGCAACAAAACAAAAACAATGTCCATCCACACACACAAAAAAACAAACAATGGCCCACTTTGTTCAACTCAAAGCAATTACTCCAAAGAGTTCAGTAATTTGGGACTGTTCTGTCATCTTGATATAAGAATACCAACAAGAACAGCAGAGCCCATAGTTACCCGTTCAGCTTACAAGGGATATATGTCAAACAGCTGCCTACAGCAAATTATGCGTCTTCTTAGAATTCACACCAACGACTATAATCTAATAAGCTAGTTTTTCCATGTTATACAAACTAGATTCTCCAGAAAATAAGTTTATTCTTTGTACCAAGGCAAAAGGTTTTTTTCATGAAGCACAACATCTGAAACCCCTAAAACCCCCATAGTTGAAAATAAAAACTCTTACACTGGCAATTTCTATCACCGCAGGAATGAGTCACAGTTAGAGAACGACGACCAGCCTGAAGAAATAAAATCCACTTGACATGCTAACTTAAATCATGGAATAGCTATCATATGATATCCCAGAGGGCTAGTATTCACTATGCATGCTCTCAAGTTTCTGAGATTTCAATCAGAAAATGAATCTTCTTATAATGGCAGTAGGGTAGCAGACCATAACTGGTTACGTACTTCTTATGCTCTTGATTTTTCACCAAGTTACTTCCGCCGAAGCGCTTGGTGCTATTTCTAGTTATTTATGATGTTATTAGGGCATACTACCATCATTGCTAAAATATTGCACATACTCAAGTGTTACTACTCATGCACCCATGCAAAGCAATTTAAACTGTTGGCTTGTTTACATATATGCCAGCGCATGGATCTCCCTTCCCTAAAAAGCATTTTGAAGAAGCGTGTTGCTTAGGTTGGCTGCCAGGATGGGGGGATTAGAAATTTTAGAAGCATGTATGTTTCATGTGGTTTAAGCCTTCGACTTTTTAAGCTTAATAAAGTTAATATCAGCACACATTACACTTTTCACAGAATCAACCAAACAGCACACACATTTCGAAATTCAGATCAGATCACCTCACCTAGATGGCTAGATAAGAGCCATTTTAGGCAACAAGATATGCACAAAGGGCAGAACAAACCTAGGGGAACCCGTAGGCCTTTTGCCATTAAAAGTTTCCATGATTGTATCATTCCAGACAAACTGAATGTTTTACGGCCATGCACAACCGAAGTACATATTAAGTATGCTTGTCCAATAAAACAGGTCACTAATTTTCCAAGAATATTGAACGGAAGGCGATTTAATCTCATCAAACATCGTGTTTCTTGTCCTACACAATCTATATGTTCTTAAATTAAAATCTGTAGGGTTGTGTTACATTCCATCGTCAACAATGGTATAGATCCAGATTGCAATGTCCCGAGAAGCAGTAAAAGTCTAATCATCAAATACCGCAGTTCAAACAGCTAAATTCTTAGTTGGAACACCATCCTCAAGATGCAAGGCCTGCCTAAGACCAATATTGGCAAGTATTATGCAACCTTGTAAAGCCTTCTGCTAGCAGATTAGAGTGATTAATAGTTCAACATGAAACAGCTTTTTTGCAGGAATTATAAATTTGCTTCTGCTGTTAGTCTCTGAACCGATTCTACTTCTGTCTACTAAGAAGTAATCGCAACATACCAGCAAATCAAACAATACTCTGATCTAATTCTGATTCTGCTCGATCCCTGTGAATTTGCCAGTTATTAACTACAATAAATCATTTCGGACAACACGTGGTAAGTTTATGATAGACTTTACCACAAGAAAGCAAGGAAGGGACAAAGGGGGAAAGGTACCATTTCAGCGAGACAAAGCAGCATAAGAAAGAAAACTAGGTGAAATATTTAGGAGTAGAATTTCATTATAGAGCAATGCCGTGAGGTGCAATGTATCCCATAAATTAGAGGCTTTCTGGTATACACAAGGACCACACATCTACATGTGACAGAGTGGAAATACATACCATGGCTACATCGAACACATGCACCACGCATAATCTTGCAAATAGTGCAGACCATTTTTGTCCGCTTCTCTGGGATGTCTTCGATATTTGTGATAGGTTCCATTGAGTCCATGTCCTCTACAAAAACCTCCGGTGCCCATAGACTACAGAACAGGTGTGCAAAATTCAGGTTGCCCCCATTTGCAATTCCACCAGGCTCACATTTTACAGGTTTCAAAGCACCTTTCTCCGTTGAGCAAAGCACACAAGGCATAAACGCAATCCTGCCTGCATCACTCTGTGTCAACCTCCGTTCACACAAGGCACACATCCAATAGCCATCTGGCTCGACCTGCACACCATAACACTTCTGGTGCACCGACACCTTGCAGCTATTGCACTGGAGCATCCTATTGGATGCAGCATCACTCTCTCCCAAAAAACATACATCGCATCTTGAACCAGAGTCACCTTCTAAGGGTGGCAGGACCACAAGCTGCTCAAGCCCAGCATCTGCACCCAGCAGCTTCCTCTTCTTGTTTGGGCGCTCCGAAGTGAGCACAGCCCGTCCTCTTGCTCCTAGGAGCCAATTCAATGAGGAGTCCGGATTCTCGTTGCAGCCTGGTAAAACAACACCACCTCTCTTGTCTGGATCTAGTTCAATTACCACCGGCTGCTCGTCTTGGTGCAAAATCACCTCCTGCATATCCCGTTCACAGTGCTCTCCACTGGTCCCATTGCTATTGACTAGCTCCGCACTGTTCCAAACAAAATCTGAGCTCTCATGTGGATCATGTTTGCTATGCACCATGCCGTTCTCCAACTCCATCGAGTTCGAATTCGAGTGTTGGGCGACCACGGCCACATCAGACGGATCAACATGTCTCCGCAACACTTCCTTGCCACTACCCACAAACGGTACAAGAAGGCATGGATCGAGCCAGTTGGAACTGGAGAGAGGCTTGGGCTCTGCCATCTCCAAATCCTGCAACGTCATATCCCGGAAATAAGGCTCCATCCTGTCCCAGAAAGCATTGGATCTCGCTTTGGGCTGCTCCACAGCAGCTGCCGACTCCGGCGGCTGAGCCTTCTTGTGCTTCCTCCGCATGTCGCCGACCACCGCCCATCTGGCGACCCGCGCGGGCAGCAGAGGGTTCCGGGCCGCCGCCTCCTCGCCGTCGAACGGCGAGCGCAGGGACAGCGCCTTCCTGGCCTGCTCGGAGGTGCCGACGCCGCCAGCCTCCGGCGAGGCCCCGGCGGCCGTGTCGTCGTCGCCGGCGAGCGGCGCATCGTCGCCGGCGTCCGGGGAGGACGGGGCCGCGTCGGCGTCGGCGGCGGGCCGAGCTCTCCGGCGAGGCGCCACGGCGGTCGTGGGGGCGGAAAACCTCTGGGGGCTAGGGTTTCTCTCGGGTCACGATTTTGGGGGGAGTTCAGATCCGCCAGCGGGAGGGAGGGAGAAAGAGGGGAGAGAGAGACGGTTGCTTTTCCTTCTGTGTAAAAAAAATCGCGGCGCCCGTTTGTCTGTCGCGTCCCACCGTGTCGTAGTGGGCTGGGCCTCGGGGCGTCGTGCTCGTGCCTCGTGAAAGGTGCCCTCGCCGTAAATGCCACGGGCACACCGGGGCGACTCACGCACCTGTGCACAGCCTGGCTGCGGCGGCGATCCCACTTTGTCAGTGAGAGAGCTTGCGTGGCCGGAGCGATTTCGTCGAGGGGATATACCCCCTGACCCGGCTGCGGCTCTGTGTTATCGTGGTCTCCTCACGGGATTCGGTTCTAGTTGCATGACTGACGTGTGGTCCCGGTTGCCACTACGTGTCCGCGGATCCTCGGTTCGGTTACCGGGTTGGCGGGTAGGTGACGGGACGCGTGGTGGTCTATGACTCGAGGCGGTCCCACTTGGTGGGCTGGGCGGGCGACTGTGCACACGTACGCCTGCACGGCCACAGATTTGGAAACGGATGGGGCCTCCCTTTCACGTGATGTGGGTCGATGGCAGGTGGGGCCGGGTCCGTCTTTATGGGAGCCGTTGGACTGCGCGGTTCTGCTTCGATACGCACAAAGTACCAACAATAGGGCTGGCCCATTTCACCACTTTCGTCAACCTCGGCCGAAATGGTGAACACACCGGCCGGGTTCAGGCCCGTAAAGGCTTCCTCAAAACAATTTCAAATGTAGATGGTCTATTGTCACCAAAAAAAAATGTAGAGGGTTTATATTCAAATATGATTTTTTTTCTACGTTTTTTGCGGGTACTTTTTTTCTAGGTTACTTATTTGCTTTGTCGGATTAGTTGCAATTTTCTCATTAATATAATAAAGGGTTGGGCATTATTTATTTACTAGCAAAAATGCCGTGCGTTGCAACGGGAGAAAAAAAGCCATCGCTCATGCACACACCCGACGAGATCAACAAATTTCTTTAAATCTTTCATGGTACTACATGGCAAACAACATGATAAATGATGTTTCACAACAAAATAAGTATGAGATATTTTTTTGAAGTGTACTCAAGGTGTTTATAATTTATTAGAAAAAATAAATATATATCTAGTTGCCGTTAACTGTTTGCGCCTTTTTTGTCGTACTCCTCAGTGATGTCCAACAAATATTACATGAGGATGAAAATAGCAAAGTACATTTTTCAAATTCACGGCCATTTTCTATAAATTCGTGAAGAATTTTTAAATTGACGTTACAAATCATGAACAATTTTTGAATTGGCATTACAAATTCATGAACAATTTTTAAATCGACGAACTTTTTTTCAATCGACGAACATATTTTGAGTCGGCAAACATTTTTTGAATTGATAAAAGAAAATTATGAACCGGCCATTTTCTAATCGATGAAATTTTTTGGAATCAATGAACATTTTTTGGAAATGCATGAACATTTTACGAATTCATTAACATTTTTTGAATCAATGAACTTCTTTTGTAATTCACGATCATTTTTCCGGTTGTTTTTTCAAAAAAAAATATGAACATTTTTTAATTCATGACCAATTGGTTCAAATTCAGAAACATTTTTTTAATATGCAAATAGCTTTTCAAAATCATGAACATTGTTTTTAATCCACAGACAGTTTATGATTTTTGGAATTTTTCTCATAAATTCAGAAAAAATTGAAACTTGGATTTTATTTTTTTGAAAATCCCAAATTATTTTAAAATAAGGAAATATAAGAACAAAGAAACAAATAGCAAATAACCAAAAAAACCATAATAAAGAACAAAGGGCATCCAGACTCGCTCATGGGCCAGGCCAATAGGGCGCACTGTTGTTATTGTTAGGTGTTCACGATTTATAAAAGAGAAAAAGGGTGCGCTGTTGTTAGGTGTTCATGATTTATGTAAGAGAAAAGGGGAGGGAGAAGGGGAGGGAAAAGGGAGCTAGGTGGAATCGAACCTGGGTCTCTCTGGTGGAAGAGAGAAGCTCTAGCCAATGGGCTACATGCTAACTTGTGATATCTAACAGGATTAAGACTAAACGAATTGACTAAAAGCGCCTTCACACAGAAAAATGGTTTTTTTTTTTGCTCACTTATGGATGGCATGGTGGGTAATTTGTGTCAACTTTAGGGGTAATTTCGATGACGTACCGCCAGAAGCAATAGCCCATTTATTAATGGGTAAAGATTTGAACAGGAAAGGCCACGAAGGGTCTAGAGCTTCATTAAAAGTAAAGCGCCTAAGAGCATCTCTAGCAGATCCGGTAAACTGTTGTTGGAAATATGCCCTAGAGGCAATAATGAATTGGTTATTATCATATTTCCTTGTTCATGATAAATGTTTATTATTCATGCTAGAATTGTATTGACCGAAAACTTAAATACATGTGTGAATACATAGACAACACAGTGTCCCTAGTGAGCCTCTACTAGACTAGCTCGTTAATCAAAGATGGTTAAGGTTTCCTAACCATCGACATGAGTTGTCATTTGATAACGGGATCACATCATTAGGAGAATGATGTGATGGACAAGACCCAAAAGTAAGCTTAGCATCAGATCATTTAGTTTATTTGCTATAGCTTTCTTCATGTAAAGTAGCTGTTCCTTAAACCATGTGATCGTGTAACTCCCTGACACCGAAGGAATACTTAGTGTGTATCCAAACGTCACTTCGTAACTGGGTGATCGTAAAGATTCTCTATAGGTATCTCTCAAGGTATCTGTTGGGTTGGCATGGATCAAGACTAGGATTTGTCACTCCGTATGACGGAGAAGTATCTGTGGGCCCTCCCGGTAATACAACATCTTAAAGAGCTTGCAAGCAATGTGACTGATGAGTTAGTCACGGGATCTTGTATTACGAAACGAGTAAAGAGACTTGCCGGTAACAAGGTTGAACTAGGTATGGAGATACGGACGATCGAATCTCAGGCAAGTAACATATTGCCGGACAAAGGGAATTGCATACGGGATTAACCGAATCCTTGACATCATGGTTCAAATGATAAAAGATCTGCGTGGAATATGTAGGAATCAATATGGGCATCCAGGTCCCGCTATTGGTTATTGACCGGAGAGGTGTCTCGGTCATGACTACATGATTCCCGAACCCGCAGGGTCGCACGCTTAACGTCCGTTGACGCTAGAGTAGTATTGGGATAATTGATGATTGGTAACCGAATATTGTTCGGAGTCCCGGATGAGATCCCGGACGTCACAAGGAGTCTCGGAATGGTCGACAGGTAAATATTTATATATGGGAAGTCATATTTTGGGTTCCGAAAAAAGATGCAGTTTTTTTGGTATTGTACCGTGAAGCTTCTAGAAGGTTCCGGAGGATTCCGGAGGGGTCTGGAAGTCCACAAGTGGGTCCACCATGACCCAAGGGCTGGCATGGGCTGAGGGGAAGCGCCCTGGCCGTATTGGGCTAGGCGCACTAAGTCCTCAAAAGCCCATGTGGCTAGGGAAGGAAAAAAAGGGGAGTCCTAGTAGGAATAGGATTGGACTGGGAGTCCAAGTCCTCTCCCCCTTGGCTGCGCCCTAGGGCTTGGAGGGGATGTTCCCCACGCCCCTCCACCTATATATAGAGGGGAGGGGCGCCCCAAGAACACACACCAAGCCCTTGGCGCCCCTCTCTCTCCCGTTACTCCGTAGTTCCTCCATCCTCGTTCTAGTAGCGCTTTGGCGAAGCCCTGCTGAACTAGCTCCACCACCACCATCACCACCACGTCGTCGTGCTGGTTGTGATCCCATCTACTTCTCCGCCTTCTTTTGCTGGATCAAGGAGGAGGAGACGTCATCGAGCCGCACGTGTGCTAAACTCGAAGGTGTCGTCTCGGCACTAGATCGGTTGGATCATGATCGGATCACGAAGAGTACAACTACATCAACCGCATTATATACGCTTTCGCTTTCGGTCTATGAGGGTACGTAGACACACTCTCCCCTATCGTTGCTATGCTTCTCCTATATAGATCTTGGGTGTTTGTAGGAATTTTTTTGATTTTCATGCTTCGTTCCCCATCAGTGGCATCATGAGCTAGGTCTATGCGGAGATGTATATGCACGAGCAGAACACAAAGAGTTATGGGCGCTGATGCTCAAATTGCTCTCTCTTGTCTTATTTGGATTTGGCGGCATTGTGGGATGAAGCGGCTCGGACCAACCTTACATGTCCTCGCACATGAGACCGGTTCCACCGACTAACATGCAACTTGTTTTGCATAAGGTGGCTAGCGGGTGTTTGTCTCTCCTACTTTAGTTGAATCTAATTTGACGAATGCGGTCCTTATAAAAGGTTAAAAGGCAACTTGATTATCACCGTTGTGGCTTTGCACAGGTAAGAACGGTTCTTGCTAGTTGCCCATAGCAGCCACGTAAAATTTGCAACAACAAAGTAGAGGATGTCTAACTTGTTTTTGCAGGGCATGTTGTGATGTGGTATGGCCAAAACGTAATGTGATATGTGTTGATGTATGAGAAGATCATGTTTTGTAATAAGTTCACGGGTTGCATGTCGATGAGTACGGCAATCAGCAGGAGCCATCACTACAAAAAAATACACTTCCGTGATGATACGTGTTTGTCACAGTAGGTCACGTTTTCTGTCATGCATGTACATCCATGACGATTTTATGACAGAATCAAGATAGTCATACCTGTGCTGTCGTATAAGTGTTCCATGACAATACCAAAATTATCATCACAGAAGTGTCCACTTCCATGACGATAAATGGCGCGTCATAGAAGTGTTTTCGTCAAGGGTAACTGACACGTGGCATCCACCGTAACGGGTCGCCGTTAAGCTATTGGGTTCCGATTTGGATCCGATAACCCGTTAACAGCCCGGAACCAATGGGGATTTTCCACGTGTAAAATTCTCATTCGCCGGAGGATCCACGTGTCGGCTCAGCGTTGGGACAGATGTCATCCACTCATTGTACGGGAGCCGCCTATGATACGTTGACACGTGGCAAGGCCCAACAGTGGCCCATTTAGGAGAAAGAGGCCGACCCGGTCAAAATTAGCAGGCCGACCCATAGAGGGCCTACTTGTGTCTGGTCCATTTAGGCCCACGGCCCATACAAGATGTGCCAATTTGGCCCATTAACTATTTGACACCATTGCAGCCCATCGTCAGTTCGAGCCCGTTAACAGCCTGCTATATATTTGGGCTCAATATCGGCCCGACGTAGTTTCGGCCTATTAACAGCCCATTCAATGGATGGGCCAATTTTCAGGATGTACGTCTTTCGGCCTTTTAGCAACCCATTTAAGTGTTGGGCCAATTTCCAGCTCGGTATGTCTTTCAGCCTGTTAACGGCCCATAAAGGAGTTGGGCCATTTGCAGTTCGACCTGAGTTTTGGCCTCTTAACGGCCCATGCTCTTCATGGTCCAATACCAGCCCGGTTTCTCTTTCGGCCTGCTAAAGGCCCGTAACCAGTTGGGCCATATACAGTCTGACCTGACTTTCGGCCTCTTAGCGGCCCATGCTCTTTATGGTCCAATACCAGTCTGTTGTCTCTTTCGGCCTACTAAAGGCCCACAATACAGTTGGGCCATATATAGCCCGACCTTAGTATCGACCTGTTAACGGCCCGTGAAATCAAATGGGCCCACTTATTGCCCACTTTGATTTTGGCCTGTTAACGACCCGAGAGGTAACTGGGCCAAGCATTAACTGTTGGCTCATTTCAATTATAGCGGCCCAATAGAGCTTTCGACATGGTTACGGCCCATCAACTTATTGGGCCCGCTAAAGTTCGAACATGTCTGTAGGCCCAATTAGACAAAGTCGAGCATTTATAGACAACACCAAAACCGATCAAACAAATGCCTAAAAGAATTTTGGCACCTGCGAGTCCATTAGGGGGGGGCATTAAGGGCAGTGGGCCGCTACCCTTCATATAGGGCCCATGACGGTTCGTGCTAGCTATTAATTTCACTGCATTTTTGGCTTCCTAGCGACCAGTTAGTTGGAATGCGAGGCACGCTAAGCAAATGTACGACATACAAGGAAAAACGTAGCACATCCAGCATATATTACAGGAAATTACATCCACTGGGCAATCAAAGATTGATGCCAGTGCAAATAAATGAACAGAACTTAATGATCTACAACCTCACAATCTGCAACCTCAGCGCAGATGACGCCTGAGGGAGTCATAGACTAAGGGGTCCCTGGGGCGACGGCCCACTGCATATGGGCTGGACTGGTGGAGCCGTGTGGTGATCGGAGACCTGCGAAGCCGTGGTGTGCCCTCCAAGTCAGGGGTGGACGAGATATTTTTCCTTCTTGTTGTAATCTATCTTCGGTAACCCTAGCCCTATCGGTGTCTATATAAACCGAGGGTTGTAGTCATTAGGGGGAGAGATATATTCATCACCCCATAGCCTTAGGGTTTAGCTCATGCTAATCTCGAGGTAGATCTACTCTGTAAACTCCTTCATATATTCAATACAATCAAGCAGGACGTAGGGTTTTACCTCTTCGAGAGGGCCCGAACCTGGGTAAACACTGCGTTCATCGTCCCCTATTATCCATTGATCCTAGATCCACAGCTCGGGACCCCCTACCCCGAGGTCTATCGGTTTTGACACCGACATTGGTGCTTTCATTGAGATTTTCGTTGTTGGATCACCAGAAGAATCGATGGCTCGCTTAGTCCTTGGAGAGGACATCAGTTCCATGGACCCCTTCGTCCCTGGACAACTCTTCGCTTTTGGCAGCATCATGCTGCACGCTGATCTGACCAGCCGTCTGGGCCAGGTCGACAACTTCGCTCCCGAACACCGGATTCGATTCGGCAATCTGGAGTACGTCGCTGACGCGCGGGGGGATTTGGTTTTCATCGGATTCACCACCCCCGCAGGCCTTGTTGCGCCTGCCCGGACACTCACCGCCGATCCGATCTATGGATCGGTCCCGGTCCACCAAATGGCTTTGAGCCATGAAGGACTCCCTGAGAAAGGGGATCTTACCCCATCGTCAACCGAACTCACATCGATGGGGGATTTATCCCTGGCCCTCGAGGCAGAACCAGAGGTCAGAAGCCAGGATTCGATCTCGGCCGAGCTCCCCTCCCACAACACCTTGTTGGCCTCGAGCCCGCACCCCGAGTCGACAAAAAGCGGCCAGGGGTCACCCCCGGCCCAAAATGACCCAACCTCAAACATCGACGTGGAAGGTGCACAGGAGGGTCAAAACACACCCTCAGTTTCCGAGGACAATCCTGTGCCCCTCGAGATTTCGGTCCTGAATCCCGAAGATAGGTCCATCCGGGACCAAGGATTGGTCGAGTCACAGACCGACCTCTGCTTCATCACCACAAAGCCCGGCCTAGAGCCCTCAAGTCCGGCAACCCTCGATATGTTGAACGAGGCACTAGACCAAATTCAGAAAATGGCTATCCAGGAGAACCTGCCCTCCGCCTTCAGTCACCGACCCTTCAAGGCGTTCGACAGAGAATTTTGCGCCCCACCCACCACCCATTTGGTAGCAACTATCGATGATTTACCCGATATGTTAGACTATAATTTGGAGAATACCGAATACATAGAGGAGGGCGTAACCGCGGCTAATGCCGAGATCGGTCCCCCCGTCACCGGCCGCTGGACGGCCACGTCCACCTACGATATCTACATGGTGGACACCCCCAAAGACAGCGACGGCACTCCCAATCAAGACAGAGGCAAGCCCAGAGACGAGCTGCCCAAATGGCGAAAACAACGCCGCCGGTCGAAGCCACGCCGAAGCCACGTGAGCAACATAGACTTGGCTGAGAACTGCACCGCAAATAATACAGATGACCTCGCCGGAGACGCAGCCAACAAGCATCATGAGGATGACCCCGCGGGGCAGGAGGACCCGCTCAATCCGGAAAGCTACGAAGACTCCGAGGACAGCAATTACCTCCCACTCTCTGAAGAGGAGGCCAGTCTCGGGGAGGACAACTTTATCATCCCCGAAGACCCTCTGGAGCAAGAACGGTTCAAGCGAAGGCTTTTAGCCACCGCCCGCAGCCTAAAGAAGCAAAAACGCAAAATCAAGGCCGAACAAGACACCCTCAATGAGCGGTGGACAAAAGTCCTGGCCGCCGAAGAAGGACACAGCCACGAACAGCAAGTCAAGAGCTATCCTAAGCGAAAACTGCTACCACAGTTCGACGACGAGGCCCTAGAGCCAACAAGACCAACATACGCACGCGCCGAACAGCCAGATCGTCCCCCTAGAGGACGGGACAGAGAAGCTGACGAGGCCAAAGTCCCAGCCGCCCCACCTCGCCATTACGGTAGGGATCAAGCGCGGCCCTGCTACTTCTTGAGCTTGCGTTGGTTTTTCCCATGAAGAGGAAAGGGTGATGCGGCAAAGTAGAGTAAGTATTTCCCTCAGTTTTGAGAACCAAGGTATCAATCCAGTAGGAGACAACACGCAAGTCACCGAATACCTGCACAAACAAACACCAAACTTGCACCCAACGCGATAAGGGGTTGTTAATCCCTTCACGGTTACTCGCAAAAATGAGATCTGATAAAGATAGATAAACGGTAGAGTAAATATTTTTTGGTATTTTTGTTTTATAGATTGGAAAGTAAAAGATTGCAAAATAGTAGATCGAAAACTCGTAGATTGGAAAGTAGAAGATTGTATGATGGAAAATAGACCCTGGGGCCATAGGTTTCACTAGAGGCTTCTCTCAAGATAGAAAATAATACCGTGGGTGAACAAATTACTGCCGAGCAATTGATAGAAAAGCACAAAGTTATGACGATATCTAAGGCAATGATCATGAATATAGGCATCACGTCCGTGTCAAGTAGACCGAAACGATTCTGCATCTACTACTATCACTCCACACATCAACCGACTCCTGCCTGCATCTAGAGTATTGAGTTCATGAAGAACAGAGTAACGCATTAAGAAAGATGACATGATGTAGAGGAATTAACTCAAGCAATATGATGAAAACCCCATCTTTTTATCCTCGATGGCAACAATACAATATGTGCCTTGCTGCCCCTACTGTCACTGGGAAAGGACACCGCAAGATTGAACCCAAAGTTAAGCACTTCTCTCATTGCAAGAAAAACCAATCTAGTTGGCCAAACCAAATCGATAGTTCGAAGAGACTTGCAAAGATATCAAATCATGCATAAAAGAATTCAGAGAAGATTCAAATAATATTCATAGATAAGCTGATCACAAATCCACAATTCATCGGATCTCGGCAAACACACCGCAAAAAAGTATTACATCGAATAGATCTCCAAGAACATCGAGGAGAACGTGGTATTGAGAATCAAAGAGAGAGAAGAAGCCATCTAGCTACTAGCTATGGACCCGTAGGTCTGAGGTAAACTACTCACGCTTCATCGGAAGGGCAATGGTGTTGATGTAGAAGCCCTCCGTGATCGAATCCCCCTCCGGCAGGACGCCGGAAAAGGCCCCTAGATGGGATCTCACGGGTACAGAAGGTTGCGGCGGTGAAAAAGTCTTTTCCTGGATGCCTCTGGTGGTTTGGGCATATAAGAGTATATATAGGTGAAAGAATTAGGCCAGGAGACGCACGAGGGGCCCACAAGGGTGGGGGGCGCGCCCTCCGTCCTTGTGGCTGCCTCGTGGCTTCTCTGACTTGCACTCCAAGTCCTCTGGGTTCCTTTTAGTCCAAGAAAGATCATCGCGAAAGTTTTATTCCGTTTGGACTCCGTTTGGTATTCCTTTTCTGCGAAACTCAAAAACAGGGAAAAAACAAGAACTGGCACTGGGCTCTAGGTTAATAGGCTAGTCCCAAAAATAATATAAAATAGCATATTAATGCATATAAAACATCCAAAACAGATAATATAACAGCATGGAACAATAAAAAGTTATAGATACGTTGGAGACGTATCAAGCATCCCCAAGCTTAATTCATGCTCGTCCTCGAGTAGGTAAATGATAAAAACAGAATTTTTGATGTGGAATGCTACCTAACATATTTATCCATGTAATTTCTTTATTGTGGCATGAATGTTCAGATCCGTATGATTCAAAACAAAAGTTTAATATTGACATAAAAACAATAATACTTCAAGCATACTAACAAGATAATTATGTCTTCTCAAAATAACATGGCCAAAGAAAGCTTATCCCTACAAAATCATATAGTCTGGCTATGCTCCATCTTCATCACACAAAATACTCAAATCATGCACAACCCCGGTTTTGGCCAAGCAATTGTTTCATACTTTAGTATTCTCAAACTTTTTCAACTTTCACGCAATACATGAGCGTGAGCCATGGACATAGCACTATAGGTGGAATAGAAGGTGGTTGTGGAGAAGACAAAAAGAGGGAGATAGTCTCACATCAACTAGGCGTATCAATGGGCTATGGAGATGCCCATCAATAGATATCAATGTGAGTGAGTAGGGATTGCCATGCAACGGATGCACTAGAGCTATAAGTTTATGAAAGCTCAAAAAAGAAAACTAAGTGGGTGTGCATCCAACTTGCTTGCTCATGAAGGCCTAGGGCAATTTGAGGAAGCCCATCGTTGGAATATACAAGATAAGTTCTATAATGGAAAATTCCCACTACTATATGAAAGTGACAACATAGGAGACTCTCTATCATGAAGATCATGGTGTTACTTTGAAGCACAAGTATGGAAAAAGGATAGTAACATTGCCCCTTCTCTCTTTTTCTCTCAATTTTTTTCTTTTTTTCCTTTCTTCCTTTTTTTCTTTTCTCTTTTCCTTTTTTCTTTCTTCTATTTTTTTCTTTCTTTCTTCTTTTTTTTCCTCACATGGGACAATGCTCTAATAATGAAAATCATCATACTTCTATTTACTTACAACTCAAAAATTACAACTCGATACAAGAACAAAATATGATTCTATATGAATGCCTCCGGCGGTGTACCGGGATGTGCAATGAATAAAGAGTGACATGTATGAAAGAATTATGAACGGTGGCTTTGCCACAAATACGATGTCAACTACATGATCATGCAAAGCAATATGACAATGATGATGCGTGTCATAATAAACGGAACGGTGGAAAGTTGCATGGCAATATATCTCGGAATGGCTATGGAAATGCCATAATAGGTAGGTATGGTGGCTGTTTTGAGGAAGGTATATGGTGGGTTTATGGTACCGGTGAAAATTGTGCGGCACTAGAGAGGCTAGCAAAGGTGGAAGTGTGAGAGTGCGTATAATCCATGGACTCAACATTAGTCATAAAGAACTCACATACTTATTGGAAAAATCTATTAGTCATCGAAACAAAGTACTAGACGCATGCTCCTAGGGGAAGGGTTGGTAGGAGTTAACCATCGCGCGATCCCGACTTCCACACAAAGGATGACAATCAAAAAATATCTCATGCTCCAACTTCGTTACATAACGGTTCACCATACGTGCATGCTACGGGACTCACAAACCTTAACACAAGTATTTCTCAAATTCACAACTACTCACTAGCATGACTCTAATATCACCATCTTCATATCTCAAAACAATCATAAGGAATCAAACTTCTCATAGTATTCAATGCACTTTATATGAAAGTTTTTATTATATCCCTCTTGGATGCCTATCATATTAGGACTAAATTTATAACCAAAGCAAATTACCATGCTTTTTTAAAGACTCTCAAAATAATATAAGTGAAGCATGAGAGTTCATCAATTTCTATAAAATAAAGCCACCGTCGTGCTCTAAAAAGATGTAAGTGAAGCACTAGAGCAAAATTGCCTAGCTCAAAAGATATAAGTGAAGCACAAAGAGTATTCTAATAAATCACGATTCATGAGTGTCTCTCTCAAAAGGTGTGTACAGCAAGGATGATTGTGGCAAACTAAAAAGCAAAGACTCAAATCATACAAGACGCTCCAAGCAAAACACATATCATGTGGTGAATAAAAATATAGCCTCAAGTAAAGTTACCGATAGACGAAGGCGAAAGAGGGGATGCCTTCCGGGGCATCCCCAAGCTTAGGCTCTTGGTTGTCCTTGAATATTACCTTGGGGTGCCTTGGGAATCCCCAAGCTTAGGCTCTTGCCACTCCTTATTCCATAGTCCATCAAATCCTTACCCAAAACTTGAAAACTTCACAACACAAAACTCAACAGAAAATCTCGTAAGCTCCGTTAGTATAAGAAAATAAATCACCACTTTTGGTACTGTTGTGAACTCATTCTTTATTTATATTGGTGTAATATCTACTGTATTCCAACTTTTCCATGGTTCATACCCCCCGATATTACCCATAGGTTCATCAAAATAAGCAAACAACACATAGAAAACAGAATCTATCAAAAACAGAACAGTTTGTAGAAATCTGGAAATCTCGAATACTTCTGTAACTCCAAAAATTCTGAAAAATTAGGAAGACCTAAGCAATTTGTTTATTAATCTTCTGCAAAAAGAATCAACTCAAAGCCACTCTTCTGTGAATTATAAAAATTATTTTCCTGGGCACAAAAGTTTCTGTTTTTCAGCAAGATCAAATCAACTATCACCGTAAGCTATCCCAAAGGTCTTACTTGGCACAAACACTAATTAAAACATAAAACCACATCTAACCAGAGGCTAGATGAATTATTTATTGCAAAACAGAACCTAAAAAGCAAAAACAAAAATAAAATTGGGTTGCCTCCCAACAAGCGCTATTGTTTAACGCCCTTAGCTAGGCATAAAAACAAGAATAGATCTAAGTATTGTCATCTTTGGTATGCAATCCATAAGTGACTCTCATAATAGATTCATAAGGCAATTTAATTTTATTTCTTGGAAAGTGTTCCATGCCCTTCCTTAACGGAAATTGAAATCTAATGTTTCCTTCTTTCATATCAATAATTGCACCAATCGTTCTAAGGAAAGGTCTACCAAGAATAATAGGACATGTAGGATTGCAATCTGTATCAAGAACAATGAAATCTACGGGCACATAATTCCTATTTGCAACAATAAGAACATCATTAATCCTTCCCATAGGTTTCTTAATAGTGGAATCCGCAAGATGCAAATTTAAAGAACAATCATCAAATTCACGGAAACCTAATACATCACACAAAGTTTCTGGAATCGTGGAAACACTAGCACCCAAATCACACAAAGCATGGCATTCATAATCTTTAATCTTAATCTTAATAGTAGGTTCCCACTCATCATAAAGTTTTCTAGGGATAGAAACTTCCAATTCAAGTTTTTCTTCAAAAGATTGCATCATAGCATCAACGATATGTTTAGTAAAAGCTTTGTTTTGTTTATAAGCATGAGGAGAATTCAACAGGGATTGCAACAAGGAAATACAATCTATTAAAGAACAATTATCATAATTAAATTCCTTGAAATCCAAAAGAGTGGGTTCATTGCTACTTAAAGTTTTGACCTCTCCAATCCCACTTGTATCAATTTTTGCATCAAGATCTAAAAACTCCGAATCATTGGGACGCCTTCTAACTAAAGTTGACTCATCTCCAGTCCCATCTTTATCAAGATTTATATTGGAAAACAAAGATTCAATAGGAGTCACATCAATCACTTTTAGATCTTCATCATTATTAAACGCTTCTAGTTTAGCGGCCATCTTATTTACTAAGGTAGCTTGTTTATCGGAAATTTGGCCTACTAGATTTTCAAGATGAGCAAACTGAGATTTCAAACCCTAAAATTCCTTAGACATATCATCAAGCTCTTTATTCATGTATTCCATAAAAAATTTCTGCTCCTTGAGCTCGTTCCTAAAGAAATTATTATGCTCAAATTGCAAAGACATGAAGCTTCTAACATTATTTTCAATTTCGTCCAACCTCTTGAGGTGAGGATCAATGTTTTTTGGAGGAATCATCATGACAAGCAAGCAATCCAACACGCAAGCACACAAAAAGCAAACGAAGAAGATGAACGGAAGAGGGGCAAAGAAAAGGCAAAGAGAGAGGCGAAGAAAAGGCAAACTTTTCGAAAATCATTTTAGAAGTGGGGGAGAGGAAAATGAGAGGCGAATGGCGAATAATGTAATGCGAGAGATGAGAGTTTATGATGGTTACTTGGTATGTCTTGACTTGGTGTAGATCTCCCCGGCAACGGCGCCAGAAATTCTTCCTGCTACTTCTTGAGCTTGCGTTGGTTTTTCCCTTGAAGAGGAAAGGGTGATGCGGCAAAGTAGAGTAAGTATTTCCCTCAGTTTTGAGAACCAAGGTATCAATCCAGTAGGAGACAACACGCAAGTCACCGAATACCTGCACAAACAAACACCAAACTTGCACCCAACGCGATAAGGGGTTGTCAATCCCTTCACGGTTACTCGCAAAAATGAGATCTGATAAAGATAGATAAACGGTAAAGTAAATATTTTTTGGTATTTTTGTTTTATAGATTGGAAAGTAAAAGATTGCAAAATAGTAGATCGGAAACTCGTAGATTGGAAAGTAGAAGATTGTATGATGGAAAATAGACCCTGGGGCCATAGGTTTCACTAGAGGCTTCTCTCAAGATAGAAAATAATACCGTGGGTGAACAAATTACTGCCGAGCAATTGATAGAAAAGCGCAAAGTTATGACGATATCTAAGGCAATGATCATGAATATAGGCATCACGTCCGTGTCAAGTAGACCGAAACGATTCTGCATCTACTACTATCGCTCCACACATCGACTGACTCCTGCCTGCATCTAGAGTATTAAGTTCATGAAGAACAGAGTAACGCATTAAGAAAGATGACATGATGTAGAGGAATTAACTTAAGCAATATGATGAAAACCCCATCTTTTTATCCTCGGTGGCAACAATACAATACGTGCCTTGCTGCCCCTACTGTCACTGGGAAAGGACACCGCAAGATTGAACCCAAAGCTAAGCACTTCTCCCATTGCAAGAAAAACCAATCTAGTTGGCCAAACCAAATCGATAGTTCGAAGAGACTTGCAAAGATATCAAATCATGCATAAAAGAATTCAGAGAAGATTCAAATAATATTCATAGATAAGCTGATCATAAATCCACAATTCATCGGATCTCGGCAAACACACCGCAAAAAAGTATTACATCGAATAGATCTCCAAGAACATCGAGGAGAACATGGTATTGAGAATCAAAGAGAGAGAAGAAGCCATCTAGCTACTAGCTATGGACCCGTAGGTCTGAGGTAAACTACTCACGCTTCATCGGAAGGGCAATGGTGTTGATGTAGAAGCCCTCCATGATCGAATCCCCCTCCGGTAGGATGCCGGAAAAGGCCCCTAGATGGGATCTCACGGGTACAGAAGGTTGCGGCGGTGGAAAAGTCTTTTTGTGGATGCCTCTGGTGGTTTGGGCATATAAGAGTATATATAGGCGAAAGAATTAGGTCAGGAGACGCACAAGGGGCCCACAAGGGTGGGGGGCGCGCCCTCCGTCCTTGTGGCCGCCTCGTGGCTTCTCTGACTTGCACTCCAAGTCCTCTGGTTTCCTTTTGGTCCAAGAAAGATCATCACGAAAGTTTTATTCCGTTTGGACTCCGTTTGGTATTCCTTTTCTGCTAAACTCAAAAACAGGGAAAAAACAGGAACTGGCACTGGGCTCTAGGTTAATAGGTTAGTCCCAAAAATAATATAAAATAGCATATTAATGCATATAAAACATCCAAAACAGATAATATAATAGCATGGAACAATAAAAAATTATAGATACGTTGGAGACGTATCAGGCTCACTTACGAGTACGACCTTCGCCATGACCTAGACGCCAGGGGAGGTCGCACTAGGTCCATTTACGGACCCAGAGAAGACTTGCCCGCTTACCGGGAATCATACTATGACCGGGTAAACCGAAATGATAGAATCCGGGAGCAGCAACAGATTCGGAGGGCCGAAGACCTCCGACGCGACGTAGCCCGAATTCAAGGCGCCGCACACCCCTTGTGCTTCACAGAGAGGGTAATGCAACATCAATTCCCGGAAGGCTTCAAGCCTGTGAACATTGAATCATACGATGGAACCATGGATCCAGCCGTATGGATAGAGGACTTCCTCCTCCACATTCACATGGCACGAGGAGATGACCTCCACGCCATTAAATATTTACCGCTAAAGCTCAAAGGCCCAGCTCGGCACTGGTTGAATAGCATCCCCGCAGACTCCATAGGTTGTTGGGAAGAGCTTGAGGACGCTTTTCGAGCAAACTTTCAGGGAACCTATGTCCGGCCTCCGGATGCTGACGACCTAAATCGCATTACGCAACAACCCGGAGGATCTGCCCGACAGTTCTGGAATCGATTCCTTACCAAGAAAAATCAGATTGTCGACTGTCTGGACGCCTAAGCCCTGGCCGCCTTCAAGCATAGTGTCAGGGATGAATGACTCATAAGGCAGCTCGGCCAAGACAAACCACGAACCATGGCAGCCCTTACTTCCCTCATGACCCGCTTTTGCGCAGGTGAGGACAGTTGGCTTGCTCATAAAACCACCAATCCCGATACCCCTGGTACTTCTGAAGTCCGGGACGGAAACGGAAAGCCGCGACGCAGCAAGAACAAACATCGCCATAATGATGGCGAAGGTGAGGATACGACAGTAAATGCCAGATTCCGAAACCCGAAGTCCGGACAGCACAAAAAGGCCCCTAAAGGCAACAACGACGGCCCGTCTAGGCTAGACACAATCTTGGACAGGCCCTGCCAGATCCATGGCACGTCCGAAAAGCTTGCCAACCACTCCAACCATAATTGTTGGGTGATAAAGCAGGCCGGCAAGCTCAATGCCGAAGACTTGGGCAAAAGCCCACGCAGCGAGGACGATGACGAGCCCCGCAGGCCAAATAATGAAGGCCAGAAACCCTTCCCCTCCGAAGTCAAGATGGTAAACATGATCTACGCAACCCATATACCGAAGAAGGAGAGGAAGCGAGCACTACGGGACGTATACTCCGTTGAACCAGTAGCACCGAAGTTCAATCCATGGTCGGCTTGCCCGATCACGTTCGATCGCAGGGATCATCCCACGAGCATACGCCATGGAGGATCCACAGCCCTCGTGCTAGACCCCATTATCGATGGATTTCACCTCACTAGAGTCCTAATGGACAGAGGGAGTAGCCTCAATCTGATATACGAGGATACAGTGAAGAAAATGGGAATCGATCCATCAAGGATTAAACCCAGTAATACCACCTTCAAGGGGGTCATTCCGGGAGTGGAGGCCCGCTGCACGGGCACCGTGATGCTTGAAGTAGTGTTCGGATCTCCGGATAACTTCCGAAGCGAGGACTTGATCTTCGATATTACACCTTTTCGCAGTGGCTATCACGCCCTCCTCGGCTGCACAACGTTCGCCAAATTCAATGCCGTCCCGCATTACGCGTACCTCAAGCTGAAGATGCCCGGCCCGTCAGGTGTCATAACCATTAACGGCAACACCGAACGCTCACTTCGAACCGAAGAACACACTGCGGCCCTAGCGGCCGAATACAACACCGGCCCATATAGGCCCGGATGCCGACCCGCCGTAAAGGACGGCGACAACGGCAAACGGGTTCGAACCCGTTCTCCGTCATGGGAACCCGCATGCGTTCGCCGCAAATAGGGATATGCGCCCCACGGCACGCCCACCTTCTCTATGCTCCATGTGCCTTGCCAGCACAACTTTGCGCTTAAAATTCCATGGGCAGCCGTGAGACATTCATCCGAAGTACATGTTCGGCTCAACCGAACTTCGGATGACCCGGGGACTAACTCCGGATACCCCCAGCATAAAGCACCAGCGGCAGAACCCTCGCCCACCAAGATCTCATTGAAGGTCTCAGCCTCCACCTGTCGGAAGCAAAGGCGCAGACGTGCAGCAGGGCGTAGTGAAGGCTTCAACTCACGCATCAAGGCCCTGCGTCAACCTTTCCTCTGATTTTTCTTTTTCTTTCTCTCTTGCAAGTGCTGCCTTCGCAGTTCGAATTGTACGGCTAGACATCCTGAGCTTACGAGAAACAATAAAAATACCCCTTATGGTGTTCGGATACCCGCATTCTTGCAATTTTTCTGTCCCTTTCCGATTCTCTCATTGCTCTTCGAACAGCCCGGCATAAATATATATTAATAAGTCACGAGTTTGATTTATATATCAGCTCAATATCCTTAAGTCCGGCACCGCTTCCCGCTAGGTGTCCGGCGTCTCGGATATTGCACTATATGCATCTGTTCCGAACTATGTCTTGGGTCAATAGTTGGGTTGCCCGGCTCCTGTGTTTGCCCCTTATGTTCCGCTAGTTCAGCTAAGAGGGCAAAGGGAGAACCCCTGCGATTGTACTACTGGCTTGCCCGGTCATGTACCTCAGGAGGAAAAAGCCAAAAACTGATCGTCATAGTAAGCGCGAATGGGTCTGCGATCCGATGACGAGGTTGGACTCTAAAAATCGTTGGCGATTTCGCCGTGTCACGCGAAGGGTTCGTATTAACACAAACCATGTGATTGGAAAGGGTAGGCTTCGACCCCCAAGTACATCACAAATACACCGGGGGCTAGTCCCTAGTCCCCACCATCAAGCTCCTATGGCTAAGTGAAAGCAGTAAAACTGAATAGTCTGATTGCCTGGTTTCGTTCCCGCACTACCGCCTCCGGGCACCAAGACGTTGGCTAAGGGTAATAGTGCGGGGACAGAACACCCCTCGTGATATTCACTTGGGGGCTGAAGCCGACGACTGGTAGCATTCAGAATAAACATACGGCCACACAGGAGTCAAAATTAAATTATGACACAAGTCAGGCAGATGCATAATAAAGCATAAGTTCCAATTGGTACAAACTTGCTACAACTACTCAAGCATTACATTTTTCGAACACTGGCCCTCTATCGCCCGCGCTCCAGTCATCACCTGCGGGAAGTACTACTCGGGGCGGTGATGCTCCTTCCCCTGAGGCGGAGGACCAGTGGCCATCTCCATCGGATTAATCCTTGGCCAATGAAAATCAACATCGTCGCCTTTAATTATATATTTTGCTACAAGTAAATTTAGATCAGATAAAGGTTGGATTCACGCCGATTAACAAAATACAAGCTGATGTAAAAATATAGTGATATACAACAGGTACTTACATCAGCATTGGAGAACAAAGAATTCCCGCAAGATACTTTCCTCGAACACGATCCCAGTTTAGAAAGTCTTCTATCCTTTAACCTTATTTTCTAAAAGAGAGATGGGTAAGAAACATGGAGAAAATATGATCTGAATGCTATAAAATTTCATGATGCGAGGATACACACATGCTTCTTAGAAAGGAGTTGACATATTTTTGCTGGACTGGAGCGGACTAGTTCTTTGGCCACTGGAATCTGCTTATTATCAGGAGCAGTTGGGTTTCTCTGTGCTGGAGCAGTATCTATGAACACTGGAGTTGGTTTACTATCTCCTGGCATTTGGATCTTTTGCAAAGACCTTGTTTGTAGCCCTTCAAATTCTAACATAGCCGTCTTCCCCTTGCATGCCTTATATAGAAGAATGGTGCTTCAATTATAAAACATGCTACGACAAAGAGATGGAATAGGTACTGAAGAATAGAAAGGAATGACATATCGACATGTATTCCCTCCATCCGGAAATAAATGGATGTGTCTAGGCGTATTTCAGTTCTAGATACATCCATTTTTATCCATTTCTGTGACATGTAATCCGGACGGAGGGAGTATGATGTAAGAGCTAGGGATACGACAGGACAACACAGTAAAAAACACTAGTTGAATGTAAAACTGTATGATAGCGGAATAGGCACAGAAAAACACGAAGGCAACATATGCGTGTATGATTGGGAAACTAAGATGGCATTGCAACAGACCAGTAGAACAACACTTCAATGTAAAAAAAACACGAAGCATGATGTCCAAACTAAGTAGATGGCATTGCGACAAAGTAGAATGACAGTACTAGAATTTGAAAACATGTTATCATGAATGGCATAGGTACTGAAAAACAGGAAGGCATGACATATTTACATGCATGATTAGCAGGCTAGGCACATGGCATTGCAATAGAGTAGATGCACTCCAGGACATTATATGCATGATGTACCCATATCACGGGCCAAGTTAGAGCAAAGACCTTGTGGGGTGAATAGGATTCATCATCTTTCTGCAAGTCTTCTAAAGGACTGCCTTTAACTGTTCCATCATATTGGGTATCATTGACGTCAAGTTTGTTGGCCGTTACATTGCTCCGCGAGGTTCTTGTGGATATATCAGTGTGTGCAATTATATCTGACATGCATGGAAGACAACTAGTAGTTAGATTAT
Organism: Thinopyrum elongatum; assembly: GCA_011799875.1. Classification (NCBI taxonomy): domain Eukaryota; kingdom Viridiplantae; phylum Streptophyta; class Magnoliopsida; order Poales; family Poaceae; genus Thinopyrum; species Thinopyrum elongatum. The sequence goes on along the minus strand of CM022303.1, from coordinate 176,454,487 downwards.
GTAATGAGTGCCTATAGGAGACGACATAAATAGTAGGACTGGACTTAACTAGGAGCAACAGGTCTCAAAAACTAAAGGGAGAACACAAATGAAAGCTACAGAATATGTATTGTTTGTACTCGAGATTAACTAGATGGCACACAAAAGTATTAAAGAACAACAACATAGGTAATACTAGAAGTGGTATAATCACCAGCCTGTGGGATAGCATTGGCTGATGGATGATAACTATGGAACAATGTTAACTCCTGAACAAGTCTCTTATCTGAACTATGGAACAATGTTTAACTCCTGAACAAGACTCTTAAGAGATCAACATGAATATACAGTGACATGTGATAATCTATTTTCCATGCTTAGATGAATAATGAAGCCATAAATGCTGCACACAAGTAAGATGAGGGTACAACCTATCTGGCCGCCATCCATAGGAGTGAGCATCATCTGCTGACTTGTCGATGGCCCTGCGGTTGTTGTGGTTGTCCATGTCTGGCACGCGCATTCGAGGCAGGGAACTGTTGAGTGGGGACTATAGCTCCCTTCTGGTGTATGCTTCCCTTGTTGGAGCAGCTGTGGTGAGAAGGAAGACGGTGTGGCTGAAGATGCAGAAAACACTTAATGTTAAGAACGACACATATCTCTTATCTGAAGAAAAATACACTAAGAGATCAACACTAAGGAACGAGACTGGTCACACATCTGTTGACTGAAAACTAAATTGGGGTCACACGATTTTATTTTATTTTGGTACTGTCCGATCTACGCCGGATGGCTGGATGGCCGTCTTGTGCCTCCCGGCTGACACTGTTCAGAATTTTCCCGAAGAGCCAGCGACCACCGGCAGAACAGCCTGCCTACGCCGCCCCTGGCCGCGAGAGCTCCGACCAAAACCCCGTTCCCTGCCCCACTGCACTGCTGTGGTTGCGCCGCCCTGGCCAAACCACAAAGACTCACCGTCATCCAGATCCGGCGGCGGCAATACCTTCAACCCACGCAACTCTAAGATAGCCACCTAAGCGTTGCTTCCGCGGCGAACTTGCGCCCCCGCACCCTTACGATAGACACCAGCCAACCGGCAGCCTAGGAGCTCCGCCGCCTTGAGGGGTGCTGCTTCCCATTGGGAATCAATTGGCCCAGAATAAAAATTCAGGCGACTGACACCTAAATAAAGTGATTTAAGATGAGTGTATGACCTTTATTGAGACCGGTGAAGTAGGCAGCTCCAGCTGCCGAGTCAGTGAGGCCGGCGCGGTTGCCGTGGCTCCCGGTGGCAGGAAAGCAGATATGTCACGACGGTCGATGACTATAGGGAAGCGGCGCCGGGGCCCTGGACGCGTTCGAAGTTGGAGCCGCTCTGGCGCCGTGCACAACGGCACAGGTGAATCGGCTTCGGTACGGTTCATGCGGTCGTCGTCGAGGCAGCTCCGGCAGCACGGGGTAAGAGGCACATGACCTAGTGCACGATGGCAAACGGACAATGGCTCCGGCATTGGGGAGGAGGGCGGCGGTGAATTTGGTGCGGTGGGGGGCGCCATGGAGGAGGGGCTGAGGTTTCGCGGCTAGGAAGAAGGTGATTTGGCGCCCACGCTATATGAATGGGGAATTGGGAGGGGGAACCATGTCTTACGGACGCATTTGTCTGAAATGTGGGGGGAAGTTACAGTTCTACACCTGCCTTTAGGCTTCTGGGCTTGGGTCTGTGTCTTGAGGGTCGAGGATAGTAGGGTAACTTTGCTTCTCCCAAATAGTGGGCGCGAGCGATTTCGGGCGAGGAGGGCGTGTTTTGAAATAGTGGGCACGAGCGATTTCAGCCGAGGAGGGCGTGTTTTGAAATAGTGGGCGCGAGCGATTTTGGCCGAGGAGAGGGTGTTTTGCCGCCCATGGTTTATGAATTATTCGGCGCCTGCCATTTCGGCCGAGGAGAGGGTGTTTTGCCGCCCATGGTTGAATTATTCGGCACCTGTCATTTCGGCCGAGGAGAAGGCGCGCTTGGATGAAGTTACGAACCTACCCTCGATGGACAATGGGCCAATTGATGCGTGTCCCACATAGGCTGGTAATTTCGCGTCTCCCATTTATTTGCTCTGGCGAATTCCACCGAGTAGAGGGTGTTTAGCGGTTCGTTCAAATTTTGGGAGAACGAGCATACACGTCTACCTTACCAAGTCGATTCGAATCAAATTTTGAAATATTAACTTGCCACTTCTTTTTTTGATGGTGAGATGATGCTCGGGACTAATGTGTTTTTACATGCTCGTTGCTAACGATTTACTATATGGCAAATAGTTGACCCACTCAAAAACGGGAATCAAACCCAAAATGAAATATCTTGATGCAATGAAATAACTCGTTCACCCGGTCAAAATAGTGAACTAAATCCAAAATTGAACACCTCAATTGAGTAGCATGTTGTATTATAGTACTCCATGAACATGCTGAAAGTCAAATTAATGAACTTGTTTGATATGCATATCTCCGTTCATGTGTGGATTGCAGACACCATGTTCTCCAATTCAAATATTTGAATGCAAATTTATATCGAAACATGGTTTATATCAGTCTTCGATGCATAAACGCGACCTCCCCCTCTCCCGGACTCATGTTCTCTCTCTAGCCGACAATCTTCGTTTCTATCACACGCATCCAAACACAAACCTTGTCGGCCCCTCTCCCTCTATCTATCTATCTATCTATCTATCTATCTATCTATCTATCTCTCTCTCTCTCTCTCTCTCTCTCTCTCTCTCTTTCGGTCTTTCTAGTTCGCATGCACACTCCATGTATAGGTCTCTCTGGCACATAATGTATGATTCTCTAGTCCAAGCTAAATATCTAGGGTGCACTCATCGTACGCACACAAATTCCCTAGCTCGTTGTCCGTAACTCTCTCACGCACCACTCTGCCGTCTCGGAGCTCTTCCCTCTCTCTCTCGAACTCTCCATCTCCCTGGGTCACACATACACATGCATATATCACTCGCACTAGATAGACCCATCTAAAACTCTCTCTCTCTCCCACATTCTCTCTCCATCTCACATGCACACACACACACAATCTCACGCCTAGCTAAGTATGACTGTCTCTCATTCCATTGTAGGCACACGCAGTCCCCCCTATGTATATGACTATTTCTCAGTCTCCATCACAAACATACGCATTGTCTTTTTCCCTCACTTGGTCTATCTCGATCTCTCTCGGGGCATCTTTCTATTGCACACACACCTCGTCCCTCGATCTCCCACCCATATAGTCCCCTCATGATCTCGAGGGGATCTCTCTCTATCACAAACACACCCTCTCTCCCTCCCCATGCGTCCATCTTCTCCATGCGTCCCTCTCGACCTCTGTCCCTTGTTGGCCAGACCTCTATTGGACATGTGCTATAGGGGGGGTCTCTCTCCATTGCAAACAACCACGCACTAGCTATCTTCGTGTATCTCCTCACCTCGCTTTTCTATCTCGGAGATGCATGCGTGATATGTTTGCATAAGAAATGAACACACTCTCTCTCTATTTTATCGTTTGTTGTCCCTTTATCTTTCACACACACACTCTTTTTGCACACTCACTCTTTCTCCTTCACACGCACTTGATCTCTCTCGACTTAGGTACTCTCTTCGGTCCATAGCATATAGATTTATTGAAAAGTCAAACTTCACAAAGTTTGACCAGCTACGTGGAGAAAAACATTTACATCTAGAACGACAAACATATATCATTAGATTCATCATGAGATGTAGTTTCGTATGATGTATCTTTGGTATCGTAGATATAAATAATATTTGCGTAAACCTGGTCAAAGTTTCCAAAGTTTGACTTCTAAAAAATTTATATGCGCTGCATTATCGAACGGATGGAGTATCTCTTTCCCCCTCTCAGCTATCTGACGCACCACTCAGCCGTATCGGGGCTCCTCTATCTCTCTCAAACTTTATATCTCCCTGGTTCACACATACACATATCTCACTCGCGCTACATAGACCCATCTAACACTCTCCGCCCTTGTTCTCTCTCTCTCTATGTGACACGCACCCCCCCTAAGTACCATAATCTCTCACTCCATCATAGGCACACGCACTTCCCCTAAGTATGACTATCTCTCACTATCCATCAGGAACACACATATTGTCTCCTTCCATCCCTATGTCTATCTCGATATCTCTCGGGGTATCTTCTATCGCGCACACACCTTGTCACTCGATCTCCCACCCATGTAGTCTCATCACAATCTCCAGGGGATCTCTCTATCACAAACACACACTCTCTCCTCCCCATGCCTGCATTTTCTCCATACGCCTCTCTCGACCTCTCTCCCTTGTTTTTCAGACCTCTCTTGGCCATGTGCTAGGGGTCTTTCTCTCTCGGTTGCAAACAACCACACACTATCTCCTCACCTCGCTTCCGTTGTCAAAGATGCATGTGTGATATGTTTGCATAAGACACACACACTTTTTCTCTACTTTATCGTGTGTTGTCCATGTCTCTTTCACACACACACACACACACACACACACACACACTTTTTTCACTCACTCTTTATATTTCACACACACTTTCTCTCTAGTTAGGTACTCTCTCACATCCATAGCATATGGATGTTTTGAAAAGTCAAACCTCAGAAAAGTTTGACCAGGTATATGTGGAGAAAACATTTGAAGCGTAAAACAAAGGGAAACAAACTATCTTTGAACGATTCATGTCAATGTCATGTAAACAATCAACTATGCATGGCACACACATCAAAACTATAAAGGAAATCATTTCCACAATTTATATTCAGCAATATAAGCCATAGAAACTAGAAAACAAGCAAATTATGCATAGAAAACAGAATCTGTCAAAAACAGAACAGTACGTAAATATCTGAATTAAGGTCATACTTATGTAACTCCAACAATTCTGAAAAATTAGGACAACGTAGAATATTTGTATACCCATCAGATGTAAAAAATTCAGAATTTTTCCACTTTCCAGTAAAATACAGGAATTTCTGCACTGGACGCAAAAGTTTCTGTTTTTGCACAGAATCAAGTCAACTATCATCCACACTATCCCAAAGGCTTTACTTGGCACTTTATCTCAACATGTACTTAGTTCATACTATCATTTATCTTTGGTATTGTAGATATAAGTAATTTCTTTATAAACTTGGTCAAAGTTTCAGAAGTTTGACTTTAAAAAAATATAGGCACTACATTATCGAACGAAGGGAGTAGCTCTTTCTCTCTCTCTACTATCTCCCACGGGCCTCCCCTCTCACTCGATCTCTCTTTACCGAGGGATTATATGGTCACTGTGTCAGCGTATAGCTCCGTATATTGTTTAGTTGACCGGTCAACCAGTCCACATGCTACCTTGTCAGCTCGTGTTCTCTATCTTCGTGTGCTGGCCCATGTGGCAGTGGGTGAAAATAAGTAAACTAGAGGCCCATCTGACACGCGGTGAAGTAAACAAAGTTGAAACCACTCGCGGTAGCACCCCGCACGCTAGTAAATTGAGGGCACACTTCTTCCGCGTGAAGGATGCACTCGCGCACACTACACCACTGCACGGCGGCATGCAGACAAGGACGCACTCGCGCACACCCGTCACACAATACACACCAGCACACGTGTACACCGGCGTCGCTGCCGGCTGAGATGGACGGCAAGGCAGCCAACAAGCGGAGGCGGCTGATACGTCTCCAACGTATCTATAATTTTTGCTTGTTCCATGCTGTTATATTATCATTCTTGGATGTTTTACAATCATTTTATAGCAACTTTATATCATTTTTTGGGACTAACCTATTGACATAGTGCCCAGTGGCAGTTGCTGTTTTTTTGCTTGTTTTTTACTCCGCAGAAAATCAATACCAAACAAAGTCCAAACACAGCGAAACTTTTTGGAGATTTTTTCTGGACCAGAAGCCACCCGGTGGGCCAAAGAAGTACTAGAGGGGAGCTCCGAGGGGAGCACAACCCACCAGGGCGCGCCTGGGGGCCCAGGTGCACCCAGGTGGGTTGTGCCCACTTCGGTGGCCTCCCACACCGCCTCTTCGCCCTATAAATTCCCAAATATTCCAAAACCCCCGGGGGTAACCCTAGATCAGAAGTTCCGCCGCCACAAGCCTCTGTAGCCACGAAAAACCAATCTAGACCCCATTCTGGCACCCTGCCGGAGGGGAAGATCATCACCGGAGGCCATCTTCATCATCCCTATGGCCACCATGATGAGGAGGGAGTAGTCCACCCTCGGGGCTGAGGGTTTGTACGAGTAGCTATGTGTTTAATCTCTCTCTCTCTCTCTCGTGTTCTTGAGATGGCACGATCTTGATGTATCGCGGGCTTTGTTAATATAGTTGGATCATATGGTGTTTTCCCCTCTCTATCTTGTTGTGATGAATTGAGTTTTCCCTTTGAGATTTCGTTTTTATCGGATTGAATACTTTTATGGATTTGAGAGCACTTGATATATGTCTTGCATATGAATACCCGTGGTGACAATGGGGTATTATATTGATTCACTTGAGATATGTTTTGGCACTCAACTCGCGGATTTCCGAGGTGACATTGGGGTAATCTATGCATAGGGGTTGATGCACTTTCTCGTCTTTTGTTTCTCCGGTAGAAATCTTGGGGCACTCTTTGAGGTTCTTTGTGTTGGATTGAGTATTATGAATTTGAATTTGCTTTGGTGTTATTTTAGTACGAACTCTTGATAGATCGATCAGAAAGAATAACTTGGTGTTATTTTAGTACGAACTCTTGATAGATCGATCGGAAAGAATAACTTGGTGTTATTTTAGTACGAACTATTGGATAGATTGATCGGAAAGAATAGCTACAAACAATTTCTTCTTATGTTCTCCGCTAGATAAGAACTTTGGAGTGATTCTTCATCGCACTTTGAGGGATGGTTATATGATCCAATTAGATTAGCATTGTTGAGAGATTGCACTAGCGAAAGTACAGACCCTAGGCCTCATTTCCAAGCATTGCAATACCGTTTGTGCTCCGTTTTATCAATTGCTACCTTGCTGTTTTTTATTGTTCCTATTACAAAAATCAATATCTACTATCATTACTATGCTTGTATCACCATCTCTTCGCCGAACTAGTGCACCTATACAAATTACCATTGTATTTGGTGTGTTGGGGACACAAGAGACTTTTTATTATTTGGTTGCAGGGTTGTTTGAGAGAGACCATCTTCATCCTACGCCTCCCACGGATTGATAAACCTTAGGTCATCCACTTGAGGGAAATTTGCTATTGTCCTACAAAACTCTGCGCTTGGAGGCCCAACACGAGTCTACAAGAACAAGTTGTGTAGTAGACATGAACGGCTCGAGCCAAAACCGCATCCGGCAAGCCTGGAATTCATCAGCAGCCTCTGATACGTCTCCATCGTATCTACTTTTCCTAACGCTTTTGCTCTTGTTTTGGACCCTAATTTGCATGATTTGAATGAAACTAACCCGGACTAACGTTGTTTTCAGCAGAACTACCATGGTGTTGTTTTTTGTGCAGAAATAAAAGTTCTCGGATTTGGACGAAACTTTTTGGAGATTTATTTCAGAATAAATAAAAAATATTGGAACCAAGAACCACCGGAGGGGGTGCCCTGGCTGGCCACGATACACCAGGGCGCGCCACCCCCTCCAGGCACGCCCTGGTGGGTTGTGGGGCCCTCGCGGCCCCCCTGACCCTAATTCCAACTCCATAAATACCTATTTTTGGAGAGAAAAATCGGGGAGGAAGTTTCATCGCGTTTCACGATACGGAGCCGCCGCCACCTCCTGTTCTTCATCGGGAGGCCAGATTTGGAGCCCGTTCGAGGCTCCGGAGAGGGGGATCTTCGGTCTTCGTCATCACCAACCCTCCTTCATCACCAATTCCATGATGCTCCCCACCGGGAGTGAGTAATTCCTTCATAGGCTCGCTGGTCGGTGAGGAGTTGAATGAGATTCATCATGTAATCGAGTTAGTTTTGTTAGGGCTTGATCCCTAGTATCCACTATGTTCTGAGATTGATGTTGCTATGGCTTTGCTATGCTTAATGCTTGTCACTAGGGCCCGAGTGCCATGATTTTAGATCTGAACCGTTTATGTTTCCACCATTATATCTATGTTCTAGATCCGATCTTGCAAGTCAAATGCACCTATTATGTGTTATGATCCGTAAACCCCAGTGTGACAGTAATTGGGATGCTTTCCGGTGATGACCGTAGTTTGAGGAGTTCATGTATTCACTATGTGTTAATGCTTTGTTCCGGTTCTCTATTAAAAGGAGGCCTTAATATCCCTTAGTTTCCTTATGGACCCCGCTGCCACGGGAGGGTAGGACAAAAGATGTCATGCAAGTTCTTTTCCATAAGCACATATGACTATTTACGGAATACATGCCTACATTATATTTATGAACTGGAGCTAGTTCTGTGTCGCCCTAGGTTATGACTGTTATATGATGAATATTATCCAACAAATTCATCGATCCAATGCCTACGAGTTTTCCACATATTGTTCTTGCTAAGTTACTATTGCTATTGCTACTGTTACAACTGCTACAAAATCATTGCTACCACTGTTACCGTTACTATTACTGTTGCCGCTGCTATCAAACTATCATATTACTGTGCTACTGATCACTTTGCTGCAGATATTTAATCTCCAAGTGTGGTTGAATTGACAACTCATCTGCTAATACTTACAAATATTCTTTGGCTCCCCTTGTGTCGAATCTATAAATTTGGGTTGAATACTCTACCCTCGAAAACTGTTGCGATCCCCTATACTTGTGGGTTATCAAGACCTTTTTCTGGCGCCATTGCCGGGGAGCATAGCTATATTTGTTGAGTCACTTGGGATTATTATCTATTTATCACTATGAAGAATCTGAAAGATCCAAGAACCAAGATCGTTCCCTCTAAGACGAGGGGGGGTAAGGAATTGCCATCTAGCTCTGCACTTGATTCACCTTCTGTTTTGAATAGACTTGCAACACCACCACATGCTATTAATCCTGATATGTCACAAGTTGTTGATGATGCTACTTCTATTATGAATGATAATTATGATGATGCTAGTGCCTTGCTTGATGATAATGTGCCACTAGGTGATTTTCTTGATGAACAAATTGCTAGAGCTAAAGATATTGAGAATGATGAAACTGATGAAATTATTGAAACTGATGAAGTCTTTGAAACTGAGAATTATGAAACACCTATTAGACCTAGCTCTCCTAGATTTGAAATGCCTAAGACACCTGAGGGTTATGTTATGGATGAGGAGATAGCTGGAGACTTTCTTGCTTGGAATGATAGGGATGATCTTAAGAAATTATTATGCAAACTGAAAGAAAAATCCTTGAGTGCTAGAATGAAATGTGATCCTAAGTTTGCCACTTCACCTATCTTTGTTACTGATAAGGATTATGAATTCTCTGTCGACCCAGAGTTAATTACTTTGGTTGAATCTAATCCTTTCCATGGCTATGAAACTGATACTGTTGTGGCACATCTTACTAAACTAAATGATATAGCCACCCTATTTGCTCATGATGAGAAAATTTGCTATTACTATATTCTCAAGTTATTTCCGTTCTCATTAAAGGGTGATGCTAAGATATGGTACAATACTCTTGCTCCTGGTTGTGTGCGTAGTCCCCAGGATATGATTTATTACTTCTCTGAAAATTATTTTCCTGCTCATAAGAAACAAGCTGCCCTACAGGAAATATTTAACTCTATGCAAATTGAAGAAGAGAGTCTCCCACAAGCTTGGGGGAGGCTTCTCCAATTGCTTAATGCTTTGCCTGATCATCCTCTTAAGAAAAATGAAATACTTGATATCTTCTATAATGGACTAACCGATGCTTCTAGGGACTTCCTAGATAGTTGTGCTGGTTGTGTTTTTAGGGAACGAACTATTGAACAAGCTGAGGAATTATTGAATAATATATTGGAAAATTATGATGATTGGACTCTTCCTGAACCACCTCCTAAACCCACTCCGAAGAAGAGGGGTATCTTATTTCTCAGTCCTGAAGATATGCAAGAGGCAAAGAAATGTATGAAGGAAAAAGGTATTAAAGCTGAAGATGTTAAGAATTTACCACCTATTTAAGAAATACATGGACTTGATTCACCACCACCACAGGTGGTAGAGGTAAATTATTTATTAAAGTTTGATGAAGGCGACATCCCTTACAATAAACATCCTAGTCAATGCCTTTATGAATTTGATAATTACATCATCAAACAAGATCACTTCAATGAAATGTTATGAAACAATTAAAATACAACTCTGATATGATTGCTCGCTTGAGTGACTTGTTATTTAGAATCACTAATGATGTTATAGGTGTAGGAAAACATGCCTCAATGGTTCAAACTCAGTTAGAACAAGTTGCTAAATCTCAAAGAGAATTGCTTAATGAAATGAATAATAATATGAATGATTTTGCTGTCAGAGTAGCAACTAGAGGGGGTAAAATGACTCAGGAACCACTTTATCCTGAGGGACACCCTAAAATAATTGAACAATACTCTCAAAAAATTAACACTGATACACCTTGTCCTTCTCAAAAGAAAAGAAAAAGAAAAATGATAGGACTTTGCATACCTCTAGTGAACCTGAAATAGAAAAACCTCCTGAAGATAATAATGATGTCTCTATCTCTGATGCTGAAACTCAATCTGGCAATGAACATTCATCTAGTGATAATGAAAATGATAATGATGATGTTCATGTAGACACTCAACCAGACAATGATAAAGAATCAGATAATGATGTTGAGATAGAACCTGCTGTTGATCTTGATAACCCACAACCTAAAAATAAACGATATGATAAAAGAAACTTTGTTGCTAGAAAACATGGTAAAGAAAGAGAACCGTGGGTTCAAAAACCCATGCCCTTTCCACCTAAATCTTCTAAGAAAAAAGATGATGAAGAATTTGAACGCTTTGCTGAAATGCTTAGGCCAGTCTTTTTGCGTACCCGCTTGACTGATATTTTAAAGATGGCCCCTTATGCTAAATACATGAAAGAGATTGTCACTAATAAAAGAAAGATACCTGAAGCTAAAATCTCCACTATGCTTGCTAATTATTCTTTTAAGAATGGAGTACCTAAAACACTTGGAGACCCGGGGATACCAACTATACCTTGCTCCATCAAAAGAAATTATGTCAAAACTGCTTTGTGTGATTTAGTAGTTGGTGTTAGTGTTATGCCTTTCTCTTTATATAAAAGACTTGATTTGAATAAACTCACACCTACTGAAATATTATTGCAAATGGCTGACAAATCAACTGCCATACCCATCGGTATTTGTGAAGATGTGCCCGTTGTTGTTGCAAATGTTACTATCTTAACATACTTTGTTATACTTGAGATGCCCGAGGACGACAACATGTCGATTATCCTTGGTAGACCCTTTCTGAATACTGCAGGGGTTGTTATTGATTGTAATAAAAGCAAAGTCACTTTTCATATCAATGGTAATGAGCATACGGTGCACTTTCCGAAGAAACAATTTCAAGTGAATGGTATTAATGTTACTGAAAAATCTCCGACAATTACTATTGGAAGTTTTCAACTACCTTTACCTACTGCCAAAAGGAAATATGATATACTCATTGTTGGGGATATGCACATCCCCGTTGAGGTAACTTAGTGTTTTACAAAAGTTCTTCGGTTTCATGCTAATCGAAAGTGGTTGTTAATAAGACTCGATCAACCTTATTGATGGATCATTTTTGAGAGGTATGAAGTTGATGAATTTAGTAGGCACAACCTTCTGCTCCCACCTTTTGTTTTCTGTTTTTCTTAGTTAAATAAAATGAAATGCCATGTTTACCCTGTTTTCTGATTTGTCCATGCAATAAAAAATGACCCAAAAATAAAAGTTCTCAGAATGCCCTGAAAATTTAACACGATTTTTTCCCGAATATTTGAGAATTTCTGGTACAAATAGCAACAGAGGGGGGGGGGTGCTCTTGGTGTCCACAAGACACCAGGGCGCGCCAGCAACCCCAGGCGCGCCCTGGTGGGTTGTGGTCCCCACGTGGGTCCCCTCACTTATCTCTTTAGCCCATGTCATCTCTTACCTCCAAAAAAAGTCACCATAGCTCTCTCTCTTGCTCTCTCGTGTTCTTGCTCTCAAACCCGCGGATTTCGATCTCTTTGCTCGAAGCTCCATTTCCGAAACTGTTTTGGGAGATTGCTATGTGGTATGTGACTCCTCCATTGCTCCAATTAGTTTTTGCTTTAGTGGTTTATATTTTGAATAATTAACTACTCTTGGTGCTACTACAAATGGGCTTGCATGTTGAATTCTTAGAGTTCTAAGTAGTTTGAATGCTTGATATGGCCTCTAGGCATCCTTATGAGTAGTTGCTATCAATCTTATGAAGTTTTGTTGACAAAATTTTTGTGGACTAAAATTTTCAGAATTCTATTTATAGGAATAAGATGAGTATTTTCAGAAAGTTCTCCTCCAAGAAGAATGCTAAGGGAGTCATCGGGGAATCATCAGACAATGACCTCAACACTCCGAGAACGTCGGAGGTGCGGCCGTGCGAATGGCCGCATAATGCCTTCATGGATGAGGCCGGGTTCCATCAAGAGTTTACCCAATTCATTGCAAATGCTGAGCTGACTGACTTCCTCATAGCTGAGTGTGACCAACACCACCTCCTTACAAATTCCTTTGTGCAAAATTTTCATTTTCTGAGTAGGAACAATCCTCCTGAGGTGCGGTTTAATTTATACGCTAAAACCCGTCAGATACCACTCACTGACTTTTGTGACATTTGTTTGATCCCTTCTGATGGGGAATTGAGGAAGCCTAGACCGGCAGAGTTTGAGGACTCCTCACTTTGACAGTGGGGGATGAGAGAGGCGTGTCGAATGCCACTGCCACTAGTTTGCAGTTTCCTTCTGTGCATTACTTTGCTTTATTCATCGCGAAGTGTTTAGCTGCTAGGGCGAAGGTCGGTGCACTTAGTGCACCCGACCTCGCCATTTTACACCGTGAACTACATAATGATCACACCTTTAGCCTAGGGGCCATTGTAGCTGTAAGTGCATCTAGTGCCCCTTAGTGATTTTGGTGTATTGAAGACTTATAGGTTAAGAGACTAATGCGTTTGTGAGTGTACACAGGTTCTATAAGTCTATGAGGAGTTTGATATTTACGATGAAAGTCGACCCCTAAAAATGAATGTCTTCAACTGAAGACTTTGGTTTTCTTGAAGACTTTGAAAGTGAAGAAATTGGTGTGACCCTGAAGACTTGATATTCATGCGAGGATTATGAAGCGTGAAGACTTTTGTTTTTGTAGTTTCATTTTCTTCTTCTTGAGTCATAGGAAACACTGTACTGTTAAAGGGGGTCGAGGTAAAACTAAGGAAAAGTTTCCAAGTGATGCTCATCTCAAAATCCTACACCTACCCAATCCTTTCGAGTGAAGCCATTGGAAATCTCATACAGTTCAGTCAATTTCTTCAGTGACAGAGACGAAGTTCTTCTGTTCTCTGAGGAATCTGTTCTGACTGAGGAGTTAGGAATTCGCCAGTGCGGATTGCCTACAAGTGAGGAACATGATAGCCCTGAGGAATTTGATACTCAAATTTCCGACCGTTGCTGTGCTACGCGCCAGCTGTCCAAATATCCTACCCACCTAACGGTCATATCATTGCAGGGCATTTATGTCTTATCATGTCGGGCTGCTCCCTAGACTATAAATAGCCGCCCCCTTCAACCACTAGCTGGATGGCTGCTCCGAGAGATAGATTGACACTTGTCATTTAGAGCATCCCATCCTCTGAGGACTTTGAGCGAAAATCATCAAGTGAGGAAAAACCCAAAAACCCAAACACCTACAAACCCAAAGTGATTGAGCATCACTGAAGAGATTGTTCCTGTGTGGAACCGACGCTTGTTACCTTTGAGGACTGTGCATCCTCCAGACGGTTAGGCGTCATGGTCTAGAGCATCCAAGAGGAAATTGTGGATCGCCGGGTGACCGAGTCTGTGAAGGTTTGGAAGTCACCTGAAGACTTACCACGAGTGATTGGGCGAGGTCTGTGTGACCTTAGCTCAAGGAGAATACGGTGAGGACTGCGTGTCCTCAGGTTTAAATACCTAGCCGCTCCAACCAGACGTGCAACTGTCACAGCAGTTGGAACTGGTCTACCAAATCACTGTCTTCACCGAGCTACTGGTTCTATTTCCTCAACCCTTTCATTTCCTCATTCATGTGTTAATGTACTTGATCGTTACTGTGTGAAGACTTTGACTGAAGACTTTCTCAATTTCCTCAATCCTATTTCTTCAGTCACATAGTCTTCAGCCTGCTTATCCTGTGTTTCATGCTACCTGTACTCTGTGCCTATTTCATTTCATCATGATGACTGTTCTTATGCCATGTCATGTTTGCATCTGAGTACTTATTCCGCTGCTAAGTAGTTCGTTACTTAGGAATTTCCTCACCGTGAAATTCCTCAGTGACGAATTTGTAAAAATCGCCTATTCACCCCCCCTCTAGTCGATATAACTCACTTTCAGTAGCACGTCGTCTGCACCTTAACAGAACTAAGGGCAAAATTCATGGTGGTATTTATGCCACTCGCTTAGCGAGTCATTCTAATGTTTAGATACGCCAACATGATTATCCTTTGCCCCGAGTTTATCTAGATCACCAGGCGATGAAGGATCATCAGTTTATTGATGCCATTGTTTTATTTCATAGCATTCGATACAACTTGGTTTTCAGTGTGGAAACCCGTGATATTATCCCGCTATCTGCACCTGCTTTGTTTGATTCTATTGCTAGGGGCAGATACAGGGTCATGCCAGAGGACATCGTTGCCTACCAGAACGACCAGGCAGCAGTAGAGCAGGAGCCCCAGGAGTGGGACGCTCAATTGCCGCTGCCACAACACTTCCACATGAATCCGGACGGCTACTACGGGTGGTGATTACCAAGCTAGGTCAAAAGCCTAAGCTTGGGGGAGTACGTATTTCCACCGACATTATATTCATGTTCACACATTTCATTCCAGTTATCGGTGTCCACACTTTTTCATTGTATCATCCATGCTAGATTTATTTTCTCACTTTCTTCTTGTGTGTTTGAAAAACTTTGAGAAAACCCAAAAATATTTCTTGCTTCTTTTCGGTTTTTCTTCTAGTTTAAATTAGTTGTAGTATTAAAAGAAAACCCAAAAATATTACTAGATTCTTCTTTTGCCTGTTGGGAGCTTTCCCGTGTAAATAGTTTTTCATTTTTTTTGTTTTTCCTTCTTTAATTTGCTTCCTTCAAGAAAAAAACTAAAAAACTCCAAAAATATTTTAGTGTGTGTTTCTCTAAATTTCTTTTCTTTTTATTGAGTCGTACCAAGGAGAAGACCATGATGAAAATGTTGAGTGGCTCTCATATGCATTACTGACGATCTAACAAAGAGCCCAAATTGCCTTGTCTTCTCCTTTTGAATAAAATGTTTGCAGATTCCAGCTTAGTCCACGGCATTCTTGCACTATTATTATTATTATTATCATATCATTCGGTCGTGCAAGTGAAAGGCAATAATGACGATATTTGATGAAGTGACTGTGGCAGAGAGAAGCTTGTATGAACTCAACTTGTTTTTGTAAATATCTTTAACGTAGTATCCATGATTCAGCATATTATAATCAAACATGTTTGCAATGACAATTAGAGATTATAGTTTCTCATGCCATGCTTAAGTAGCTAGGAGTGAGTAATGATTTATCTTGGGTGTTAACATGCATTAAAATGATTGTGATGTAGTATGATGATATGGTATCCTCCTCTGAATGTTTCAAGTGGCTTGACTTGGCACATGTTGATGCATGTAGTTGAATCAAAACCAACATAGCCTCTATGATATTTATGTTCATGGTGTTCATATCCTACTAATGCTAGTATTCAATGTTGATTATTCATAAAGCATGTTCATGACCGTTTTTGCTCTCTAGCTGGCCGCTTCTCAACCTATTTGCTAGCCTTCACCTGTACTAAGCGGGAATACTGCTTGTGCATCAAAATCCTTAAACCAAAGTTATTCCAGATGAGTCCACCATATCTACCTATATGCGGTATTACCCTCCCGTTCCAAGTAAATTTGCATGTGGCACCTCTAAAAATTTCAAATTAACATATGTTTTGTGTGCCTGGACCGCTCATGGAGCGACAGGGGGCGGTCAGTATCTTCCATGCTAAGCGGGTTATTCTCATGATGAGTGTTTATTCACTCGTCCTTGCATGAGAGGGGCGATAACAGGGATGCCCAGTCCCGAAATAAAAAATTGCAAATAATTAAACAAAACTCCCCCAGGACTGTTGTTGGTATGGACGGTACCCATGGATTCGGCTAGCCGTGGAGTGTGTTTGTTGGTGGAGGGGGAGTAAACCTTTACTTTTACCGCTTGGGAACCGCCGCTAATGTGTTTAGCATGGAAGATATTGATAACTCTTGGTCGTAACATTGATAGGAAGGGTGCACCTCCCCAAATTATATTTATCTCTGTTTTAAGCTTTGAGCTCTGGCACCTCTGCAAATCTCTGCTTCCCTCTGCGAAGGGTCTATCTATTTAATTTTATGTTGAGTCATCACCTTCTCAAACAAGTGCCAGACCTAAGAGCACTATTGTCATCCTCATGCATTGTGTATAGTTAATGTTGAATGCATCATGACTGGATCTTTTCTACCATGAATTACAATGTTTAGTCGTTGCTTGAACTTTGGAGGTGCTCTGCATTTATGTTTTGAGGTCTCAGAAAGGGCTAGCGAGATACCACTGTTATCATATTGTATCATGGTTGTTTTGACAAAGTGTTGGCATTTGAGATATCTTATTATTGCTCGCTAGTTGATTATGCCATTGATATGAGTTAATATAATTTTTAAGAGTTATTGTTGACATGGTTAGTCATGATCTTTGCTGAAAACCTGGGTGCTACTTAAGCCTATATATGTAAACAAGAACAAAAGAGTTCATAAAAGTTTTTCTTTATCACTTGCAGTTTGTCAACTGAATTGCTTGAGGACAAGCAAATGTTTAAGCTTGTGGGAGTTGATACGTCTCCATTGTATCTACTTTTCTTAACGCTTTTGCTATTGTTTTGGACTCTAATTTGCATGATTTGAATGAAACTAACCTGGACTGACGCTGTTTTCAGCAGAACTACCATGGTGTTGTTTTTTGTGCAGAAATAAAAGTTCTCGGATTTGGATGAAACTTTTGGAGATTTATTTCAGAATAAGTAAAAAATACTAGAACCAAGAACCACCAGAGGGGGTGCCCTGGCTGGACACGATACACCAGGGTGCGCCACCACCTCCAAGAGCGCCCTGGTGGGTTGTGGGGACCTCGTGGCCCCCTGACCCTAATTCCAACTCCATAAATACCTATTTTTGGAGAAAAAAATCGGGGAGGAAGTTTCATCGTGTTTCATGATACGGAGCCGCCGCCACCTCCTGTTCTTAATCGGGAGGCCAGATCTGGAGCCCGTTTGGGGCTCCAGAGAGGGGGATCTTTGGTCTTTGTCATCACCAACCCTCCTTCATCACCAATTCCATGATGCTCCCCACCGGGAGTGAGTAATTCCTTCGTAGGCTCGCTGGTCGGTGAGGAGTTGAATGAGATTCATCATGTAATCGAGTTAGTTTTGTTAGGGCTTGATCCCGTGTATCCACTATGTTCTGAGATTGATGTTGCTATGACTTTGCTATGCTTAATGCTTGTCACTAGGGCCCGAGTGCCATGATTTCAGATCCGAACCGTTTATGTTTCCACCATTATATCTATGTTCTAGATCCGATCTTGCAAGTCAAATGCACCTATTATGTGTTATGATCCGTAAACCCCAGTGTGACAGTAATTGGGATACTTTCCCGTGATGACCGTAGTTTGAGGAGTTCATGTATTCACTATGTGTTAATGCTTTGTTCCGGTTCTCTATTAGAAGGAGGCCTTAATATCCCTTAGTTTCCTTATGGACCCCGCTGCCACGGGAGGGTAGGACAAAAGATGTCATGCAAGTTCTTTTCCATAAGCACGTATGACTATTTACGGAATACATGCCTACATTATATTTATGAACTGGAGCTAGTTCTGTGTCGCCCTAGGTTATGACTATTATATGATGAATATTATCCAACAAATTCACCGATCCAGTGCCTACGAGTTTTCCACATATTGTTCTTGCTAAGTTACTATTGCTATTGCTACTGTTACAACTGCTACAAAATCATTGCTACCACTGTTACCGTTACTATTACTGTTGCCGCTGCTATCAAACTATCATATTACTGTGCTACTGATCACTTTGCTGCAGATATTTAATCTCCAGGTGTGGTTGAATTGACAACTCAACTGATAATACTTACAAATATTCTTTGGCTCCCCTTGTGTCGAATCTATTAACGTGGGTTGAATACTCTACCCTCTAAAACTGTTGCGATCCCCTATACTTATGGGTTATCAGCCTCCCCGACGACATGCTGCTCGTCATCATCGCCCTCCTCCCCACCAAATCTGCCTTGCGGACCACCCTGCTCTCCTGGCGGTGGCGCCCCCTCTGGTACCGTGTCCACCTCAATCTCATTGTCGACAGCTGCCTCTGCGACGAGGATTGCAAATGCATGGCCGCAACCTCCAAGATCCTTGCATTGCACCCTGGCCAGCCAGACGCCTTAACACCCGCATGTTCAGTGCCAACTGCAAGTTCCAAGCCAAGTTCGACGAGTGGTTCTTATCCCTTGCCCTAGATCAGCTCGAGGAGCTCAGGTTTGAAGCTGGACGATGTCACTCTCTGCCGCCGTCCGCGCTCCGCCTCACACCAACGCTGCGTCATGCCAGCTTTTGCTCCATCTATTTCCCCAGATTAATGCCGCGCCTGCCCTTCTTCTCCCTCAACTCAAGCAGCTCGACCTCTTTGACATTGGCATCTCGAAGAAGGCTATGCAGCACCTGCTCCGCGGCTGTACTGCGCTCGAGTACCTTCGTCTTCGGCAGATCCACGGGTTCATTAGCCTCCACATCGCCTCAACGAATCTCCGATGGATTTATGTGTCTTGCTGGCCCCGCAACAAGACATCAATTGGGAAGAGATCACTTGAGCTGTTCCACGTTATGGTCATTGAGAATGCACCTTTCCTTGAGAGATTGCTTTTATCTGATCTAGAAGGTCCAACAAAAATCAGGGTCATTGACGCGCCGAAATTGACAGTGTTGGTCTACTCGTCTGCCAAATTCTCCGAACTTGTTATTGGATCCATAATCGTTCAGGTACAACACTCATCTTCTTCCCCGTCTTCTTGAAATTCAAAATTTTAAATTTCTTCTTGATGTATTTACGACTGTCATCCAGAAAATGATTCCCACAAGCTTGACCCAGTCTATGTGCACAGTGAAGATCTTGGCAATAAAATCTATCGGCCCCAATCTGGATCAAGTTGTTGGATTCCTTAGATGCTTTCTGTGCACGGAGAAGCTACTCATCGAGGTGAAACTTCTTTCCTATTAGTAAATGGTAATCACAACGGAGCTCAATTTTTTCGTAATTTTCCCAAATTACGATGACAAGTGTAGTGTTCAAAACTGCATCTACGCACTACACCGAAAGAAATGTTTTTAGTATTTTTTCTCACATGATCACCTGCATCGTTTTTTTATTGTACTAGTAGCCTAGGCTAGTCATAGTAGCATGTAACTTAGACTAGTAACTCTATGGTTAGCCTAAGAGCAAGTACTACCTTCGTCTTGGTTTACTCTTCATATTTTGTAGTATCAAATTTTGACATAGATTTAACTGACAAAATGTTAATGCATGTCACTAAAAATTATATCATTGGATTCGTATTTGAACATAATTTCAAATGGTATCATTTTTGGTGACATGCATTGGCATTTTCTTAGGTAAATCTTTGGTCAAAATTTTACACTAAATATGAGGTAGTACAAAAGTGGGCTATAACGGCCCTCCACTATGTAGGACAAAACACGTGCCAAATTCACTTTTGATGCATTTGGCATCGATGCCCTCCATTGCTCACCTGGTGCCCCAAAAGAAGTTCAGGGCATCGAAGCACCTACTTGCTCTGGTGTCAAATTAACTCACACAATGAAAAACACTTGCGTGGGAGAGGGAGAGGATTGAAGCAATAAAAAAACACTTGTTTGGGAGAGGGAGAGACTGGTGTAGTTAGTTTGATTGATTTGTTTATACATGTGGGTCTGTGTGCACAGCAGTGCCAACTCTCTCACATTGTTAGAGCAGTGCCAAAATCTTTTGATTTGACATCGATGCATATTATGTGGCATACTTTTGAGAAGTATGGCATCGGCCACATAGTGGAAGGCAACAAATGCCCGAGCTTTTCACATGCTCCTAGGTAAATGGGAGGAAAGAGAAAGAGAAAGAGAAAGAGAGAGAGTGAAAAATTATCACTAGCCTTAGAGCCAGCCCTATAGCCAACCCTATCGTATGAGCGACTGATATTGATAGCTCCTGATGACATGGCAATCATATACAGCCAGCTGCTCTAATATGTTCTCCTCTTTTGCAGATAAAAAAAGACCCGGAAGTGAAAAATGTGCTGCAATATAAAAATCTCATCAAATGCCTTGATCTCCATCTGACAAAAATTGATTTGATCGACTACCGAGACTCCACATCTGAGATTAAATTGGCCAGGTTATTTGTTCTGGAGGCAAGTGTGCTCAAGGTAATGAGGTTTGGCGTTCTCTGGCGCAACAATGAATGACGTGCTGATCACCGCAAGCATCTAAGCCTAAATGACAAAGGCTCCGCATAAGCTGAATTTTTTTTGAAACATCAAGTCGCAAGAGACTGAAAATTTTATTTACCCATTAGTGACTTGTCATGGCAGCGGATTTTAGTTTGTACGATAATGCTGCATGCACCTAAAGTAACGAAAATTCTTACATAAACTTCCTAATAATTCCCTCTTCGTAGGTGCAACATTACTCCTAGCATTTGTAATATCAGTTTGAAACTTGTAATATTACGACTATCCAGCACGAGGTACTATGTTACGATAAATGTTCGCGTGCATAGGTGCGGCAACGATATACCTATTACTTGAGTACAATATTTACTATTACTCTTGTCAATGCACGGGAAATTATGTCGAACACGGCTAGTTGTAAGCAGGCTACACTTGTGCAGAGACGTGCTATACAAATGATTTTTAACCCCTTTCTGCAACAGCGTTTCGAACCATCGCCAAGTGAGTGACTGCGATAGGGGGGTCCTTCCCACACGACCCAGAAACCGTCGGGGATAGGCCCTCCTGGCACACAGGCGGGGGCAAAATGAGCTCGTGTGCGATCGGGCGAGGCATCGAAACCCAATCGTTTCCGTTCGTATGTACATCCCACACGGTGAATCCCAGAAAAACATTTCCGTTCGTATGTATATCACACACAATTTTGTGTGTGGAAACGTTTGTGCAAGGTGGCCTAACGCAAACAGGTCTCTGCCGGAAGCCGTGTGTGATTGTTAGTTGATCGAACACGCCTACTTTCTAGAAACCATGTGGGTTGTTTGAGTTCATCGCCCATGGTGCTGTCTGAGTAACCGTCTGCAATAGAAAACCCCAATAAGCAGGGTAATTAGCCTATTATTGATAATCCATGTAGTAATCAAATTGACATTTCTTATAAAACACACCTGATATTTCATATCCGTATAACGGCAACCAGGATTTCATAATCGAATTACATCAGATAGCTTCAACACTCAGTTACGCCATTACACAACAGCACCAAGTTTCACATGCAACATCGAAAACCTTTGGAAAGTAACATCATACACGGTAAATAGACAGATGAATCTCATCTGGGAAACTGCAGAAGCGGAAGGCAAATATTGAGCCTTCAGTGATGTTGAATGTCCTTGCAACTTTAGGCCAGTGGCTATGGATAATTGCCCGCCCAACCTTCGTCCTCTTCGGAAGACTTCAATATTGTACCGTGGGTGTTGAATGAATACCTTCCTCGCCTCTTGACCATGCAGGTGGTTTGAGAGGTAATCATCAGTGAACTGCTTTGAAAAGTACTGAAAACAAATATATGCATAAATCGCTGTTATAAATTTTGAAATGGCGCAAGGGGTAAAAACAAGGTAAAAGAGTTAGTACCATCCTATAGTTGACTGATGTCTTCTTCATTGTGCAAACAAAGATCTTGCTGTTATTCGTCGCAAGTTTCTTCATCCTAACAATCTTTCTGAGTTTCTTGACTTGACTGATATTCATGGACATCTCATTTCCCCATATGCAAAATGGTTCGAACAGTGGGTCTAAGCCTCTGACAGCAGGACCTACATGTGCAAGACCAAATTGTAAGAAACCTAAATATTAGAATGATTCCTGCAACTGCACAATAATGTGCTATTAGCGAAAGGACCATGCATGAGCAAACCTCGATGGTAAACCGCAGTGTCTCCCATTGTTTCCCTGCAACACACATAAGGAAGATCTTGATCAGGTTAACTGAGAGTTGCCATACTATCAGTAGAATATGTATTCAGTACAACCAAATTCGATTTATTTCTCACATGCATAACAATACAAAATTGTACCCACAGCAAATGAAAATCAAATTGCAGAATTGAACCAAACAGTTAAATGGACAACAGACCAAATGAACCAAAACAGTTAACTGAGCACAACATTGCAGAATAGAAACATGTACTAGAAGATAAGACAGTTAACAAAACAAAGAATGCTTGAGAATAGTACTACGAAATGTAGCAATTGTTGGACCAAACTGTTAACTGAACATTACATTTTAGAGGACCAAACTGTTAACTGAACATCAGATTGCATATTAACATTACAGAGGACAAATCACTAGAAGGCACTAGCAGTGGCCTCGAGAAAACAGCACGAACTGTATTTTAAAGTAGACAACCACGTGGCGGTGTCAACGGTGGCCTCGAAGACGAGGTGCTCCTCCAAGATCTGGCGGTCGACACGCATGGCAGCCATAGCAACCTCGTGCGCGCGTGCGGCTGCGATTTGCTTCTCCGCTGCCAGATGCTACTGAGCTCCACATTATACTGTGTGCAAAATGGTTGTGGGCGGCGCTTAATTGGAGGACGGGGCCAGTGATTTCGGCGGAAGGTGTCGCGCCGTCGGTCGGGGCATGTGGGACAGGGAAGCAGGAGGATGGTGTGGGTGGGGTGTGGATTACCTGACAGCGCAGCAAGAAGAAGGGTCGGCGGCGAGGAGGCCGCACAGCAAGAATAAGGGTCGGCGGCGAGGAGGCGGCGCTGCAAGAAGAAGGGTTACCGGCGAGGAGGTGGCGCTGCAAGAAGAAGGGTCGCCGGCGAGGAGGCAGCGCTGCAAGAAGAAGGGTTGCCAGCGAGGAGGCTGAGCTGCCAGTAAGCAGCAGTGAAGGTTTGAACTTGGAAAGCAAGGAGGAACAGTGGAAATGTGGCTTTTGGTGGGAGGGAGGGGGCGGGGAGATAGATATTTCCGCAGTGGCAAAAAAATTTCGCTCGGTGCCGCGAGAAACTGGCGCGCAAGTGTGGTTCAAGCGTGGGCGGTGGACTATAGACGACGAAGCTTGTTGCGTAAGCTAGACAAGATGGTGCGCCAAGATATTTTATATCACATCCCACATGATTCTTGCTAGTAAACTGTTTGTGGTATACCTGATTTTTTCATTATGTTTTGAAACACAAAATGGTGTTACGGAGGGAAAGGATGGTGTTTGAATTGCTAGAACATTTATGTACAGTGAACATGCAACTACATGAGTGTCGTGTTTAAATTTGGAATTATTCTGGGTTCATTTGGCATTTTTATGCATTAATTGAGTTTCTAGGTGAGGGAGTCCTGGATTAGGGGGTCCTCGGGTGTCCGGTCTATTCGATATGGGCCGGACTGATGGGCCGTGACGATAAAGCAGAAGACCATCCCCCATGTCCGGGTAGGACTCCTATATGCGTGGACGGCAAGTTTGGTGTCCGGATGTACTATTTCCTTCTTCTGTAAACCGACTCTGTACAACCCTAGGCCCCTCCGGTGTGTATATAAACCAGAGGGTTTAGTCCGTAGAGGCAATCAGAATAATCATAGGCTAGACAGCTAGGGTTTAGCCATTACGATCTCGAGGTAGATCAACTCTTGTAACCCCTATACTCATCGAATACAATCAAGCAGGACGTAGGGTTTTACCTCCATTAAGAGGGCCCGAACCTGGGTAAACATCGTGTCCCCATTGTCCATTGTTACCATCGATCCTCAGACACACAGCTTGGGACCCCCTACCCAAGATCTGCCGGTTTTGACACCGACATTGGTGCTTTCATTGAGAGTTCTGTTCTGTTGTCGACAGAAGAATCGATGGCTCGCCTCGTTGTCGATAACGATGCTGTTTCCGGGGAGACTTTTCTCCCTGGTCAACTCTTTGTGTTTGGCGGCTTCACGCTACGTGCCAACTCGACCGGTCACCTTGAGCAGGTCGACAGCTACGCCCCTGGTCACCAGATCAGGCTTGGAAGTTTGAACTACATCGCCGATATCCAAGGAGATCTAATCTTCGAGGGGTTCACGGCCTCGGCCGCCGCTCCTCACCCATACAAAGAAGGCCCTTCGGATCCTCTATCAGATCCCGTCCAGGGATCGACTATCATGCTCGCCCTGGCCTTAGATCCAGAGTAGAACACTTCGTCCAAAGACGGGGGGGGGGGGGGTGAACCCCGCCGGACTTTCTCCCATTACGGAGCTTCTAGCCGGAGACCCAGATGCAACCATGCAGTCGGCGGACCCGGAGTCAAACGGGACTCTCCCCGTCATCGGGAAGCCGGATTCGCCTCTAGACATCAACTCCGAACTCTCGAGGTCTGCGTCTATCGGGCTCGGTCAAGTGGTTATTACCGAACCTAGCTCCGCAGATCCTCAGACGCCTGTCCAGCTTTCACTCTTAAACGAAACACTGGACCTAATGCAATCTCTCGCCATCATGGAAGTATCACCTCCGAACTACGCCCAGCTTGAACTGAGGGCTGAGAGTAGGGAATTTTGCGTCCCACCCACCACCCACTTAATAGCCACTGTCGAGGATTTAACCGACATGCTAGACTATGCCTCCGAAGACATCGATGGCATGGACGACGATGTCAGAGTTGAACCAGGCCAAAACCTGCCCATCACTGGGCGTTGGATGGCCACCTCTACTTATGATGTATACATGGTGGACATGCCTGAAAAGAAGGACGACGATGGTACTCAAGATCCAGATGAGGAGAAGCCCGTCGACGAACCACCAAAACGCCGGCGTCTGCGGTGCCGCCCACGATCACGTCGGGCAAGGGAAAGCAATACCGACACCGGAGATAATGACACTCCAGACAACACCGAAGACTCCGACCACCCCGCTGAGCCTGCGTTCGAGCAGGGTGAGAGGGAAGAGGGTCAAGTCAACCCCGACAAACTTGCCGATCACAGGGATTCGGAAGATAGTACCTACTTACCTGTCTCCGAAGAGGATATTAGCCTCGGTGACGAAGATTTCATCGTCCCAAAGGAACCCCTCGAACAAGAACGCTTCAAGCGACGACTGATCACCACTGCACGGAGCCTGAAAAGGAAATAGCAGCAGATTCAAGCCGAACAGGATACGCTCAATGACAGATGGACTAAGGTCCTGGCCGCCGAAGAAGGATATGGCTTTGAGCACCAAACAAAGAGCTATCCTAAGCGCAGGCTCTTGCCACAATTCGACGAGGAGGCCTTTGAGCCAATACCGTCAAAATACAATCATGCTGATCAACCGAACCGACCACCACGTGGATGGGACAAAACGACCAATTATGCCGAACATCAGCCCGCACCCCCTCATCGTAGAGGCAAGGAGACAGCAGCCCCGGGCTACACGTATGACCTACGTCAGGACCTGACCAATAGAGCCGACCAGACCAGATCAATCTATGGATCAAGAGGACGTGCTCCAGCACGAGATAACGGCCACCAGGCCTGGAACAACAAACATAACCAAATTCGAGGTCAGCCCCGAATACTGATGTCATCCGAACTCCATCGCGATGTCGCCCGGTATAGAGGTGCCGCGCACCCCATGTGCTTTACCGATGAGGTAATGCAGCACCAGTTTCCGGAAGGGTTTAAACCCGTAAACATCGAGCCATACGATGGAACGACAGATCCCGCTGTATGGATTGAAGATTTTCTTCTCCACATTCACATGGCTCGAGGAGACGATCTCCACGCCATTAAATACCTCCCTCTAAAGCTGAAAGGACCAGCACGACACTGGTTGAACAGCCTCCCAGAGAACTCCATTGGAAGCTGGGAAGACTTAGAGGATGCTTTTTGGGACAACTTTCAGGGCACTTATGTCCGGCCACCGGATGCTGATGACCCGAGTCACATAATTCAGCAACCCGGAGAGTCCGCTCGCAAACTTTGGAATTGGTTCTTAATTAAAAAGAACCAAATCGTGGACTGCCCGGACGCCGAGGCCTTAGCGGCATTTAAGCACAGCGTTCGTGACGAATGGCTCACCTGACACCTCGGTCAGGAAAAGCCGAAGACCATGGCAGCTCTTACTGCACTCATGACCCGCTTTTGTGCGGGCGAAGATAGCTGGTTGGCTCGTAGAAGCAAAAGTACCAGCGACCCCGGCACCTCTGAGGCCCGGGACGGCAATGGAAGGCCATGACGCAGCAAAAACAAGCGCCGGAACAACAACGAAGAAACAGAGGATACGACGGTAAACGCCGGATTCAGTGGCTCTAAACCCGGTCAGCGGAAGAAGCCATTCAAAGGTACTAGGGACGGTCCATCCAACTTGGACAAGATACTGGATCGACCCTGCCAGATTCATGGCACCCCTGACAAGCCTGCCAACCACACCAACAGAAACTGCTGGGTTTTCAAACAGGCCAGTAAATTAAACACTGAACATAAGGGGAAAGGGCCTCCAAGCGAGGACGATGATGAGCCTCACCCACCGCGCACCGGGGGACAGAAACAGTTTCCCCCCGAGGTAAAAACGGTGAACATGATCTACGTCACCCACATCCCCAAGAGGGAGCGCAAACGCGCATTAAGGGATGTCTACGCCGTAGAGCCCGTCGCCCCAAAATTCAACCCATGGTCGGCTTGTCCGATCACCTTTGATCGTAGGGACCACCCAACCAGTATCCGTCACGGAGGTTCGGCGGCCCTGGTACTAGATCCTATCATTGACGGATACCATCTTACTAGAGTCCTCATGGACAGTGGCAACAGCCTCAACTTGCTCTACCAGGATACTATCCGTAAGATGGGTATCGACCCGTCAAGAATCAAACCTAGCAACACTACCTTTAAAGGAGTGATACCTAGCGTGGAGGCCCGCTGCATGGGCTCCTTAACACTCGAAGTCGTATTTGGCTCTCCAGATAACTTTCGAAGCGAAGACTTGATCTTCGACATCGTCCCTTTTCGCAGTGGTTATCATGCACTGCTCGAACGAACGGCCTTCGCCCGCTTTAATGCGGTCCCGCACTATGCTTATCTGAAGCTCAAAATGCCTGGACCTCGAGGCATCATCACAGTAAATGGGAATATGGAGCGCTCCCTCCGTATTGAGGAGCATACTGCGGCCCTAGCAGCCGAAGTACAGGGCGGCCTCATCAAGCCGGACAACCCATCGGTCATCAAGACCCACGACTCTGCTAAGCAAGTCCGATCCGCACTACAATGCGATAGCCCGGTGGAGCCGGAGCTTAAATAGCAGTTTAGCCTCTGCCGACCGCCCCATAAGGTTGCGGCATACGTACCGCGCGTACATAACTACGCACTTAAAACACCTTGGGCAGCGCCGGCGGCACACTGCGGAAAAGGTCCATAGTACAGTTTGACCTTATTCGGACCTCAACTTTTTTTCCACTATAGGTTCGTTAAAAAACCTACCTGATCTACGGAGGCTCTTTTTCCAGGTCCCTCTTTCTTACAGACGACCATCACCTCCTCCTCTTAAAGGATTTCCCACCAAGGAGAAACGGCGCAGACGTGCAGCAGGGCACCATTGGGATCTTCAAACCACTACTTTTAGGCCCTGTGTAAACCTTTTCCTTGTGTAAACTTTTGGCATGTAAAATAGCCTTGATATTTATGGCATTATCTATAATAACACGACTCGACGTACTCATCAGGGTATAAAGGAAGCAGTTGATCACCACTTTTGTTTGGCACTCATTTATTTTTGTCATCTGTACGCCCTCCCTACTTCAGACTGCCACACGTGCTTTAGTCTGGCCTTAACACCGGGGGCTGTATTCGGTCCTGCACATTTCAAAGTCCGAACACCTATAGGGTACTCTTCGGCGTCCCGGATATTGCATTATATGCATCGGCTCCGAATCATGTCTTTGGTCTATAATTGGGTTGCCCGACTCCTGTGCTTACCACCTTATGTTCCGCTCATTCGGCTAAGGTAGTAAAGGGAGAACTACTGCGATTGTATTTCTGGTTCGTCCGGTCAAGTACCTCAGTAGAGAAAGCCGAAAACTGACTGTCATGATAAGTGTGAGCTGGTCGGCGATTCGGCGACTTAGTATTATACTACAAATCGTTAGCGATTTACTCCGTGTTATACGAGGGGCTGGTCTTCGTCCAGCCGTGTGGAAAAGGTACCGTAGTCCGGATAGCCGCACATGCACCAGGGGCTAGTACTTAGCTCCACAGTCAAACTCCTATGGCTAAGTGAAAGTAATAAAGCCGCATAGTCTGATTGCCTGGTTCACCACACTGACACCTCCTTTATGGACCAAGACGTTGGATAAAGTGTGGTCACGCGTTACGCCGAACACCCCTGTAGCATCTACATGGGGGCTGAAACCGATGACTGGCAACTTTCAGAAATAAAACAATAAACGGCCGCGCAGGAGGAAAAATCACTTGAAAGAAAAGGCGCAAACATAGATATATAAACAGCATGGGTTCATCGCATTGTTTGTACAACCCGAACACACTCAATCAAATATTAAGTCTTTAGAGCATTGACCCTCGATCACTCGGGCTCCTTCTAGGACGTCATCGAAGTACCTCTCTGGCTTCCGGTGATCTTTGCCTTCGGGCGGGCCTGCGGTTGCCACTTTGGTGGCCTTCATCTTTGCCCATTGCATCTTGACACAGGCGAAGGCCATCCGGGCAACCTCTATGCAGGCCGAGCGCTTCAATGCATCAATCCGAGGCCGCGCATCGACAAGCCGCTTCACCAAACTGAAGTAGCTACTAGGGATTGGCTCGGCCGGCCAAAGCTGGACTATCAGGTCCTTCATGGCCAAACCTGCCACCCTATGCAGCTCCGTCAGCTGCTTCAGCTGGTCGTTCAGAGGTGTCGGGTGTTACGGCACGAGAAATTGCGACCAGAATAGCTTCTCGGTCGAGTTCCCCTCCTGGGCTCGGAAGAACTGTGCGACATCGGCAGCACTCCTCGGAAGATCCGCAAATGCGCTTGGAGAACTCCATACTCGGGTGAGCAAAGCAAACCTCTGACCTTCAAAGATACTCTGCAAAAGAAAGGCCTTACCAGCCGCTATCTGCCTCGCCTGATGGATCTCTTCACGAGCACTCCGAGACTCGATCCGCGCCTCTTTGGCATCATGGAGAGCCTTGGCGAGCTCGGTCGACTGGTCCGAAGTCTTCTGCTCCAAAGCTTCGCATTTGCTGATGGCATCCTTCAGCTCCTGCTCTACTTTGGCCACCCGAGCTTCGTGTTGGTGGCGGGCACCTTGCTCGGTCTTCAGTTCGGCAGCCGCCTTGTCAGCGGCCGCCTTATTCGCCTCCGCCTCTTTTTTTGGCCTGGGCAAGGGCGCCTTTGAGGGTCTCGACCTCAGCTGCGCCAGCTGTGATTATAATCAAGGCATTCCATGAATTAATCTCTAAATATACATATCACTTCTGATATCAAAATAAACTTTTAACATTATACGCATACCTTGCGTCTCATCGAACCACTTATTAATGCGGTCGATTTCCTCATTGGCCACCTGAAGCTTCCGATTGAGTTCGGAAACTTCTGCGGCCTGGGCGGTTGCCGCCAACAGGGAAGCCTATTACAATAACAGCACAGCAGGTTAACTCTCCCGAATACTATATGGATCCTCTATCTGGTTTCTTTTAACCGAACAGAGCCTCAGGGGCTACTGTCTGTACACAGGTATATTCCTCTATATGAAAAGTTTTTAGAACATTACATCGCATACCTCAAAACCTGTCAGTAGGCTAGTGAAGGCTTCGTTCAGTCCGCTCTTAGCAGACTGAACCTTCTCCACCACTGCACCCATCAGGGTGCGGTGCTCCGCCATGATGGAAGCACACTGAAGTGCTCACTCCAAAGCGTTGGGCGCCTCCGGATTAGTGGAGGTCGCCGATGGAGCTGATGCTCCTCCCCCCTCTTTCAAAGGAGGTTGCTTATCCAATCCCGGAGCCGCATTGGTCTCCAGAATGGTGTTCGGCTGGGGCCCGGATTGTTGGGGGTCCCCACCGTCGGTTGTCATAGGGGTCGCCTCCCCTAGGTCTTCGGCGACCGAGGTATTAACCTCGGGCACTTTCTCGACGGCCTCGTTCGCCCTCCCTCTGCCAAGTGCGGTCCTTTGGGATGGCACCTCGGTGTCCTCCATGATGATAGGCGAGGGGGCTCGCGTCGGCGTGTCACTCTCTGCCATTTCGGGTGGCAGAGAGTTCCCCTCCGATAATGGGGTTTGTGGAAGCTCAAGGGGAGGGCTGAAAGGCAAACAGCAAAATAACTTATATAATGGAAGCACGTAGACCGAAGATAAACAGTAAGTTACCGAATACTTATGATTCGGCCAGGGGCTTCACCCTGGGTGGTTTCTTGGGGACTAGTTCGGTCTCTGAGTCCGAAATGTCCAGAAGGGCCAGCTTCCCTCTCTTGGGCGCCTTCCCCTCCGGGTCTTCGGAGGCCGCCCTCTTCTTCTTCCTCCCCTTACGGGGGGATTCGCTCTCCACCTCTTCCTCCTCTTCTTCCTCATCTCCTTCATTGGAAGAGAGGGCTTCGGTCTCTCCGGACACTGTTTCCGAAGGACCTTTATGGTGGGGGCCGCCCTGGCCTCCTTGCCTTTCTTCTTCTTGGTTTTCTTCTCCAGCGCCTAATAGGGCACCGGGACCAGCATCTCTGTTAGCTGGGGCATGGCCGGATCCTCAAGCAGCGATGCCGGACAGTTGATCCGCTCTGCCTTTGCTGTCCAGGCCTGTAAAAAAAGCAGGCAATATAATTTCTATCACATCTGAAATATTGATCGGATAGGTCTTCGGAAAGACTATGCTTACCGCCGTGGCTGGGTTCTCGATGTCGAGCCCAATGTCTTCATTCTTCTTCGGCCACTTTTTCTGAGCCTTGAAGAGCTGCTTCCATATATCTTCGTGCGTGGTGCTGAAGAAGCGCTTCAGGGTCTGTGGCTTCTCCGGATCTAACTCCCACATGGGGGAGGCCCAGAGCTGGCAAGGAAGGATGCGGCGGAAAAGCATCACTTGAATCATGTTTGTAAGACCAGTGTTCTCACCCAACATGTCGGAGATGCGTTTTTGGAGCACCTTCACCTCTAGTTTGGACCCCCAATCAAGACCCTTGGCGGTCCATGAGGTGAGTCTCGTGGGGGGTCTGGATCTGAAGTCAGGCGTGGCCGCCCAGTTGGCGTCACGGGGTTCGGTGATGTAGAACCACTCCTGCTACCACACCTTGACCGTCTCTACGAATGCCCCTTTGGGCCAGACGGCGTTGGGGAGCTTGCTCACCATAGCCCCGCTGTAGTCCGCATGCGGTCCGTCGACCACCTTCGGCTTCAGATTGAAGACCTTGAGCCATAGGCCGAAGTGTGGGGGGATGCGGAGAAGAGCCTCACACACGACGATAAACGCCGATATGTGAAGGAAGGAATTTGGGGCTAGATCATGGAAATCTAGCCCGTAGTAGAACATAAGACCCCGGACAAAGGGGTGGAGGGGAAACCCTAGCCCCCGAAGGAAATGGGGGATGAAGACGACCCTCTCACCGGGCTCCGGAGTAGGAATAACCTGATCTTTGTCAGGGATCCTATGCGCGATATCCGCGGACAAATAGCCCGCGCTCCGGAGATCCTTAACGTCCTTTTCAGTGACGGTGGAGGCCTCCCACTTTCCCTTGGAGCTGGACCCGGCCATTGCTGGGGTGGGTGGCTGCGGTGGAGGAGATTGGAGCTATGGGCGCTGGAGCTTGGAGATTGGGAGACAGAAGCTAGAGGAAGGCGTAAAGAAAAAGGAGAGGTTTTTACCCTTTTATAGATGGTGAAAATACCAAACGTCCCCCTCCTAAGCCATAAACCTCGCCTGTTCCCAATGAAATCATGCGTAAGGTGCGATTGGATTACCCAAACCATATTGATGAGATTCCCGTAATGGGCGAGCATGATCTCTGTTTTGATGAGACGTGCCAATGAAGGCTAGACCTCGAAACACGAAACAGGAGGCGTGAAAATGGTTCGAAATGTTAAAGAGTCAAGTGTGACGCTTCGCCAAAAAAGTTGTCAGTAAAAGACACTGTTCCTATTTTGACATCTTGCCTTCGTGGCCAAGGGTTGTATTGATTATGCAGAGCAGGATACAGTTTCTTTATGCATGGAGCTAACTTAAAATTTTCAGGGGAAGGAACCCGCCTTGCAATGCCAAAGATAATCCGCGTGCCGAACTCATCATCATCGAAGACTGGTTCAGGGGCTACTGAGGGAGTCCTGGATTAGGGGGTCCTCGGGTGTCTGGTCTATTCGATATGGGCCGGACTGATGGGCCGTGAAGATAAAGCAGAAGACCATCCCCCGTGTCCGGGTAGGACTCCTATATGCGTGGACGGCAAGTTTGGTGTCCGGATGTACTATTTCCTTCTTCTGTAAACCGACTCTGCACAACCCTAGGCCCCTCCGGTGTGTATATAAACCGGAGGGTTTAGTCCATAGAGGCAATCAGAATAATCATAGGCTAGACAGCTAGGGTTTAGCCATTACGATCTCGAGGTAGATCAACTCTTGTAACCCCTATACTCATCGAATACAATCAAGCAGGACGTAGGGTTTTACCTCCATTAAGAGGGCCCGAACCTGGGTAAACATCGTGTCCCCATTGTCCATTTTTACCATCGATCCTCAGACACACAGCTTGGGACCCCCTACCCGAGATCTGCCGGTTTTGACACCGACACTAAGCATTTAATATGCATAATTCAAATTTGAACTACAAGCACATGCTCCAGTGCACCAAAGTTTGTTGAAAAATCACATGTGTGTCTTTGGGTGAATTTATACGTCCCATGCAAGAATGGGAATGAAATTCAAACATCGGGGCGTCGTGGCTCGGCCGGGAACATTGAGAAACTTAGTTTTTAAATTCCTGTAAATTCAAAACTCGCCTGAAAATCATGAAACTTGGCATGGTGTCATTTCATGGCACCAACATGCTGTGGTAAAAAAATTAGCCGCATTTGGACAAGTTTTGGTATAAGCTTCTTGCAAACCGGAGCTTCTCTCGAGAAGACTCGTGGTTCCCGAGGGGGGACGTGTCACCTTTGTGTGTGAAACGATATACGCTGCCTCCCCCCCTTGATTTTTTACAGAGGCAACATAGAACTATATGAGTGCCGTGTTAAAATTTGGAATTATTCCGGGTTCGTTTGGCCTTTTTTATACATTAATTGAATTTCTGGGCATTTAATGTGCATAATTCAAATTTGAACTACAAGCACATGCTCCAGTGCACCAAAGTTAGTTGAAAAATCACATGTGTGTCCTTGGGTGAATTTCTAGGTCCCATGCAAGAAATGGGAATGAAATTCAAACATCTGGGTGTCGTGGCTCGGCCGGAAATATTGAGAAACTTGGTTTTTTAATTCATGTAAATCCAAAACATGCCTGAAAATCATGAAACTTGGCATGGTGTCATGACATGGCACCAACATGCTGTGGTAAATTTTTTGGCCGAATTGGGACAAGCTTTGGTATAAGCTTCTTGCAAACCAGAGCTTCTCTCAAGAAGGCTCGTGGTTCCGAGAGGGAACGTGTCACCTCCGTGTGCGAAACGACATACACTGCCTTCTCCCGCCTTAATTTTTTTACACAGGCAGTTTAGACCAAATAGGAGTTTCGTGCTAAATTTTGGAATTATTCCGGGTTCGTTTGGCATTTTTTATATATTAATTGAATTTCTGGGCATTTAATGTGCATAATTGAAATTTGAACTACAAGCACATGCTCCAGTGCACCAAAGTTGGTTGAAAAATCACATGTGTGTCCTTGGGTGAATTTCTAGGTCCCATGCAAGAAATGGGAATGGAATTCAAACATCTGGGTGTCATGGCTCGGCCGGAAATATTGAGAAAATTGGTTTTATAATTCCTGTAAATCCAAAACACGCCTGAAAATCATAAAACTTGGCATGGTGTCATAACATGGCACCAACATGCTGTGGTAAATTTTTTGGCCGAATTGGGACAAGCTTTGGTATAAGCTTCTTGCAAACCAGAGCTTCTCTCAAGAAGGCTCGTGGTTCCGAGAGGGAACGTGTCACCTCCGTGTGCGAAACGACATACACTGCCTTCTCCCGCCTTGATTTTTTTACACAGGCAGCTTAGACCAAATAGGAGTTTCGTGCTAAATTTTGGAATTATTCCGGGTTCGTTTGGCCTTTTTTATACATTAATTGATTTTCCAGGTATTTAATGCACATAATTCAAATTTGAAGTACAAGCGCATGCTCCAGTGCGCAAAAGTTAGTTGGAAAATCATTCATGTGTACTTGGGCGAATTTCTAGGTCCCATGGAAGAAGTGGGAATGGAATTCAAACATCTGGGCGTCTTGGCTTGGCCGGAAACATCGAGAAACTTGGTTTTAAAACTCCCATAAATCCAAAACTCACCTGAAAATCATGAAACTTGGCATGGTGTCATGACATGACACCAACATGCTATGGTAAATTTTTTGTCCGATTTGCGAAGGCGCACACATTAACAATCAACAAAGTCATTTTGGAACAAGTGCAGTCACGTTACAAATCGAAAACACAAGTATTATTGAAACCATGGGCATTCTACTTTCCATTTACGTGCCGCCACGCATCCCCTTTTTTATTGGCTAGGAGGTGCCGTGCGGGGTAGCTATTTGAGTACGGCAGGCGTGCGATCAGACCCCTGCGCGTGCTCATCGGGAGGAGAGCCCTTTGACCTCTATCCACGGCCCACCTCCCTCCCAACGTCTCCATTAATGGTTCTCGAGCCCCTGTTTCATGGCATGGCTATGTCTCACT
Source organism: Thinopyrum elongatum (assembly GCA_011799875.1). NCBI lineage: Eukaryota > Viridiplantae > Streptophyta > Magnoliopsida > Poales > Poaceae > Thinopyrum > Thinopyrum elongatum. The sequence continues at coordinate 176,419,138 of CM022303.1, read as the reverse complement.
CGACTGAGATTTAAGAGAGAAAAAAGAAAATCTGAAAAGAAAGTTTTGCACGGATCTTGATGTAAGATCTGAAGGACCTATATAGCATCGACTGCGACTTATAGCAAGACTGGAGAATATAAGGATGATGACAGTGGATAATAATTGTCTTACATATTTAGGAAGATAATTAAAAAAGCCACATGCGGCAACCCCCAAAATACACCAAGGCAAAAGAAGAAGGAAGACAACGATCTGGCTCGCTGATCTCTACTTTCTTGATGCGTTGCTGTAGGCCACGGGAACTAGTAGTCTCCGCGGCGAGCAGTGATGAGCTCTTTCGTGTCCTCAAGACGCTGCTTGAGAGCATCCATGGATTCCTCCACCAGCCTTTGGTGCTCGATGCGGAGCATGGCATTCTTGTCCATAAGTTTCTTGACGATGACGCAGGCCCTCCGCAACAAGGCAGTGGTCTCCTCGTGATGCTTCATCGTTCTGGTGATCTTCGCCCTCAGGAGGTCGCGCTTGGTGCAGAGCTTCACCTTGTCCTCCCCTAGTCCCCGGATGACGCTGGTAGCACTTTCAAACAAGGCATTCATCTCGTCCTGCTGCTTCATCAAGTTGGACATCCGACCCATCAGGTCATCGAGCATAACGCACATGCGCCTGTGAGAGTCCTCGCCTGCCCGCGAGACATTTTCCCAGGCCGCCACGGCACGGGAGGACATCTCTGCTGCATTTGCGGCGCAGCAGGACATCTCTGCTGCTTCCGCGGCGTGGCCGGACCAGTCTGCTGCATCAACGGCGCGGCGGGACCTCTGTGCTGCTTCGGCGGCGCGACGGGACCTCTGTGCTGCTACGGCCGCGCGACGGGACATGTCAGCTGCTTTCGCGGTGAGGTGGGACGTCTCTCGTGCTTCCGCTTCCATGCTCGCCTCTCCCTGGTAGGAGTCTCTCGACCCAGAACTCACGCTGGCCATGGCAGACGCAAGGGAACAACGATGAATGACTTGTTTGTTTTTGTGGATGAGGATCGAGTTGAGGAGGAATGTGCAGTCATCTTGGAGTAGTAGTATTTATAACCGAGTACTAATACGCTCCTAAGTGGGAAACCGTTTAGGTTTTGATCGGTGTGAACAAGTTTGCAATTAAATATAGCGTGGTAGTAATTTGGAATGTGACGGGACGCAGGCTGATATTTATTGGCAGTTCTATAATTTCTAATTGCGGCACTATTCCCGGACGGTGTAACGTGGGCATGCTTTCTCGGCCGCGTAGGTGGTGTTTGCACCATAGGGTGCACCGCAATAGGCGATGTCAGCACACGTCTTGTTCCAACAACCGTGCACGCTCGTTATTACCATCACGCACGCTTCTTTTAATTAGAATGTGTGCCCGTCTAGTGCACACATGTTGATCTGTCTAACTGTTTCTGTTTGTTGTGGCTAATCGCAAATAGTTCATCCATGTGAAGTGTATGCCGTCAATCCCAGACATGTTGATCTGGCTGACCATTTCTGTTGTGTTGCCTAATCGCAAACAGTTCATCCGTCTGAAGTGTATGCCCTCAATGGCACACACCTTCATCTGGCTGCCCGTTTCTGTTGTTCCGTCTCATCACAAACAGTTAATCCGACTGAACTGTATGCCGTATATCGCACATGCCTTCATTTGGCTGCCCATTTCTGCTCTTCTTCCTCATCGCAAACAGTTCATTGAACTGAACCGTATACCCCGCATCACACACACAACTAAAATCTGAACCGTGTTTGATGTATCCGCCATCGCAAACGTTTTGCATCTTTTTTGACGGTTTTTCACATCACCGTTTGTGATTAATGCATCGCACATAGTTTTGTCGAAGGGTCTCTGATCATAGTGTCGCATTAGCAGCATCCTGCTGTAGTGCTAGCTCTACAGCCATGATGATAGTGACTGCGCATGGTGAGGTTGAATTTGGTATGCCGAACACACTGCCTACACTCAAGTGTCATCCCCGGCACAGGGTCTTGTCACTTCACTGTGAGGAGCAGCACGTAATAATTTAACCAACGGGTCATACAGTACTACTACATTGGTAGTACTAGTAGTACTACCACCGTCTGGATTTACTAGGACTACCACCTCTGTCTGGATTTAGTATTTGGCTAGCAATATCTAGTAATGCATGTCACAAAAAATATACTACTCCATCTGTCGGTGCAGCAAACATTTATTTTTGTTGCTCGGACTTATACACAGGCACGCTACATCTGATGACCCACAAGTATAGGGGATCAATCGTAGTCCTTTCGATAAGTAAGAGTGTCAAACCCAACGAGGAGCAGAAGGAAATGACAAGTAGTTTTCAGCAAGGTATTCCCTGCAAGCACTGAAATGATAAGTAGCGAGTAGTTTGATAGCAAGGTAATTTGTAACAAGAAAGGAACGGTAATAGTAACAAAAGTGCAGCAAGGTAGCCCAATCCTTTTGAGGCAAAGGACAGGCCAAAACGATCTCTTACGATAAGCAAAGCGTTCTTGAGGGTACACGGGAATTTCATCTAGTCACTTTCATCATGTTGGTTTGATTTGTGTTCGCTACTTTGATAATTTGATATGTGGGTGGACCGGTGCTTAGGTGCTGTTCTTACTTGAACAAGCCTCCTACTTATGATTAACCCCCTCGCAAGCATCCGCAACTACGAGAAAGGTATTAAGAATAAATCTAACCATAGCATTAAACTTTTGGATCCAAATCGGCCCCTTATGGAATAGCGCATAAACTAGGGTTTAAGCTTCTGTCACTCTCGCAACCCATCATCTAATAACTACTCCACAATGCATTCCCTTAGGCCCAAATATGGTGAAGTGTCGTGTAGTCGATGTTCACATGACACCACTAAGGGAATCACAACATACATACCATCAAAATATCGAACACATATCAAGTTCACATGATTACTTGCAACAAGATTTCTCCCGTGATCTCAAGAACAAAAGTAACTACTCACAAATGATACTCATGCTCAAGATCAGAGGGGTATTAACTAGCATAATGGATCTGAACATATAATCTTCCACCAAATAAACCATATAGTAATCAACTACAAGATGTAATCAACACTACTAGTCACCCACAAGCACCAATCTAAGGTTTTGGTACAAAGATTGAATACAAGAGATGAACTAGGGTTTGAGAGGAGATGGTGCTGTTGAAGATGTTAATGGAGATTGCCCTCCCCAAGATGAGAGAGTTGTTGGTGATCATGATGACGATGATTTCCCCCTCCGGGAGGGAAGTTCCCCCGGCGGAATCGCTCCGCCGGAGGGCAAAAGTGCTCCTGCCCAAGTTCCGCCTCGAGACGGCGACGCTTCGTCCTGAAAGTCCTATCTCTATTTTTTCTAGGTCAAAATGAATTATATACCAGAAGAGGGGCACCGAAGGTGGGCCGAGGAGGGCACAACCCACTAGGGCGCGCCTGGGCTCCCTGGCGCACCCATGTGGGTTGTGCCCACCTGGTGGGCACCCTCTGGTACTTATTTGCTCCAATAATTCTTATATATTCCATAAAAATTCTCCGTGAATAGGTTGTCTGACGTAGCTTTTTCAAGTCCAGAATTCCAGCTGCCGGTATTCTCCCTCTTAGTGTGAACCTTGCATATTATGAGAGAAAAGGCATTAGAATTACTCCAAAAAGCATTATTATATCTAAAAAGACTATAAATAGCAGTAGGAAAACATGATGCAAAATGGACGTATCAACTCCCCGAAGCTTAGACCTCGCTTGTCCTCAAGCGAAAACCGAAATCGAAAAACATGTCCACATGCTTAAAGAGAGAGAGACAAAGTGTCAATGAAAACAAAATACGGACATAGAAGCATCATGTATATTATTATAACAGCAACAATCTTTAACATAAAACTTTATCATAGAACTTTTATCATATAACTTCTATCATAGACTTCTCATGAACAAGTAGCAATTCATCACAACATCGAAGTATAAAGCATAAACTCTATTGAAAACCAACAAACTATGTTCTCAGTCGACTTTGCAACTACAATTCATCATCTTTTCAGGAAGGGTCATGTATCGGAGCCTCTTTGGCAAGTCCACATACTCAACCATCATATAGTCTTCTATGATTGCTAACACTCACCGCATACACATGTGCAAAAAGTTTCAACCGGACACATAGAAAGATAGGGGCTTATAGTTTTCGCCACCCAACATATTCACCGCAAGGGTGATATCAACAATAATAACTCATGCTACCCATATCCAACTGGATATATGTGCCCAGATCTTTCCTCACCACATGATGCTTGCTAAAAGAGAAAAATTAAAAATGAATAGAGAGAAATACTTTGACTCTTGCATAAAAGTAAATACATAAAAGTAAAAGATAGGCCCTTTGCAGAGGGAAGCAGAGGTTGCCATGCGCTTTTCATTTGTATGCTCAATCTCTTAGTGCAAAAGAATGTCACGTTATATTGCCCCTTATGATAGCAACCTTTATTATGCAGTCTGTCGCTTTTATTCTTTGCCATCACAAGTTCATACAACGCTCAATTTTCTCTTACACTAAATGATCCAACACTTTTAGAAGCAATTTTTATTGCCCTTTTGCACCGATGACAACTTACTTGAAGGATCTTACTCAATCCATAGGTAGGTATGGTGGACTCTCAAAACAAGATTTGGGTTTAAGGGTTTTGGATGCACAAGTAGTATCTCTACTTAGTGCGGAATTTTTGGCTAGCAAAGATAGGGGGCAAGCACCACATGTTAAAGGATCTATGACAATATAACTTCTATGTGAATATGAACAAACATAAATCATTACGTTGTCTTCCTTGTCCAACGTCAACAATTTTGGCATATAATATTTTGATGGGGGCTCACAATCACAAAAGATTTCCAAGATAGTGTATTTGCATGTGAATCTTCTCTTCCCTTATTAATTCTTTCATGAATTGCATCATTGACCAATGCTATGTTTGTAACTCTCCAATAAAATTTTCTACTTATACTCTTCCTTATGTGATGTCATTACTTACCATAAGATTAGCATATGATCTTTTTCATTTATTTCCTTTCTTTTTATTGAACATGAAAGAAGAAGAAAACAAAACTCAAACTAAACTTTATTATATATCTCGCACACGATTACAAGGATAGATCACTAAGCAAACACTCGAAAAGAAAAGGATCGAACTAAACTTTTATTCATCTAAAGCAAAAGATAACTATGGATCGAATTAAGATAAGTAAAGGCAAAAGATAGTGGAGGTGATACGATACCGGGGCACCTCTCCCAAGCTTGGCACAAGCCAAAGGGAGTGCCCATACCCGATACTCAGGTTTCCTTTGGTGATGAAGAAGGAGGTGGTGTTGATGAAGTAGTAGCAATCTTATCCTCAGGTTTCCATGGCAAGGGCTCACCATCATAAGAAGAGGAGTGGGTCTCGCGGGTCCTGCAGCTGGCAGCCAAACTCATACCTTTAAACCTTGCCTCATATTTAAAGACTTGGTTTTGAAGATTATATATCTGGCTTTGGAGAAAGTTGATTTGCTCATTGAAGGTGAAGATGATGTCCTTCATGGACTTGCCATCCACCTTGAGATCACGGGTATAATCCGCGATCAAGAGGTGATTGGCATTGAGTCCACGTTCCAGCATCCCCTTGCACCGGAAGACCTCCTGCTCCATAGCTTCAAGCCTAGCCTCCACGGATCCCATCCCTTTGGGGCCTTGCACATCACGGATGTGGAGCACCCCCTCACGCATCTCGATAGCTTGAGGGTGCTGCATCACCTCCCGCAGATATGGGTTGATGACGTTCTTGAAGAACTTGTCCTTAGAGGAGCTCCAAGCGGCCATGGTGAATTAGATCTGTCAGAAAACAACAAGGAAAAGAAAACAGAAGATTTCTCCGTGATATGGTGGTCAATAGGTTCGGGGGGTATATAAAGATTTTTTATCTTGGGAAACAAGCAAACAGAAGAAAAACGGAGTCCGGAAGGTACCCGAGGTGGGCACAACCCACCTGGGCGCGCCTGGCAAGCCAGGCGCACCCTGGTGTCTTGTGCCCACCAGGGGTGCCTTCCTGGTTGTTTCTTATTTTCCTAATTTTTGATATATTCCAAAACCGACAAAAAATAGTTTTGCGGATTTTCCGGAGTTCGTTTACTTACCGTATCACGTACCCGAGATCTGCCGGATACAGTTTCTTTATGCATGGAGCTAACTTAAAATTTTCGGGGGAAGGAACCCGCCTTGCAATGCCGAAGATAATCCGCGTGCCGAACTCATCATCATCGAAGACTGGTTCAGGGGCTACTGAGGGAGTCCTGGATTAGGGGTCCTCGGGTGTCCAGTCTATTCGATATGGGCCGGACTGATGGGCCGTGAAGATAAAGCAGAAGACCATCCCCCGTGTCTGGGTAGGACTCCTATATGCGTGGACGGCAAGTTTGGTGTCCAGATGTACTATTTCCTTCTTCTGTAAACCGACTCTGTACAACCCTAGGCCCCTCCGGTGTGTATATAAACCGGAGGGTTTAGTCCGTAGAGGCAATCAGAATAATCATAGGCTAGACAGCTAGGGTTTAGCCATTACGATCTCGAGGAAGATCAACTCTTGTAACCCCTATACTCATCGAATACAATCAAGCAGGACATAGGGTTTTACCTCCATTAAGAGGGCCCGAACCTGGGTAAACATCATGTCCCCATTGTCCATTGTTACCATCGATCCTCAGACACACAACTTGGGACCCCCTACCCGCGATCTACCGGTTTTGACACCGACACTAGGCATTTAATGTGCATAATTCAAATTTGAACTACAAGCACATGCTCTAGTGCACCAAAGTTTGTTGAAAAATCACATGTGTGTCTTTGGGTGAATTTATAGGTCCCATGCAAGAATGGGAATGAAATTCAAACATCTGGGCGTCGTGGCTCGGCCGGGAACATTGAGAAACTTAGTTTTTAAATTCCTGTAAATTCAAAACTCGCCTGAAAATCATGAAACTTGGCATGGTGTCATTTCATGGCACCAACATGCTGTGGTAAAAAAATTAGCCGCATTTGGACAAGTTTTGGTATAAGCTTCTTGCAAACCGGAGCTTCTCTCGAGAAGACTCGTGGTTCCCGAGGGGGGACGTGTCACCTTTGTGTGTGAAACGATATACGCTGCCTCCCCCCCTTGATTTTTTACAGAGGCAACATAGAACTATATGAGTGCCGTGTTAAAATTTGGAATTATTCCGGGTTCGTTTGGCCTTTTTTATACATTAATTGAATTTCTGGGCATTTAATGTGCATAATTCAAATTTGAACTACAAGCACATGCTCCAGTGCACCAAAGTTAGTTGAAAAATCACATGTGTGTCCTTGGGTGAATTTCTAGGTCCCATGCAAGAAATGGGAATGAAATTCAAACATCTGGGTGTCGTGGCTCGGCCGGAAATATTGAGAAACTTGGTTTTTTAATTCATGTAAATCCAAAACACGCCTAAAAATCATGAAACTTTGCATGGTGTCATGACATGGCACCAACATGCTGTGGTAAATTTTTTGGCCGAATTGGGACAAGCTTTGGTATAAGCTTCTTGCAAACCGGAGCTTCTCTCAAGAAGGCTCGTGGTTCCGAGAGGGAACGTGTCACCTCCGTGTGCGAAATGACATACACTGCCTTCTCCCGCCTTAATTTTTTTACACAGACAGCTTAGACCAAATAGGAGTTTCATGCTAAATTTTGGAATTATTCCGAGTTCGTTTGGCATTTTTTATACATTAATTGAATTTCTGGGCATTTAATGTGCATAATTGAAATTTGAACTACAAGCACATGCTCCAGTGCACCAAAGTTGGTTGAAAAATCACATGTGTGTCCTTGGGTGAATTTCTAGGTCCCATGCAAGAAATGGGAATGGAATTCAAACATCTGGGCGTCGTGACTCGGCCGGAAATATTGAGAAACTTGGTTTTATAATTCCTGTAAATCCAAAACACGCCTGAAAATCATAAAACTTGGCATGGTGTCATGACATGGCACCAACATGCTGTGGTAAATTTTTTGGCCGAATTGGGACAAGCTTTGGTATAAGCTTCTTGCAAACCAGAGCTTCTCTCAAGAAGGCTCATGGTTCCGAGAGGGAACGTGTCACCTCTGTGTGCGAAACGACATACACTGCCTTCTCCCGCCTTGATTTTTTTACATAGGCAGCTTAGACCAAATAGGAGTTTCGTGCTAAATTTTGGAATTATTCCGGGTATGTTTGGCCTTTTTTATACATTAATTGATTTTCCAGGCATTTAATGCACATAATTCAAATTTGAAGTACAAGCGCATGCTCCAGTGCGCAAAAGTTAGTTGGAAAATCATTTATGTGTACTTGGGCAAATTTCTAGGTCCCATGGAAGAAGTGGGAATGGAATTCAAACATCTGGGCGTCTTGGCTCGGCCGGAAATATCGAGAAACTTGGTTTTAAAATTCCCGTAAATCCAAAACTCGCCTGAAAATCATGAAACTTGGCATGGTGTCATGACATGACACCAACATGCTGTGGTAAATTTTTTGTTCGATTTGCGAAGGCGCACACATTAACAATCAACAAAGTCATTTTGGAACAAGTGCTGTCATGTTACAAATCGAAAACACAAGTATTATTGAAACCGTGGGCGTTCTACTTACCATTTATGTGCTGCCACGCGTCCCCTTTTTTTATTGGCTAGGAGGTGCCATGCGGGGTAGCTATTTGAGTACGGGAGGCGTGCGATCAGACCCTGCACATGCTCATCGGGAGGAGAGCCCTTTGACCTCTATCCACGGCCCACCTCCCTCCCAACGTCTCCATTAATGGTGCTCGAGCCCCTGTTTCATGGCATGGCTATGTCTCACTCGACTGAGATTTAAGAGAGAGAAAAGAAAATCTGAAATGAAAGTTTTGCACGGATCTTGATGTAAGATCTGAAGGACCTATATAGCATCGACTGCGACTTATAGCAAGAATGGAGAATATAAGGACGATGACAGTGGATAATAATTGTCTTACATATTTAGGAAGATAATTAAAAAAGCCACATGCGGCAATGCCCGAAATACACAAGGGCAAAAGAAGAAGGAAGACAACGATCTGGCTCGCTGATCTCTACTTTCTTGATGCGTTGCTGCAGGCCACGGGAACTAGTAGTCTCCACGGCAAGCAGCGATGAGCTCTTTCATGTCCTCAAGACGCTGCTTGAGAGCATCCACGGATTCCTCCACCAGCCTTTGGCGCTCGATGCGGAGCATGGCATTCTTGTCCATAAGTTTCTTGATGATGACGCCGGTCCTCTGCAACAAGGCAGTGGTCTCCTCGTGCTGCTTCATCGTTCCGGCGATCTTTGCCCTTAGCAGGTCGCGCTCGGTGCAGAGCTTCACCTTGTCCTCCCCTAGTCCCCGGATGACGCTGGTAGCACTTTCAAACAAGGCATTCATCTCGTCTTGCTGCTTCATCCAGTCGGAGATCCGACCCATCAGGTCATCGAGCATAGCGCGCATGCGCCTGTTAGAGTCCTCGCCTGCCCGTGAGACATTTTCCCAGGCCGCCGCGGCGCGGGAGGACATCTCTGCTGCATTTGCGGCTCAGCTGGACATCTCTGCTGCTTCCGCGGTGCGGCCGGACCAGTTTGCTGTATCGACGGCGCGGCGGGACCTCTGTGCTGCTTCGACAGCGCGACGGGACCTCTGTGCCGCTACGGCCGCGCGGCGGGACATGTCGGCTGCTTTCGCGGTGAGGTGGGACATCTCTCGTGCTTCCGCTTCCATGCTCGCCTCTCCCTGGTAGTAATCTCTCGACCCAGAACTCACGCTGGCCATGGCAGACGCAAGGGAACGACGATGAATGACTTGTTTGATTTTGTGGATGAGGATCGAGTTGAGGAGGAATGTGCAGTCATCTTGGAGTAGTAGTATTTATAACCGAGTACTAATACGCTCCTAAGTGGGAAACCATTTAGTTTTTATCAGTGTGAACAGGTTTGCAATTAAATATAGCGATGTAGTAATTTGGAATGTGACGGGACGCAGGCTGAAAATTTATTGGCAGTTCTATAATTTCTAAGTGTGGCACTATTCCCGGACGGTGTAACGTGGGCACGCTTTCTCGGCCGCGTACGTGGCGTTTGCACCATAGGGTGCACCGCAATAGGCGATGCCAGCACACGTCTTGTTCCAACAACCGTGCACGCTCGTTATTACCATCACGCACGCTTCTTTTAATTAGAATGTGTGCCCGTCTAGCGCACACACGTTGATCTGTCTAACTGTTTCTGTTTGTTGTGGCTAATCGCAAACAGTTCATCCGTGTGAAGTGTATGTCGTCAATCGCAGACACGTTGATCTGGCTGACCATTTCTGTTGTGTTGCCTAATCGCAAACAGTTCATCCGTCTGAAGTGTATGCCCTCAATCGCACACACCTTCATCTGGCTGCCCGTTTCTGTTGTTCCGTCTCATCACAAACAGTTAATCCGACTGAACTGTATGTCGTATATCGCACATGCCTTCATTTGGCTGCCCGTTTCTGCTCTTCTTCCTTATCGCAAACAGTTCATTGAACTGAAACGTATACCCCGCATCACACACGCAACTAAAATTTGAACCGTGTTTGATGTATCCGCCATCGCAAAAGTTTTGCATCTTTTTTGACGGTTTTTTTACATCACCATTTGCGATTAATGCATCGCACACAGTTTTGTCGAAGGGTCTCTGATCGTAGTGTCGTGTTAGCAGCATCCTGCAGTAGTGCTAGTTCTACAGCCATGATGATAGTGACTGCGCACGGTGAGGTTGACTTTGGTATGCCGAACACACTGCCTACACTCAAGTGTCATCCCTGGCGCAGGGTCTTGTCACTTCACTGTGAGGAGCAGCACGTAATAATTTGACCAACGGGTCGTACAGTACTACTACATTGGTAGTACTAGTAGTACTAACACCGTCTGGATTTACTAGGACTACCACCTCTGTCTGGATTTAGTATTTGGCTAGCAATATCTAGTAATGCATGTCACAAAAAATATACTACTCCATCTGTCGGTGGAGCAAACATTTATTTTTGTTGCCCGGACTTATACACAGGCGCGCTGGCATCTGATGACCCACAAGTATAGGGGATCAATCATAGTCCTTTCGATAAGGAAGAGTGTTGAACCCAACGAGGAGCAGAAGGAAATGACAAGTAGTTTTCAGCAAGGTATTCTCTGCAAGCACTGAAATTATAAGTAGCGAGTAGTTTGATAGCAAGGTAATTTGTAACAAGCAAGCAACGGTAATGGTAACAAAAGTGCAGCAAGGTAGCCCAATCCTTTTGAGGCAAACGACAGGCCAAAACGTTCTCTTATGATAAGCAAAGCGTTCTTGAGGGTACACGGCAATTTCATCTAGTCACTTTCATCATGTTGGTTTGATTTGTGTTCGCTACTTTGATAATTTGATATGTGGGTGGACCGGTGCTTAGGTGCTGTTCTTACTTAAACAAGCCTCCTACTTATGATTAACCCCCTCGCAAGCATCCGCAACTACGAGAAAGGTATTAAGAATAAATCTAACCATAGCATTAAACTTTTGGATCCAAATCGGCCCCTTATGGAATAGCGCATAAACTAGGGTTTAAGCTTCTGTCACTCTCGCAACCCATCATCTAATAACTTCTCCACAATGCATTCCCTTAGGCCCAAATATGGTGAAGTGTCGTGTAGTCGACGTTCACATGACACCACTAAGGGAATCACAACATACATACCATCAAAATATCGAACACATATCAAGTTCACATGATTACTTGCAACAAGATTTCTCCCGTGACCTCAAGAACAAATGTAACTACTCACAAATGATACTCATGCTCAAGATCAGAGGGGTATTAAATAGCATAATGGATCTAAACATATAATCTTCCACCAAATAAACCATATAGTAATCAACTACAAGATGTAATCAAGACTACTAGTCACCCACAAGCACCAATCTAAGGTTTCGGTACAAAGATTGAATACAAGAGATGAACTAGGGTTTGAGAGGAGATGGTGCTGTTGAAGATGTTAATGGAGATTACCCTCCCCAAGATGAGAGAGTTGTTGGTGATCATGATGACGATGATTTCCCCCTCCGGGAGGGAAGTTCCCCCGGCGGAATTGCTCCGCCGGAGGGCAAAAGTGCTCCTGCCCAAGTTCCGCCTCGAGACGGCGGTGCTTCGTCCTGAAAGTCCTATCTCTATTTTTTCTAGGTCAAAATGACTTATATACCAGAAGAGGGGCACCGGAGGTGGGCCGAGGAGGGCACAACCCACTAGGGTGCGCCAGGGCTCCCTGGCGCACCCAGGTGGGTTGTGCCCACCTGGTGGGCCCCCTCTGGTACTTATTTGGTCCAATAATTCTTATATATTCCATAAAAATTCTCCGTGAATAGGTGGCCTGACGTAGCTTTTTCAGGTCCAGAAATCCAGCTGCCGGTATTCTCCCTCTTAGTGTGAACCCTGCATATTATGAGAGAAAAGGCATTAGAATTACTCCAAAAAGCATTATTATATCTAAAAAGAATATAAATAGCAGTAGGAAAACATGATGCAAAAGGGACGTATCAACTCCCCCAAGCTTAGACCTCGCTTGTCCTCAAGTGACAACCGAAATCGAAAAACATGTCCACATGTTAGAGGGAGAGAGAGAGGTGTCAATGAAAACAAAATACGGACATAGGAGCATCATGTATATTATTATAACAACAACAATCTTTAACATAAAACTTTATCATAGAACTTTTATCATATAAATTCTATCATAGACTTCTCATGAACAAGTAGCAATTCATCACAACATCGAAGTATAAAGTATAAACTCTATTGAAAACCAACAAACTATGTTCTTTGTCGACTTTGCAACTACAATTCATCATCTTTTCAGGAAGGGTCATGTATCGGAGTCTCTTTGGCAAGTCCACATACTCAACCATCATATAGTCTTCTATGATTGCTAACACTCACCGCATACACATGAGCAAAAAGTTTCAACCGGACACATAGAAAGATAGGGGCTTATAGTTTTCGCCACCCAACATATTCACTACAAGGGTGATGCCAACAATAATAACTCATGCTACCCATATCCAACTGGATATATGTGCCTAGATCTTTCCTCACCACATGATGCTTGCCAAAAGAGAAAAATTAAAAAGGAATAGAGAGAAATACTTTGACTCTTGCATAAAAGTAAATACATAAAAGTAAAAGATAGGCCCTTCGCAGAGGGAAGCAGAGGTTGCCATGCGCTTTTCATTTGTATGCTCAATCTCTTAGTGCAAAAGAACATCACGTTATATTGCCCCTTATGATAGCAACCTTTATTATGCAGTCTGTTGCTTTTATTCTTTGCCATCACAAGTTCATACAACGCTCAATTTTCTCTTACACTAAATGATCCAACACTTTTAGAAGCAATTTTTATTGCCCTTTTGCACCGATGACAACTTACTTGAAGGATCTTACTCAATCCATAGGTAGGTATGGTGGACTCTCAAAACAAATTTGGGTTTAAGGGTTTTGGATGCACAAGTAGTATCTCTACTTAGTGCGGATTTTTTGGCTAGCAAAGATAGGGGGCAAGCACCACATGTTAAAGGATCTCTGACAATATAACTTCGATGTGAATATGAACAAACATAAATCATTACGTTGTCTTCCTTGTCCAACATCAACAATTTTGGCATATAATATTTTGATGGGGGCTCACAATCACAAAAGATGTCCAAGATAGTGTATTTGCATGTGAATCTTCTCTTACCTTATTAATTCTTTCATGAATTGCATCATTGACCAATGCTATGTTTGTAAGTCTCCAATAAAATTTTCTATTTATACTCTTCCTTATGTGATGTCATTTCTTACCATAAGATTAGCATATGATCTTTTTCATTTATTTCCTTTCTTTTTATTGAACATGAAAGAAGAAGAAAACAAAACTCAAACTAAACTTTATTATATATTCGCACACGATTACAAGGATAGATCACTAAGCAAACACTCGAAAAGAAAAGGATCGAACTAAACTTTTATTCATCTAAAGCAAAAGATAACTATGGATTGAACTAAGGTAAGTAAAGGCAAAAGATAGTGGAGGTGATACGATACCGGGGCACCTCCCCCAAGCTTGGCACAAGCCAAGGGGAGTGCCCATACCCGATACTCAGGTTTCCTTTGGTGATGAAGAAGGAGGTGGTGTTGATGAAGTAGTAGCAATCTTATCCTCAGGTTTCCATGGCAAGGGCTCACCATCATAAGAGGAGGAGTGGGTCTCGCGGGTCCTGCAGCTGGCAGCCAAACTCATACCTTTAAACCTTGCCTCATATTTAAAGACTTGGTTTTGAAGATTATATATCTGGCTTTGGAGAAAGTTGATTTGCTCGTTAAAGGTGAAGATGATGTCCTTCATGGACTTGCCATCCACCTTGAGATCACGGGTATAATCCGCGATCATGAGGTGATTGGCATTGAGTCCACGTTCCAGCATCCCCTTGCACCGGAAGACCTCCTGCTCCATAGCTTCAAGCCTAGCCTCCACGAATCCCGTCCCTTTGGGGCCTTGCACATCATGGATGTGGAGCAGCCCCTCACGCATCTTGATAGCTTAAGGGTGCTGCATCACCTCCCGCAGATATGGGTTGTGATGTTCTCGAAGAACTTGTCCTTAGAGGAGCTCGAAGCGGCCATGGTGAATTAGATCTGTCAGAAAACATCAAGGAAAAGAAAACACAAGATTTCTCCGCGATACGGTGGTCAATAGGTTCGGGGGGTATATAAAGAATTTTTATCTTGGGAAACAAGTAAATGGAAGAAAAACGGAGTCCGGAAGGTACCCGAGGTGGGCACAACCCACCTGGGCGCGCCTAGCAGGCGCGCCAGGCGTGCCCTGGTGTCTTGTGCCCACCAGGGGTGCCTTCCTGGTTGTTTCTTATTTTCCTAATTTTTGATATATTCCAAAACCAACAGAAAATAGTTTTGCGGATTTTTCTGAGTTCGTTTACTTACCGTATCACGTACCTCCTCCCTTTTCACGATTCTGGAGTATTCCGGAAGGTTTCCTTTATGTGTTCTTCCGGTGTCATAGTTTGGATAATATTGCTTTCAACATTAATGGGCGTATCTGAGATATAATGTTTTATTCTTTGCCCATTGACAACCTTCGGGTTAGTACCCTCGGCATTATTTATTTTGATAGCTCCAGATCAATAAACCTCCTCGATAATATAGGGTCCTTCCCATTTGGAGAGGAGTTTTCCTGCAAAGAATCTGAAATGAGAGTTGTACAAAAGAACATATTCTCCAACTTTAAACTCACGCTTTTGGATTCTCTTATCATGCCATCTTTTAACTTTTTCCTTAAACAACTTAACATTTTCATAAGCTTGGGTTCTCCATTCATCTAGTGAGCTGATATCAAATAACCTCTTTTCACCGGCAAGTTTGAAATCATAGTTGAGTTCTTTAATTGCCCAATGTGCTTTATGTTCTAACTCAAGAGGTAAATGACAAGCTTTTCCATAAACCATTTTATAAGGAGACATACCCATAGGATTTTTATATGCTGTTCTGTAAGCCCAAAGTGCATCATCTAATTTCTTAGACCAATTCTTCCTGGACCTATTGACAGTTTTTTGTAAAATTAATTTTATTTCTCTATTGCTAAGTTCAACTTGACCACTAGACAGAGGATGATAGGGTGATGCAATTCTATGGTTAACATCATACTTAGCAAGCATTTTACGGAAAGCACCATGAATAAAATGTGAACCACCATCAGTCATTAAATATCTAGGGACTCCAAACCTTGGGAAAATAACTTCCTTAAGCATTTTAATAGAGGTGTTGTGATCAGCACTACTAGTTGGAATAGCTTCTACCCACTTAGTAACATAATCAACAGCAAGCAAAATATGAGTATACCCATTAGAGGAAGGAAAAGGTCCCATGTAATCCAAACCCCAAACATCAAATGGTTCAACAACAAGTGAATAATTCATAGGCATTTCTTGACGCTTACCAATATTACCAATTCTTTGACATTCATCACAAGATAAAACAAACTTACGGGCATCCTTGAAGAGAGTAGGCCAGAAAAACCAGATTGCAATACCTTGTGAGCAGTTCTGTCTCCCGCATGATGGCCTCCATAAGCTTCGGAGTGACATTTCCGTAGGATTTGTCCCAGTTCATGCTCAGGTACACAACATCTAATAATATCATCTACTCCTTCTTTATAAAGATGTGGGTCATCCCAAAAGTAATGTCTTAATTCATAGAAGAATTTTTTCTTTTGTTGGTATGTGAAACTAGGTGGTATGTATTTAGCAACAATGTAATTAGCATAGTCAGCATACCAAAGAGTGTTATGAGAAACATTTATTGTAGCTAATTGTTCATCAGGGAAATTATCATTAATAGGCTATGGGTCATCAAGGATATTCTCTAACCTAGAAAAGTTATCAGCAACGGGGTTCTCAGCTCCCTTTCTATCAGTGATATGTAAGTCAAATTCTTGTAGCAAAAGAACCGACCTAATAAGTCTAGGTTTAGCATCTTTCTTTTCCATAAGATATTTTATAGCAGCATGATCAGTGTGAACAATCACTTTAGAATCAACGATGTAAAATCAAAATTTGTCACAAGCAAACACAACTGCTAAAAATTCTTTTTCAGTAGTAGCATAATTGCGTTGGGCACTGTCTAGAGTTTTACTAGCATAATGAATAAAATTTAATTTCTTATCAACTCTTTGTCCTAGAACAGCACCGACATCATAATCACTAGCATCACACATAATTTCAAAAGGCAAGTTCCAAACAGGTGGTTGAACAATAGGTGCAGAAATTAAGGCTTTCTTAAGTGTTTCAAAGGCTTCTAGACAATCATCACCAAAAACAAATGGAACATCCTTTTGTAAAAGATTTGTACGAGGCCTAGGAATTTTAGAGAAGTCTTAGATAAATCTCTTATAGAAACCAGCATGACCGAGGAAACTACGAATACCTTTGATGTCTTTAGGACACGACATTTTCTCAATTGCATCAACTTTAGCTTTATCCACCTCAATACCTCGTTCAGAAATTTTATGTCCCAAGACAATACCTCCATTAACCATAAAGTGGCACTTCTCCCAATTCAAGACAAGATTAGTTTGCTCGTGTCTCTGCAAAACTCGATCAAGGTTGTGTAAGCAATCATCAAAAGATGTTCTGTAAACGGAAAAATCATCCACGAAAACCTCAACAATCTTTTCACAAAAATCAGAGAATATAGCAGTCATACATCTTTGAAAGGTAGCAGGTGCATTACATAAACCAAAAGGCATACGTCTATAAGCATAAGTTTCAAAAGGACAAGTAAAGGTGGTTTTCTCTTGATCAGGTTGTGAAACAGGTATTTGAGAAAAACCAGAATATCCATCGAGAAAACAAAAGTGAGTGTGCTTAGATAATGTTTCTCGCATTTGATTAATAAAAGGCAAAGGGTAATGTATTTTCTAGTTGCTTTATTTAATTTTCTAAAATCAATTACCATTCTGTAGCCAGTAACAATTCTTTGGGGGATAAGTTCATTTTTATCATTAGGAACAACAGTAATACCTCCCTTCTTAGGGACACAATGAATGGGACTTACCCATCTACTATCAGCTATAGGATAGATTATACCTGCTTCCAGAAGCTTCAATATTTCAGTTCTTACCACTTCTTTCATTTTAGGATTTAAACGTCGTTGGTGATCAACAACGGGTTTAGCATCAGGTTCCATATTAATTTTATGCTGATAGAGAGTGGGACTAATGCCCTTTAAATGATCAAGAGTATATCTAGTAGCAGCTCGGTGCTTCCTCAGAACCTTCAATAATCTTTTTTCTTCATGTTCTGAAAGGTTAGCACTAATAATAACATGATATATCCTTTTCTCATCAAGATAAGCATATTTCAAAGTGTCTGACAATTGTTTTAATTCAAACACATGATCACCTTTAGGTGGAGGAGGACCTCCTAGAGTTTCAACAGGAATTTTATGTTTAAGCAGAGGTCATTGTTCAAAGAAATTTTTATCTATCTCATTTCTTTCATGCATATGCATATCATTTTCATGGTCTAGCAAATACTGTTCTAGTGGATCTGTAGGAGGCACGGCAATAGAGGCAAGGCCAATTATTTCATCCTTACTAGACAATTCTTTCTTATGATGCTTTCTACTAAACTTAGAAAAATTAAACTCATGAGACTCATCACCAAAACTGACACCGATAGTTTGTTTCTCACAATCTATTTTAGCATTAACGGTGTTCAAGAATGGTCTACCAAAGATAATGGGACGAAAGACATCTTGTGGGGAACCAAGAACAAGAAAATCAGTAGGGTATTTTATTTTCCCACACAAGACTTCAACATCTCTAAAAATCCCAAGTGGTGTGATGGTGTCTCTATTAGCAAGTTTAATAGTAACATCTATGTCTTCTATTTCAGCGGGTGCTATATCATTCATAATTTCTTGATATAAGGTAAAAGGAATAGCACTCACGCTAGCACCTATGTCACATAAACCATGATAACAGTGATCTCCTATTTTAACTGAGACAACAGGCATGCCAACAACAGGTCTATGTTTATCTTTTTCATCGGGTTTGGCAATTCTAGCAGCTTCATCACAAAAGCAAATAACATGCCCATCTATATTTTCAACTAGGAGATCTTTATCCATAGCAACACTAGGTTCTACTTTGATTTGTTTAGCAGGTTTGGATGCTCTAATATAACTTTTTTTACCACAGTTGAAACTTTAACATGTTCCTTTATCCTGACAGGGAAAGGAGGTTTTTCAATATAAGCAATAGGGACGAAAGGATCAACATTATAAATAATAGTTTCATCTTTAGCTATTACCGGTTCTTTAATTTCTTCTTTAATAGGTTGGTGATATTTAAACCACTTCTCCTTAGGGAGATCAACATGAGTAGCAAATGATTCACAAAAGGAGGCTACTATCTCAGAGTCAAGTCCATATTTAGTGCTAAACTTTTGAAAAGCATCTGTATTCATAAAAGATTTAACACAATCATACTTAAGCTTAATACCTGACTCTTTACCTTCGTCGAGTTCCCAATCTTCAGAGTTGCATTTAATTCTTTCTAAAAGATCCCACCTGAATTCAATAGTCTTCTTCATAAAGGAACCAGTACAAGAAGTATCAAGCATGGATTGATCATCACGAGAAAGCCGAGCATAAAAGTTCTGAATAATAATTTCTCTTGAGAGCTCATGATTGGGGCATGAATATAACATTGAATTAAGCCTCCCCCAAGCTAGAGCGATACTTTCTCCTTCACGAGGCCAAAAATTATATATATAATTCCGATCATGATGAACTAGATGCATAGGATAATTTTTTTGGTGAAATTCCAATTTTAATCGATTCCAATTCCAGGATCCAATATCATCACATAGCCTATACCATGCCAATACTTTTCCCTTCAAAGATAAAGGGAAAACCTTCTTCTTAGCTTCATCTCTGGGTAAACCTGCAAGCTTAAATAATTCACAAATTTCATCCACATATATCAAATGCATATCGGGATGTTCGGTTCCATCTCCTGCATAAGGATTAGCTAGCAGTTGTTCTATCATACCCTAAGGAATTTCATAACCAATATTTTAAGTAGGTGCAGTAGGTTGAGGGGTAACTAATTGTGGTTCCGTTCGAGGTGAAGATACCCCGAACAAACCCCTCAAAGGATTGTTCTCCATAGTAACAAGTGACAATAAATTTCAGCACGTAGTAATAATTTTTCCTTACTGATTTCCACTTACCAAGAGCGCTTCACTCCCCGGCAATGGTGCCAGAAAATAGCCTTCATGACCCACAAGTATAGGGGATCAATCGTAGTCCTTTCGATAAGTAAGAGTGTTGAACCCAACGAGGAGCAGAAGGAAATGACAAGTAGTTTTCAGCAAGGTATTCTCTGCAAGCACTGAAATTATAAGTAGCGAGTAGTTTGATAGCAAGGTAATTTGTAACAAGAAAGCAACAGTAACAGTAACAAAAGTGCAGAAAGGTAGCCCAATCCTTTTGAGGCAAAGGATAGGCCAAAATGTTCTCTTATGATAAGCAAAGCGTTCTTGAGGGTACACAGGAATTTCATCTAGTCACTTTCATTATGTTAGTTTGATTTGTGTTCGCTACTTTGATAATTTGATATGTGGGTGGACCAGTGCTTAGGTGCTGTTCTTACTTGAACAAGCCTCCTACTTATGATTAACCCCCTCGCAAGCATCCGCAACTATGAGAAAAGTATTAAGAATAAATCTAACCATAGCATTAAACTTTTGGATCCAAATCGGTCCCTTATGGAATAGTGCATAAACTAGGGTTTAAGCTTCTGTCACTCTCGCAACCCATCATCTAATAACTACTCCATAATGCATTCCCTTAGGTCCAAATATGGTGAAGTGTCATGTCGTCGACGTTCACATGACACCACTAAGGGAATCACAACATACATACCATCAAAATATCGAACACATATCAAGTTCACATGATTACTTGCAACAAGATTTCTCCCGTGACCTCAAGAACAAAAGTAACTACTAACAAATGATAATCATGCTCAAGATCAGAGGGGTATTAAATAGCATAATGGATCTGAACATATAATCTTCCACCAAATAAACCATATAGTAATCAACTACAAGATGTAATCAACACTACTAGTCACCCACAAGCACCAATCTAAGGTTCCGGTACAAAGATTGAATACAAGAGATGAACTAGGGTTTGAGAGGAGATGGTGCTGTTGAAGATGTTGATCGAGATTGCTCTCCCCAAGATGAGAGAGTTGTTGGTGATGATGATGACGATGACTTCCCCCTCCGGGAGGGAAGTTCCCCCGGCGGAATCGCTCCGCCGAAGAGCAAAAGTGCTCCTGCCCAAGTTCCGCCTCGAGACGGTGGCGCTTTGTCCCGAAAGTCCTCTATCTATTTTTTCTAGGTCAAAATGACTTATATACCAGAATAGGGGCACCGGAGGTGGGCCGCGGAGGGCACAACCCACCAGGGCGCGCCTGGGCTCCCTGGCGCGCCCAGGTGGGTTGTGCCCACCTGGTGGGCCCCCTCTGGTACTTATTTGCTCCAATAATTCTTATATATTCCATAAAAATTCTCCGTGAAGTTTCAGCTCATTTGGAGTTGTGCAGAATAGGTGGCCTGACGTAGCTTTTTCAGGTCCAGAATTCCAACTGCTGGTATTCTCCCTCTTAGTGTGAACCTTGCATATTATGAGAGAAAAGGCATTAGAATTACTCCAAAAGCATTATTATATCTAAAAACAAAATAAATAACAGTAGGAAAACATGATGCAAAATGGACGTATCAGCATCACATGTCCGACACTAACATACAAAGTAAGGCCAAGCGAGAGAAACTACTCTTTGTGAGATCAAGGAGCGGATCAAGAAGACCAAGTCAACATACAAGACAGCTAAGCACCACCTTGGGGAGGCCTCCCTTGCCGAATAGGAGAGCTCGGCCAGGTCGAGACTACCCCGGAAGCAAATCCAGGATAACCCCGACAGGCCTGCCGGGGCTGCCAAGGCCAAGAACCCCGCCAAGGCACCACCGCTCCACCGCACAGCGACGCAAGTCACTTATCGGTGCGGTGTCGAGCCCGCAAGTGATTAACACTAAAAAAACCACTTTCGTGATGATACGTGTTTGTCACAGTAGGTCACATTTTTTGTCATGCATGTACATCCATGACGATTTTATGACATAATCAAGATAGTCATACCTATGCTGTCGTAGAAGTGTTCCATGATAATACCAAAATTATCATCACGGATGTGTCCACTTCCATGACGATAGATGGCGCGTCATGGAAGTGTTTTTGTCAAGGGTAACCGACATGTGGCATCCACCATAACGGGTCACCGTTAAGCTATCGGGTTCCAGTTTGGATCCGATAACCCGTTAACAGCCGGGACCAATGGGGATTTTCCACGTGTAAAATTCTGATTCGCCGGAGGATCCACGTGTCAGCTCAGCCTTGGGACAGATGTCATCCAGCCAATGGACAGGACATGCCTATGATAAGTCGACACGTGGCTTGGCCCAACAGTGGCCCATTCAGGTTAAAAGGCCAGGCCTGTCAAAATAAGTGGGCCGGCCCATTAGCGGCCTACTTATATGAGGCCCATTCACAACCACGGCCCATACGAGTTACACAGAATCGGCCCATCAAAGGCCCATTTTAGATTTGACAATTTCTAGCCCATCGTCAGTTCCATCCCGTTAACGGCCCGCTACGTCTTGGGGCTCAATTACGGCCCAACCTTCTTTCGGCTTGTTGATGACCCACAAGTATAGGGGATCAGTCGTAGTCCTTTCGATAAGTAAGAGTGTCGAACCCAACGAGGAGTAGAAGGAAATGGCAAGTGGTTTTCAGCAAGGTATTTTCTGCAAGCACTGAAATAGTTGGTAACAAGTAGTTTGATAGCAAGATAATTTGTAGCGAGCAAGTAACAATAACGGTAAGTAAAGTGCAACAAGGTAGCCCAATCCTTTTGTGACAAAGGACATGCCAAAACGGTCTCTTACGATAAGCAAAGCGTTCTTGAGGGTACACGGGAATTTCATCATATCACTTTCATCATGTTGGTTTGAGCCCAAATATGGTGAAGTGTCGTGTAGTCGACGTTCACATGACACCACTAAGGGAATCACAACATACATACCATCAAAATATCAAACACATATCAAGTTCACATGATTACTTGCAACAAGATTTCTCCCGTGACCTCAAGAACAAAAGTAACTACTCACAAATGATACTCATGCTCAAGATCAAAGGGGTATTAAATAGCATAATGGATCTGAACATATAATCTTCCACCAAATAAACCATATAGTAATCAACTACAAGATGTAATCAACACTACTAGTCACCCACAAGTACCAATCTAAGGTTCCGGTACAAAGATTGAACACAAGAGATGAACTAGGGTTTGAGAGGAGATGGTGTTGTTGAAGATGTTGATGAAGATGGCCCTCCCAAAGATGGGATAGTTGTTGGTGATGACGATGGCGATGATTTCCCCCTCCAGGAGGGAAGTTCCCCCAGCAGAATCGCTCTGCCGGAGGGCAAAAGTGCTCCTGCCCAAGTTCCGCCTCGAGAAGGCGGAGCTTCGTCCCGAAAGTCCCCTCCTGATTTTTTCTAGGTCAAAATGACCTATATACCAGAAGATGGGCACCGGAGGTGGGCCGAGGAGGGCACAACCCACCAGGGCGCGCCCAGGTGGGTTGTGCCCACCTAGTGGGCCTCCTCCGGTAGTTATTTGCTCTAGTATTTTTTTTATATTGCAAAATAATTCTCCGTAAATTTTCAGCTCATTTGGAGATGTGCAGAATAGGTAACTCTAACGTAGATTTTTTAGATCCAGAATTCCAGCTGCCGGTATTCTCCCTCTTTGTGTAAACCTTGCATATTATGAGAGAAAAGGCATTAAAATTACTCCCAAAAGCATTATTATGCATAAAAACATTATAAATAATAGTAGGAAAACATGATGCAAAATGGACGTATCAACTCCACCAAGCTTAGACCTCGCTTGTCCTCAAGTGAAAAACCAAAATCGAAAAACATGCCCAAATGCTTAGAGAGAGAGAGAGGCGTCGATATAAACAAAATACAGACATAGAAGCATCATGCATAATATTATAACAGCAATGAACTTTAACATAAAACTTTATCAAATAACTTTTATCATATAACTTCTCATGAACAAGTAACAATTCATCACAACATTGAAGTATAAAGCATAAACCTTATTGAAAACCAACAAACTATGTTCTCAGTCAACTTTGCAACTACAATTCATCATATTTTCAGGAAGGGTCACATATCGGTGCCTTTAGGCAACTACACATACTCAACCATCATTTAATCTTCTATGATGGCAAACACTTACAGCATACCCATGAACAAAAAGTTTTAACCGGACACATAGAAAGATAGGGGCTTATAGTTTCGCCTCCCAACGTATTCAGCTCAAGGGTGATGTCAACAATAATAACTCATGCCCACTCATATCCAACTGGATATATGTGCCTAGATCTTTCACCACCACATGATGCTTGCAAAAAGAGAAAATAAAAAGGAATAGGGGAAGATACTTTGACTCTCACATAAAAGTAAATGCATAAAAGTAAAAGATAGGCCCTTCGTAGAGGGAAGCAGAGGTTGTCATGCGCTTATTTGTTTGTATGCTAAATCCCTTAATGCAAAAGAGCGTCACGTTATATTGCCCCTTATGATAGCAACCTTTATTATGCAGTCCGTCGCTTTTATTACTTTGCCATCATAAGTTCGTACAACGCTCAATTTTCTCTTACACTAAACAATCCAACACTTTTAGAAGCAATTTTTATTGCCTTATTGCACCGATGACAACTTACTTGAAGGATCTTACTCAATCCATAGGTAGGTATGGTGGACTCTCAAAATAAGATTTTGGGTTAAGGGTTTTTGGATGCACAAGTAGTATCTCTACTTAGTACGGAATTTTTGGCTTGAAAAGATATTGAGCAAGCACCACATGTTGAAGGATCTATGACAATATAACTTCTATGTCAATATGAACAAACATAAATCATTACGTTGTCTTCCTTTTCCAACGTCAACAATTTTGACACAAAATATTTAATAGGGGTTCACAATCATAAAAGGTGTCCAAGATAGTGTATTTGCATGTGAATCTTCTCTTCCCTTATTAATTCTTTCATGAATTGCATCATTGACCAATGCTATGTTTATCAATCTCCAATAAATTTTACCACTTATACTTTTCCTTATGTGATGTCATTACTTACCATAAGATTAGCATATGATCTTTTTCATTTATTTTGCTTTCTTTTTATTGGAACAAAAGAGTAAAGAAAAAAAACTCAAACTACTCTTTATTATATATCTCGCACACGATTACATAGATAGATCACTAAGCAATCATTCGAAAAGAAAGGATCGAACTAAACTTTTATTCAACTAAATCATAGGATAACTAAAGATCGAACTAAAATAGATGAAAGCAAAGATAGTGGTGGTGATACGATACCGGGGCACCTCCCCCAAGCTTGGCACAAGCCAAGGGGAGTGCCCATACCATGAACTCAAGTTTATTTTGTTGGAGAAGATGATGAAGGTGGTGGTGATGTAGCTTCACACTTCAGGCTCAGGAGGTTCTCCAATCTACGAATGATGCTTCGGAGGGCGATGATGTGCTCTTGCAACAAAATATTTTCACGAGTGAGATATTTATTTTGCACACGAACCGTTTCTGTGACCCTGAAAGCTTCAATTTCAGTTGGGGTAAGATAATCATAGTAAGGTTGAAGGATGTCTTCTTCTTCTAATTCTGGAACAGCCTGCCCTACTGCCGAAACTCGATCTCCCGCGACTTCCTTGACCTTATCACCCTTGATGGTTTCCTCTGGATCCTCTCTCTTTAGTTCCATCTTCATCAACCAAGCATCCTCTTCTACTTTGTTGGAGGAGGAAGAAGACATGATGCCTGGCCTAACAGATCTGACAGAAAACAGCAAGAAAGAAGAACAGAAGATTTCCCCGTGATACGGTGGTCAATATGTTCGGGGGGTATATAAAGATTTTTTATCTTGGGAAACAGGCAAACGGGAGGAAAATGGAGTCGGGAAGGTTCCCGAGGTGGACACAACCCACCTGGGCGCGCCAGGGGGCCCAAGCGCGCCCTAGTGTCTTGTGCCCTCCTCGGTTGCCTTCTTGGTTGTTTCTTATTTTCCTAATTTTTGTAATATTCCAAAACTGACAGAAAATATTTTTGTGGATTTTTCGGAGTCCGTTTACTTACCATATCACGTACCTCCTCTTTTTGTAGTATTCTGAAGTGTTCCGGAAGGTCTCTTTTATGTGTTCCTCTGGTGTCATGGTTTGAATAATATTGCTTTCAACATTAATAGGCGTACCTGAGATATAGTGTTTAATTCTTTAACCATTGACCACCTTCGGGTTAGTACCTTTGGCATTATTAATCTTGATGGCTCCAGAGCGATAAACCTCCTCGATAATATATGGTCCTTCCCATTTAGAGAGGAGTTTTCCTGCAAAGAATCTAAAATGAGATTGTACAAAAGAACATATTCTCCAACTTTGAATTCCTGCTTTTGGATTCTTTTCTCATGCCATCTTTTAACTTTTTTGTTTAAATAATTTGGCATTTTCATAAGCTTGGGTTCTCCATTCATCTAATGAGCTAATATCAAATAGCCTCTTTTCACCGGCAAGTTTGAAATCATAGTTGAGTTCTTTAATTGCCCAATATGCTTTATGTTCTAACTCTAGAGGCAAATGACAAGCTGTTCCATAAACCATTTTATAGGGAGACATACCCATAGGATTTTTATATGCCGTTCTGTAGGCCCAAAGTGCATCATCCAATTTCTTAGACCAATTCTTTTGAGACCTATTAACAGTTCTCTGTAATATTAGTTTTATTTCTCTATTGCTAAGTTTAACTTGACCACTAGATTGAGGATGATAGGGTGATACAATTCTATGGTTAACATCATATTTAGCAAGCATTTTACGGAAAGCACCATGAATAAAGTGTGAACCACCATCAGTCATTAAATATCTAGGGACTCCAAACCTCGGGAAAATAACTTCTTTAAGCATTTTAATGGAAGTGTTAGGATCAGCACTACTAGTTGGAATAGCTTCTACCCACTTAGTAACATAATCAACAACAACCAAAATATGTGTATACTCATTAGAGGAAGGAAAAGGTCCCATATAATCAAAACCCCAAACATCAAATGGTTCAAAAGCAAGTGAATAATTCATAGGCATTTCTTGATGCTTACCGATATTACCAATTCTTTGACATTCATCACAAGATAAAACAAACTTACTGGCATCCTTGAAGAGAGTAGGCCAATAAAAACCAGATTGCAATACCTTATGAGCAGTTCTATCTCCCGCATGTTGCCCTCCATAAGCTTCTGAGTGACATTTCGGTAAGATTTGTTCCTATTCATGCTCAGGTACACAACGTCTAATAATACCATCTACTCCTTCTTTATAAAGATGTGGGCATCCCAAAAGTAATGTCTTAAATCATAGAAGAATTTTTTCTTTTGTTGGTATGTGAAACTAGGTGGTATGTATTCAGCAACAATATAATTAGCATAGTCAGCATACCAAGGAGTATTATGAGAAACATTTATTGCAGCTAGTTGTTCATCAGAAAGTTATCATCAATAGGTAGTGGGTCATCAAGGATATTCTCTAACCTAGATAAGTTATCAGCTACGGGGTTCTCAGCTCCTTTTCTATCAACAATATGTAAATCAAATTCTTGTAGCAAGAGAACCCACCTAATGAGTCTAGGTTTAGCATCTTTCTTTTCCATAAGATATTTAATAGCAGCATGATCGGTGTGAACAATAACTTTAGAATCAACAATGTAAGATCTGAATTTATCACAAGCAAACACAACTGCTAAAAATTCTTTTTCAGTAGTAGCATAATTTCTTTGGGCACTGTCTAGAGTTTTGCTAGCATAATGAATAACATTTAATTTCTTATGAACTCTTTGTCCTAGAACAGCACCAACATCATAATCACTAGCATCACACATAATTTCAAAAGGAAAGTTCTAATCAGGTGGTTTAACAATAGGTATAGAAGTTAAGGCTTTCTTAAGTGTTTCAAAGGCTTCTACACAGTCATCATAAAAAACAAATGGAACATCCTTTTGTAAAAGATTTGTAAGAGGCCTAGAAATTTTAGAGAAGTCGTTAATAAACCTCCTATAAAAACCAGCATGACCAAGGAAACTACGAATACCTTTAATATCTTTGGGACATGGCATTTTCTCAGTTGCATCAACTTTAGCTTGGTCCACCTCAATACCTCGTTCAGAAATTTTATGCCCCAAGACAATACCTTCATTAACCATAAAGTGGCACTTCTCCCAATTCAAGACAAGATTAGTTTGCTCACATCTCTGCAAAACTCGATCAAGGTTGCTTAAGCAATCATCGAAAGAAGTTCCATAAACAGAAAAATCATCCATGAAAACCTCAACAATCTTTTCACAAAAATAAGAGAATATAGCTGTCATACATCTTTGAAAGGTAGCTGGTGCATTGCATAAACCAAAAGGCATATGTCTATAAGCACAAGTTCCAAAAGGGCAAGTAAAGGTGGTTTTCTCTTGATCAGGTTGTGAAACAGGTATTTGAGAAAAACCAGAATATCCATCCAGAAAACAAAAGTGTGTGTGCTTAGATAATCTTTCCAACATTTGATCAATAAAAGGCAAAGGGTCATGATCTTTTCTAGTTTCTTTATTTAATTTTCTAAAATCAATTACCATTCTATAGCCAGTAACAATTCTTTGTGGAATAAGTTCATTTTTATCATTAGGAACAATAGTAATACCTCCCTTCTTAGGGACACAATGAACGGGGCTTACCCATCTACTATCAGCTATGGGATAGATTATACCTACTTCCAGAAGCTTTAATATTTCAGTTCTTACCACTTCTTTCATCTTAGGATTCAAACATCATTGATGATCAACAACAGGTTTAGCATCAGGTTCCATATTAATCTTGTGCTGACAGAGAGTGGGACTAATGCCCTTAAGATCATCAAGAGTATATCCAATAGCAGCATGGTGCTTCTTCAGAATTTTTAATAGTCTTTCTTCTTCATGTTTTGAAAGGTTAGCACTAATAATAACAGGATATTTCTTTTTCTCATCGAGATAAGCATACTTCAAAGTGTTAGGCAATTGTTTTAATTCAAACACGGGATCACCTTTAGGTGGAGGAGGACCTCCTAGAGTTTCAATAGGCAAATTGTGTTTGAGCAGGGGTCATTGTTCAAAGAAAATTTTATCTATCTCATTTCTTTCATGCATATGCATATCATTTTCATGGTCTAGCAAATATTGTTCTAGTGGATCAGTAGGAGGCACGATAATAGAAGCAAGACCAATTATTTCATCCTTACTAGGTAATTCTTTCGTATGAGGTTGTCTATTGAACTTGGAAAAATTAAATTCATGAGACTCATCACCAAAGGTAACACTGACAGTTTGTTTATGACAATCTATAGTAGCATTGACAGTGTTCAAGAAAGGTCTACCAAAGATAATGGGACATAAGTCATCTTGTGGGGAACCAAGAACTAGAAAGTCAGTAGGGTATTTTATTTTCCCACACAAGACTTCAACATCTCTAACAATCCCAAGTGGTGTGATGGTATCTCTATTAGCAAGTTTAATAGTGACATCTATGTCTTCTATTTCAGCGGGTGCTATGTCATTCATAATTTCTTGGTATAAGGTAAAAGGAATAGCACCCGCGCTAGCACCTAAGTCACATAAACCATGATAACAATGATCTCCTATTTTAACTGAGACAACATGCATGCCAACAACAGGTCTATGTTTATCTTTTTCATCGAGTTTGGCAATTCTAGCAGCTTCATCACATAAGTAAATAACATGCCCATCAATATTTTCTACCAGGAGATCTTTAACCATAGCAACACTAGGTTCTACCTTAATTTGTTCAGCAGGTTTAGGTGCTCTAATACTACTTTTGTGAACCACAGTTGAAACCTTAGCATGTTCCTTTATCCTAACAGGGAAAGGTGGTTTTCAATATAAGCAGTAGGCACAACTAGATCAACATTGTAAATAATAGTTTCATCCTTTACTATGCCAGGTTCTTTAATTTATTATTTAATAGGGGGATGATATTTAAACCACTTTTCCTTGGGGAGATCGACATGAGTAGCAAATGATTCACAAAAAGAGGCTACTATCTCAGAGTCAAGTCCATATTTAGTGCTAAACTTGTGAAAAGCATCGGTATTCATAAAGGATTTAACACAATCAAATTCAATCTTAATACCTGACTCTTTACCTTCGTCGAGTTCCCAATCTTCAGAGTTGCGTTTAATTCTTTCTAAAAGATCCCACCTGAATTCAATAGTCTTCTTTATAAAAGAACCAGTACAAGAAGTATCGAGCATGGATTGATCATCATGAGAAAGCCGAGCATAAAAATTCTGAATGATAATTTCTCTAGAGAGCTCATTATTGGGGCATGAATATAACATTGACTTCAGCCTCCCCCAAGATGGAGCGATACTTTTTCCTTCACGAGGCAAAAAATTATATATATAATTCCGATCACGATGAACTAGATGCATAGGATAATTTTTTTGGTAAAATTCCAATTTCAATCGATTCCAGTTCCAAGATCCAATATCATCGCATAGCCTATACCATGTCGATGATTTTCCCTTCAAAGATAAAGGGAAACCCTTCTTCTTAGCTTCATCTCCGGATAAACCTGCAAGCTTAAATAATCCACAAATTTCATCCACATATATCAAATGCATATCAGGATGTTCAGTTCCATCTCCTGCATAAGGATTAGCTAGCATTTGTTCTATCATGCCCAAAGGAATTTCATAACCAATATTTTCAGTAGGTGCAGTAGGTTGAGGGGTAACTAATTGTGGTTCCGTTCGAAGTGAAGATACCCCGAACAAACCCCTCAAAGGATGATTCTCCATAGTAACAAGTGACAATAAATTTCAGCACATAGGAATAATTTTTCCTTACCAATTTCCACTTACCAAGAGCACTTCACTCCCCGGCAATGGCGCCAGAAAAGAGCCTTGATGACCCACAAGTATAGGGGATCAATCGTAGTCCTTTTGATAAGTAAGAGTGTTGAACCCAACTAGGAGCAGAAGGAAATGACAAGTGGTTTTCAGCAAGGTATTTTCTGCAAGCTCTGAAAAAGTCGGTAACAAGTAGTTTGATAGCTAGATAATTTGTAACGAGCAAGTAATGGTAAAGGTAAGTAAAGTGCAGCAAGGTAGCCCAATCCTTTTGTGACAAAGGACAGGCCAAAATGGTCTCTTATGATAAGCAAAGCGTTCTTGAGGGTACACGGGAATTTCATCATATCACTTTCATCATGTTGGTTTGATTCATGTTCGCTACATTGATAATTTATATGTGGGTAGACCGGTGATTAGGTGCTGTTATTACTTGAAAAAACCTCCTACTTATGATTAACCCCCTCGCAAGCATCCACAACTATGAGAAAAGTATTAAGATAAAATCTAACCATAACATTAAACTTTTGGATCCAAATCAGTCCCTTACGAAGTAGCGCATAAACTAGGGTTTAAGCTTCTGTTACTCTAGCAACCCATCATCTAATAACTACTCCACAATGCATTCCCTTAGGCCCAAATATGGTGAAGTGCCATGTAGTCGACGTTCACATGACACCGCTAAGGGAATCACAACATACATATCATCAAAATATTGAACACATATCAAGTTCACATGATTACTTGCAACATGACTTCTCCCGTGACCTCAAGAACAAAAGTAACTACTCACAAATGATAATCATGCTCAAGATCAGAGGGGTATTAAATAGCATAATGGATCTGAACATATAATCTTCCACCAAATAAACCATATAGTAATCAACTACAAGATGTAATCAACACTACTAGTCACCCACAAGTACGAATCTAAGGTTCCAGTACAAAGATTGAACACAAGAGATGAACTAGGGTTTGAGAGGAGATGGTGTTGTTGAAGATGTTGATGAAGATGGCCCTCCCAAAGATGGGAGAGTTGTTGGTGATGACGATGGCGATGATTTCCCCCTCCGGGAGGGAAGTTCCCCTGGCAGAATCGCTCCACCAGAGGGCAAAAGTGCTCCTGCCCAAGTTCCGCCTCGAGACGGCGACGCTTCATCCCGAAAGTCCCCTCCTGATTTTTTCTAGGTCAAAATGACCTATATACTAGAAGATGGGCACCGGAGGTGGGCCGAGGATCGCACAACCCACCAGGGCACGCCTGGGGGGCCTGGCACGCCCAGGTGGGTTGTGCCCACCTGGTGGGCCTCCTCCAGTAGTTATTTGCTCCAGTATTTTTTGTATATTGCAAAATAATTTTCCGTAAATTTTCAGCTCATTTGGAGATGCGTAGAATAGGTAACTCTGACGTAGCTTTTTTAGGTCCAGAATTCCAGCTGCCGGTATTCTCCCTCTTTGTGTAAACCTTGCATATTATGAGAGAAAAGGCATTAGAATTACTCCCAAAAGCATTATTATGCATAAAAACATTATAAATAACAGTAGGAAAACATGATGCAAAATGGACGTATCACCTGTTAGCAGCCCATTATAGATATGGGCCAATATGCCGCCGGTACGTCTTTCAGCCTTTTCTCTGCCCATTCTGTAGTTGGGCCAACTTCTAGCCCGTTGTGACTTTTGGCCTTTCCTTGGCCCATTCTGTACATGGGCCAACTTCTAGCCCATTTTGTCTTTCGGCCTGTTAACGGCCCGCGCAATAGTTGGGCCTTTGTCGGTGCCACCTGAATTTGGGTCCATTAGCAGCCCACTTTAAGCAGGGCACAATTTTAGCCCTACAGGACTTTCGGCCTGTTAAAAGCCTAGTTCGTAAATTGGGCCTCTTTTGGCCCAAAACACTTTCGGCCTCTTAATGGCCCGTCAAGTAAAAGGGCCGAGACAAAATTGACATTTATTTTGACCTGGTAGAGGCCCGTGGGCCGTTTCCATTTATACGACCCTATCGAGCTTTCGGCCTGTTAACGGCCTGCTAAGAGTCGTTGTTACGATGAGCCACAACGATTGGGATCCACTAAATATTAGTTGACCAGCCCAATTAAGGCCCGCTTTGACTATACATGTTTGTTTGTTTGGATGGCGTCCAGGTAATGTTTGAGCGTGTTGGCCCCCGTTTCAACGATATAGCATATACAAAGAATTATCCTACTCTATACTATCGCCTCTAAAAAACCTACACTATACAATAAAGAGACTAAGGCATAGAAACGAAGAATAATCCTACACTATACAATAAAGAATTTACAGCAGATTATATCCACTGGGCATTATAGTTCGACACCAGTGATAATAAAGCGTACAGAAACAACAAATTACATACACTTGGCAAATAAAGCTCATACATCATGGACGCGCATCAACAGAACTTACCATTTGAACTATAATCTCTTCAGAAAATAGGATTGGCCGGATTCAAATAGCACAAATTTCAGTCTGCAAAATCTCCAATTCCTTTGTGGTTACCTCAGTGTCTTGTTTCATTTTTTTGACTCCTGCATCTAATACCTGCAACTCCAGCCTCAACATTTTGATTACATGTTGAGAACCATATATACGTTGTCTTGCCATTTCTAGTTGATGCTCGAGAACATCAGCACATTCCAATTGCCATGCCACACTGCTCTAAGATCTTTGTGTTGATGTCACTTCATCCTGAAATGTTTCTATAAGTACACATGACTAGGGCAAAAATATAGTTACAACAGTGAAGCGAGCAAGACAGACTATCTTGTACATGGCAAAACAGGACTAACAATAATGTTACACGTCATGAAGCATAAGCAGGTGATATTTTAAAAATTATAAAAATGGTAGTCTGTGCAGCCCGCATACAGAAATCTCTCTTAGCTCACCAGAGGAGCTGGATGTTGGGGCCAAATCCAAAACACAGACAGGTTACAAATTTAGACCACACGCAGCTACTGAACATTATATATATATATATATATATATATATATATATATATATATATATATATATATATATATATATATATATATATATATCTTGCGTATAAGTAAGCAAGCAGTTGTCCATTCTGTAGCTCAATTAACTAGCTGGAACATTGTGTGCCATGTTCCAAAAGAGTCTTAGGGAGCATAATGAACATCAGAGGGATTCATACAAACCTACTACAACAAGCAAAACTATGCAATCATTAGCCTCGTATAAACTAGATTGTGAGCCTCATGCAGTAATAGTTGGTTAATAGACTTCAAAGCTTCAGGCACACTTTGCCAGAGTAATTAAATGGTAAGGCCTTTAATTATGTCAACTAATAGTTATACAAGTACCCTACATCAGGCATCATTGTTTGGGCATCTCATTTACTGAGGACAAATAAAGCAATTGAAAAGAGTAATTTAACTATGCTTGAAACAAACAAGCAATTGAATTGTTGAGTTGGCAGCATGCATACATGCACGCCTCAATAACATCCATGGCCTAGCTACAATTACTATATAAAGGAACAAGTAATGTAATATTGTTTGCCCCCTATGAAGTATCTCGACTAGTATGTAATCAAGATCCTAGTAATGATAGGGAGGCTAATGATGTGAATATGCGTTTGGTTATGACATTTATGACATCGACAACTCTACCATAGCAGGAAGCAGTTTCATACTATTCACTACTATAAGATGTTTTAGATATTTAAAAGTAGACTACATCCGTAATGAGTGAACAGACACATTAAAATGTGTTTACATACATCTGATTTACAAAAAAGTTAGAACATCATATAGTAGTGAGCGGAGGGAGTTTTAATCAATGGCCCAATGACTGGGTTATAGGTGAAGAACCCTACGCAAGCACAATGTCAGACAAATAAGATGTTCTGGTAATTGTAATACAGTGACTTACCATAACTGGTTGAACAGGCTCAGCGCTGCTCCTCCTTCTCTTGCAAGGCTCCTTCCTAACATCTTGTACTTGGAAATCCTCAATCATATCTTCATTGCACCCCCTCTGCAAGGTGACACAAACTAGTTACTGGTCTCCTTGAAAGATAAATATGCATACTTTCCAGTCTGTGAACAACACCAAAGGATGAGTTTATAACAAAACAACACCACATAATGAAACATGCCACATCTCTTGCACACAATGAAATGAACATTTACTATGTGTGCGCTGTGTAAAAACTAGGCATACCTTCGAACTGGACCTCCAGGTACTCTTGGAGAGCCTACTTTAGTGTACAGCCAAACCATTACAGCAGCCCTTAGTGTTTAAATCGTTGACAAGCTCTGTTAGGTCAAGAACAACAAGTAATCAAAGAAAACAGTCCTAGAATGGCTGGCTGATACAAACTAGCAATTGAACATATGTGTGAGCAAATCTTGCACAACACTGAATTACATATCAAGAAAAGAAGCATAGAAGGAGGCTTAAAGACCATCACTTGACTGACCAGATTTAAGGGGCATTTAAACATCATGTGCAACGTATGAACTAACATAAACATTGCATATTTTAGATTCTATAATGAAATGCACATGTATTAGGTTATGCCATGTATGATGCCTAAATGTACACTATAGCAGGCAGGAGTGATACATCATTGCACGCACAATTGAATTGCAGGTTAAGGGCCAGTTCTATTACGCCTTTTCAGAGCTTATTGTCAAAATAAGCCATAAAATATGTAAAGAACTCGTTTTTGAGTTATGGGCTTGGGCTTAACTTATTTCGCTTTGGTGGGTGCTTCGGGTAGAAGCTCACTAAAAATTGAAGGGAAGGGGAATAGCGAAATGACTCTATTGTCTTCCTATATTACACTCAAAATGCCACTGCTCACGCCCGTGTCACACCTGACCCTCAAGTAAAAAAAACACGCAAGCGTTCATTGCCCTGCCCGCTTGCATCTCCTCTCCCCTTTCCCTCTACCTCAATCCCCTGCCTGCAGCGCTAGGGTTCCTCCAGTGAGCCGCCGCCACTGGTCCCATCTGGCCTGCTCCTCGACGATGCTCTGTCCAGCTAGGCTACATGGCCGGCGGGTAGGGCCAAATCTCCCCGGTTGCTCCCCCCTCTGGAGCCGCCCCTCATTCTCATGGTCTCCAGCAGCTGCTCCGCTATGGTCCGTCCAACGCACTACTCCGGCGGTCGCCGCATAACTACGGCCGATGCCCGGCCCACTCCGACAGAAGGCACCTCATTTCCCCTCCCCTCCTCCCAGGTCGTGGCCTTGAGATGCTGTTGAAGGATGAGCTCATCCAACAAGGTGAGGATCTCCTCTGATTTTTTGCCAAATTTTCATTCTGATCCGCTATACGATGAATTGCTATGAGCTGCTGCTGCTATGTGATGCATTGCTATGAGCTGCTCCTGCTACTGCTATATGATGAATTGCTATGAGCTGCTGCTATATGATGAATTGCTATGAGCTGCTGCTGCTATATGATGAGTTGCTATACGCTGCTCCTGCTGCTGCTATATGATGAATTGCTATGAGCTGCTCCTGCTGCTGCTATATGATGAATTGCTATGAGCTGCTGCTGGTATATGATGAATTGCTATGCTATTGCTGTTGCTGTATGATGAGTTGCTCTGAGCAGCTGCTGCTGCTATATGATGCTTTCAGGTGGTGCTGCTATATGATAATAACCAACCACTTGGACCATCGAATTTCGATAAATAATGGTTCTTCATTTAAATTTAGGCAATGCATTCTTCATTTAAATTAGGCAATGGGCTCTTTATTGAAGACATTGACCAAAGTAGATTGTGCCAAGTAGATGGTATCTTTATATTTGCATTTTGAACAAATATTGATGGTCTGTTTTCCTATCATATTAATTATTGCACTGGGTTCAATTTGTGATGTTTGCAAGTCAAATTAATTTTCATATGGGCAGCAAAATGACAAAATATAATGCAATCTAGACTTTTCACTGATCACACCACAGATAAGCAGAAAAGGCAGGCAATGAAAAGAACTAGTTGGCTTATTATCTGGAGCTTATATTCAAAGGTGCTTATTTTCTTACGATAACTCAAAATACCTGTCCCTAAGAACCCTGGCCCACAACACTGACATACAAATAACATGTCACGATGATTGCAATGGAGTGACCTACCATAGCACACTGTATAGGCTCACCGCTGCCTCTCCTTTTTTTGCGATGTTCCATGAAATTTCCACATACATCTTGTACTAAGAAATCTTGTACTTTTTCATTGTGGAACCCCATCTGCAAGTTGACATGGCTAATTTGAGATATCTCTACATGATAATACATTGCATATCCCTTGTGCATATTTAAACCACCAATTAACGATTGTGTGCGTAGCATAAACTAGCCATGACTCTGTGTACTGGACTAGAAGGCACTCTAAGGGAGCCTAATGTAGTGCACTGGAATTCCTACATGCCACCTACGATTTTGTGTAATGTACTACCTCTGTTCCTAAATATTCCCTCCATTCCACAATGTAGTGCCTATAGATTTTTGTGAAAGTCAAACTTTGCCAACTTTGACCAAGTGTATAGAGAAAACTGTCTACATCTACAATACCAAACATGTACAATCTAAAAATATAACTCATGATGTATCCAATGATGTGCATTTGGTATTCTAGATGTACCTACTTTTCTCTATAAATATGGTCAAAGTTTGTAATGTTTGACTTTTGCAAAAATCTATAGGCACTACATTATGGAACGGAGGGAGTATATGTCTTTGTAGAGATTCCACTATGGACCACATACAGATGTATATAGATGCATTTTCAAGTGTAGATTCACTCATTTTGCTCTGTATGTAGTCTATAGTGGAATCTCTAGAAAGACTTATATTTAGGAACGGAGGGAGTATCATGTATGACATCTACATCTCTAATTTAGCAGCCAGTAGTGGAAATCATTGTCAGCACAAAGGGATTACTAGTCGAAAATCCTAGCAAAGCACGCTGGCAGGCACACAATAATACAAGAGAGAGATGCACTTACAAGATCATAGCAATGCCTCTGTCCAGGATCTTGGTTGGCCAAGCTGTTAGATCCAGAAGAAACATCGTCCTTGTAGTTCTTGCCAGTTGCATAACATGTAACAATGACCTGTTAGTATATTTGAAGTACATCGGGCAGGTGATGCTGGACGGGTTTAAAGGTGACAAGTACCTAGGCCGCGGCGGGTGCTTGGCATCTTGCTAGACGGTGGGAATCAGGTTAGAAACGTCAAGGGTGATGACGCTGCGCTGGCTATTGGGGTCCGGTAAGGAGATCTAGAACCGTGGAGTAGGGTGTTTGTGGAGCTGCTCCGGTAGGGTGGACTACGGTGTTGGCGAAGCGGATCTGAGGCCATGGACGAGGGCGTCGGTGAAGCTGCTGCAGTGGTTGGGTTCAGGATGGTGTCGATGATGCGGATCTGTGATCGTGGACGGGGCATCAGAAGCTGCTCCAGTAGGTTGGACGAGGGTGCGACGAAGCGGATCTGAGACCGTGGACTTGGGCGTTGGCAAAGCGGCCCCGGTAGGGTTGAGAATGGTATAGGTGAAGCTACTCTGGTAGGGTTGAGGATGGTGTCGGCGAAGCGGCTCCTGTAGGCTTGA
Source organism: Thinopyrum elongatum (assembly GCA_011799875.1). Lineage (NCBI taxonomy): Eukaryota > Viridiplantae > Streptophyta > Magnoliopsida > Poales > Poaceae > Thinopyrum > Thinopyrum elongatum. The sequence continues at coordinate 176,380,814 of CM022303.1, read as the reverse complement.
GGAAGGTGTCGGCGAAGAGGATCAGAGGCCGTCGACGGGGGCGTCGGTGGGGCGGCTCCGGGGGTGTGGACGAAGCGTCTCCGACGGGGAGTACGAAGGAGCCGCTACAGATGCGTTGCGGTTGAGGAGAGTACTGACAAAGCAGATCCGGCGCCGTGGACAAGGCCGACACTGAATGGGCTGTGGTACAGTGGTGGATGAGTAGTCTACTTGTTTCTAGGGGAGGTGGGAGGGGTAGATGTGGCCGCAGAAGCAGATCCGGCGAGGTGGACGATGCTGGCAGTGAATGGGCTCTGGTATGCCGGTGGATGAGCAATCTAGGGTTTCGAGAGGGAAGGGGTAGAAACGCCGATGAAGTACGGACGGCGTGATGTAAGATGCTCTGGTGCTGTGGAGTAGTCATTTTTGCGGGAGGAGGAGAGGAAATGGGGGTGCCATGTGGTGGGGGACCCCGGAAGTTACCAAAGCAACCCCGACCTATTATGTAAATGAGGGCCGTATTGTAACTATTGTTCTCCATGCACCAAGGACATAAGGGGAATTTCGCATGCTAAAGACTAGGTGGCGGAAATTTTAGAAGGAAGCGGGAGATTTTGCTGCCCGTGGGATCGTTCATATCCATTTTCAACTAATTTTGGACAGTGCTAGTGGGAAGGTCATGCGAGATTGTGTACACGGGGCACACGTCAGCAGTTAATAACTGGTATGAAGTCCACCCCAGAAAAAAGACAATAACTCGGGATGATGCACCGATAACTTGGACGTTCACACGGGCGCGGCCAATCGTACGGGTGTTGAGGCGCATTCACAAAAAAATGGATCAAACGCTCAGCCTATGTATTTCTCGTGTAAATATATAATTTAGTGCCATTGGTTATTTATTTTAAACACAATGCATTGACATGTTAATTTTAATTATATTGCACAGTAACAAATGGATAATATACATGCACAAAAGAAACGGATATTGTAGTCCGCTACTTAAAAGTGTTACCTCATATGATTACATGGCCCCCATTTCATAAATTGCGTACCCGTTGAATTCATATATGAATATTACATATATTACTTCATAATAGAACCTTAAATCATCCAAGACTAATGAATTTGAATGCAAAACTAACAATGGTGCATGTACATGATAACTACAGTGGTTGTTTGAAGAAACATCACTATAACTTTGGCATGCACAATTGAAAAAGACTATTTGAAAAAAAATCCGTATGTGAGTGTCCAATCTTTGTAGCGTTGAATCGATATTGTATCATTGGCCACGATACGAAGTAGATATTGATTATGTTCAAGTGATGCACGTCCACGATCGCTAGATAGTGATACATGAATGAATTGTGCAATCTCTCTCACACGCATACATATCTCGTTTCTCCATGGGAATCAGAATCACACACGCGCACTTCGTGTATTTCTCTCCCTCCGTCAAGGTTAGAATTCATCTTTCTACCCCATCCTACAAGTCTCTCACACAAAAACACACACGCTCTCTCTGTCGAACACGCCCACCCCTTTAATTCCGCCCACCCACCGCCACTAATGTCTCAAAGTATAACTATATCTCGCACACATATGCGTAAGGTTAACTCGAGTCCCGGAACCATATGAATACATACAATGGGATTCCAGCAGAGCACCGTTTGTTTTGAGATTTCACTCACACACACACGCGCGCGCGCGCAGGCAGACATTGTTTCTCTCTTCATTTTTTTCCGGCACTTGCATGCACACCGCTTGTTTATCTCCGTGATGCTTTAAGCATGCCTCACACACATGCTATCTACCTATCCCTTAATATAGATATGTATCACACAAACTTCTTCTCCCTATATCTAAGTGTCACTGGCACCCCCCGACACCGAAGGAGTAGGGTGACACCTCGATCTTGATACTAATCTATCTACTGGCTTCTCTCTCTCACACACACACACTTCCCGACACTGAAGGAGTAGGGTGACACCTCGATCTTGATACTAATCTATCTACTGGCTTCTCTCTCAAACACACACACACACACACACACACTCGCTAGTTGTGCCTTTGTGCCTACCGCACGCACACTCTCGATACGTCTTTCTCTCTCTCCCTCCCCCCTCCCCACCCCCCCAACAATGACAGCAGAAGGGTGACACCTCGATCTTGATCTTAATCTATGAATTGGCTTCTCTCTCTCTCTCTCTCTCTCTCTCTTTCTCACACACACACACACACTTGCTAGTTGTGTCTCTGTGCCTCGCTCACACACACTCGATACATCTTTCTCTCCGTAGCCCCCCTCGATATGTAGATTTCTCGCGCACGCACAGCTGTAGTGACGATGACGCTGAACCCAGTGTGCCTTGTTTTTACCGGCCTCATGTGATAGTTTTCACCCTGTTTTTTGCTAATTAACAAGGCAACCTTTTCTTTGTTACTACTAGTGAATTTGAGATCATTCGGGGCAGACGTAAAATATATCACTTCAACCCAATTATCGCACTAACTATTTAAAAAGAAACTAGCAAGATGCCCGTGCGTTGCACGGAACATCAAGATGCATTTGTATGAGTAGTTTATCTTGTGGGAGAAAAGGATGAACGAGGGAAGGCCTTATTTGCAAATGTGGAGAGGGGTGTGGGTATCTTTTTGCAAAATTGCCATAGTTTCCTTCCTATCCGTCAGATATAAATCGGACGGCCTATATTGCAGGATGGCAGGCACACCATTATCACTAACTCTGTTTTTTTATAAGAGTAGGGATATATCTCTTGCATTGTCCACAACGAACATCTGGTGGACTGGTTAGCGCCGGATGCTCGCAACACGATGACCTGAGTTCGAATTCTGTCTTAATAAAACTTTAGATTTTTATATTTTTTCAATATATACTTCTTTCGCTACTGTACTAACAGTGGAACCCACAGAGTACTTAGAATACAAGATTAAGGATGGATTTGTTTCTTTTTAATTTTCTGTAAGAATCTGTATCCACCCTGCAAGTCATGTACACTGTACATGCAATTAGCTTTTTATAGAGGAAGAATCATACAAGCAATTAACTCAAATGGATTGGATGTGACTCTATTATTTCCAGCCTAAGAGCATCTCCTACGGCAACCGGCAAATTTCCTCCCACTTCCTTCCACGGAGGACGACATCCAATGCCAGCGGCATGCATTTTCACAACTCTAAGCAACCAGAGGAAATTCATGCAAACACGGACTGATTTCATATTGTGGCACCCCGACTCACAGGAATCGGAACACCCCGCATTCCAGCCCAGAGATCAAGTCTTCTGGAATACGGCACTGCTTGACATAGAACAAATCAACTCTTATTACAAAGAATAAGGGATACAAAGGTCTGATGCTACAAAGGATCACATCAGCAAGGCGACACTATGCCTGCTAAGGTAGCTCTATGCTAGCAGCAGAACAACTCGTAGCAGCGGAATAACTCCTAGCAGCAGAACAACAATGATGGTGGTGAACTCCACTCCACAGGGAACCTGGCTGGGACACGATCTAGCTCGCACGATCAGTAACCTCGACAAGCAAACAACCATGGCATCACCTGCAATCTGGCATGACACGCCAGGTCAGTACATTGAATGTACTTGCAAGCTCACACCAACCAAAAGCATCAAGGCCAGACAACAACATAGCATTTAACAGGTTAAGTTATTAACTACTATGATGTGGAAGCAATAACTAAGCATGATACGGTACTACTAAGATTACTGCTGAACAACCATCTCAAGAACCATCTCACTCTTTGCTATCCGGCCAAGCAATATGTCACCTCGATCACCTCGTGATCAATACCTCCACGTGATCACCGCGTGACCACACCACAAACTGAATGATCATCCTCAAGATCATCCCAACATCATCATCGACATCCTGCCAAACTGTTGCTGCTCACATAATCAACATATAAGTCATCTATAAGTCATTCCATCATGTGAGTGTTGATCGAACGGTGTGACCTAGTATGAACTGTGCCCATGACCGAGGACACGGCTATCGATAGATTAAACACACTCTCCAGAGGTTAGCACACTGTACCCACACCACAGAACCCATGGCCTCGCACTCCCATTCGGGTGGACCAATGTCATTCCGACAAAACCAATCTACTGCATGACACTCTCCCGGCCACTCCGACCAACTCCCCTTTGGGATCAGTCCTGGGTGGCCCCGGATGCCACTCTGGACATAAAACGGCCACCGTCGTGGCAAAAACAAAAACGGCCCCAAAAGGGGACAAAAATGCACCTACAACAACTATGGGCACACAAGGTTATCGCCGCCTACCGGGTCAGGATAGCGCGTGCACATAACCTTCCCTAGTTGGAGGCACCGGCGAGAGGCATGACAACAGACCGCATTAGGGCCTTCCCATAAAGGCAAGTGTGGTTGCACTGGAAAAGCCCGGTTCGGTGGCACCTGACCAACGAAATGACATAATTTGTCCCGAAGATAGATCTGTGATAACTGCTGCTCTAATATCATACCAACCTGTGATCCAAGTTAAAACATTATCCAACAGATGATCCAGAGCATACTATCGTCATATCAAAATACTTAGAGGATAACATATCAACTAAGACCATGATGAATCCAAGAACCAAGATACTACTAATCCAATAACAAAAGCAAGATAGCTAACCATAGATCAACATGATAACCTCATATCCAAAATAATATTCCAGAGCATAATATCAAATACTATCATGAAAATAATCATAATAGCCACTAATAATCAAATGGCAACATGTCATCCGCATTATCTGCAAAATATTAGTCCTAGAGATCCAAACAACATCATGGCAGTAGCAAGATCAACATATCACTCCAAGAAATGCCATGAACAAGTCACATGTAGATAAATCAAATTTTAAACAAGTTTAAATAAGTAAACCATGGCATTGCATTGCAATCATGCAAATGGAGGGTGTGGCTTGCCTGGGAGGGATCGAACCACCGGGTGGAAGTGCGAGAAGCTCGCGGAAAGAATCGCCGGAAATCTTTTCTCTCTCGAGGGGGCTGAATAAGGGCAAGGGCAAAATGGTCATTTTCAGAATGTTATCACATGGTGAAAATGATACCATCAGAACAGGCTCGACGAGACGAAGAAGTGGGCTTTGGAATCACCTGAATCGGAGTTGTGAGTGAAAAGTTATGACCAGAGGAGTGCCAGGGACCAATCTATAAAAATTTATCCACAAATAGGCCCCTGAGTGGTTAAACTGAAAACACACTTTCTGAAAATACGCTTTCCAGAAAGGAAAACGCCTTCTGGCCCGAAGAAGAAGAAGTAGAGTATGCTTTCGTAGATGAAAGCGTATTCCAGCAAAACCCGTATCCACTTATCCACATCAGCGACCTGGGGTCAACGCGTGGAGTGGCTGACGAGTGGGGTCCGCGGGAGGTGGGGCCCGCCCGGCCTGATCTTCTTCTTCATCTCCTCATTCGCCCACAGAGCAGAGGACTGGGCTCGGCACCGGCGAGGCTTGCCGGCGACTCCGGCCATCCCCGGTGGAGCTCAAACCACCGGTGGGATCGGGAGGAGGAGGCGCATCCGTCCAGGGGTAGCACTCGCGCCAGGGAGAGCTGCAGCGAGAGCACCACCGGCCAAGGCAGACGGCCGCATCGGGCGCCGGTGGGCTCGCGGCCAGAGGCCACCGGAGGAGGAGGAGAGGTGCTAGGGTGGCTCCGGGGTGGTGGTGGAGGTCTCTGGTGGTGGAAGAAGGAGGGGAAGAGCTCGGACTCGCCGGAATTTTGGAGGAGGGCCGCGGCGGCCATGGCGGCGATGGAGGAGGAGGAGGAGTGCTCGAGCTCGGGGAAGAGATCAGGGGGGCTAGAGGAATGAGGCGATGAGCCTGGTGCGGCCAGGAGGCCTCAGGGCTGCTTATATAGGGAGGGGGCGAGGTGCCCGATCCGGTCGCCACCGTGCGAGTCCGGCTGAGGTTCTGGCAAGGACAGGGATCACGGGAGGGCGAGAGGGCGACAGGAGAGAGCAGGGGAGGTCACTGGAGCAGAGCTTGATGCCACGGGCACAAGGAGGAAGAAGCCGAGGCGCGAACAGAGACGATCGACCACTGTTTGCTCGTGGGCGCGCGGCCGCTAGCGCCGGCAAGGAAGCTGCCGGAGGGGGAACAGGGTCAGAGAGCGATGGGAGAGGGCAGGGAATCAGGTCGGCACCACCAGTCACACGGACATCACCGGAAGGGAGCTGCCCGATGTGTTCTGTCGCCCAGAGCGCGTCGAACGCTGCCAGAGCGCGTGCTCAGGCAAAAATCAGCGCGGTCACCGCTTGGCATGGCAAAGATGGGACACTAGGGGCAGTCAAATGATGTCTGGGGTGTTGTCTCTCCACCCTGGATACTGTGGGAAGTGAAAGATCGAGAGAAGGAGCCAAGTAGAGATGTGAGGCTTCGATGCAAGTTTGCTGTAGCAAACTTGATCATGTCACGGTGATCAACAGGGAAGTGATAGGGGCCAAAATTGATGTCTCGGAGGTTTAGGTTAGGAAGGACTATCATCCTGTGAATTTTGGAGAGAAATGGACCACAAAACAACATAGTTGCTATGTAATAACAATTTTGGTCCGGAAACTTGATTAAGAAGGGGCACTCACATGGAGTGTTGAAATGGGATGAAACTTGGCAAAGCCTAATGATATGGACATATGAAGATGCTGTAAAAATTTCATACCAAATGGACTTGCCAAAATGGTACTTCCTTCACAGATATCCTCTCTGTCCAGAACCTTGGAATAATATTGGAGATAAATTGGCTTAATTAAATGGGATAATTGTATTTATACCCTTAGTTGTGTCCCCCTCAACCGAATTGCCCCTAGTTTTTGAAAACACGTGGTCTTGCCCAACCCACTTTGTCGTCTTGTGCTTTTGCCCTTTGACCGTTTGACCGTCACTTTGAAAACTTCATAACTAATTCATACTAAATCAGAAAAATGCAAATAAGAAACCAAAATGTTTGGAAAAACATCACCTGTATGTCAATGTCACTTGCATTCATGACAAAAGTGTTGGTAAGTGCCCATCCGAGTTTTAGCTCTTATCATACCACCATGAACAGGAAAATCTAAAAAAATTCAAAAAATTCAAGAAAAATTTGGTGGCAAAGAATTGCAAATGTTTTAAGTGCTTGCCAAGTTTCATGAGGGAATGACATTCGTGGAAGTCGTGGCAAAAAAAAACAATCTATTTTTGAGTGTTTTCAAAAACTAGGGGCAATTCGGTTGAGGGGGACACAACTAAGGGTATAAATACAATTATCCCTAATTAAATGATCCCAAATTTGGTGGAGAGAAGTTATTTGGGTAGTAGCATGATCTAGTAATTTCTCAAATTTAATGAAGCAATATAAAATATACTTGCTTCACAACCTGAAAATATTGCCAGAAACAAAGATTTGAAGGTGTGCTCACATAGTTGATGGGATGAGGCTAAAAATTGATGGAGGGTCATGATATGAGCACATGAAGGATCTTCCAAAAATTCAACGCATTTGGATACTCCTAGCTAATACTTCCTTCAACAAGGCTTCCATCTGACAGGAACTTTAAAAAATTGCTAAGGAAGATTCACTAGGCAAATGGAGTTGAATTTTGACATGAGGCAATGATTTGGAGGTAAAAGCATGCCCAAAAAGTTTGGGAGCAATCAAGAAAAGATAGGTGGCACTTCCTTCACAGAAGACCACTCTGGACAAAAATGAAGAATGAATATTGAGGAATTATTTTTGGGCTAGGAAAGGAAAGTTTGGACATATTTGGGGCATATATGATCCAAACAAATTATGAGAATTATTTGGGAGTTTTATGGAAGACAGAAATATAGGTTGCTTCACAACCTAGGTCAGACAGGGTTATTCCTTTAATAGAAAAAGGAATATTCCTGAGATAAAGAATTTTGGGGTTGAGCTAGAATGGAAAAGGGCATGACCTTGGGAGAGATGATGAACCACTTGAGAGAAGAAATGATGATGATCTCCCACATTTCAAGTCCACAGAACTGCTCCAAAAACAAAATCAGAGCAAAAACCAAACAAATCAAAAAGAAAAAGAAAGGGCCAAAAACCAGGGTGTTACAAACCTCCCCCCTTAATGAAATCTCGTCCTTGAGATTTGGTTGCTCAAGGAACAAGTATGAATATACCTTAAGGAAACTGTTTCCAACTCGGGTATCCTTTTCCTTTGTTTATTGTTCCCTCAAGAATTTCATATGAGCTGCTTACCTTGCTCTGGGGTGGGTTGCTTCACCTTTCCCAAATCCAGACGGGTCCTTCCTCATATACCGAATCCTTATGTTGATGTTGATCCTTTCATATCTGCGGTGATATCCAAGGGACCTGAGCACAAATTCCCTTTGGTCATGAAAACCTTTTACTTCTGCCATGGGGTTACTCAAACAAATGCATGTCTTCTGGGTTCAAACAATGTTGAGAAGCATGGCCATTCTCTTGATGAGATCTGACTGACCGTAGGTGGTTCTAACTTATCTTGACTTGTTTCTTTGGCTCGAGCATGCGACATGTACCAAAGATTTGACTGCCTTTATCGTGAGCAATATAAAAAGGGGTATGGATTTATAGCTGTAGCATACCTCAAACATTAGCATCTTGAGACTGGCCTGACAGGGGTGCTGGCGGGGAAGATACTTTTCATGACAGGCTGTCCGTGTACTGGGTTCCGCCAGTGAGTATACCTGGTCAGAGCTGATTGTTCAGCTTTTGACTTACCCCTGTTATTGGTGTATCCGTCCATGGTAATGGGCTGTGAGATGCTTTAACACTGCCGTTGAGGTCAAACTGGTGAGATTGTAAAGGAATCTTGGATCTGATAGAACAGACTTGGATATTCCACACTAACCGATCGAGGCAGGTGCCGTGGGGCAAACGGGTCAGTGGGATATGAAGTCCTTGAAGAACAAAGTAGGCCTCTGAGGGTATGTCTTTGTGGATCCATATGGAATCATGGCCTCCAACTGACTTGGGTATTCGGGCCCTGATGGTTACGCAAAAATCATCTTACCTTTGTGTTGGGTTCTACGGTAGGGTGCGTCAACTGCAAATTAAAATTCCTACGTGCAGAACAACTAAGAACATGCTATGGGAGATGGATCACAGATCGTTACCACTAGACGTGCAGTGCCATGCAGCGGAAGCAGAGTTGGGCAGCGCGTCTCCTCCTCGGGTTGGTGATCTCCCGAGAACGGCGAAGCCCCGGGAACGGTGATCTCCCATGAACGATAATCTCCTGTGGACGGGTTCGCCGGAGCGGCGCAGGTGCACCGCCTCTAACAGTATCCGCGCGTGCAGGAGGAACGTCATGTGGCGGACTGCTAGGTCCGATCAAACAACCGGCGACGAGTTGAGGTGGCTATTCCCAACACATGCAAACCCTAGTGACAGCGCCGAAGCGATCAACCGCATGAGTGCCGCACCTCCACTTTATATAGGCATCCGTCACAGGCTCAACACTTGGGCCTCGCACGGATCCTAAAGCCCAAAGTCTACTCAGTCACGATCCAAGTTTAGCTCGGATCACATCCAATCAGTGTCCTCGGATCCGACCTCATAGGTTCCTTCCCTTAGGCGCGCGACCCCTTAGGTTCAAGTCGACCCGGTCGCAATTCGGATCACCTCCGACCTGCTCGGTTGGTAGTGGCCTCTAGCAAGGCATGCCGACCACCAAGTAGACAATGAAGCTGGTTAGGCGTACCTGTACATCACACTTCCATTCCTTTTGCCACACGATATATATGTTGTCGGGCTCAAGGCGAGTCTGTCATCCTTGTGCTAGCCCGACCTCTTTCTCATTCCAGTGATGCCGACCACAAACCAGATTATCTCATAATCCTTGTCGCATGGCCATGCTTATCCTGGTCGGATCACACGAGGGGCCCAGAGTATATCTCTCCTGATCGGAGGGGCAAATCCCATCTTGCTCGACCATGTCTCGCAGCATGGGTCTGGACAAGCCTGAAACCTACCTTTGTAACTACCCAGTCATGGAGTAGTGTTTGGTCGGCCCAAAGCAAGCTGTCACCATCTCGAGTACATGCGTCAGCTCAGGTCTTAGGACATAGAACGTATGTTGCACTAGAGACTCACAGATGACATATCGCTGCGTCTCATAGTTGGGTCTGTCCGACTCAGACCTTATCTCGACTCGGATTCGACTACATCGAATCCGACCAGATCCTTCCGAGTCCATATTATTCGGTTAGCATCCAATGCTCCATGGCTAGTGAGACCAAGCCATCGACCGTGTCATATGCTAGTCTAGTCGGCTGCGCGTCCACACAGCCCTTTCGACTAGGGACCTTTTAGGACAGTCATCATACAATGCATAGTCCCACAAACAAGTCACGTACTTGCTGATACACATCATTGATAATGTCCAAGGACTATCTTTATTCATAAACACATAGGAAATATCATCATACATGATTGCCTCTAGGGCATATCTCCAACACTTTGCTGTCAGTCTCACCCTTTTACGATCATGATTTTATTTGTCAGGATACCTTGCTGAAATAACTTGGCCACACATGTCCTTGATTCTTCGTATGACCATGGATATGGTTAGTGCAATATTTTTGGCATTATTCCTTGCGCTTGTTTTCTGGCCTGGGTCTGCACATATATGACATATACTCGGCGGCTTGTAGCTGTATAGAGCTCGTTGTTGAGGCCAATCATACAAGATGATGACAAGGGTTCGGGATATCACCTTGTCGTAAGCGAGGATAGTGGCCTTGGTGACCATTGTCAAGGCTGTTGATTCTGCATTGTCAGCTCTAGAACTTGTCGATCCTTGCATTACATGAGATGTATCTCTGCTTATCTTCATTGGGCATGACTCATGAGGTTGTTGGATCCTTACCTCCCTTAGGTAAATCTGCTTGATCATAGTTGTGTTCTTGGTATGAGTGACTCGCATGACTGGGGACACATGCTCACCATATACATAAGAAGAATATGCAACCGAACACTCGATCCTTGCGGTAGGCATATGTCTTGACTGAATTGTACTTCTGACAAAAATGTTGCGGATCTAATTCTTGAGTTGCACTGTCATATGCTGCCAACTTGCTGTGTCATATCTTGTAGCAATACTGAATACGACATGCGGTGTCGTACTAAAGATGGCAAGGTGTCGTGGGTTGAAAACTATCCGAGTAGCTTGCTGAAGAAGACTCGCTATCTTATGCTTGAAGCTTTTTCCGCAGTGACGTGCTGGAGAAGTCTGGGTTCCGTACCTGAGAAGCTTCTCCTCTGGTTGCTTGTTGAGAAAGATTCAATTTCTTATGTCAGAAGCTTTTACCGAGGTATCTTGCTGTGGAAGACTGGGTATCTTGGACCGGAATCTGTCCATATATTATACTGGGGAAATTGAGGAGCCTTGCATCATAAGTTTCTTCCGATAGCGTGTGGAGGAAGACTGAGTTTCTCATATCCAAAGCTTCATACTATGATAAGCAGACTGAAAGCCATACACACGCCCATAATATTTTGTGGCTGGTTACTTGCATTAGAAAAATTGTTTGACTGTCTTCCTTGATCATATCACATTCTGGCTTTCTTTCGGAGTATAACATATTTCAAGCATCTTTCATAGCTGAGCCAAAACTTTGTATATGAGCCATACCTTTGACTGAAAATATACCGTTGCTCTTGTACCTGACTTGTTTTCCTGCTGGCTTGATCATTACGGTGTGAGGATTAAGTACTGATGTAGACCATAATGTTTAGCTGAGCTTCTTCCGAATATTTGAAGTCCTTATTGCTTCTTCGAGTCTGGCGTCGGTTGATGAGCAACTTTCATAAGGGGAAATAAGGTAACACCGAGGGCCCAAAAGAAAGAAAGCAAAAGAAACAACTCAACTAAACAAAAGCACACAAAAGCAATCAACTCACACACAATCAAAGACACATATTACTGCTAGTCACACAATATGCACGCCTACTTAAGCACACAAATCTCACGGGATCTCCGGTACTACGATCTAGCATGCTGTGACGGTGTGCATGAAGACGAATCAATGCGTGGAAGAGTTGGTGTAAACATCGCTACACCAAGAGCGGGCTTATCAAGGTAGCATCCTTGACTAGCTCAGAAGCGAGGATGTACTTAGTGGCCATGTATTAGGACACGAATGTCACGACCACATCATCATCAAGTAGACGGAAAGGATCCGTACTCGTCCAAGGAATAGGATAGCGGGGAAAGCTGAATCTGCTGACATTGCCCTTTCGTGACGACTAAGATCATTAAGGGTTGCCAACACGACAAGAGAAAAGGCATGATCCGGGGTAGCAACATGTCTACCACTGAAATGATAGGTGGGGGTGAAGAAAAGAAACTGGTGCGATACATCGACACCATCCTGCAAACGGTGTCCAGAACACTTGGTAGCACTCCACTGGGACAGAAATGACGCCAAACACCGAATAACATGCTCAAAGGAAACTGGAGGGATGCAGGGGCTGAGCTGTAGTGGATCCAAACCGATGCCAGCTACACTCACAAGATAAATCGTTAGCAACAAATAATAAAGCTATATGCATGCTATGCAACAAACAAATGCAGCAACCAATGCAACAAACAAGCCAGACTCTATACTACCGGTTTCTACCGCTCACGCTGACTAGGGCGTCCTATAACCAGACCTGCTCTTATACCAAGCTCTGTGGCACCCCGGCTCAGAGGAACCGGAACACCCCGCATTCCAGCCCAGAGATCAAGTCTTCTGGAATACGACACTGCTTGACATAGAACAAATCAACTCTTATTACAAAGAATAAGGGATACAAAGGTCTGATGCTACAAAGGATCACATCAGCAAGGCGACACTACGCCTGCTAAGGTAGCTCTATGCTAGCAGCGGAACAACTCGTAGCAGCGGAACAACAACGACGGTGGTGAACTCCACTCCGTAGGGACTCTGGCTGGTACACGATCTAGCTCGCATGATCAATAACCTCGACAAGCAAACAACCACAGCATCACCTGCAATCTGACATGACATGCCAGGTCAGTACATTGAACGTACTTGCAAGCTCACAACAACCAAAAGCATTAAGTCAGGACAACAACATAGCATTTAACAGGTTAAGTTATTAACTATTATGATGCGGAAGCAATAACTAAGCATGATATGGTACTACTAAGATTACTGCTGAACCACCATCTCACTCTTGGCTATCCGGCCAAGCAATATGTCACCTCGATCACCTCGTGATCAATACCTCCACGTGATCACCGCATGACCACACCACAAACTGAATGATCATCCTCAAGATCATCCCAACATCATCATCGGCATCCTGCCAAACTGTTACTGCTCACATAATCAACATATAAGTCATCTATAAGTCATTCTGTCATGTGAGTGTTGATTGAACAGTGTGACCTAGTACGAACTGTGCCCATGACCGAGGACGCGGCTATCGATGGATTAAACACACTCTGCAAAGATTAGCACGCTGTACCTACACCACATAACCCATGGCATCGCACTCCCATTCGGGTGGACCAACGGCGTTCCGACAAAACCAATTTACCACATGACACTCTCCCGGCCACTCCGACCAACTCCCCTTTGGGATCAGTCCTGGGTGGCCCCGGATGCCACTCTGGACATCAAACGGCAACCGTCGTGGCAAAAATAAAAACGGTCCCAAATGGGGACAAAAAGGCTCCTACAACAACTACGGGCACACAAGGTTATTGCCGCCTACCGGGCCAGGATAGCGCGCGCACATAACCTTCCCTAGTTGGAGGCATCGGCGAGAGGCATGACAATAGACCGCATTAGGGCCTTCCTATAAAGGCAAGTGTGGTTGCACTGGAAAAGGCCAGTTTGGTGGCACCTGACCAACGAAATGACGGAATTTGTCCCCAAGATAGATCTGTGATAACTGCTGCTCTAATATCATACCAACCTGTGATCCAAGTTAAAACAATATCCAACAGATGATCCAGAGCATACTATCGTCATATCAAAATACTCAGAGGATAGCATATCAACTAAGACCATGATGAATCGAAGAACCAAGATACTACTAATCCAATAACAAAAGCAAGATAGCTAACCATAGATCAACATGATAACCTCATATCCAAAATAATATTATGGAGCATAATATCAAATACTATCATGAAAATAATCATAATAGCCACTAATAATCCAATGGCAACATGTCATCCTCATTATCTGCAAAATATTAGTCCTAGAGATCCAAACAACATCATGGCAGTAGCAAGATCAAGATATCACTCCAAGAAATGCCATGAACAAGTCACATGTAGCTAAATCAAATTTTAAACAAGTTTAAAGAAGTAAACCATGGAATTGCATTGCAATCATGAAAATGGAGGGTGTGGCTTGCCTGGGAGGGATGGAACCACTCGGTGGAAGTGCGAGAAGCTCGCGGAAAGAATCGCCGGAAATCTTTTCTCTCTCGAAGGGGGCTGAATAAGGGCAAGGGCAAAATGGTCATTTTCAGAATGTTATCACATGGAGCAGAGCTTGACGCCACGGGCACAAGGAGGAAGAATCCGAGGCGCGAACAGAGATGATCGGCCACTGTTTGCTCATGGGCACGTGGCCGCTAGCGCCGGCAAGGAAGCTGCCGGAGGGGGAACAGGGTCAGAGAGCGACGGGAGAGGGCAGGGCATCAGGTCGGCACCACCAGACACGCGGACATCACCGGAAGGGAGCTGCCCAACGTGTTCCGTCGCCCAGAGCGCGTCCAACGCTGCCAGAGCGCACGCTCGGGCAAAAATCCATGCGGTCACCGCCTGGCATGGCAAAGATGGGACACTAGGGGATATCAAATGATGTCTGGGGTGTTGTCTCTCCACCCTGGATACTATGGGAAGTGAAAGATCGAGAGAAGGAGCCAAGTAGAGATGTGAGGCTTCGATGCAAGTTTGCTGTAGCAAACTTGATCATGTCACTGTGATCAACAGGGAAGTGCTAGGGGCCAAAATTGATGTTTGGGAGGTTTAGGTTAGGAAGGACTATCATCCCGTGAATTTTGGAGAGAAATGGACCACAAAACAACATAGTTGCTTTGTAACAGCAATTTTGGTCCAGAAACTTGATTAAGAAGGGGCACTCACATGGAGTGTTGAAATGGGATGAAACTTGGCAAAGCCTAATGATATGGACATATGAAGATGCTATAAAAATTTCATACCAAATGGACTTGCCAAAATGGTACTTCCTTCACAGATATCCTCTTTGTCCAGAAACTTGGAATAATAATGGAGATAAATTGGCTTAATGAAATGATCCCAAATTTGGTGGAGAGAAGTTATTTGCGTAGTATCATGATCTGGTAATTTCTCAGAATTAATTAAGCAATATAAAATATACTTGCTTCACAACCTAAAAATATTGCCAGAAACAAAGATTTGAAGGTGTGCTCACATAGTTGACGGTATGAAGCTGAAAATTGGTGGAGGGTAATGATATGAGCACATTAAGGAGCTTGCAAAATTTCAACTCATTTGGATACTCCTAGCTATTACTTCCTTCAACAAGGCTTCCATCTGACGAAAACTTTGAAAATTTGCTGAGGAAGATTCACTAGGCAAATGCAGTTGAATTTTGGCATGAGGCAATGATTTGGAGGTGAAAGCATTCCCAAAAAGGTTGGGAGCAACCAAGAAAATATAGGTGGCACTTCCTTCATAGAAGACCACTCTGGACAGAAATGAAGAATGAATATTGAGGAATTATTTTTGGGCTAGGAAAGGAAAGTTTGGACATATTTGGGGCATATATGATCCAAACAAATTATGAGAATTATTTGGGAATTTTGTGGAAGACAGAACTATAGGTTGCTTCACAACCTAGGTCAGACAGGGTTATCCCTTTAATAGAAAAAGGAATATTCCTGAGATAAAGAATTTTGGGGTTGAGCTAGAATGGAAAAGGGCATGACCTTGGGAGGGAAGATGAACCACTTGAGAGGAGAAATGATGATGATCTCTGATACGTCTCCAACGTATCTATAATTTTTGATTGTTCGATGCTATTATATTATCTGTTTTGGATGTTTTATATGCATTAATATGCTATTTCATATTATTTTTGGGACTAACCTATTAACCTAGAGCCCAGTGCCAGTTTCTGTTTTTCCTTGTTTTTGAGTTTCGTAGAAAAGGAATATCAAACGGAGTCCAAACGGAATAAAACTTTCGCGATGATTTTATTTGGACCAGAAGACACCTACGAGACTTGGAGATGAAGTCAGAAGACCCATGAGGCGACGACAAGCCGTAGGGGCACACCCTAGGGGTGGCGCCCCCCTGGCTTGTGGCCCCCTCGGGAGTCCACCGACCTCCTTCCTTGGCCTATAAATTCATATATATTCCCAAACCCTCATAACAAGCCACGAAAATACTTTTCCACCGCCGCAACCTTCTGTTCCCGTGAGATCCCATCTACATCAACCCTATTACCCTTCCGATGAAGCGTGAGTAGTTTACCTCAGACCTACGGGTCCATAGCTAGTAGCTAGATGGCTTCTTCTCTCTCTTTGATTCTCAATACCATGTTCTCCTCGATGTTCTTGGAGATCTATCCGATGTAATCTTCTTTTGCGGTGTGTTTGTCGAGATCTGATGAATTGTGGATTTATGATCAGATTATCTATGAATATTATTTGAATCTCCTCTGAATTCTTATATGCATGATTTGATATCATTGTATTTCTCTTCAAATTATCGGTTTGGTTTGGCCAACTAGCACTACAAAAAAAATACACTTCCGTGATGATACGTGTTTGTCACAGTAGGTCACATTTTCTGTCATGCATGTACATCCATGACGATTTTATTACAGAATCAAGATAGTCATACCTGTGCTATCATAGAAGTGTTCCATGACATTACCAAAATTATCATCGCGGAAGTGTCCACTTCCATGACGATAAATCGCGCATCATAGAAGTGCTTTCCTCAAGGGTAATCGACACGTGGCATCCACCATAACGGGTCGCCGTTAAGCTATCGGGTCCGGTTTTGGATCCATTAACCCGCTAACAGCCACGACCAATGACGATTTTTCATGTGTAAAATTCTCATTGGCCGACGGAACCACGTGTCAGCTCCGCGTTGGCACAGATGTCAACCGTCCATTGGACAAGAATCACCAATGAAACATTACCACGTGGGACGGCCCAATAGAGGCCCATATAGGTTTAAAAGCCGGCCCAGGAACAGACCCACAAGATTTCGTCAGATCTAATGGGTCGGCCCGTTAACAGCCTAACATTTTCTGGACCAAATTACGGCCCACATCAGATACGGGCCGTTAAAGGACTACAATATTCTGGGCCAGTTTACGGCCCATATCAGATCCGGCCCGTTAATAGCCTCCAATAGTTTTGGCCAAATTACGGTCCATACCAGATCCGGCCCGTAAACTGACTTTCATTTCTTGGGCCAAATTACGGCCCATAACAGATACGGCCCTTTAACAACTACTAAGATTACTGCTGAACAACCATCTCAAGAACCATCTCACTCTTGGCTATCCGGCCAAGCAATATGTCACCTCGATCACCTCGTGATCAATACCTCCACTTGATCACCGCATGACCACACCACAAACTGAATGATCATCCTCAAGATCATCCCAACATCATCATCGACATCCTGCCAAACTGTTACCGCTCACACAATCAACATATAAGTCATCTATAAGTCATTCCGTCATGTGAGTGTTGATCAAACGGTGTGACCTAGTACGAACTGTGCCCTTGACCGAGGACACGGCTATCGATAGATTAAACACACTCTGCAGAGGTTAGCACACTGTACCCACACCACAGAACCCATGGCCTCGCACTCCCATTCAGGTGGACCAACGGCATTCTGAAAAAACCAATCTACTGCATGACACTCTCCAGGCCACTCCGACCAACTCCCCTTTGGGATCAGTCCTGGGTGGCCCCGGATGTCACTCTGGACATCAAACGGCCACCGTCGTGGCAAAAACAAAAACGGTCCCAAAAGGGGACAAAAATGCACCTACAACAACTATGGGCACGCAAGGTTATCGCCGCCTACCGGGCCAGGATAGCGCGCACACATAACCTTCCCTAGTTGGAGGCACCGGCGAGAGGCATGACAATAGACTGCATTAGGGCTGAGGGAGTCCTGGATTAGGGGGTCCTCGTGTGTCCGGTCTATTCGATATGGGCCGGACTGATGGGCCGTGAAGATAAAGCAGAAGACCATCCCCCGTGTCCGGGTAGGACTCCTATATGCGTGGACAGCAATTTTGGTGTCCGGATGTATTATTTCCTTCTTCTGTAAACCGACTCTGTACAACCCTAGGCCCCTCCGGTGTGTATATAAACCGGAGGGTTTAGTCCGTAGAGGCAATCAGAATAATCATAGGCTAGACAGCTAGGGTTTAGCCATTACGATCTCGAGGTAGATCAACTCTTGTAACCCGTATACTCATCGAATGCAATCAAGCAGGACGTAGGGTTTTACCTCCATTAAGAGGGCCCGAACCTGGGTAAACATTGTGTTCCCATTGTCCATTGTTACCATCGATCCTCAGACACATAGCTTGGGACCCCCTACCCGAGATCTGCCAGTTTCGACATCGACATTGGTGCTTTCATTGAGAGTTCCGTTGTGTTGTCAACAGAAGAATCGATGGCTCGCCTCGTTGTCGATAACGATGCTGTTTCCGGGGAGACTTTTCTCCCTGGTCAACTCTTTGTGTTTGGCGGCTTCACGCTACATGCCAACTCGACCGGCCACCTTGAGCAGGTCGACAGCTACGCCCCTGGTCACCAGATCAGGTTTGGAAGCTTGAATTACAGCACGGATATCCGTGGAGACTTGGTCTTCCAAGGGTTCTCAGCCTTGGCCGCCACTCTTCACCCACATGAAGGAAGCCTGTCGGATCCGTCGTCAGATTCCACTCAAGGATTGACTCTCGTGCCTACCTTGGCCTTAGATCCAGGGCGGACCACTCTGTCCGAAGACGGGAGGCTAAACCCTGCCAGACTCTCTCCCATTATGGAGCTTCTTGCCGGAGACCCAGAGGCGACTATACTGTCAGCAGACCCGCAGTTAAACGTGACTCTTCCTGACATCGGGGAGCTAGACTCGCCTCTGGACGTCAACTTCGAACTCTCGAGGTCTGCGTCCATTGAGCTCGGTCAAGTGGTTATTGCCGAACCTAGCTCCACAGATCATCATACGCCCGTCCGGCTTTCGGTCTTAAACGAGACACTGGACCTAATGCAATCTCTCGCCATCACGGAAGTATCATCTCCGAACTACGACCAGCCTAAACTGGGGTCTGAGAGCAGGGAATTTTACTTCCCACCCACCACCCACTTAATAGCCACTGTCGAGGATCTAACTGACATGCCAGACTACGCCTCCGAAGACATCGACGGTATGGACGACGATGCCGGAGCCGAACCAGGTCAAAACCCGCCTATCACTGGGCATTGGACAGCCATTTCTACCCGTGATGTATACATGGTGGACACACCTAAGAAGCAGGACGACGATGGCACTCAAGATCCAGATCAGGACAAGCCCGTCGAGGATCCACCAAAGCATCGGCGTCAGCGGCACCGCTCACGATCACGTCGGGCGAAGGACAGCAACACCAACACTGGAGATAATGACACTCCGGACAATGCCGAAGACCCCGTCGACCCTGCGTTCGAGTAGGATGATAGGGAAGAGGGACAAGTCAATTCCGACGAACTTGTCGATCATGAGGATTCGGAAGATAGTAACTATCTACCGGCCTCCGAGGAGGACGTTAGCCTCGGTAACGAAGATTTCATCGTGCCAGAGGAACCCCTCGAACAAGAACGCTTCAAGCGACAGCTCATCGCCACTGCGAGGAGCCTGAAAAAGAAACAACAATAGCTTCAAGCCGAACAGGATACGCTCAATGACAGATGGACCAAGGTCCTGGCTGCCGAAGAATACGGCCTCGAACGCCCGACAAAGAGCTACCCAAAACACAGGCTACTACCACAATTCGACGACGAAGCCCTTGAGCCGATACCATCAAGATACAATCATGCTGATCAACCGGACCGACCACCACTGTAACACCCCCTGTATTAAGCTACAGAGATCACCCTTTTGATGAGGCCATGTCATCATGATTAATAGTGCACAATCATCATTAGCATCATATTGCATTTCAACTCCTAAGTCAAATTCAAATTTAAATGAAAGTGGGATATACAAGTTGTCCAACATAGAAACTAAAATGTTAGATAAGTAACAAATATTCCAGAGGCTATTCTAAAATTGAAACCAACATCATTGGAATTGGATAAGTGACTCGAACAACCTCAAACAGTGGATAAAGATAATATTTAATAACCATTTTTTAAATCTGAAATAAATATGGAATTATGTTTTGTCCAAACTAATTTTAGGTGTTAAGGAATAATGCACTGGTATTTATGAAATAGGTCACACTTTTTACAAAAACCATTTGGGGCCTAAACATTTAACAGTAGAGAAAAGAGAATAAAGAAAAGGAAAAAGAAACAGAAAAGAAAAAAAAAGAGCTACACCCCCCCCCCGACTGGGCCTCGGCCCAGCAAGCCACCGGGCCGCCAGGCCGGCCCAGCCGGCGCCTACTTAGCCGGCCACCCCCCCCGGGCCACACCCTAACCCTACCCCCGATCCCCCCCCCCCCCGTTTTCTCCCTCCTCCCCCCCCAATCTGGATCGGGCGCAGCCGATCCCGTCCGCCTCGTCGTCGACGCCGCTCGCCGACGCCGCCCCTCTCCCGCCTCCCCCTCGTCAGCCCCACCTCCCGATCAGATCGGATCGGGATCGCGGGAACGACCCCGTCCCTCGGTCCGCGCGACGACCGCGCCGCCCTCGCCGTCGCCGTTGACGCCGCCCGCCCGGATCCCCGCTCCTCCTCCCGTCTGCCTCGTTCTACTTCCCGCCTTGTCCCCCCGGCCTGCCTCCCGTCGCCGTCGTCCCCGTCGACCACCCCGACCCCCGCTGCCCCGTCCCTACGATCTCTGGCCCCAGCCTCCCCTCCCTGCCCCCACTCTCGTCGCCGCTCCCCCCTCTCCCTCCCCCTCCACCCTCCCCCCGTGCGGCGTCCTCCCTCTCTCCCCGTGTGGGGGGAGGCCCCCTCCGTCCCCCACGCGTGCCCGCGTCCCCGCTCCGCTGCGCGCCTCCGCTCCCCCCCCTCCCGCGCGCTGGCCCGGACGTGTCCGGTGCCCGAACAGACACGGCCCGGACATGTCCGCCCCGGCCCTATGACAGATGGGGCCCAGCCCCTAAAAACGAATTAAAAGAAATAGAAATAGAAATAATTATTAAATAATTAAAATAATTAATTAATTAATTATTAATTAATTAGTTAATTAATCCTGATTAGGTTAATCTAATTAACTAATTAGTGTTAATTAAACAGTAATCAGTAATAAATTAATTAACCTAATTAACCAACAGCCTATGCAGGTGGGACCCACCCTGTCAGGTGGCTGCTGACGTCAGCATGATGTCATGCTGACGTCATCAATTACTGTTTCGGATAATGTTGGATTAAATAATAATTAAATTTCAGAAATTAATAAAACTTTAGAAAATCATATCTTTTAAACCGTATCTCCGATGAAAATATTTTATACATGAAACTGCTCAGAACGACGATACGAACCCGATACCCCTCGGTATCTCCGTCGACGCCCGCAGCTATGAGAACGTTGAACAATTAGACCGATTCCGATAAATGAATAGTGTCCAACCCTAATTAAATAAATCCGAATAAATTCCTAAATTAACTAAATCGCTTAGTTAGGCTGTATATCACCCCCGGCATATCATTTAGACATGTCATGCATCCCGTTGCATTATTGCCGTGTGTTTCTTTTTTCTCCCCCTCTTCTCTTCGGTAGACTACGAGACCGACGCAGCTGCTGGTGCCCCGACCGACTACGTTGTTGACGACCCCTACTTGCCAGAGCAACCAGGCAAGCCCCCCCTTGATCACCAGATATCGCCTATTCTCCTCATACTGCTTGCATTAGAGTAGTGTAGCATGTTACTGCTTTCGGTTAATCCTATTCTGCTGCCTAGCCTGTCATTTTGCTACTGTTTTTGATACCTTACCTGCAATCCTAAATGCCTAGTGTAGGATTCAGTTTATCATCATTGGCCCTGCATTCTTGTCAGTCTGCCTTGCTATACTATCGGGCCGTGATCACTCGGGAGGTGATCACGGGTTATACTATACATATATACATACTATACAAATGGTGACTAAAGTCGGGTCGGCTCGAAGAGTACCCGCGAGTGATTCACGGATTGGGGGCTGAAAGGACCTTTGTCCCAACGGCCCTTTGAGTGGATCTTTGTGGCGGAGCGACAGGGAAGGTTGAGACCACCTAGGAGACAGGTGGGCAGGCCCTGGTCGGCTTCGCGTTTACTTCATAATAACACGCTTAACGAGATTGATATTTGATCTGAGTCTGGCCACTGGCCTATACGCACATAACCAACTACGCGGAGTAGTTATGGGTATCCTGGCGTCGTGGTATCAGCTGAAGCCTTCTTGACGTCAGGCGACCGAGCGGCGCGCGCCGTGTTGGACCGCGCTAACTAACCGCCGTGATCGTTGTGGGTTGCTAGGTCTGCTCGCGCGCGTACGCAACGTCAGGACGCACTGGGCGATGGGCCCAGACCCCAGAGTGCCTAGGATTAGTCCGGCTGCTGACCTCTCTGTTGAGCCTAGGTGGGGCTGCGACGTGTGGATCTTCCGAGGCCGGGCATGACCCAGGAAAGTGTGTCCGGCCAAAGGGGATCGAGCGTGTTGGGGAATATGTGGTGCACCCCTGCAGGGAAGTTTATCTATTCGAATAGCCGTGTCCCTGGTAAAAGGACGACCCGAAGTTGTATTCCGACCTCATGACAACTAGAAATGGATCTTAATCAACACACCCTTACAAGTGACAGATATAACCCGGTGGTCGCTCTCTCGCATGGTGGCGACGAGAGGATCGACGGGTAGGATTATGCTTTACGTTGTTGTTTGGTTAATCTCCAACTACTCTCTTCTATGTGCTTCAAGATGGAGGCTGCCAGAAGCGTAGTCTTCGACAGGACTAGCTATCCCCCTCTTTTTCTGGCATTCTGCATTCAGTCCACCGATATGCCTCTTTACACATATACCATGCATATGTAGTATAGATCCTTGCTTGCGAGTACTTTGGATGAGTACTCACGGTTGCTTTTCCCCTTCTTTCCCCTTTCCCTCTTGCGGTTGTCGCACCAGATGCTGGAGCCCAGGAGCCAGACGCCACCTACGACGACTACTACCACCAGGACGGAGCCTACTACTACGTCCAGGGCGCGACGCCAGGAGTAGTTAGGAGGATCCCAGGCAGGAGGCCCTGCGCCTGTTCGATCTGTTGTTATCCCTGTTTGTGCTAGCCATCTTATGGCACCTTGTTTAACCTATGTCTGTACTCAGATATTGTTGCTTCCGCTGACTCGTCTATGATCGAGCATTGTATCGAGCCCTCGTGGCCCTGGCTTGTATATGATGCTTGTATACTTATTTATGTTTTAGAGTTGTGTTGTGATATCTTCCCTGAGTCCCTGATCTTGATCGTACACGTTTGCGTCATGATTAGTGTACGATCGAGCCGGGGGGCGCCACAAGTGGGTATCGAGCCGACTGCCTGTAGGAATCCCCCTTTCCAATTCCTTGCCCGAAGTTGAGTCTAGACAAAAAAACCGCTTTTACTACTAACTTGGCTGTGTGGCTTACGGGCCCACATCGCCAACTGGGTGGTATTAGGATCTGTATTCCGTCTATACTCTGGGACTCTGATCCTCTCTCTTCTACTCGGGTTAAATGAAGTTTACAATGCCGACACTTAGGATCTCGTAAATTCTGTCTCACCGAGAGCTGGATTCTGTGCGATTTCCCTGTCGTTGATCTGATTAGTCTGATAATCATTTTCCTTTCCATTGTTTTGTTTAACTTTCTTCTCTCCGAGTTGTGTTAAACCTCTTATTGTCGTTTGAACAAACCTGATTTTCCTCTATTTTCAGATGGACCGTTGTTTCCACCGCGTCTACGAACACAGCTTGTGCTTCGCACTTGGGCTCGTAATACCCCTGGGTTTCCAGCTGTCCTGATCGCTCTCATGACCCGACTTGGCTACGTTGGTACCCTGAGTACTTGGTTTATGAGGTTTACCGCGGAGTTCAACCAGGAAACAGCCTATGCTGAAGTTCGGATTATGATCAGCAGAACAACTCAGACACCGAGCTACACCTTTTTCACGGATTAGGCGTGACGATTGAGATGGCAGTCCATGATGCGCCTACTCCGCTGTCGCACGTCTACGAGGGGAGCACAATGCTATTCTTGGATACTCCGAGTTCCGATACATTCCGTATGCCCCTGTGAGAGATGTCTACCGGATACTACACGGTATCTGTGCCCCGTACGAGCCTCGTCGCTCACGACCCCGCGTTTCTGATTCAGTGCACTCAGGCCTGGATCGCACTGTTCGGGCTCTTGCCGTCGAGTTTGGTTGCCAACTCGAGCACGTCTCTACGATGCTATGACGCAGTGCTGCCCGCTGTTCGTGGCAGGGATATACATCCGGAGCACATCCTTATCGCACAGGACTCAGTGTATGCTGGTATTGATTGGCCTACTGTTGGGGTCACACACCGACACGTGGACCTCTTCTTACAAGCTCGAGACCGGTTTCTGCATCAGAGTGGCAACATGGAGCACAGGATCTTTCCGGACGAACATTCGTCGTCCGCACACTCGCAGCTACCCCGATAACTTTTTCTCTCCGACGTTGATGTACCTTTGCTATCTCTCGTTGTGTACTTTCCTTACCGCGTGCTCTGCGCGCCGCCTAGTATGTCTAGCTTTTGATTTGCGCCGTTATGCTATCGCTTGTACCCGACGTTGTGGGTATGGATCTTTATGTCTTAATCGACTACTGTTATGTATCTATAACACTGCTTGGAGTATTGTAGGTTGCATCATGCTTGTCACTAAGCACTGCGCGCTTGCTTTTACTAAACTACCCCTGTTGTACAATTAGCAGATGGTTAGACCCTCTGGTCGTGGTCGTGGACGTTGGTGCCACGATCCACCACCGCCGACTATATGGCTGGAATGATGCAGCAATTTGAACTGCAACGTCAGTTCATGCAAGGGATCATGGATCAGTTTCCTCGTCCCAATATGAACCAGTATCCGGGCCAGGGACCTTGCAGGACTTAATGCGGCCTCAACCCAACCGTCTACCGCGGCTCAACTCAGCCCCTGGATGCGGATGACTGGCTTCGCGACATCACCTATGAGTTGGAATCTGGTGGCGTTGCCCCTGCAAACTATGTCACCTTCGCCTCCTTCTTTCTCAAGGGCCCCGCTGCTCAATGGTGGGACAGCCACAGGCGCACTCAACCAGCTGGCACAGTCATCACTTGGCCGGATTTCCAAGCTGCCTTCCGTGCCCGTTTCATTCCCCAGGGAATCATGGACCGGAAGAAGCAAGAGTTCCGCAACCTCACCCAGGGCAACAAGACAGTGGAAGCTTATCAGCGGGAGTTTCTGGAATTATCCCGCTATGCTGAAGAAGACATTCCCACTGATGCTCGCCGTCAGGAAAGGTTTCGCGAAGGACTTCAAGCTGACATCAAGCTAGCGCTCCTAGTGCATGAATTTGCTAATTTCTCCATCTTGGTGAACAAGGCTATCCAGGTCGAGACTGGTCTGCAGGCACACCAGGGATCTCTTAGGCGCAACCGTGACACTGGTTCATCTTCGAGCCAGCCTGCACAGAAGCGTCGGATCTGGATTCCAAACAGCGTGTACCGTCCAGCTGCACCTGCTCCAAGACGGTCCTATACTGCACCACGCCTGCCTCCACCACCTAGGCAGCCAGGACTTCCAGCTCCACCACCCCGAGCTCCTGCTCCCAATCCCAATGATAGTCTGTGCTACAAGTGTGGGCAGCCAGGTCATTTTTCCAGGAACTGCATTCAGAACCAGAACCAACTGGCACTTCCTGCAACTGGCCGTAGGAACAATCAGCCTCGCAACAACAATGCCAAGACTTATGGGCGTATTCAGGCCAACCACACCGATTTCAAAGAAGCTCAGGACCAGCCTGCCACCATGATGGGTACTCTCCTTGTTAATTCAGTACCAGCTTCTGTTTTATTTGATTCGGGAGCATCGCATTCATTCATGTCCGAAGAATTTGCATACAAACACGACATTAAATGCGAGGTCATGAACACTGCAATAGTAATACACACCCCCGCGGGTCAATGTCAAACCTCCATGGGTAGCAACGACGTCACCGTTGAAATTGAAGGGCTGGAGTTTCATGCCTCCCCTTTCATACTAAAGTCTTGTAGTATCGACCTCATTCTCGGAATGGATTGGTTGAAAGCGCATACTGCTTCTATAGTTTGCGCCACGAAGATCGTCCATCTTCTACACCCTTCTGATGAAATAATAAGCTACCAGGCTCAAATCATCCAAAATGCCGAGGCGAGACTTTATGCCTTGAATGCGTTAAACGCATCACCACTTGAAGGCATCGAGAACATTCCAGTTGTTCGCGAATTCCAAGGTGTTTTCCCAGAAGAACTCCCAGGGATACCCCCTGCTCGAGCTGTCGAATTTGTCATCGACTTGAAACCAGGCACCACTCCTATCGCCAAGCGACCCTACAAGATGCCGCCGCATGAACTCCTTGAGCTTAAGGAGGAAATCAACGCTTCACTTCGTAAGGGTTTCATTCGCCCAAGTTCCTCCGCTTGGGGAGCACCTTCTCTCTTTGTCAGGAAGAAGGATGGATCAAACCGATTGGTCCAAGATTACCGTCCTATTAACCAAGCAACTATCCAGAACAAATATCCCCTTCCTCGGATAAACGATCTGTATGATCAACTGGCGGGTTCATCAGTGTTCTCTAAACTCGACTTAAGGTTGGGTTACCACCAGATCCGCGTTCGTGAAGAGGATATCCCAAAGACCGCCTTCGTTACTCGATATGGCTCATACGAGTACACTGTCATGTCATTCGGCTTAACCAATGCTCCCGCCACATTCTCCCGCCTGATGAATTATATATTCATGGAATACCTTGACAAGTTCGTCGTGGTTTACTTGGATGATATCCTAGTATACTCCAAGAACAAAGAGGAACATGCTGAACATCTTCGACTTGTTCTGGAGAAACTTCGAGAACATCAACTATATGCTAAGTTTTCCAAGTGTGAATTCTGGCTTCCCGAAGTAACATACCTTGGGCATGTCATCTCCAAGGATGGTATTGCCGTCAACCCCGAGCGAGTTCAGGCTATTCTTGATTGGGCTCCTCCAAAGAACGTCAAGCAAGTTCGAAGTTTTCTCGGACTCGCCAGCTATTGCCGTCGATTTGTCGAGAACTTCTCCAAGATCGCCAAGCCCCTGACTAACCTGCTTCATAAAGGCGTCAAGTTCGATTGGACGGAAAAGTGTCAGGAAAGTTTCCAGACGCTCAAAGACAAGCTGACTTCTGCCCCAGTGCTTGCCCCTCCTGATTCCCAGAGGGATTTTGTCATCTATTGTGATGCATCCCGTCAAGGATTAGGCGGTGTCCTAATGCAAGACCGCAGAGTAATTGCTTATGCTTCGCGTCAATTGCGTCCGCACGAAGAGAATTACCCAGTACATGACCTCGAGCTTGCTACCGTCATCCATGCACTAAAACAGTGGCGACATTACCTTCTCGGTAATCGTTGCGAGATCTACACCGATCATCAAAGTCTGAAGTATCTGTTCACTCAGCCAGACCTGAACCTCCGTCAACAGAGATGGATGGAGACCGTAGCGGATTTTAACTTGGGTATTTCTTATACCCCTGGCAAGGCTAATGTAATGGCCGATGCCTTGAGCCGCAAGTCTTATTGCAGTCACCTCCAGTTTCACGAAGTTCAACCTTCGCTTATTGAAGAATTCAGAAAGATGAATCTCCACATTGTTCCTCCTGGAGCACTCGCTCCCCCTCCTGAAGGTTCCTACAAAATGAACCTCCACGTTGTTTCCCACGGTTCTCATAATACCCTGGTTGCTAAACCAGATCTCGTGGACAGCATCAAGACGCTGCAGGGCTATGACTCTCAAGCCCACAAGATTAAGCGCTATCTCGCTGAAGGAAGGCCTTAGTTCTTCACTATTGATGATACTGGCACATTGTTCTTTAAAAGTCGTCTAGTGGTCCCCTCTAAAGGTAACCTGGGTATGACTCAGGAGGTCATGCAAGAAGCTCACGACACTCCGTTGTCTATTCATCCCGGCAGTACCAAGATGTACCAAGACATCCGTCAAAGATTCTGGTGGTCGAACATGAAACAAGACATTGCTCGCTATGTTGCTGAATGTGATGTTTGCCGTCGCATCAAAGCAGAACATCAAAGGCCCGCCGGAACTCTGCAACCAATTGCTGTTCCTGAATGGAAGTGGGACCATGTCGAAATGGACTTTATCACTGGGTTTTCCCAAATCACAGAAAGGTAATGATGCTATTCTTGTCGTCATTGACCAACTTTCCAAAGTTGCACATTTTCTAGCCGTCAAAGAGACGATCACTGCTAGTCAGCTCGCAACTCTCTACATGTCCAGAATTGTTTCACTTCACGGTATTCCACTGGTTATCAGTTCAGACCGTGGCAGCTTATTCACTTCAAGATTTTGGGCAAGTTTCCAAGAAGCTATGGGAACTCATCTGTCCTTCAGCACCGCTTTTCACCCTCAGTCTCAAGGACAAGTTGAACGAGTCAACCAAGTTCTCGAAGACATGCTTCGAGCTTGTGTCATATCCTTCGGAAGGAAATGGGAAGAATCTCTCCCATATGCCGAATTCTCTTACAATAACAGCTATCAAGCCAGTCTGAAGATGGCCCCCTTTGAAGTATTGTACGGACGAAAGTGCCGAACCCCTCTAAATTGGTCAGAAACTGGGGAACGTCCACTCTTCGGTCCGGATATTATCCAACTTGCCGAAGATCAAGTTCGCGTTGTCCGCGGGCATTTGAAGACTGCTCAGTCACGTCAAAAGAGTCAGTATGACCGCAAACACAAAAATATGGTCTATCAACCTGGCGAAAAGGCTTATCTTCGAGTCACACCGATGAAAGGTACACACCGATTCGGGATCAAGGGCAAGCTAGCTCCTCGCTATATTGGTCCTTTCACTGTTCTTGAAAGGCGTGGTAGAGTGGCATATCAGTTGGAACTTCCACCGAACCTTTCTCAGGTTCACGATGTGTTCCACGTATCACAACTCCGCCGCTGCTTCAAAGACCCTATCCGCGGAGTAGATCACGAATTGCTTGAACTGCAACAAGACCTCTCTTATAAAGAGCATCCGGTCCGCATTCTCGATCAAGCCGAGCGTCGCACACGCCAGAAGGTTATCAAGTTCCTCAAGGTTCAGTGGTCAAACCATTCTGAGGATGAAGCCACTTGGGAACGCGAGGATCGTCTTCGTGATGAATACCCCGCTTTGTTTCTTTCTACCTCCTAAATCTCGGGACGAGATTTCTTGTAGTGGAGGAGATTTGTAAAACCCCCTGTATTAAGCTACAGAGATCACCCTTTTGATGAGGCCATGTCATCATGATTAATAGTGCACAATCATCATTAGCATCATATTGCATTTCAACTCCTAAGTCAAATTCAAATTTAAATGAAAGTGGGATATAAAAGTTGTCCAACATAGAAACTAAAATGTCAGATAAATAACAAATATTCCAGAGGCTATTCTAAAATTGAAACCA
Organism: Thinopyrum elongatum; assembly: GCA_011799875.1. Classification (NCBI taxonomy): domain Eukaryota; kingdom Viridiplantae; phylum Streptophyta; class Magnoliopsida; order Poales; family Poaceae; genus Thinopyrum; species Thinopyrum elongatum. The sequence goes on along the minus strand of CM022303.1, from coordinate 176,350,932 downwards.
ACATCATTGGAATTGGATAAGTGACTCGAACAACCTCAAACAGTGGATAAAGATAATATTTAATAACCATTTATTAAATCTGAAATAAATATGGAATTATGTTTTGTCCAAACTAATTTTAGGTGTTAAGGAATAATGCACTGGTATTTATGAAATAGGTCACACTTTTTACAAAAACCATTTGGGGCCTAAACATTTAACAGTAGAGAAAAGAGAATAAAGAAAAGGAAAAAGAAACAGAAAAGGAAAAAAAGAGCAACACCCCCCCCCCCGCTTCGCCTCCGCGCGACCGCCGCCCGCTGCCGCTCCAGCCACCGCGCTGCCGCCCGCGGCCGCTCCAGCCACCGCGCCGCCGCCCCGCCTCCGGCCCCGCCGTGGCCTCGCCGGCGCCCGCGCCCGCCGACCGCCCGTGCGTCCCCTTTGGGCACCGGACATGTCCGGTCCCGAAAGGGGCACGCCCCGGACGTGTCCGCCCCTGGGCCACTGCCCAGTGGGGCCCGAACCCCTGTGACGCTGACGAATGGGGCCCACGGCCCAGAAACAGTTTTAAGAAAATAGAAATAAAAATAAATAATTAAAATAATTAAAATAATTAATTAATTAATTAATTAGTTAATTAATCCTGATTAGGTTAATCTAATTAACTGATTAGTGTTAATTAAACAGTAATTAGTAATTAACTTAAATAACTGCTGACGTCAGCATGATGTCATGCTGACGTCATCAATTACTGTTTCGGATAATGTTGAATTAAATAATTAATTAAAATTTCAGAAATTAATAAAAACTTTAGAAAATCATATCTTTTAAACCGTAACTCCGATGAAAATATTTTATACATGAAACTTGCTCAGAACGACGATACGAACCCGGATACGCCCTCGGTATCTCCGTCAGACGCCCGCAGCTATGAGAACGTTGAACAATTAGACCGATTTCGATAAATGAATAGTGTCCAACTTTAATTAAATAAATCCGAATAAATTCCTAAATTAACTAAATCGCTTAGTTAGGCTGTATATCACCCCGGCATATCATTTAGACATGTCATGCACCCCTGTTGCATTATTGCCGTGTGTTTACTGTTTCTTCCCCCTCTTCTCTTCGGTAGACTACGAGACCGACGCAGCTGCTGGTGCCTCGACCGACTACGTTGTTGACGACCCCTACTTGCCAGGGCAACCAGGCAAGCCCCCCCCCCTTGATCACCAGATATCGCCTATTCTTCTCTATACTGCTTGCATTAGAGTAGTGTAGCCTGTTACTGCTTTCGGTTAATCCTATTCTGCTGCATAGCCTGTCATTGTTGCTACTGTTGATGATACCTTACCTGCAATCCTAAATGCCTAGTGTAGGATGCTAGTTTATCATCATTGGCCCTGCATTCTTGTCAGTCTGCCTTGCTATACTATCGGGCCGTGATCACTCGGGAGGTGATCACGGGTTATACTATACATATATACATACTATACAAATGGTGACTAAAGTCGGGTCGGCTCGAAGAGTACCCGCGAGTGATTCACGGATTGGGGGCTGAAAGGACCTTTGTCCCCACGGCCCTTTGTGTGGATCTTTGTGGCGGAGCGACAGGGCAGGTTGTGACCACCTAGGAGACAGGTGGGCCAGGCCCTGGTCGGCGTTCGCGTTTACTTCATAATAACACGCTTAACGAGATTGGATATTTGATCTGAGTCTGGCCACTGGCCTATACGCACTAACCAACTACGCGGGAGTAGTTATGGGTATCCCGGCGTCGTGGTATCAGCTGAAGCCTTCTTGACGTCAGCGACCGAGCGGCGCGCGCCGTGTTGGACCGCGCTAACGTAACCGCCGTGATCGTGTGGGTTGCTAGGTCTGCTCGCGGCCGCGTACGCAACGTGCAGGAGCGCACTGGGCGATGGGCCCAGACCCCAGAGTGCCTAGGATTAGTCCGGCGTGCTGACCTCTCTGTTGAGCCTAGGTGGGGCTGCGACGTGTGGATCTTCCGAGGCCGGGCATGACCCAGGAAAGTGTGTCCGGCCAAAGGGGATCGAGCGTGTTGGGGAATATGTGGTGCACCCCTGCAGGGAAGTTTATCTATTCGAATAGCCGTGTCCCTCGGTAAAAGGACGACCCGAAGTTGTATTCCGACCTCATGACAACTAGAAATGGATACTTAATCAAACACACCCTTACAAGTGACAGATATAACCCGGTGGTCGCTCTCTCGCATGGTGGCGACGAGAGGATCGACGGGTAGGATTATGCTTTACGTTGTTGTTTGGTTAACTTCCAACTACTCTCTTCTATTGCTTCAAGATGGAGGCTGCCAGAAGCGTAGTCTTCGACAGGACTAGCTATCCCCCTCTTATTCTGGCATTCTGCAGTTCAGTCCACCGATATTGCCTCTTTACACATATACCATGCATATGTAGTATAGATCCTTGCTTGCGAGTACTTTGGATGAGTACTCACGGTTGCTTTTCCCCTTCTTTCCCCCTTTCCCTTCTTGCTGGTTGTCGCAACCAGATGCTGGAGCCCAGGAGCCAGACGCCACCTACGACGACTACTACCACCAGGACGGAGCCTACTACTACGTCCAGGGCGCCGACGACCAGGAGTAGTTAGGAGGATCCCAGGCAGGAGGCCCTGCGCCTGTTCGATCTGTTGTATCCCTGTTTGTGCTAGCCATCTTATGGCACCTTGTTTAACCTATGTCTGTACTCAGATATTGTTGCTTCCGCTGACTCGTCTATGATCGAGCATTTGTATTCGAGCCCTCGTGGCCCCTGGCTTGTATTATGATGCTTGTATGACTTATTTATGTTTTAGAGTTGTGTTGTGATATCTTCCCATGAGTCCCTGATCTTGATCGTACACGTTTGCGTGCATGATTAGTGTACGATCGAGCCGGGGGCGCCACAACCACGTGGACATGACAAAGTGGCTAATTATGCCGAACACCAGCCCGCGCCACCTCGCCGTAGAGGCAAAGAGGCAGCGGCCCTGGGCAACACGTATGACTTACGTCAGGACCTGGACAATAGAGCCAGCTAGATCAGATCAATCTACAGATCAAGGGGACGTGCTCCAACACGAGACGACGGTCATCAAGCCTGGTGCGACAAGCATAACCAAGTTTGAGCCGAGAACCGAACACGGATGTCATCCGAACTCCGTCGTGATGTTGCCCGATATAGAGGCGCCGCACACCCCATGTGCTTTACCGACAAAGTAATGCAGCACCAGTTTCCGGAAGGGTTTAAACCCATAAACATCGAGGCATATGATGGAACGACAGATCCCGCTGTGTGGATTGAAGATTTTCTTCCCCACATTCACATGGCTCGCGGTGATGATCTCCACGCCATTAAATACCTTCCTCTAAAGCTAAAAGGGCCAGCACGGCACTAGTTGAATAGCCTCTCAGAGAACTCCATTGGCAGTTAGGAGGATTTAGAGGATGCTTTTCTGGACAACTTTCAGGGCACTTATGTCCGGCCACCGGGCGCTGATGACCTGAGTCACATAGTCCAGCAACCCGGAGAGTCAGCCCGCAAACTCTGGGCTCGGTTCTTAATTAAAAAGAACCAAATTGTCGATTGTCTGGACGCCGAAGCCTTAGCGGCATTTAAACATAGCGTCCGCGATGAATGGCTCGCCCGACACCTCGGTCAGGAAAAGCCGAAGACTATGGCAGCTTTCACTGCACTCATGACCCGCTTCTGTGCGGGCGAAGATAGCTAGTTGGCTCGTAGAAGCAACAGCACCAGCGACCCTGGCACCTCTGAGGCCAGGGACGGCAATGGAAGGCCACGACGCAACAAAAATAAGCGTCAGAACAACAATGAAGAAACCGAGGATACGGCGGTCAACGCCGGATTTAGCGGCTCTAAACCCGGTCAGCGGAAGAAGCCGTTCAAAGGAAATAGAGATGGCCCATCCAACTTGGATAAAATACTAGATAGGCCCTGTCAAATCCATGGCACCCCTGACAAACCTGCCAACCACACCAACAGAAATTGCTGGGTTTTTAAACAGCCCGGTAAATTAAATACCGAACATAAGGGGAAAGGACCTCAAAGCGAGGACGACGATGAACCCCGCCCTCCGAACACCGGGGGACAAAATAAGTTTCCCCCCGAGGTGAAAACAGTGAACATGATATATGTCACGCATATCCCCAAAAGGGAGCGCAAGCGCACATTGAGGGACGTCTACGCCATAGAGCCTGTCGCCCCGAAATTCAACCCTTGGTCGGCTTGTCCGATCACCTTCGATCGCAGGGACCACCCAACTAGTATCCGTCACGGAGGTTCGGCGGCCCTGGTACTCAATCCCATCATCGATGGATACCATCTCACTAGAGTCCTTATGGACGATGGCAGCAGTCTCAACTTGATTTACCAAGACACTGTCCGTAAGATGGGTATTGACCCGTCAAGAATCAAGCCCAGCAACACTACCTTTAAAGGAGTGATACCTGGCGTAGAGGCCCGCTGCACGGGTTCCTTAACACTGGAAGTGGTATTCGGCTCTCCAGATAACTTTCGAAGTGAAGAATTGATCTTCGATATCGTCCCTTTCCGCAGTGGTTATCATGCATTGCTTGGACGAACTGCTTTCGCCCGCTTTAATGCAGTCCCGCACTATGCTTATTTAAAGCTCAAAATGCCCGGACCGCGCGACGTCATCACAGTCAATGGAAATATGGAGCGCTCCCTCCGTACTGAGGAGCACACCGCGGCCCTAGCAGCCGAGGTACAGAACGGCTTCAACAGCTCATCGGTCATCAAGACCCATGACACCGCCAAGCGAGTCCGATCAACATTACAGCATGACAGCTCGGCAAATCCGGAGCTTGAATAGCAGTTCGGCCTCCGCCGATCGCCCCATAAGGTTGCAGCATACGTACCGCGCGTGCATAATTACGCACTTAAAATACCTTGGGTAGCGCAGGAAGCATACTGCGGAATAGGTCTATAGTACGGCTTGACCCTATTCGGACCTTAACTTTCTTTTTTCTTTTCTTTCTCTTTTACCACAGGTTCATTAAAAACCTACCTACTCTATGGTTGTACAGGGACTCCTTTCTAGGTTCCCCTTTCTTATAGACGACCATCGACTCCTCCTCTCAAAGGATTTCCAACCAAGGAGAAACGACGCAGACGTGCAGCAGGGCATCATTAGGACCTTCAAGCCACTATTTTCTCAGAAAAGCCCTGTATAAACCTTTCCCTTGTGTAAACTTTCGGCATGTAAAATGGCATTAGCCTTCGGGCATTATCTGTAACGACACGTCTCGGCGTATTAATCAGGGTATAAAGGAAGCAGTAGATCACCACTTTTGTTTGGTCCTCATCTATTTTATATTATCATCTGTCTTCCCTCCCTACGCCCGACTGCCACACGTGCCTTAGTCCGGTCTTAAACACCGGGGGCTGTATCCGGCCCGGCACATTTTAAAGTCCGAACTACTATGGGGTACTCTTCGGCGTCCCGAATGTTGCATTATATGCATCAGCTCCGAATCATGTCTTTGGTCTATAGTTGGGTTGCCCGGCTCCTCTGCTTACCACCTTACGTTCCGCTCGTTCGGCTAAGGTAGTAAAGGGAGAACTACTGCGATTGTATTTCTGGTTTGTCCGGTCAAATACCTCAGTAGAGAAAGCCGAAAACTGACTGTCATGATAAAGCGAGAGCTAGTCGGTGATTCGGTGACTTAGTCTTATACTACAATCGTTAGCGATTTACTCCGTGTTATATGAGGGGCTGGTCTTCGTCCAGCCGCGTGGAAAAGGCACCGTAGTCCGGATAGCCGCACACGCACCAGGGGCTAGTACTTAGCCCCACAGTCAAACTCCTATGGCTAAGTGAAAGTAATAAAGCCGCATAGTCTGATTGCCTGGTTCACCACGCTGGCACCTCCTTTATGGACCAAGACGTTGGATAAAATGTGTTCACGTGTTACGCTGAACACCCCTGTAGCATCTACATGGGGGCTAAATCCGACGACTGGCAACTTTCAGAAATAAAACAATAAACGGCCGCACAGGAGGAAAAATTGCTTGAAAGAAAAGGTGCAAACATAGCTATATAGACAGCATGGGTTCATCGCATTGTTTGTACAACCTGAACACACTCAATCAAATATTACATCCTTCGAGCATTGGCCCTCAATCACTCGGGCTCCTTCTAGGACGTCATCGAAGTACCTCTCCGGCTTCCGGTGATCCTTGCCTTCGGGCGGGCCTGCGGTTGCCACTTCGGTGGCCTTCATCTTTGCCCATTGCATCTTGACGCGGGCGAAGGACATCCGGGCTCCCTCTATGCAGGCCGAGCGCTTCAATGCATCAATCCGAGGACGCGCGTCGATAAGCCGCTTCACCAAACCGAAGTAGCTACTAGGGATTGGCTCGGCCAGCCAGAGCTGGACTGTCAAGTCCTTCATGGCCAAACCTGCCACCCTATGCAGCTCAGATAGCTACTTCAGTTGGTCACCCAGGAGAGGCGTCGAGTGTTCCGGTGCGACAAATTGCAACCAGAACAGTTTCTCGGTCGAGTTCCCCTCCTGGGCTCGGAAGTACTGTGCGGCATCAGCGGCACTCTTCGGAAGATCCGCAAACGCGCCTGGAGAACTCCACACTCGGGTCAGCAAAGCATACCTTTGACCTCCAAAGACACTCTACAAAAGAAAGGCCTTACCAGCCGCTATCTGCCTCGCCTGATGGATCTCTTCACAAGCACTCCGGGACTTGATCCACGCCTCTTTGGCATCATGGAGAGCCTTGGCGAGCTCGGTCGACTGGTCCGAAGTCTTCTGCTCTAAAGCTTCGCATTTGCTGATGGCATCCTTCAGCTCCTGCTCTACTTCGGCCACCCGAGCTTCGTGTTGGCGGCGGGCATCTTGCTCGGTCTTCAGTACGGCAGCCGCCTTGTCAACGGCTGCCTTATTCGCCTCCGCCTCCTTTTTGGCCTGGGCAAGGGCGCTTTTGAGGGTCTCGACCTCGGCTGCGCCAGCTGTGATTATAATCAAAGCATTCCATAAGTTAATCTCTATATATACATATCACTTCTGATATCGAAATAAACTTTTAACATTATACGGATACCTTGCGTCTCATCGAACCGCTTATTAATGCGGTCGATTTCCTCATTGGCCACCTGAAGCTTTCGATTGAGTTCGGAAACTTCTGCGGCATGGGCGGTCGTCGCCAACCGGGAAGCCTGTTACAATAACAGCACAGCAGGTTAACTCTCCCGAATACTATATGGATCCTCTGTCCGGTTTCTTTTAACTGAACAGAGCCTCAGGGGCTACTGTCTGTACACAGGTATATTCCTCTATATGAAAAGTTTTTCAGAACATTACGTTGCATACCTCAAAGCCTGTCAGTAGGCTGGTGAAGGCTTCGTTCAGTCCACTCTTAGCAGACTGAACCTTCTCCACCACCGCACACATCAGGGTGCGGTGCTCCACCACGATGGAAGCACGCTGCAGTGCTTCCCCCAGAGTGTTGGGCGCCTCCGGATTAGTGGAGGTCGCCGATGGAGCTGATGCTCCTCCCCCCTCTTTCAAAGAGGGCTGCTTATCCAATCCAGGAGCCGTGTTGGTCTCCGGAATGGTGTCCGGTTGGGGCCCGGATGGTTGGGGGTCCCCATTGTCGGTTGTCATAGGGGTCGCCTCCCCTAGGTTTTTGGCGACCGAAGTATTAACCTCGGGCGCTTTCTCGGCAGCTTCGTTCGCCCCTCCTCTGCCAAGAGAGGTCCTTTGGGACGACACCTCGGTGTCCTCCATGATGATAGGCGAGGGGGCACACGTCGGCGTGTCACTCTCAGCCATTTCGGGTGGCAGAGAGTTCCCCTCCGATGATGGGGTTTGCGGGAGCTCGCGGGGAGGGCTGAAAGGAAAATAACAAAATAACTTATATAATGGAAGCAGGTAGACCGAAGATAAACAGTAAGTTTTCGGATACTTATGATTCGGCCAGGGGCTTCACCCTGGGTGGCTTCTTGGGGACTAGTTCGGTCTCTGAGTCTGAACTGTCTGGAAGGGCCAGCTTCCCTCTCTTGGGCGCCTCCTCCTCCGGGTCTTTGGAGGCCGCCCTCTTCTTCTTCCTCCCCTTACGGGGGGAGTCGCTCTCCACCTCCTCCTCCTCTTCTTCCTCATCTCCTTCATGGGAAGAGAGGGCTTCGGTCTCTTCGGACACTGTTTCTGAAGGACCTTTATGGCGGGGGCTGCCCTTGGCCTCCTTGCCTTTCTTCTTCTTGGTCTTCCTCTCCGGCGCTTGATAGGGTGCCGGGACCAGCATCTCCGTTAGCTGGGGTATGGCTGGATCCTCAGGCAGCGGTGCCTGACAGTTGATCCACTCCGCCTTTGCCGTCCAGACCTATAAAGAAAGCGGGCGATATAATTTCTATCATATCTGAAATATTGATCGGATAGGCTATGCTTACCGCCGTGGCTGGGTTCTCGATGTCGAGCCCGATGTCTTCATTCTTCTTCGGCCACTTTTTCTGAGCCTTGAAGAGCTGCTTCCATATATCTTCGTGCATGGTGCCGAAGAAGCGCTTCAGGGTCCGTGGCTTCTCCGGATCGAACTCCCACATGTGGGAGGCCCGGAGCTGGCAAGGAAGGATGCGGCGGAAAAGCATCACTTGAATCATGTTTGTGAGACCAGTGTTCTCACCCAACATGTCGGAGATGCGTTTTTGGAGCACCTTCACCTCCGGTTTGGACCCCCAATCAAGACCCTTGGCGGTCCATGAGGTGAGTCTCGTGGGGGGTCCGGATTTGAAGTCTGGCGTGGCCGCCCAGTTGGCGTCGCGGGGTTTGATGATGTAGAACCACTCCTGCTGCCACACCTTGACCGTCTCCACAAATGCCCCTTTGGGCCAAACGGCGTTGGGGAGCTTGCTCACCATAGCCCCGCCGCAGTCCACATGCTGTCCGTCGACCACCTTCGGCTTCAGATTGAAGACCTTGAGCCATAGGCCAAAGTGTGGGGGGATGCGGAGAAGAGCCTCACACACGATGATCAACGCCGATATGTGAAGGAAGGAATTTGGGGCTAGATCATGGTAATCTAGCCCTTAGTAGAACATAAGACCCCGGACGAAGGGGTGGAGGGGAAACCCTAGCCCCCGGAGGAAATGGGGGATGAAGACGACCCTCTCACCGGGCTCCGGAGTAGGAATGACCTGATCTTTGTCAGGGATCCTATGCGCGATATCTGCGGACAAATAGCCCATGCTCCGGAGCTCCTTGATGTCCTTTTCAGTGACGGTGGAGGCCTCCCACTTGCCCTTGGAGCCGGACCCGGCCATTGCTGGGGTGGGTGGCAGCGGTGGAGGAGATTGGAGCTATGGGCGCTGGAGCTTGGAGATTGGGAGACAGAAGCTCGAGGAAGGCGTGGGGAAAAAAGGAGGGATCTTTATCCTCTTATAGACGGTAAAAAGACCAAACGTCCCCTTCTCAAGCCATAAACCTTGCCTGTTCCCAACAAAATCATGCGTAAGGTGCGGTTGGATTACCCAAACCATTTTGATGAGAATCCCGTAATGGGCGGGCATGATCTCTATTTTGACAAGACGTGCCAATGAAGGCTAGACCTTGAAACGCGAAACGGGAGGCGTGAAAACGGTTCAAAATGTTAAAGAGTCAAGTGTGATGCTTTGCCGAAAAAGTTGTCAGTAAAAGACACTGTTCCTATTTTGACATCTTGCCTTTGTGGCTAAGGGTTGTATTGATTATGTAGAGCTGGATTCAGTTTCTTTATTTATGGAGCTAAATTAAAATTTTCGGGCAAAGGAACCCACCTTGCAATGCCGAAGATAATCCGCGTGCCGAACTCATCGTCATCGAAGACTGGTTCAGGGGGTCCTTGGGTGTCCGGTCTATTCGATATGGGCCGGATTGATGGGCCGTGAAGATAAAGCAGAAGACCATCCCCCGTGTCCGGGTAGGACTCCTATATGTGTGGACGGCAAGTTTGGTGTCCGGATGTATTATTTCCTTCTTCTGTAAACCGACTCTGTACAACCCTAGGCCCCTCCGGTGTGTATATAAACCGAAGGGTTTAGTCCGTAGAGGCAATCAAAATAATCATAGGCTAGACAGCTAGGGTTTAGCCATTATGATCTCGAGGTAGATCAACTCTTGTAACCCGTATACTCATCGAATATAATCAAGCAGGACGTAGGGTTTTACCTCCATTAAGAGGGCCCGAACCTGGGTAAACATCGTGTTCCCATTGTCCATTGTTACCATCGATCCTCAGACACACAGCTTGGGACCCCCTACCCGAGATCTGCCGGTTTCGACACCGAAAAGGGCCTTCCCATAAAGGCAAGTGTGGTTGCACTGGAAAAGCCCGGTTCGGTGGCACCTGACCAACAAAATGACATAATTTGTCCCCAAGATAGATCTGTGATAACTACTGCTCTAATATCATACCAACCTGTGATCCAAGTTAAAACAATATCCAACAGATGATCCAGAGCGTACTATCATCATATCAAAATACTCAGAGGATAGCATATCAACTAAGACCATGATGAATCCAAGAACCAAGATACTACTAATCCAATAACAAAAGCAAGATAGCTAACCATAGATCAACATGATAACCTCATATCCAAAATAATATTCCAGAGCATAATATCAAATACTATCATGAAAATAATCATAATAGCCACTAATAATCCAATGGCAACATGTCATCCTCATTATCTGCAAAAAATTAGTCCTAGAGATCCAAACAACATCATGGCAGTAGCAAGATCAACATATCACTCCAAGAAATGCCATGAACAAGTCACATGTAGATAAATCAAATTTTAAACAAGTTTAAATAAGTAAACCATGGCATTGCAATGCAATCATGCAAATGGAGGGTGTGGCTTGCCTGGGAGGGATCGAACCACCGGGTGGAAGTGCGAGAAGCTCGCGGAAAGAATCACCGGAAATCTTTTCTCTCTCGAAGGGGGCTGAATAAGGGCAAGGGCAAAATGGTCATTTTTAGAATGTTATCACATGGTGAAAGTGATACCATCAGAACATGCTCGACGAGATGAAGAAGTGGGCTTTGGAATCACCTGAATCGGAGTTGTGAGTGAAAATTTATGACCAGAGGAGTGCCAGGGACCAATCTGTAAAAATATATCCACAAATAGGCCCTTGAGTGGTCAAACTGAAAACAAACTTTCTGAAAATACACTTTCCAGAAAGGAAAACGTCTTCAGGCCCGAAGAAGAAGAAGTAGAGTATGCTTTCAGTAGATGAAAGCGTATTCCAGCAAAACCCGTATCCACTTATCCACGTCAGCGACCTGGGGTCAACGCGTGGAGTGGCTGACGAGTGGGGTCCGCGGGAGGTGGGGCCCGCCCGGCCTGGTCTTCTTCTTCATCTCCTCGTTCGCCGACGGAGCAGAGGACTGGGCTCGGCGCCCGCGAGGCTTGCCGGCGACTCCGGCCATATCCAGTGGGGCTTGGACCACCGGTGGGATCGGGAGGAGGAGGTGCATCCGTCCAGGGGTAGCACTCGCGCCGGGGAGAGCTGCAGCGAGAGCACCACCGGCCAAGGCGGACGGCAGCGTCGGGCGCCGGTGGGCTCGTGGCTAGAGGCCACCGGAGGAGGAGGAGAGGTTCCGGGGTGGCTCCGGGGTGGTGGTGGAGGTATCTGGTGGTGGAAGAAGGAGGGGAAGAGCTCGGACTCGTCGGAATTTAGGAGGAGGGCCGCGGCGGCCATGGCGGTGACGAAGGAGCAGGAGGAGCACTCGAGCTTGGGGAAGAGATCAGGGGGGCTAGAGGAGTGAGGCGATGAGCCTGGTGCAGTCGGGAGGCCTCGGGGCTGCTTATATAGGCGAGGGGGCGAGGTGCCCGAGCCGGTCGCTGCCGTGCGAGTCCGGCCGAGGTTCTGGCGAGGACAAGGATCACGGGAGGACAAGAGGGCGACAGGAGAGAGCAGGGGAGGTCACTGGAGCAGAGCTTGACACCACGGGCACGAGGAGGAAGAAGCCGAGGCGCGAATAGAGACGGTCGACCACTGTTTGCTCGTGGGCGTGTGGCCGCTAGCGTCGGCGAGGAAGCTGCTGGAGGGGGAACAGGGTTAGAGAGCAACTGGAGAGGGCAGGGCATCAGGTTGGCACCACCAGACGCATGGACATCGCCGGAAGGGAGCTGCCCGACGCGTTCCGTCGCCCAGAGCGCGTCCAACGCTGCCAGAGCACGCGCTCAGGCAAAAATCCACGCGGTCGCCGCTTGGCATGGCAAAGATGGGACACTAGGGGCTATCAAATGATGTGTGGGGTGTTGTCTCTCCACCCTGGATACTGTGGGAAGTGAAAGATCGAGAGAAGGAGCCAAGTAGAGATGTGAGGCTTTGATGCAAGTTTGCTGTAGCAAACTTGATCATGTCACTGTGATCAACAGGGAAGTGATAGGGGCCAAAATTGATGTCTGGGAGGTTTAGGTTAGGAAGGACTATCATCCTGTGAATTTTGGAGAGAAATGGACCACAAAACAACATAGTTGCTATGTAACAACAATTTTGGTCCATAAACTTGATTAAGAAGGGGCACTCACATGGAGTGTTTAAATGGGATGAAACTTGGCAAAGCCTAATGATGTGGACATATGAAGATGGTGTAAAAATTTCATACCAAATGGACTTGCCAAAATGGTACTTCCTTCACAGATACCCTCTCTGTCCAGAAACTTGGAATAGTATTGGAGATAAATTGGCTTAATGAAATGATCCCAAATTTGGTGGAGAGAAGTTATTTGGGTAGGAGCATGATCTGGTAATTTCTCACATTTAATGAAGTAATATAAAATATACTTGCTTCACAACCTGAAAATATTGAAAGAAACAAAGATTTGAAGGTGTGCTCACATAGTTGATGGGATGAGGCTGAAAATTGGTGGAGGGTCATGATATGAGCACATGAAGGATCTTGCAAAATTTCAACGCATTTGGATACTCCTAGCTAATACTTCCTTCAACAAGGCTTCCATCTGACAGGAACTTTAAAAAATTGCTGAGGAAGATTCACTAGGCAAATGGAGTTGAATTTTGACATGTGGCAATGATTTGGAGGTAAAAGCATGCCCAAAAAGTTTGGGAGCAATCAAGAAAAGATAGGTGGCACTTCCTTCACAGAAGACCACTCTGGACAGAAATGAAGAATGAATATTGAGGAATTATTTGGGCTAGGAAAGGAAAGTTTGGACATATTTGGGGCATATATGATCCAAACAAATTATGAGAATTATTTGAGAATTTTATGGAAGACAGAAATATAGGTTGCTTCACAACCTAGGTCAGACAGGGTTATTCCTTTAATAGAAAAAGGAATATTCCTGAGATAAAGAATTTTGGGGTTGAGCTAGAATGGAAAAGGGCATGACCTTGGGAGAGATGATGAACCACTTGAGAGAAGAAATGATGATGATCTCCCACATTTCAAGTCCACAGAACTGCTCCAAAAACAAAATCAGAGCAAAAACCAAACAAATCAAAAAGAAAAAGAAAGGGCCAAAAACCAGGGTGTTACAAACCTTCCCCCCTTAAAGAAATCTCGTCCTTGAGATTTGGTCGCTTAGGGAACAAGTATGAATATACCTTAAGGAAACTGTTTCCAACTCGGGTATCCTTTTCCTTTGTTTATTGTTCCCTCAAGAATTTCATATGAGCTGCTTACCTTGCTCTGGGGTGGGTTGTTTCACCTTTCCCAAATTCAGACGGGTCCTTCCTCATATACCGAATCCTTATGTTGACGTTGATACTTTCATATCTGCGATGATATCCACGGGACCTGAGCACAAATTCCCTTTGGTCATGAAAACCTTTTACTTCTGCCATGGGGTTACTCAAACAAATGCATGTCTTTCGGGTTCAAACAATGTTGAGAAGCATGGCCATTCTCCTGATGAGATCTGACTGACTGTAGGTGGTTCTAACTTATCTTGACTTGTTTCTTTGGCTAGAGCATGCGACATGTACCAAAGATTTAACTGCCTTCTATCGTGAGTAATATAAAAAGGGGTATGGATTTATAGCTGTAGCATACCTTAAACATTAGCATCTTGAGACTGGCCTGACTGGGGTGCTGGCGGGAAGATACTTTTCATGACAGGCTGTCCGTGTACTGGGTTCCGCCAGTGAGTATACCTGGTCTGAGCTGATTGTTCGGCTTTTGACTTACCCCTGTTATTGGTGTATCCGTCCATGGTAATGGGCTGTGAGATGCTTTAACACTGCCGCTAAGGTCAAACTGGTGAGGTTGCAAAGGAATCTTGGATCTGATAGAACAGACTTGGATATTCCACACTAACCGATCGGGGCAGGTGCCGTGGGGCAAACGGGTCAGCGGGATATGAAGTCCTTGAAGAACAAAGTAGGCCTCTGAGGGTATGTCTTTGTGTATCCATATGGAATCATGGCCTCCAACTAACTTGGGTATTCGGACCCTGATGGTTACGCAAAAATCATCATACCTTTGTGTTGGGTTCTACGGTAGGGTGCGACGACTGCAAATTAAAATTCCTACGCGCAGAACAACCAAGAACATGCTATGGGAGATGGATCACATATCGTTACCACTAGACGCGCAGTGCCGTGCAGCGGAAGCAGAGTTGGGCAGCGCGTCTCCTCCACGCGTTGGTGATCTTCCGCGAACAGCGAAGCCCCGGGAACGGTGATCTCCCGTGAACGATAATCTCCTGTGGACGGGTTCGCCGGAGCGGCGCAGGTGCACCGCCTCTAACGGTATCCACGCGTGCAGGAGGAACGTCGTGTGGCCTACTGCTAGGTCCGATCACACAACCGGCAGCGAGTGGAGGTGTCTATTCACAACACATGCAAACCCTAATGACAGCGCCGAAGCGATCAACCGCATGAGTGCCGCACCTCCACTTTATATAGGCATCCGTCACGGGCTCAACACTTGGGCCTCGCACGGATCCTAAAGCCCAAAGTCTACTCGGTCACGATCCAAGTTTAGCTCGGATCACATCTGACCAGTGTCCTCGGATCCGACCTCGATGGTTCCTTCCCTTAAGCGCGCGACCCCTTAGGTTCAAGTCGACTCGGTCGCAGTTCGGATCACCTCTGACCTACTCGGTTGGTAGCGGCCTCTAGCAAGGCATGCCGACCAGCAAGTAGACAATGAAGCTGGTTAGGCGAACTTGTACATCACAATTCCATTCCTTTTGCCACACGATATATATGTTGTCGGGCTCAAGGCGAGTTTGTCATCCTTGTGCTAGCCCGACCTCTTTCTCGTTCTAGTGATGCCGACCACAAACCGGATTATCTCATAATCCTTGTCGCATGGCCATGCTTATCCTGGTCGGATCACACGAGGGGCCCAGAGTATATCTCTCCTGATCGGAGGGGCAAATCCCATCTTGCTCGACCATGTCTCGCAGCATGGGTCTGGACAAGCCCAAAACCTACCTTTGTAACTACCCAGTCATGGAGTAGCGTTTGGTCGGCCCAAAGCATGCTGTCACCATCTCGAGTACATGCGTCAGCTCAGGTCTTAGGACATAGAACGTATGTTGCACTAGAGACTCACAGATGACATATCGCTGCGTCTCATAGTTGGGTCTGTCCGACTCGGACCTTATCAAGACTAGGATTCGACTACATCGAATCCGACCAGATCCTTCCGAGTCCATATTATCCGGTTAGCATCCAATGCTCCATGGCTAGTCAGACCAAGCCGTTGACCGTGTCATATGCTAGTCTAGTCGGCTGCGCGTCCACACAGCCCTTTCGACTAGGGACCTTTTAGGACAGTCATCATACAATGCATAGTCCCACAAACAAGTCACGTACTTGCTGATACACATCATTGATAATGTCCAAGGACTATCTTTATTCATAAACACATAGGAAATATCATCATACATGATTGCCTCTAGGGCATATCTCCAACACTTCGCTGTCTGTCTCACCCTTTTACGATCATGATTTTATTTGCCAGGATACCTTGCTGAAATAGCTTGGCCACACATGTCCTTGATTCTTCGTACGGCCATGGATATGGTTAGTGCAATATTTTTGGTATTATTCCTTGCGCTTGTTTTCTGGCCTGGGTCCGCACATATATGACATATACTCGGCAGCTTGTAGCTGTACAGAGCTCGTTGTTGAGGCCAATCATACAAGATGATGACAAGGGTTTGGGATATCACCTTGTCGGGTGCGGGGATAGTGGCCTTGGTGACCATTGTCAAGGCTGTTGATTCTGCATTGTCAGCTCCAGAACTTGTCGATCCTTGCATTACATGAGATGTATCTCTGCTTATCTTCATTGGGCATGACTCATGAGGTTGTTGGATCCTTACCTCCCTTAGGTAAATCTGCTTGATCATAGTTGTGTTCTTGGTATGAGTGACTCGCATGACTGGGGACACATGCTCACCATATACATAAGAAGAATATGCAACCGAACACTCGATCCTTGCAGTAGGCATATGTCTTGACTGAATTGTACTTCTGACAAAAATGTTGCGGATCTGATTCTTGAGCTGCACTGTCATATGCTGCCAACTTGCTGTGTCATATCTTGTAGCAATACTGAATACGACATGCGGTGTCGTACTAAAGAAGGCAAGGTGTCGTGGGTTGAAAACTATCTGAGTAGCTTGCTGAAGAAGACTCTCTATCTTATGCTCGAAGCTTTTTCCGCAGTGACGTGCTGGAGAAGTCTGGGTTCCGTACCCGAGCAATATATGGACAGATTCCGGTCCAAGATACCCAGTCTTCCACAGCAAGATACCTCGGTAAAAGCTTCTGACATAAGAAATTGAATCTTTCTCAACAAGCAACCAGAGGAGAAGCTTCTCAGTGCATCATAAGCTTCTTCCGATAGCGTGTGGAGGAAGACTGAGTTTCTCATATCCAAAGCTTCATACTGTGATAAGCAGACTGAAAGCCATACACACGCCCATAATATTTTGTGGCTGGTTACTTGCATGAGAAAAATTGTTTGACTGTCTTCCTTGATCATAGCACATTCTGGCTTTCTTTCGGAGTATAACATATTTCAAGCATCATTCATAGCTGAGCCAAAACTTTGTATATGAGCCATACCTTTGACTGAAAATATACCGCTGCTCTTGTACCTGACTTGTTTTCCTGCTGGCTTGATCATTACGGTGTGAGGATTAAGAACTGATGTAGACCATAATTTTTAGTTGAGCTTCTTCCGAATATTTGAAGTCCTTATTGCTTCTTCGATTCCGGTGTGGGCTGATGAGCAACTTTCATAAGGGGAAATAAGGTAACACCGAGGGCCCAAAAGAAAGAAAGCAAAAGAAACAACTCAACTAAACAAAAGCACACAAAAACAATCAACTCACACACAATCAAAGACACATATTACTGCTAGTCACACAATATGCACACCTACTTAAGCACACAAATCTCACGGGATCTCCGATACTACGATCTAGCATGCTATGATGGTGTGCACGAAGACGAATCAATGCGTGGAAGAGTTGGTGTAAACATCGCTACACCAAGTGTGGGCTTATCAAGGTAGCATCCTTGACTAGTTCGGAAGCGAGGACGTACTTAGTGACCATGTATTAGGACACGAATGTCACAACCACATCATCATCAAGTAGACGGAAAGGATCCGTACTCGTCCAGGGAATAGGATAGCGGGGAAAGCTGAATCTGCTGACATTGCCCTTTCGTGATGACTAAGATCATTAAGGGTTGCCAACACGACAAGATAAAAGGCATGATCCGGGGTAGCAACATGTCTACCACCGAAACGATAGGTGGGGGGTGAAGAAAAGAAACTGGTGCGATACATCGACACCATCCTACAAACGGTGTCCAGAACACTTGGTAGCACTCCACTGGGACAGAAATGATGCCAAACACCGAATAACAGGCTCAAAGGAAACTGGAGGGATGCAGGGGCTGAGCTGTAGTGGATCCAAACCGATGCCAGCTACACTCACAAGATAAATCGTTAGCAACAAATAATAAAGCTATATGCATGCTATGCAACAAAATAATGCAGCAACCAATGCAACAAACAAGCCAGACTCTATACTACCGGTTTCTACCGCTCGCGTTGACTAGGGCGTCCTATAACCAGACCTGCTCTGATACCAAGCTCTGTGGCACCCCGACTCAGAGGAACCGGAACACCCCGCATTCCAGCCCAGAAATCAAGTCTTCTGGAATACGGCACTGCTTGACATAGAACAAATCAACTCTTATTACAAAGAATAAGGGATACAAAGGTCTGATGCTACAAAGGATCACATCAACAAGGCGACACTACGCCTGCTAAGGTAGCTCTATGCTAGCAGCGGAACAACTCGTAGTAGCAGAATAAATCCTAGCAGCGGAACAACAACGACGGTGGTGAACTCCACTCCGCAGGGACTCTGGCTGGGACACGATCTAGCTCGCACGATCAATAACCTCGACAAGCAAACAACCACAGCATCACCTGCAATCTGACATGACACGCCAGGTCACTACATTGAATGTACTTGCAAGCTCACAACAACCAAAAGCATCAAGGCAAGACAACAACATAGCATTTAACAGGTTAAGTTATTAACTATTATGATGCGGAAGCAATAACTAAGCATGATATGGTACTACTAAGATTACTGCTGAACCACCATCTCAAGAACCATCTCACTCTTGGCTATCCGGCCAAGCAATATGCCACCTCGTGATCAATACCTCCACGTGATCACCGCGTGACCACACCACAAACTGAATGATCATCCTCAAGATCATCCCAACATCATCATCGGCATCCTGCCAAACTGTTACTGCTCACATAATCAACATATAAGTCATCTATAAGTCATTCCGTCATGTGAGTGTTGATCGAATGGTGTGACCTAGTACGAACTGTGCCCATGACCGAGGACGCGGCTATCGATGGATTAAACACACTCTACAGAGGTTAGCACACTGTACCCACACCACATAACCCATGGCATCACACTCCCATTCGGGCGGACCAATGGCGTTCTGACAAAACCAATCTACCGCATGACACTCTCCCGGCCACTCCGACCAACTCCTCTTCGGGATCAGTCCTAGGTGGCCTCGGATGCCACTCTAGACATCAAACGGCAACCGTCGTGGCAAAAACAAAAACGGTCCCAAATGGGGACAAAAAGGCGCCTACAACAACTACGGGCACACAAGGTTATCGCCGCCTACCGGGCCAGGATAGCGCGCGCACATAACCTTCCCTAGTTGGAGGCACCGGCAAGAGGCATGAAAATAGACCGCATTAGGGCCTTCCCATAAAGGCAAGTGTGGTTACACTGGAAAAGGACAGTTCGGTGGCACCTGACCAACGAAATGACGGAATTTGTCCCCAAGATAGATCTATGATAACTGCTGCTCTAATATCATACCAACCTGTGATCCAAGTTAAAACAATATCCAACAGATGATCCAGAGCATACTATCATCATATCAAAATACTCAGAGGATAGCATATCAACTAAGACCATGATGAATCCAAGAACCAAGATACTACTAATCCAATAACAAAAGCAAGATAGCTAACCATAGATCAACATGATAACCTCATATCCAAAATAATATTCTGGAGCATAATATCAAATACTATCATGAAAATAATCATAATAGCCACTAATAATCCAATGGCAACATGTCATCCTCATTATCTGCAAAATATTAGTCCTAGAGATCCAAACAACATCATGGCAGTAGCAAGATCAACATATCACTCCAAGAAATGCCATGAATAAGTGACATGTAGCTAAATCAAATTTTAAACAAGTTTAAAGAAGTAAACCATGGCATTGCATTGCAATCATGCAAATGGAGGGTGTGGCTTGCCTGGGAGGGATGGAACCACCGGGTGGAAGTGCGAGAAGCTCGCGGAAAGAATCGCCGAAAATCTTTTCTCTCTCGGAGGGGGCTGAATAAGGGCAAGGGCAAAATGGTCATTTTTAGAATGTTATCACATGGTGAAAATGATACCATCAGAACGGGCTCGACGAGACGAAGACATGGGCTTTGGAATCACCTGAATCGGAGTTGTGTGTGAAAAGTTATGACTAGAGGAGTACCAGGGACCAATCTATAAAAATATATCCACAAATAGGCCCCTGAGTGGTTAAACTGAAAACGCACTTTCTAAAAATACACTTTGCAGAAAGGAAAATGCCTTCTAGCCCGAAGAAGAAGTAGAGTACGGTTTCGGTAGATAAAAGCGTATTCCAGCAAAACCCGTATCCACTTATCCACATCAGCGACCTAGGGTCAACGCGTGGAGTGGCTGACGAGTGGGGTCCGCGGGAGGTGGGGCCCCCCAGCCTGGTCTTCTTCTTCATCTCCTCATTCACCCGCAGAGCTTCCCCGGTCATCCCCGGTGGAGCTCGAACCACCGGTGGGATCGGGAGGAGGAGGCGCATCCGTCCAGGGGTAGCACTCGCGCTGGGGAGAGCTGCAGGGAGAGCACCACCGGCCAAGGTGGACAGCGGCGTCGGGCGCTGGTGGGCTCACGGCCAGAGGCCACCAGAGGAGGAGGAGAGGTGCTGGTGTGGCTCCGGGGTGGTGGTGGAGGTCTCTGGTGGTGGAAGAAGGAGGGGAAGAGCTTGGACTCGCCAGAATTTTGGAGGAGGGCCGCGGCGGCCATGGTGGCGATGGAGGAGCAGGAGGAGCGCTGAGCTCGGGGAAGAGATCAGGGGGGCTAGAGGAATGAGGCGATGATCCTGGTGCGATCAGGAGGCCTCGGGGCTGCTTATATAGGTAGGGGGCGAGTTGCCCGATCCGGTCGCCGCCGTGCGAGTCTGGCCGAGGTTCTGGTGAGAAAAGGGATCACGGGAGGGTGAGAGGGTGACAGGAGAGAGCAGGGGACGTCACTGGAGCAGAGCTTGACGCCACGGGCACAAGGAGGAAGAAGCCGAGGCACGAACAGAGACGATCGGCCACTGTTTGCTCGTGGGCACGCGGCCGCTAGCGCCGGCAAGGAAGCTGCCGGAGGGGGAACAGGGTATGAGAGCGACAGGAGAGGGCAGGGCATCAGGTCGGCACCACCAGACGCGCGGACATCGCCGGAAGGGAGCTGCCGACGTGTTCCGTCGCCCAGAGCGCGTCCAACGATGCCAGAGCGCGCGCTCGGGCAAAAATCCACGCGGTCACCGCCTGGCATGGCAAAGATGGGACACTAGGGGATATCAAATGATGTCTGGGGTGTTGTCTCTCCACCCTGGATACTGCGGGAAGGGAAAGATCGAGAGAAGGAGCCTAGTAGAGATGTGAGGCTTCGATGCAAGTTTGCTGTAGCAAAGTTGATCATGTCACTGTGATCAACAGGGAAGTGCTAGGGGCCAAAATTGATGTCTGGGAGGTTTAGGTTAGGAAGGACTATCATCCTGTGAATTTTGGAGAGAAATGGACCACAAAACAACATAGTTGCTTTGTAACAACAATTTTGGTCCAGAAACTTGATTAAGAAGGGGCACTCACATGGAGTGTTGAAATGGGATGAAACTTGGCAAAGCCTAATGATATGGACATATGAAGATGCTGTAAAAATTTCATACCAAATGGACTTGCAAAAATGGTACTTCACAGATATCCTCTCTGTCCAGAAACTTGGAATAATATTGGAGATAAATTGGCTTAATGAAATGATCCCAAATTTGGTGGAGAGAAGTTATTTGGGTAGGATCATGATCTGGTAATTTCTCAGAATTAATTAAGCAATATAAAATATACTTGCTTCACAACCTGAAAATATTGCCAGAAACATAGATTTGAAGGTGTGCTCACATAGTTGACGGCATGAGGCTGAAAATTGGTGGAGTGTCATGATATGAGAACATTAAAAAGCTTGCAAAATTTCAACTCATTTGGATACTCCTAGCTAGTACTTCCTTCAATAAGGCTTCCATCTTACAAAAACTTTGAAAAATTGCTGAGGAAGATTCACTAGGCAAATGGAGTTGAATTTTTGCATGAAGCAATGATTTGGAGGTAAAAGCATGCCCAAAAAGTTTGGGAGCAATGAAGAAAAGATAGGTGGCACTTCCTTCACAGAAGACCACTCTGGACAGAAATGAAGAATGAATATTGAGGAATTATTTATGGGCTAGGAAAGGAAACTTTGGACATATTTGGAGCATATATGATCCAAAGAAATTATGAGAATTATTTGGGAATTTTGTGGAAGACAGAACTATAGGTTGCTTCACAACCTAGGTCAGACAGGGTTATTCCTTTAATAGAAAAAGGAATATTCTTGAGATAAAGAATTTTGGGGTTGAGCTAGAATGGAAAAGGGCATGACCTTGGGAGAGATGATGAACCACTTGAGAGGAGAAATGATGATGATCTCTGATACGTCTCCAAGATATCTATAATTTTTGATTGTTCCACGCTATTATATTATCTGTTTTGGATGTTTTATATGCATTAATATGCTATTTTATATTATTTTTGGGACTAACCTATTAACCTAGAGCCCGGTGCCAGTTTCTGTTTTTTCCTTGTTTTTGAGTTTCGCGGAAAAGGAATATCAAACGGAGTCCAAACGGAATAAAACTTTCGCGATGATTTTTCTTGGACCAGAAGACACCTACGAGACTTGGAGATGAAGTCAGAAGACCCACGAGGTGACGACAAGCCATAGGCGCACGCCCTAGGGGGGGGCCCTGGCTTGTGGACCCCTCGGGAGTCCATCGACCTCCTTCCTTGGCCTATAAATTCAGATATATTCCCAAACCCTCATAACAAGCCACGAAAATACTTTTCCATCACCGCAACCTTCTGTTCCTGTGAGATCCCATCTTGGGACCTTTTCCGGCGATCTGCCGGAGGGGGATTCGATCAAGGAGGGCATCTACATCAACCCTATTGCCCTTCCGATGAAGCGTGACTAGTTTACCTTAGACCTACGGGTCCATAGCTAGTAGCTAGATGGCTTCTTCTCTCTCTTTGATTCTCAATACCATGTTCTCCTCGATGTTCTTGGAGATCTATCCGATATAATCTTCTTTTGCGGTGTGTTTGTCGAGATCCGATGAATTGTGGATTTATGATCAGATTATCTATGAATATTATTTGAATCTCCTCTGAATTCTTATATGCTTGATTTGATATCTTTGTTTTTCTCTTCGAATTATCGGTTTGGTTTTGCCAACTAGCACTACAAAAAAAATACACTTCCGTGATGATACATGTTTGTCACAGTAGGTCATGTTTTCTGTCATGCATGTGCATCCATGACGATTTTATGACAGAATCAAGATAGTCATACCTGTGCTGTCATAGAAGTGTTCCATGACATTACCAAAATTATCATCGCGGAAGTGTCCACTTCCATGACGATAAATCGCGCGTCATAGAAGTGCTTTCCTCAAGCGTAACCGACACGTGGCATCCACCATAACGGGTCACCGTTAAGCTATTGGGTCCGGTTTTGGATCCGTTAACCTGCTAACAGCCACGACCAATGATGATTTTTCACGTGTAAAATTCTCATTGGCCGACGGAACCACGTGTCAGCTCCGCGTTGGCACAGATGTCAACCGTCCATTGGATAAGAATCGCCAATGAAACATTGACACGTGGGATGGCCCAATAGAGGCCCATATAGGTTTAAAAGTCAGCCGAGGAACAGACCCACAAGATTTCGTCAGATCTAATGGGCCGGCCCGTTAACAGCCTAATATTTTCTGGACCAAATTACGGCCCACATCAGATACGGGCCGTTAAAGGACTACAATATTCTGGGCCAGTTTACGGCCCATATCAGATCTGGCCCGTTAACAGCCTGCAATAGTTTGGGCCAAATTACGGTCCATAGCGGATCCGGCCCGTTAACTGACTTTCATTTCTTGGGCCAAATTATGGCCCATAACAGATACGGCCCTTTAACAGCTACTGTGGCATCGGGCCCATTGGGGGCCTGATTTGCTCTTCGGCCTCTTAATGGCCCATTTAACAGTTCGGTCCGATATTAGTTTCGGCCTGTCAGCGGCCCTGTCTACAGATGGGCCTCTTTCGGCCCGGTTTCGCTTTCGGCCATTTAAAGGCCCGAGTTGCACCTAGGCCTAATTCTGGTCTGTAGTTACTTTCGGCCTCTTAACGGCCCATAGTCTTCGTGGATACATTCTATCCCAAACTGCCTATCAGCCCGTTAAAGGCCCTTGAGAGTGTTGGGCCTAATTTTGGCCCGTTATACATCCGGCCTGCTTCCCGCCCATCATGTAATTGGGTCAGCCAAGGCCCAAAAACATTTCAGCCTGTTAATGGCCCGTCACACAAATGGGCCAATAATGGGCCGATGTATATTACAGCGTGCTGTCGGCCCGTGAATTGTTCGCCACAATTATGGCTCAATCTAGTTCTCAACCTGTTAAAAGCCAATTTAATTTTCCGGAAGCGATTTACTCGGCCTTTAAAGGCCCGAAACTAATAGTGGGCCAGATTAAGACTAGACCTAACTAATGGCCCAAGATGATTGTAGGCCCACGGTTCGGCCCGTACTAGCGATTGGCGACCGACCAGTTTTAGTACCAATTTTTTTTTATAAACCTAACCTATTGGATCATTGTGCTTCGATCGAAGATTACGACCTTTTCTCAGAGCGATGAAATAAACAGCAAATAAATTACAGCATCATGATGAAGAATAAACCTAAACTATACAACAAAGAAATTACAGCATATTACATCCCCTGCGCATCAAAGTTTGCCGCCAGTGATAATAAAGGGCAACCAGATAGCAGATTCCATAAACTGGGCAGGTCGCCACCAGTGGAAGTAAACAGGCCGACAAAATAATAGACAGAACCGACAGCACTTCAACACAGTTCAAGAAAGGTTAGCCCGGCCCAGGAGCTGCAGTGCAAGCAGCTTAGCAACCTGATGAGACTGCGCTTGTTTGACGCTTATATCCACCAACTTAAGCTGCATAGCATCAATAGACGTCCTGTACTTATGGTTAATCTTGCATAGAAATTGGAGTTCCAGTCGGATTTGAGCAGAAGCATGTCTTTCTGCTTGAATTTCAGACTGAAGAAGTCGAACAGATTTAGGCGGCGACTTCATCAAGCTTGTGTCACTGAGTAAGTTCGACACTACATCAGGACATGACTTTGTGGTTGTATCCCTACCCTCAAGACGTGTTGCCTTCTTCTCTGGAATATATGTTAGAGGGACAAACAATGGGTTCGTCTTACTATCATTGTGGCAGTTCTTCCTAGCATCAGTGTTGTCACCCTGAAAGAGAAACAAGTGGGTAGATAACAAGTTTTGCACGTATAAGCACCAGTGTTGTCAATTCATCTCATTTCTTTGTCAGAAATAAAGAGACACAGTTTAAAATAGCATTAACATAATAGGCATTGTTCATAGTTAAGACGGCAGGAAATGGCATTGTGCAGGAGCGGCCAGCTTCACCATACCACTAGATTACAGATCAAGAACACAAGCATACATGTAGTGCTAAACAACGTATAAGCACGAATGGTGAGTGTACTGTCAATTTATACCATTTCAGATTGGTAAATAAAGAGACATAATTTAAATAACATTAATATAATATGGCATTGTTCATGGTTGAGACATAGCAGGATATGACATTGTGTTGGAGTTGGTAGTTTCACCACACCACTGGATTATAGATCAAGAACACAAGCATACACACAGTGCTAAAGAAGATAACTTGCTATGTTTAGTTTAATTTACATGGTATGAATAAGGAACTAGGTTGTACAACTAAAGACTGAAATTGAGAAGGACAAACTTATGTTTATGTACTTCTTCGTTATAAACTTTGAACAAGCAATTTGATGCAGACGACAATAATAAACAGCATTTGCACTCATAGCTATAAAAATATACACAACAAAGTTTGAAGGCTCGAGGAGGACAAACTTACATTAGGAGTGAAGACCGGCTCTATAAAGCCCTTGTCCATATTGATGGGGGGGGGGCAATTCATGAAGTTTACCGCACACTCTTCTTCAAGAGCATTGCCTTTATTCTACATTTTGTTAAGAGTAAATATAGATTTGAAAATATAGGAACAAATGGCAATTATTTAACCTAAGATGTAGAGTACAAATGTAAATACATCATACAGGCAAAAGGCACTTACAAGAGCAATGCAGAGCTAAACTTCTTCAGTAACATTGGTTTTATTCAGTATTTTCGCAAGAGTAAATGTAGATCTGATGTGTAGAAAATGGAGGGCAAGGGAAAATAAGCTGCAAAGTGTACATGAAGAACTAGCTGACAATATAAGTACAGTGATGAAGGACAGCAGATACTTACAAGAACAATGCAGAACTAAATTTCTTCATAAGCATTGGGTTTATTCTACATTAATGTAAGCATTAATATAGATCTTATAATTTGGAGCGAATAGTGGATAAGCAAGCTATAATGCACAATGATGTCACATAATCCACCAGGTATGAATGTAAGTACAGTGATAGGACAATAGGTACTCACAAGAGCAAAGCAGAGACCAACATAGTTGCGATATCCTAGGTTTTGAGGGGCTGGTTCTATCGCCAATATACGTGGGGTGCTATCTGATTTCTCCGGTAGCACCACCTTTTTCAAGGACTTTGCTTGTACTCCTTCAGGTTCTGCAATCACCCTCTTCCTTTTGGATGTTTGAAACACAAGAACAACATTTGAATGGAAAAACATGGTATGACGACAAATGGAATAGGTATTGATAATGGATGGGCATGACATCTTCACATATATCATGAGTAAACTAAGAAGATGGCGGTGCAACGAAGCAAAATAAATGCAAGACACCTTATGCAATATATGTGCAACCAATAAAACCTTGCCAAATTAGAACATGCACCTTATTGGGTGAACAGGATAGGCCATCTGCCTTTGACTCCTTGAGCTCAGAATAGTCATTAGGATCATATTCTAAATATGAATCTATAGGTCGGGAGCATGTGGGTTTCATTGCATCCACAATGGACCTCACTGCCTTGATGCCAAGTTTGTTACCCATTGAACTGTTCCGCAATATTCTTCTGATGTGCACATTCTTATATTCATTGTGATTACGTACAATATCTGAAAAGCATGAAAACATAAAATAGTAGTGAGATTATCTTTGTAATGCAGAGGATATTGTAATATAATAGGGGCTCCCTGTAAACCCTTGTGTGCTATCACTGTATTCTGATGAGAGAGCCCATGTGTGCTGTAATATGGTGAGTAGATTAATATAATCTGGCACAACTACAGAAAACAATAGGTCCCTGATGGGAGCTCCAGATGTAAGGATAGTTGGCAAATGATAGGTTCATAATATACCATATAGAAAGTTTATTGCCAAACCATGATAACGAGAGCATACAGCCACTAGGCAGATCGTAGTGTAGATAATAGGGGTACACCATAACCACCATAAATAAATTGGGAAAGCGGAACTGGTTGGAAAATACAAGGTTTTGCCGCTACTAATATGCAGCCTATCGATCACCTACATGCCAGCTCTATTCATCTGAAGGCGCACAGCTGTTACTATCAGTCTAGTCTATCAAAGACCACGTGGCTCCCACCATTTCTGGGATATTATGGCAGACCAACTCGAAATGCGAAATCATGTAGCAGAACCGGCCCAATAGAGTTGTCGACTGCAGATGTCCCTGCTCCCCTTCCTGACAAGGAACATACTGTACTTACTAAAGAAGAACAGAAGAGGAACATGTTAAAGAATAGAAGGGGAAGCATATTATTGAGATTCCCCTTCTTTCTATACAATGTTGGTTACCCGCCCATGATGAATCAGAGCGCCCAAAGAAATGCCATTCCATGATGTCTCTCTATATGTGGCCACATGCATTTGGAAACTCAAGTGGGAGCATTAGCTAACCAATTAAATGTGTGTCTGTTAGCTAATGTCAGTATCATATCACATTCGTATTTGAAGAACCTTAGGACGTATGATTGGTGTGTTATTTAGCTTTAAAGGGTGGATAGTTGCTAGTAGGACACAAAGCACCTACGAAGATCATAGTGTAGATATAATGGGAAAACCCTAAGCATCAAGAGTAAAATCAGGAAAGTGGAACTTGCTGGAATATATGTGCTAGTATTGCCGGTACGGCTAGAAAGGCTTCGGATACCAGCTCTCTACAACTGAAGGCGCAGTACTGTTACTATCAGTTTAACTCTCAAAGGCGACACATATGATCGAATACGAAGAGTTGAAAGCGTCCATGACAATCGACATGAAGACCAACACGAAGAGTTGAAAGCGTCCATGACAAGCGACTGAATAGACCTGTACACTGCAAATGTCCCTGCTCCTCTTCACTACAAAGAACATACTGTACAACTATTGTACTCCCTCTATTCCTAAATACAAGTATTTGTAGAGATTCCACTATGGATCACATACAGATGTATATATATATATACATTTTAGAGTGTAGATTCACTCATTTTGCTCCGTATGTAGTCCATGGAGGAATCTCTACAAAGACTTATATTTAGGTACGGAGAGAGTACTTACAAAAGAAGAACAGAAGAGGAGCATGTTAAAGAAGAGCAAATAGATTTTGGATAATAAAATGTTGGTTGGCCACACATGATGAACCAGAGCGCATTAAGAACGCAATTCCCTGCCGTCCCTCGATATGTGGCGCATGTGCTTTTTGAAAGTAAAGTAGGAACATTAGCTAACCAATTAAACATTCTCTGTTTTAGTACATGTCAGCATCACATCAGATTCGTATTTGAGCAACTAAGTTTGGAATTATGAGTGGCATGTTGTTTAGCTTGATGGGTTGAGGAGCACTGCTTGCACGTACGTCTCGAAGCACCTACGATAATGGTACTGAATATATGGGAATGTCTACGTGCAAGTCGCCTGACTTTCCTCATTTGGGTCAGTAGACCATTTCAGGCGGTTGGATGAAGATCCTACGTCTCCTAACCCTTCTTCTTCCTCGCCTCTTATTCTTCCCCTAAAGACCACCACACGAGACTCCAGCCGAACCACCGGCCCCCGCCCTCCCCTGAACACCCACCACCTCCGGTCTTCCGCCGCCCCTGGCCATCCCTCTAGCTAACCCCACCCCCTACGCGCGTCGAGTTTTGCCTCCGGCGAGGCCCCACCATAGCCCGACGACAGCCCCCCACAACCACGGTCCCCACCCGAAACCCTAAGATAGATAATGGGGTAGCCCTCCGGCGAGCCCCTTCCTTCCCTCCGGCGAACTCCCCAAAATGGACTGACCCCAATTTGAAATTCAGTCGACTGTCATTTAAGCTAATATGGAATATAAAAGGGGAAAACCATAAGCATTGCGAGTATAGTGGTGCACGTGCCATGGCGGATCTGAAGGTGCAAACCGGACAAAGGCAACTTCGCAACCAATGTTTGGTTTCAACTAACAAGTAAGATTCTAAGTGATGGACAAGAAATCACAGTAAAGCAGTGGCGATCTATTTTCTTGCTGAGATAAATAACTTGAGCAGATACAAAAGAGTACCGCCTCTGGTGTGGCGCCGTGTAAGCATCTGCTGAGGCATTAAGGGTGCTGCGATAGCAATAGCTATCGGCAGTGTGGAAGCAGATCTAGGAGGGCAGACGGTGGCGGCGAGGGAAATATCCCGGCGCGGTGGACGAGATAGTCGTACGAGCGGCCTCGGCAAGGTGGACGACGGTGCGGATGAAGCGAGAGGACGCGATGCAAGGATCCTGGTCTGAAGCCGAGGATGAGAGAGGTTGATCTCTTGTAATGGACGACGGCGTCGGGGTATCAGCTCCGACATGGTGGAGGAGGATGGCGGTGGATGGGGTGGCGGACGGAGGAGAGTGCGGTGGAGAGGATGTTTTGGCGCCCACGGAGTACGAATGGGGAAATGGAGGGAGAGAGGAAGGGGGAACCATGTCTTCAGGGTGCGCTTGTCTCAAATGCGAGGAAATTTACAAACTTAGCCCCCGTTTAAAATTTCCTACATCACAACAATATTAGTCGGTTGGGGATAGTACGGTAATCTTGCATACACCAAATATCTGCCGATGGAGATTTCGGCCGAGGAGAGTTTGTTTTGGTGCCCACCGTGTATGAATCGGCGAGGGAGGTGAGAGGCGATTTTGGCCGAGGAGAAACTGTGTTTTGGCGCCCACCGTATATGAATCCGGGGAGGTGAGAGGCGGAGGCGGTTATGTCATGTTTGAGTGAAATTACAAGCCTACCCCTATCGAAACCTATAGAAATCGAGCCGATAGGCTTTGCGTGTCAGGGTTAGGCAGTAATTTCCATCTCGCAGATTTTGGTTTCGGGCGGTTACTGCGAGTTTCCCTGCTTTGTTCAAATTTTTGCAGAGAAAGAGTGCACGTTTACCGTGCCAACTCAATTTGAATCCAGTTTGTATTTTTTTTCTGGCAGGATCCATTTGTATTCGAATACAAATCTATACACATCATTTTTTATATATAATTTCAAAAGCACAACACCCTTTATACATAAATATGGTTTACAAATGGCATGATCTCAGATTCATAAGGCTGGATCCATCTTAATTTGGATTTTCAAATATTTGAAACCACTTTATGTTGAAATCCAATGTATGCATTCCTTGCTAATTGTCTCCAATTAATGTGTGTTTCATGCGGGTTTTTTTTTACTTCTCAAACACGTGTAATGTGTTTGACACATGCAACATATAGTATAATCCCGTTTAGACATTAATTGCATATAAACCATGCATTGTCTCTAATTAAAGAATCTATGGATCACTAATATTGATAAACTATATAACATTACATGTGTCCCCAAATTCAAATGAATATGCATGTTTGATAGACCAATTTTTGTTAAGATATTATCGATGTCGTGATCTCTAGTTTAAATATTTGAATCCCCCTTAATCCAGATATTCGTCTCATATAGCTATCACTCATGCTTGTATATATCTCTAGACCTATACGCCATCATCGTCTCTCGGGTATCTCTCGTGCTACTTGTATGTCGACAATGATCTTTTATCTTCGTAACATACTGACGGTACTCTTTCCCTCGACATTCACTCTATCTCTCTCTAAGTATATCTCGCTCCCTGCTATGTGTCTCTAACTATGATTCTCCCTGTGAAATCTCTTTCTCTCACACAAACACAAACTTTGTCTCCCGGGGTCTCATTTCTCTCTACTATTCCCCTGTGTGCCACTCGCACACCCCCTCTGTGGCACCCCGGCTCAGAGAAGACTGGAACGCCCCATATTCCAGCCCAGGGACAAGTCCTCTGGAATACGACACCGTTGGCATAGAACAAATCAGCTCATTATTACAATGGATATGGTTACAAAGGGTACATGGATTACATCGGCACGGCGACACTACGCCTGCCCGGGGTAGCTCTATACTAACAGCGGAGTAACTCTCTCGGCAGCGGAACAGCGACGGCGGTGATGGACTCCACTCCACAGGGACTTTGGCTAGAACGCGTATCCTAGCTCGCAAACTCAGGATCCTCGACAAGCAAGCAATCATGGCATGACCTGCAAACTGGCATGACACGCCAGGTGAGTACTTGGAATGTACTCGCAAGCTCACAGCAAACATCAGCATTAAAGCAAGACAACATCATAGCAAAATAGCTACTAAAGTAGATGCAGTAAGGTAAAGCATATTAAATCCATACTCCGAATAATCTTAGGATCCAATCCGAACCTGCTCCAAGTTCACTCCAAATCATGTGGTCATCCGACCACTCATCTCATAGCCATCCCATGGCTAACATATCATACTCTTGATGCGGTCTGCACGACAAGCCTAACAAACTTATTCTCTTCCGGGTTATCTCACCACCTTCAGAATACTCACGATCCACCGAGTACTTCCGATCTTATGACGAGTTCTTCCATCATTATCACTACTATGGTTGACCACCTAAAGAGGTCTGGACGGACTGTCCAATACCGTGGACACGGCTATTCGAATAGATTTTACACTCCGCAGAGGTTGCGCACTTTACCCACACCATGGAGCACCTGACCTCGTGATCCCATTCGGGTGGACCAGCGTTGCTCCAACGAAACCCGTCTGACCCGTGACTCTCCCATTGTACCACCGGTGATCATCCTCCACCGGAGTCCTACCCTGGGTGGCCCCTGTGTCACCGCGTGACACCTGCCATTGTCGTGGCTAACAAACTGTCCCAAACGGGGACCTGGTACCATATAACTCAACTGGGCTCACAAGGTTATCGCCACCTACCGGGCCAGGGTAGCGCGCACGCATAACCTTCCCTGTCGGGCGGTACCGGTGAAAGAGCTCATGATCAGACCAAGTCAAGGCCATCCCATACCGGCAAATGTGGCTGCACGGATAAGTCTGGACAGGTGACTCTGGATCAACCATGAAGTATCTAATCTCCGAACAATCTCTGTCATGGCTGACACTCCGATATCATAGCAATCCAAGTCAAAACAATATATGGCTAGTAATCTGGTAACCAGTATGCTTAAGCCACTGCTACTAACTCATCTCCACGAACTGCCGGATGAAATCCAAAATAATCATAGATGGTAATATCAACATCATGGCATCATCGAGTGGGTAAACTACTAGTCACTAACAATCCTGTACCCAACATGGCAGTCACCTATCCAAGAATTTACTCAAGCATTGTATGATCCAATCCACTTCACAAATAACTCATACTTGCTGTTAAAGTAAATGGTTAAACTATGATATTGTAATGCAATTATGCGGATGGGAGTTGTGGCTTGCCTAGGGATGAAGGAACCATCGGAAGAAGTGCGGAATGGTCGCGGAAGGAGTTGCCAGAAACAGTTCTCTCTCGGAGGGGCTGTTTACGAGCTATGAAAAAATGGTCATTTTCATAGTGTGAACACCTAGCGAAAATGACATCAACAAAACGGGCTCGTCGAGACGAAGAAGTGGGCTTTGGAATCACCTCGATCGGAGTTACGGATGAAAAGATGTGATGGTTTTTCAACCAGGGACCCATCTATAAATAAAACTCTCACAAACTAGCCCCTGACTGAAAAACAGATCGCGCCTTTGACCAGAATACGCCTCCTGCACTGGAAAGTGCCTTTTTAACCGGAGTAGATTGAAAATACGCTTTCTTGGCCGAACTGCGCCTCCACTTACTCTGCGCGGGCCCAAGGCTGGAGAGGCTTATAGGTGGGGTCGAGGGAAGGGCTGGCCTGGTTGTCGTCTTCCTCCCGCGAGGAGGCAGAGCAGAGGCGAGGCCGCGCGGTGCCGGCGCTCGCCCGGTCGGCTCCGGCCACCTCTGGTGGAGCTCAGACCACCGGAGTGCTCCCCGGGGCGCAGCGCATCCATCCATCCCACCCATGGACTCCAACGGCGACGGGAGGGACGGCGAGCTCGAGCCCGGCGGACGGCGGCTTGGTGGAACTTGGGGCGGCGGCCTGGGACACTCCGGTGACGAGCTGAGAGGACGGGGAGGGTCACCGGACTCCGGGTGGCCTTATGGTGGTGGTCGGAGTGGGAGAAGAGGCTCGGCCGGCTCGAATTTAGCCGGGCACCGGTGACGGCCGTGGCGGCAGTGTTGGAGCAGGAGCAGCTCTAAGGCTCCGGATAGAGGACGGGGAGGACCAGGAGAGCTAGGTGGGAGGTTGGTGTGGACGAGAGGCGCTCACGGGGCCTTATATAGGCGCGGCAACGCGGGTGGGCGAGCACGGCCGTGGTGACGCGTGCGCCGCGCGCCGAAGCTTCGGGAACACGCGGTGAAGAGGGGGGAGGTGTCTACAGAGGTCAAGGAGGAGTAGAGGAAGCTCGGGCGTGCTCGGGAGGGTTCGGGAGGGCTCCGGCCACCGGACGTGGCAGTGGCAGAGACGGCCACGTCGCGGGCGCGGCTGCCGCATCTTGTAGGAGGTGACCTGAGAGGGAAAGACTTATCCAGGGCGAAGGCGACGACGAGGGGAAGCTCCTGGACACGGCTAGATGTCGAGGGAGCGAGGAAACGGATGAGACCGAGGGCCCCAATGCACAGAGCGTGTGCATGGCATGCCAAACATGTGGTCACCACGTGCACTAGCATAGATAGACTAGAGGGGCTGGTAAACCTTGTCTGGGGTGAAGTCCTTGCTCCCCAAGGCAGCCTGGAAGTGAAAGATCACCAAAATAAGCCAAGAGTGGATGTGAGGCTTCACTGGAAGTTTGCTGTAGCAAACTTGGCCACACCACTGTGCTCAACAGGAGAGGGATAAGAACCAAAGGCGATGTCTGGGAGGTTTACGGTAGGAAGGACTATAGTCCTGTGAAGTTTGAGAATAAAAGGACCAAGATTTAATATAGTTGCTTTGCAACTGACCAATCTGGTCCAGAAACTCAATCTTGATGTGCCACTCACATGGAGTAGCCACTTGAGCTGAAATTTGGTATAGCATGATGATTTGGTCATATGAGAGTGCCATAAAAATTTCATGCCATTTGGACAAGCTAAAATGGTACTTCCTTCACAATGAACCTCTCTGACCAGAATCTTAGAAAAATTCTAGGGGATTATTGGGAAGATGAAATGAGCCCAAATTTTGTGGAGATAGTTCATATGTGCAGGAGAATGCTCTGGTAAATTTTCAGCAATTATGGAATAGTATAAAATATAGTTGCTTCACAATGTGAAAATCTGACCAGAAACCAAGATTTGAGGCTGTGCTCACATAGATGATTGTATAGGGTTGAAACTTGGTGGAGAGTCATTATTTGATCATATGAAGATTCTTGCAAAATTTCAACTCATTTGGATACTCCTAGGTGGCACTTTCTTCACAAAGATTCTTGTTGACCAGAAACTTTGGAAATTAGCCAAGGGAGATTTTAATAACCAAATGAAGTTGAATTTTGTCATGTGGAAATGATATGGATAGGAAAGAATGCCCAAAAAGTTTGAGACCAAGCAAGCAAATATAAAGGGTACTTGCTTCTCAACTTGGCAGCTAGGGTAGAATCAGAAAAGGGATATTTGTGAAATATTATTGAACATGACAAGGAAGGGTTTGACATATTTGTGGAAGATATGACCCAAAAAATTTATGAGAATTATTTGGTAATCTTGGGAATGATGGAAATGTGGGTTGCTTCACAACCCAGGACAGACAGGGTTATTCCTTTAATAGAAAAAGGAATATTCCCAAGAAAAAGGATACTGGGATTGGTCCAAGATGGAAATGACATGGTCTTGGGATGGTTTTGAAGTTGGCAAGCCACTCAGGAAGAGGAATCAAGGGTGATCCCTCCAGGTTGCAAGACTACTAAGCCACAGAAAGGCAAATCCAGACCAAAATCAAAAGGAAAAAAATGGGCAAAATCCAGGGTGTTACAAACCTACCCCCCTTAAAGAAATCTCGTCCTCGAGATTTGGTTGCTCAGGGACCAAACATGAATATTTCCACTTGAGGAAACCGTTTCCAACTCGGGTTTCCTTTTTACCTTTGTATAATGCTCCCACTGAGTTTCATATGACTTTTGCTTCACTGGAACCATTTTCTAGCAAATCTTACCTCATATGTTACTCTGACTCCAATCCTTTTATGTCTGCTATCCTGTCTGGGGCAATAAATTATCCTGACCAAACTATGTGCTCTGCTCGTAAGTCCGAGGGTGGTTCCTCATGGACGTGTCATGACGAGGTCCAATACGAACGACCATTCACTGAGTTGTGAACAGATTCTCTTGGTGGACACGAAACCTTTTACTCATTGCATTGGGTGACTTCAAATGGCTGTGTGTCCTCCTGGTTCAAAACAGTACTGTAAATCGTACCTTTCTCCTGGCGGAATCTGACTTCTCACACGGATTGCTGGGTTATTTTGGGTATCTTCACTGTCTTGGGTATAAAGCTCCTACCAAATATTTGACTGTCACCTGTCGTGACTAGCATAAAGCTGTACAGTCTTATTACCCATAGACTTGACTGACAGCGGTCCTGGCAGGAGAATCTTTTTCATGGCAGGTTAGTCTTTAACTGATTCCCATCTGTGAGGACACATGCTTCGAGACTGTTGTTCATCCTTCTGATTACTCAGTCTGTCGGTATCTCTATATGGATGGTAGGCCGTGTAATGCTTTGACACGGTTGCTGTAATCCAACTGCCGAGTTAATCTTTTGGCTGACCTGACCAGCTTGGTTGCCCTCTTCTGACAATTCTGAGCATATCTGGTTGGCTGGGCAGTTTGTCTCGATATGGGGTCCTTGCAAATGGAATAGACCTCGTGGGTGTGTACCCATGGTGACTAGTACCGAGCCAGACTATCTGGAGTATTTGTACCATTACCATTACCTTACCTGTTTGGACAACCTTGCTCTTTTATTATAGTTCTCCTTGCCTGGATCCTTTGCTAACGAACTTGGCCTTATGTGTTCCTGATTCTCCGTGTGACCATAGGTGTTGTCAGGTGCAATATTCCGGCAGGCATATTACTTTACAAGTTGTAGCTGTAGGGTAGCGACCGTCTGAACCCTTGGATAAAACCGGCAAATAAACCAGTAGCCACCAGAACGGTCTTTACAACTCAGATCTGGGACATTACTGGAATAACTCAACCCTGACTCAAGACGGCTGAAAAGCAGCTCAGAGCATGAGACGGTGTCGATAAAAAGAAAGTAGCAGTTCCCTAAGACGGCCGAAGAACAGCTCAGAACATAGGGTCACTGCTACGGAGAGAAATTCAACAGCTGCCCGAGATGGCCGAAAAGCAGCTCAGAACACAGGCCAGTTGCTGACAAGAGAAATAAAAGTCGGCATCCACCCCGGACGGCCGGAAACAGCTCAGAACTCAAGCGTGGTGCCGTCAGAAAGATGGGCAAGGGTTCATCTGTGTCCCATACAGCTCATTATTATGCATACAGGTGTGAGCATAATAATTTGAACATACAGGAATAACACAGAGCAATGCTATAGGGCATATATCAAATGGTCGGCTTGCTCCATAGGTTGTTGATCATCACACTGAAGTGTATAACTGGCATTCTCTTCTTCTTACATAGCTCATGCAATAGTCAGATCCTCACCGAGCTGGCATCATTGTATGAGTAACCCATACGACCTTGGCAGCATGTCCACCATATCTATGGAACATGTGTAACTGGCCACTTGATTTACGACGCAGACTTGTGTCCTGACTTATTCTTGTCTTCCGACCAAGCTTGCATCGAAGGATGTCCATGTGTCGTATCGATGAAGACACAGGCATCTTGCGTTGTAAGCTTCTCTGGTAGCTTCTGAAGAAAGACTGGGTTGCTGACACCCGAAACTTTCTCTTTGCCGTATGCGGACTGAGTGCAGATATATATATACCCCTTACTATTTCTACTATCGGTTACTTGTTGTATGCAACAGGGTATTCGTCTATCCTTCTTGCTGAACACTAAGTTCATAGCACATTCTGGCTTGCTTCCAAGACATAGCAGGGTTCAAATTGTACTCATAGCAGACTCAAACCTTGTATATATGAATCATACCTTTGGCACAGAATGCACTGTGGATCATATACATGGTTTGCCTTCTTGCTGGTTCGACCATTGCTGCTGTGAAGATTGCTCATTGAGGTATACTTGATGCTGATAATCAATCCAGCTAGGATATCACTTATATTCAGGCCCGATATTCCCGATATAACACAGTCTGCTGAAAATTCCATATTGCTGAGCTGAGCTTCCAAATGACTGTCTCTTCACTGACTCTTTGGGTTCAGGGTCGGTGAGCAACTTCCATAAGGGGAAAATAAGGTAACACCAAGGGCCCAAATAAAGAAGCAAAAGAAACGACTAAGCAAAAGCACATAGAGCAGCAAGATCACACACACAAGCAATATCACATTCTACAGCTATTCACAACAATAATATGCATTCCTACTTAAGCTCAAAAATCTCGCAAGAACTCCGGTATTACGGTCTAACATGCTCTGGCGATGTGCGTGAAAGTGAATCAATGTGTGGAAGAAAATTGATGTAAACAAGGCTACACCAAATACGGGCTTAACACCGGTTCCAATTGGCCGGACACGGTGGCGAGGACGAACTTGGTGATCGGGGGTCGGAACACAGAAGTTACGACCACATCATCATCAAGCGTACGGAAGAAAACCGTACACGTCCAAAGAATAGGTGGCGGAATGAGTTAGTGGTGGAGAGAAAGGCTTGTAGGCATTGCCCTTTTCTGATAACAAGGATCAGTAAGGGTTGTCAAAGCGGCTAGAGGAATGGCACGATCTGGGATAGAAACATGTCTATCACCGAAACAATAGGGGTGTCGGAAGAGAATAAGTTGGTGTGGTACCGGTGCATCAATCCGACAAGGGATCGACACCACCAAGCACCTTGGCATCACTCCGCTGGGACGAAGATGACACCACACCAAGGAACCAATATGCAAGCTGGAGAGCGCAGGTAAGGAATCGAAACCGATGCCACCTACACTCATCAGATCCATCATTAGTGATAAGATATCTAGTCTATATGCATGCTATGCACAAACAAATGCAACAAACAAGTGCAGCAAACCAACTGGATCCTATACTACCGGTTGCTAACTCTCACACGGTCTAGGGCATCCTATAGCTAGACCTGCTCTGATACCAACGCCTGTGGCACCCCGGCTCAGAGAAGACCAGAACGCCCCGTATTCCAGCCCAGGGACAAGTCCTCTGGAATGCGACACTGTTGGCATAGAACAAATCAGCTCTTTATTACAATGGATATGGTTACAAAGGGTACATGGATTACATCGCCACGGCGACACTACGCCTGCCCGGGGTAGCTCTATGCTAACAGTGGAGTAACTCTCTCGGCAGCGGAACAGCGACGGCGGTGATGGACTCCACTCCGCAGGGACTCTGGCTAGAACGCTTATCCTAGCTCGCAAACTCAGGATCCTCGACAAGCAAGCAATCATGGCATGACC
The DNA here is from genome assembly GCA_011799875.1 of Thinopyrum elongatum. Taxonomy (NCBI): domain Eukaryota; kingdom Viridiplantae; phylum Streptophyta; class Magnoliopsida; order Poales; family Poaceae; genus Thinopyrum; species Thinopyrum elongatum. The sequence continues at coordinate 176,312,018 of CM022303.1, read as the reverse complement.
TACAAACTGGCATGACACGCTAGGTGAGTACTTGGAATGTACTCGCAAGCTCACAGCAAACATCAACATTAAAGCAAGACAACATCATAGCAAAATAGCTACTGAAGTAGATGCAGTAAGGTAAAGCATATTAAATCCATACTCCGAATAATCTTAGGATCCAATCCGAACCTGCTCCAAGTTCACTCCAAATCATGTGGTCATCTGACCACTCATCTCAAAGCCATCCCATGGCTAACATATCATACTCCTGATGCCGTCTGCACAACAAGTCTGACAAACTTATTCTCTTCCGGGTTATCTCACCACCTTCAGAATACTCACGATCCACTGAGTACTTCCGATCTTACGACGAGTTCTTCCATCATTATCACTACTATGGTTGACCACCTAAAGAGGTCTAGACGGACTGTCCAATACCATGGACACGGCTATTCGAATATATTTTACACTCTGCAGAGGTTGCACACTTTACCCACACCATGGAGCACCTGACCTCGTGATCCCATTCGGGTGGACCAGCATTGCTCCAACGAAACCCGTCTGACCCGTGACTCTCCCATCATACCACCGGCGATCATCCTCCCTCGGAGTCCTGCCCTGGGTGACCCCTGTGTCACCGCATGTCACCTGCCACTGTCGTGGCTAACCACCTGTCCCAAACGGGGACCTGGTACCATATAACTCAACTGGGCTCACAAGGTTATCGCCGCCTACCGGGCCAGGGTAGCGCGCACGCATAACCTTCCCTATCGGGCGGTACCGGTGAAAGAGCACGCGATCAGACCAAGTCAAGGCCGTCCCATACCGGCAAATGTGGCTGCATGGATAAGTCTGGACAGGTGACTCTGGATCAACCATGAAGTATATAATCTCCGAACAATCTCTGTCATGGCTGACACTCCGATATCATAGCAATCCAAGTCAAAATGATATCTGGCTAGAAATCCGGTAACCAGTATGCTTAAGCCACTGCTACTAACTCATCTCCACGAACTACCAGATGAAATCCAAAATAATCATAGACAGTAATCTCAACATCATGGCATCAACTAGTGGGTAAACTACTAGTCACTAACAATCCGGTACCCAACATGGTAGTCACCTATCCAAGAATTTACTCAAGCATTGTATGATCCAATCCACTTCACAAATAACTCATACTTGCTATTAAAGTAAATGGTTAAACTATGATATTGCAATACAATTATGCAGATGGGAGTTGTGGTTTGCCTGGGGATGAAGGAACCATCGGGAAGAAGTGTGGAATGGTCGCGGAAGGAGTTGACGGAAACAGTTCTCTCTCGGAGGGGCTGTTTACGGGCAAGGGCAAAATGGTCATTTTCACAGTTTGAACACCTAGCGAAAATGACATCAACAGAATGGGCTCGTCGAGACGAAGAAGTGGGCTTTGGAATCACCTCGATCGGAGTTACGGATGAAAAGATGTGATGGTTTTTCTGCCAGGGACCCATCTATAAATAAAACTCTCACAAACTAGCCCCTGACTGAAAAACAGATCGCGCCTTTGAGCAGAATACGCCTCCTGCACTGGAAAGCGCCTTTTTAATCGGAGTAGATTGAAAATACGCTTTTGCCATATGAAGACGTATTTGGCCGAACTGCGCCTCCACTTACTCTGCGCGGGCCCAGGGCTGGAGAGGCTTATAGGTGGGGTCGAGGGAAGGGCTGGCCCGGTCGTCGTCTTCCTCCCGCGATGAGGCAGAGCAGAGGCGAGGCCGCGCGGTGCCGGCGCTCGCCCGGTCGGCTCCGGCCACCTCTGGTGGAGCTCGGACCACCGGAGTGCTCCCCGGGGCGCAGCGCATCCATCCATCCCACCCATGGACTCCAACGACGACGGGAGGGACGGCGAGCTCGAGCCCGGCGGACGGCGGCTCAGTGGAACTTGGGGCGGTGGCCTGGGACACTGCGGCGATGAGCTGAGAGAACGGGGAGGGTCGCCGGACTCCGGGTGGTCTTATGGTGGTGGTGGGAGAGGGAGAAGAGGCTCGGCTGGCTCGAATTTAGCCGTGCACCGGCGATGGCCATGGCGGCAGTGGTGGAGCAGGAGCAGCTCTGAGGCTCCGGGTAGAGGACGGGGAGGACCAGGAGAGCGAGGTGGGGGGTTGGTGAGGACGAGAGGCGCTCAGGGGGCCTTGTATAGGCACGGCGATGCGGGTGGGCGAGCACGGCCGCGGTGACGCGTGCTCCGTGCACCGGAGCTTCGGGAACACGCGGTGAAGAGGGGAGAGGTGTCCAGAGAGGTCAAGGAGGAGCAGAGGAAGCTCGGGCATGCTCGGGAGGGTTCGGGGGGGGGCTCCGGCCACAGGACGTGGTGGCGGCAGAGATGGCCACGTCGCGGGCGTCGCTGCCGCACCGTGTAGGAGGTGACCTGAGAGGGGAAGACTTATCCAGGGCGAAGGCGACGACAAGGGGAAGCTCTTGGACACGGCTAGATGTCGAGGGAGCGAGGAAATGGACGAGACTGAGGGCCCCAATGCATAGAGCGCGTGCATGGCATGCCAAACGTGTGGTCACCGCTTGCACTGGCACATATAGGACTAGAGGGGCTGGCAAACCTTGTCAGGGGTGAAGTCCTTGCTCCCCAAGGCAGCCTGGAAGTGAAAGATCACCAAAATAAGCCAAGAGTGGATGTGAGGCTTCACTGGAAGTTTGCTGTAGCAAACTTGGCCACACCACTGTGCTCAACAGGAGAGGGATAAGAACCAAAGGCAATGTCTGGGAGGTTTAGGGTAGGAAGGACTATAGTCCTGTGAAGCTTGAGAATAAAAGGACCAAGATTTAATATAGTTGCTTTGCAACTGACAAATCTGGTCCAGAAACTCAATCTTGATGTGCCACTCACATGGAGTAGCCACTTGAGCTGAAATTTGGTATAGCATGATGATTTGGTCATATGAGAGTGCCATAAAAATTTCATGCCATTTGGAAAAGCCATAATGGTACTTCCTTCACAATGAACCTCTTTGACCAGAATCTTAGAAAGATTCTAGGGGATTATTGGGAAGATGAAATGAGCCCAAATTTTGTGGAGATAGTTCATATGGGTAGGAGAATGCTCTGGTAAATTTTCAGCAATTATGGAACAGTATAAAGTATAGTTGCTTCACAATGTGAAAATCTGACCAGAAACCAAGATTTGAGGCTGTGCTCACATAGATGATTGGATAGGGTTTAAACTTGGTGGAGAGTCATGATTTGATCACATGAATATGATTGCAAAATTTCAACTCATTTGGATACTCCTAGGTGGCACTTGCTTCACAAAGATTCCTGTTGACCAGAAACTTTGGAAATTAGCCAAGGGAGATTTTAATAGCCAAATGAAGTTGAATTTTGTCATGTGGCAATGATATGGATAGGAAAGAATGCCCAAAAAGTTTGAGACCAAGCAAGCAAATATAAAGGGTACTTGCTTCTCAACTTGGCAGCTAGGGCAGAATCAGAAGAGGAATATTTGTGAAATATTATTGAACATGACAAGGAAGCGTTTGACATATTTGTGGAAGATATGACCCAAACAATTTATGAGAATTATTTGGGAATCTTGGGAATGATGGAAATGTGGGTTGCTTCACAACCCAGGACAGACAGGGTTATTCCGTTAATAGAAAAAGGAATATTCCCAAGAAAAAGGATATTGGGATTGGTCCAAGATGGAAATGACATGGTCTTGGGATGGTTTTGAAGTTGGCAAGCCACTCAGAAGAGGAATCAAGGGTGATCCCTCCAGGTTGCAAGACTACTAAGCCACATAAAGGCAAATCCAGACCAAAATCAAAAGGAAAAAAATGGGCAAAATCCAGGGTGTTACACCCTCTCACACAGAGACGTCTTGCGCTCCTTAGGTATGAGAAGCTGCGACTCTCCCTCTTTAATATCTCTTCCTCACACACAAACTCTGTCTCCTAGGGTCTCATATCTCTCCACCATTCCCTTGTATGTCGCTCACACACACTCTCTCTCCCTAGAGATATCTCGCGTTCCCTGATATGTCTCTCTAGCTATCACTCTCCTTGTGGAATATCTTTCTCTCTCACAAACTCAAAACTCCGTCTCTCGAGATCTCATTTCTCTCTGATATTTGTTTGTATGTGACTCACATGCACCCTCTCTCTATCTCTCTCACACAAACACACATAACTCAGCCTTCTGATCCACTCGACTCTTATCTCTAACACACACACTAGCTAGCCGATCTCCCTCTAGCTAGCATCTTTATCTTTCTATTTATCTGTTTCTCCATCAACCTTCTTTCTCGCCCTCACTCTTGCTTCCTATCACGCACACTATATATGTTTCTCTCTACATGCAGTCATGCGCCCTCTTTTTATCTTTCTCTCACACACACATAACTTCACCCCTCTGAACCACTCGACGGTCATCTCTAACACACAAACTAGCCGATGTCCCTCTAGCTAGCATCTCTATCTCTCTATCTATCTGCAGTTTCTCCGTCAACCTTTCTTTCTCGCACGCACTCTTGCTTCCTATCACGCACACTATATCTGTCTCTCTATACATGCATCTATAGGTTGATCTCTTTTGCACAATCGTTGTGTCTTGCTCTCTCTGCTCACCATAGATGCATGCTCCAGCCCACGCCACTATCTCTTAAAGACAAAAACACATGCTCAATTATCGGGCCTTCTTCCCTCCACTCTCACATGCATGCATATTATCATACCGATCCGTCTCTCCCATGTCGTTGATCTTATGACTTATGTCTTCTTTCTTTTATCTCAATCATGCGCGCGCACACACACACACATCCCACGTATACATGTATACCTCTCGCACATGCACGTTCAAGGTCTCCTATGTCTCCATACGTAGTTAATTACCCTCAGCCCTAACCCAACATCGAATCGTTCTCTTCTTGTGTGCACATGACTTCCGCCTGGACGGGTCTCTTCTCTAAAACACACACTCACACTTAACAATCTCCTTCTAGCTACCCCCTCTCTCACTCTTCCCCTATATCCCCGAAACCAATAAGACCATCCCTTCGTTTAATTCCAGCCTACATGCACCATCGATATATAGTAGTCTTCCTCGGTGTCTCTCGAACAAACACGTTATCTCGATGTCGACTCCTCTCACGCGCACACACCTTCTCTTCCCTCTTTACGGGCCTCTTCTCTCTTGCACCCCCCTCGTTGGTAGCCTCTGCAATACACACATCACCTCTCTACGATGAAGCCACACACACTTAAATTACTTTCGCCACCGAAGACTCCGCTTCACACACACACACACACACACACATTAAGACTCCATCTCACACACACATGCTCTAGGTGGAGCATTTGTTCCTACCACCCTTCATCCAACCTTACCCGTACGATAAACAATCACCTTAATTTACTTATATAACATGGACAAATTCCACTTTATTTTAGTAGTTAGCAAAGTTCTCATAATTATATAACGCAAATCATGAGCAGGAAGTGATATTTTTTTTACACAACCACGTTAACATGACCACGTAAATCACAAGCTAAAGTGTAATACCATTATACTTATATCCCGATGCAAAAGGTGGAGTACATGTCCGAAGAGTAGAGTCGCACATACGCACTCTGTCTCTCGGAATCCCACACACATACCAGTTACGTGACGCCCCCTAAGCAGACCCGTATGTTACAAATTGTGCACCCGCGGGTACACGTGATGGTGCGCATTTATTTAAGCCGGACGGCGAACCCAAATAGTAGATGCATTCATTCCCCTCCCGCCGCCTCTTCTCTGGTCCCCGTCGCCCGATAGCCATGGTCCGGCCGAAGGTAACGACATACGCCATGCTCCCGCCGGAGCGGCGCTTTGATCTGGAGGCGGCGCGAAGCCCGGATTGTAGCCGCCCTGCCTCCGGAGTCCGGACTAGCCGGAGCCGGACGAGGAGGCATTGGAGGCAGAGCAGCACATGGAGCCGGAGGAGGAGAACGACGACGCGGAGCCGGAACAGGAGGACGACGGCGCGGGCGAAGCAGAGCCGGAGGAGGACGATGATTTCCATTATACTCAGACTTAAAGGGCTTTGAGTTTCATGCCACATTTATTTCATAGAGATAAAGAAAGGAAATTTTAGTGGTCATGCATGCATCTATTTGTGCTAGCACTCCTATATAAGGGTTGACCGGTTGCTTCCCGCGGACGTGCGCGGGCGGTGGAGGAGGAAGGAGAAGGGAAGCGGGCTGTGGAGTACGCCAATTGCAGCACGAGCTCCAAGGAACGTTCGTGCCAAACAATGCATAGTAGTACAATATAGTCCAGCGGAGTATGAATTGGCCTTTAGGTTGCGTGTGGATGACATGGCTGCAACATGCAGGCTGCAGTTCGACAGCCTACCGCTCCGCTTCGCACGGTTTGGCCACGCAAGATTTGCATGCACGCATGTCACGCACGTACTTGTCGAAGGCGTGCTCGAAAAAGGGCGACCAGGTCTGCTAGTCCGCGTTGGTCCATGCGCCCGGAAAACAACTAATCCCAGTCGCTGTAAATGTCGTGCGTGCTTTAATTCTGGGCTAGTGGATGGATGCGAACATGCCGTACAACGAACCGCCCACCAGCTCCCTAATCTCTATCTCTACTCTTATGATAATAATAATCTATCTATCTATGTATCTACTCTTATAAAAAACAGATTGGTGATGATGGTGTGCCTGCCATCCTGCAATATAGGCCGTCTGATTTATATCTGACGGATAGGAAGGAAACTATGGCAATTTTGCAAAAAGATACCCACACCCCTCTCCACATTTGCAAATAAGGCCTTCCCTCGTTCATCCTTTTCTCTCACAAGATAAACTACTCATACAAATGCATCTTGATGTTACGTGCAACGCACGGGCATCTTGCTAGTAATAAATAATAAAAAAAATAAAAAAAACTGAGTTGGTGATGAAGGTGTGCCTGCCATCCTGCAATATAGATCATCTGATCTATATCTGACAGATACAAAGCAAACTATGGCAATTTTGCAAAAAGATACCCGCACCCCTCTCCACATTTGCAGATAAGGCCTTCCCTCATTCATCTTTGTCTCCCACATCTTCTTGCCATGTCATCTTATAACATTTCAGTACATGTCTCTTTGTACTCCAGGAGCAGGAGTAGTTCTTTCCTTCTTTTTTTATTGATTGGGATAGTCATCTACGCAACTTTATAATGCCAGTTGTATAAACTATAAAGGACTTAACAATTTCAATTCCGTGTAGTACTAGCTAGGTAGCCATAATCCCATCAAACAAAACTACTCCTACTTTAATTAATGTACATGGCCCAGGAAACACTCTCAAATTGTTTGTCGTCGCCCGTGCCGCAGCTGGTCTATACATTTCTTCCATTCCCCCTCATAGAAATAAGCAATATAAAGTATTTTATTTTAATCCGTATCCCCTGCTTACGTCACCTTATTATACTACATGGACCATAACCATGCACGTCAGCATGTATCCAGGTTTGAGATGCCAGGTGTACCAGATGGACGGCGGCGTGTTCGACCCCCGTGATGCTACCTGGGTGCGGATGAACACACTTGAAGTGTACTCGATTTTCATCGGGGACAACTACCCCATAGTGCAAACAATGCCACCTTCCGTGCACAACGCCGACGGCCTGCCGTTCATGAAGAACGGGTTTGTTTTCATTGCGCACCAATGGATTCATATCTTGAACGCCTCTATCCGTGATCTATGCCGCTTCAGTTTGGATGAGTCTCCATCGTAGGGAGCCACACTTAAGAAGCTGCGATGATATGGACTCCCGTTGACCACCGTTCTGGATCGTTCCATCTATGAAGAACACGTGGGACTGGAACTACGAGACGGACATGTACCCAGGGATGTACGAACCTGAGTATTGTAGCGCAGTAAGTGAAGTAGAAAGGCATAAATAGTATGAACATGCGTGGCATATAGGCATTTGTCTTTTACTACCACTAAATGTTGTACGTGCAATGCACGGTGATATTATGATGTACGTGCCTAAGTACTCTACTACTATATTAATTGGAGGCACATATTAGGTTTTATATTTGTTTACGTGTATGGCCCGAGACCTTCCAACTAGATGCGTCTTTCTCTCCGGGTCGCACTTTGTATCGTTCATACTACTAGTACTACGTGTGGTCTCTGACCTAGAAGTGGATACGCTCTACCATGCTGTTCATGTCCAACTCCTTTCGCTGACGTGTGGGACATCCAGCATGTGCCGTGTTTGGCACTCCTTCGTCGTAAGATTTGAAACGCTAGCTTTCATCAAAAATAAAAAATAAATATAAATTAGCAGTGATACTATACCACGCGGTTTCCTTGCTCCTCGATATCGGAAAGAATACTTCCGTTCGCTGACATGTGGGACGTCGACCATCCTGGTCCACTTGCCATGCATGCAGAACTCCAAGGGAGAGTCACCCCAGTTGTCGCGCCACAGTAATAATGACTAATGAGCCATCAAATCACAGGCCCAACCTTTCCCACTGTAAAGTTGCTCAGACGAAGGAACCATCATGACTTCGTTGAATTCCGCTTCTTGAAGAAAACTACTGTACCAGCAATACTGCTAGCTACAGTAGTACTGTACTCCAGCGGAGGCCTCCTTTGGTTCATAGGATAGGAATTTTATAGGAATATGAAAATCATAGGAAGTGAGATGACATGCATCTCAATTCCTATAGAGAAAGAGATGCAATTTGATGCATAGGATAGGAATTTTTCCATTGACTCTAGGCTAATGTACTGGTAATTTGCTCTAAAAACTACAGTAGTAACTAGTACTGGTACATGCTCATAATTAATTAATCAAACATATGGGCAACACAGACACACACACTAACTACTAGTACTACTACTTCTCACATGCTGGCCAGACGCCGTCGTTCTCCTTCTCGGCTTTGTCGGCGACACCCCACCGTGCTTGGATCTCCGCCGAGCTCTCCGCAGCAGCGCGTGCGTCCTCTTCTTTCTTGCGGCGGCGGGCCTCTCTTTTCTTGAGTGCTTTCTGCCTTTTCCACTCCCTCTGTGCGGCTTTGGCTGCCTCTTGCTCTACCGCCCATTCGGCCTTGGCAGCTTCAAAGTCCGCCCATGTAGGTGTGAGGTCGCGAGCGGCGATGAACTCGGCACGACAGGATGCCATCGCTTCCCTACCATTTTGTGTGTGGTCGTGGGTGGCGAGGAACTCGGCGCGGCGGGATGCCATCGCTTCCTTACCGGTTAGTGTGCGGCGCGGTGGCATGAACGATGCTTGGTGAGAGCTCTGGGGCGGAGTGGCCGGACAACCATATAGTGCATTGGTTTGTCAAGAGCTCAAGGACAGACGACAAAGGAGATTTGGATTCCCCTTCAATTTTGGTCATTTATTACCGAGTAAAATGCATTGGCGGTCATCGAACTTGTCTTGATAGCTCACTTTGATCATTGTACTTAAGAATACGGTCAATACAGTCATTATATATGAGATATGGTGATTATACGGTCCCTATCATCACAACCGTGTAGCTGTAGCCGGGATTTGATGTTTCTGCACCTCCGTCCTGGTTGATGCATGTAACTACAAATAATATCACTAGAAAATATGTTTATTAGTAAGGTACATGTGCATTGCACGCATGAGATTTGGCAACCAAATTATGAATAAATACCACACTATAGCATGTAAGATTTGAGTCATATATGCATGATGTAGAGTTTCGTTAATTCTTATAGTGGTAGTAAATTTCTACAAAATGCACATAATGGCCTAAATATGGTAATTGAACCCAGAGAAGTGCCAAATTTGAACACGGTGCTTTGTAGGGTGTATGTTGATCATAGAAAAAAAAGTGAACTGCCACATTAATTGAGTACTTTTGCAAACTACAAAAACAATATACCACCACGCCAGCGTCTGACCGCCCTGGCCTACCGAAACCCCTTCCATCGCTAGCGCGTGCTTCCCGCCTAAAACGGTCACCGTCGCTCCAGAACGTCAATGCCGCATTCACGCACGACGCGACCTCTCACTGGCGCCGGCATTGCAGCAGCGCGACGGCTGAGAGAGCGCCACCCGCGCGGCATCCCGGTGCAAGCGACTGCTCCACGTTAACGACACCATGGCCATCCGTCTGTCCGCCGCCCACATTAATGACACGCGGCTGCCGACGAACCTACTCCGGCGCCAGCCGTCCATCCGTCTACCACGGCTCATTGCCATTCGCCTGCTATATTAACTTCAGCCCCAGCCCCCAGCCATAGCCAAAGACCTACAATCATTCTCCTCCGGTCCCTTTCTTCTGTCGGCACCACTCCAACCATGGCCTCCTCGCGCTCCAAAGCTCTCTTGGATGTACTGTCGCAGGAGCAGACGAAGGACATCGCCGACTCCGCTCCGGGCATGCTCCAAAGCTCTCTTGGATGTACTGTCGCAGGAGCAGACGAAGGACATCGCCGGCTCCCCCCCCGGCCGCCCTCCGCTGCCACGACCACGAAGCCGGCGCGCATGCACGGGTGTAGCCAGCAGCGAGGAAGAGTAGTACATGGTAGGTCACCGCCGCTCTGGTCCCAGGAAGGCCACCGCTCCTCCACTCAGTTGATGCCGAGCTTGGTGGGGTAAACATCGGCGGCCGAATAGCCGCTTGACGGCGACGTGGAGGCGGAAATCTTCAGAACCTTGTGCTCCGGAGGAGGAGGTTATCGAGGCAGAGCTGGACAAAGCCGAGGCGGATGAGGAGGAGGCAAAGGCAATAGACGGAGCGTCAGTTCTCGGGGCTCATGGTCGGACTTGATGGTCGGGCGCCGGCGATCGTTTAGATTAGGTTTACAGTAGGTTTTAGTACGGTTTGTGCGAAATATGTAATGAATTTCGTCCAGTTTATAGGAAAAGTTTTTGAAATGTAATGAATTTCATCCGGTTAATTTGAAATTTGCTTTGTTTGCACGAATTTCGTCCGGTTAGTTCATATAGTTGTCAAAAGGTATGCGGGCAGCATTGGATGGCATCCTCTGGCATCAGTGTCCTCGGACAGATGCCGGTGTAAATTTGTGGGTCAGCGCTGGAGATGCCCTAACTATCATGCTATAATCGCTAACAGTGCTCCATTATTTCGCAGGGAACAGTTATCCCTCGATCAAAATCAAATCCGCCGTGTTTCGCACTCCTCCCACGTAAGAGTGGAGACGCTTGCTTACATAAAAATGGAGCAAGTGGACAACACTGTAGCACGTCATATCACTCAAACCCACTAGGCTAAACTAGCCCACCTAACGCGCTGGAAAGCCCCGCCCTCGTCATTTTGTTCTGGATTTCTATTGATCGATCGCACAAAAATGTTACACTTTACAAGTTCAAAAGGAAAAGGCGGCACACTTCAAGCACGCCTGTCGCGTTCGCGTCACACCCCCGACAGTCCGGCTCGCACGCCACTCACCAAAGGGGACGCGCGTTGTCTTGCATTTTCACTGACATGTGGGACTGCAATTGAATAAACCGTCGATAGCTGAAATCTAATCGCTCGGCGGGCGTCGGCTGAGAAGAGAGACGGGGGAGGGAGAAGAGATCGCCCGCCCGCCATGCACGGACTCCAAGAAATATGGTGATAATGTGAGGTGGGCAATGTAGGAGTTCGAACCGCTTCCAAGCCCGCTTCTGACCGCCCTGGCCCACCAGAAAACCCCTCCCCCCCTCCCGCGCATGCTCCCCCCTCAGGCGCCAGCTGCCCACATTCATAGCAAGTACAATACTGGGCTATAAGCCCGCTTATGTGGAGGAGAGAGGCATTGAAAAAGTGAAGGAGTGGGCTCTGCAAGAGCCCGTCTCTACACATGCTCCTAGGTATAAAAAAACTAATTCTAAAAAAAGGTATAAAAAAACAATTGTGCCAAAAAAAGAAGGTAAAAAACATTTGAGAGGAAATAGATAGAGAGAAAGTGAGAAAAAGTTGTAACCTTATAGCCAACCTTATAGTCAACACTATGGTACATGAGGAAGGAGGGAGTTGTGCACATGCCAAGTTCACTAGGCTGCCGTGTTTCACACTCCTCCATCGTAACAGTGGAGACAATAGCTTTCATAAAAAATAAACAATGAATACTCCTTGCTCGTCCTCGATATTGGAAAGAATACTTTCATTCACCGACATGTGGGACGTCGACCATCCTGGTCCACTTGCCATGCATAAAATTATCCTGGTCGAACCCGGTCGTAGCGCAGGCCCAACCTTTCCCACTGTAAGTTGGTCGGGCGAACGAACCATCATGACTTCGTTGAATTCCACTTATTCAAGAAAACTTACTGTACCCGCAATATTGCTACCACACGCAAAGACTGGACGGCACTGTAGCACGTCATATCACTGAAACCCACTAGGCCAAACTAGCCCGCCTAGGATTTGTACATCTCTGTACTGCTATGATTTTGTGTTCTCAAAAAATATCCTTTGTCAATCTAACAATTAGGAGTAGAACGAAATGGAGGGTCTTTCTCTCTCTCTAGATCTCCCTCCATCCCACAACCCCTCTAGCAGACCTACACACTCTCTGTAGCCACTCCGAAAGTACGGCGTCACTACACATTCATGCTTCCAACAAAAAAAATTACACATTCACGCATGTTACAAGTATGTGCCAATTTTGCTGGCTATTAATGTGAATGTATCCGTGAACCAACTCTTTGAGTTTGATGTGAATTAATGTATAATTGTGGGCTATTGTCTGATCGATCGCTAAGCCTACAATTTTAAGAGCTTGGGCTATTGGCCGATAGACGACGGATCAGACCTATAAGCGTACCACGAGCTCATCAGCCCCAATGTTTCTCTTCGGTGAGTGTTTGCAAGTACTATAGCTCGCACAGTACCTAGCCTACTAACACCAAGAATCATCAAACAAGCCCTGCTGATATGATAAACAGTTCAGACTTACATCTAAGCATGCCATATATTACATCAAAAGCTGGTGAGGATACATCTGTTTCCATAACTTAGAGAGGGTTCACATGATTCACTATCAAACAAAAGTAGCAAGTACCGCCCACACAAGACATTGCACTAGCCCTAAGATGGTTTGATAACACGCATCGTTCTGCTAATTAAACACAATGCAAACTACCTTGAAGGATTAGCGCGACCAACTATTTCTTGTCATCGATGTCTCGGGCAATGACCACAGCACGGACAGCGGCATGGGAATCGATCTCTGGGGCGATGTCCATAGGACGGACCGCGACATCAGAATCGATCTCTGGGCCGATGTCCACAGGACGGACAGCGGCATCATAATCGATCTCCGGGGCGATGTCCACAGGATGGACCGCGACATCGGAATCATCAAGGACGTCCACCGGCACCTACACAACTCTAACATATTAGCAAGCACATTGCAAATAATCAAAAACTACAACTATGGTAAGCCATTTTTTTACCTTGTGCAGCTCACCGTGGGATCCCATCCCTCCGGGGGCCATCTCCTCGATGGGGGCCATCGCCTTGCCAGGGAAATACTGCTTCTCAACGGCGGCTATCTCGTCAAACTTGGCCTTGAGCCTCTCATAGGTGGCCATTAGAGTTTCTGGGGTAGGCACGATGGGGCCCTTACTGTTCTTCCAGCTTTCTTTGAGGAGTTCGCCCGCCAACGTCGTCAACTCTTTGGCCAGTGCTTGTTTCTTGGAGTTCTTTGTCTCCATGGGTTGGCCCACCAACATGTCCAACTCGTTGGTCGGTGCTCACTTCCTGGAGATCTCTGTCTCGAGTGGGTTGTCCGCCAGCAAATCTTTGCCTAGTGCTCCAGGATCCATCAATAAACCAAAAAACAAAAAGCAATCGAAAGGAAACCACAATCGCAATGAAAACGGGAAAAGAATAGGCAGTGAGAATCGGTTGGTGCTTCGCAAAAAGAAGATTCTTGGAATGAAAATATAGTAGCATCACTAATTCGCCCACCTTTCCTTCGTCGGTACAGAAGAAAAATGGCAGAAGTGAGTAGCCTGGAGTGAGGTTTTCTTCAAGAAAGGGGAGAAAGGGCTTCAACGAGCATTCCAGTGAAATGATGCTTGCTTCGTCCAGTCCAACTTCGAGGCCACTTTACCACTGCTGGTAAAGGTGTGGGTTTTGTGATATGACGGGTCATGACGGCCACACCGGGGTGACTGGTGAGTCTCGACTGTAGCACCTCGCTGTGATTTGGTGGATGGCACGCGGTCCCGGATGCTTGATGTCCCGCATGTAATAGAGCGGCTAGTCATATAAGTAGTTTGGATGACAGACGAGGAGCTCCATCCTGGTTTATTGGTCCTTGGTACCTATGATAATCTGTGCCAAAATTTGACTATAAATTTAACTAACCAAATGTTCATGCATGTCACAAAAAATTACATCATTGAAAACTATGTTCAAATACGAATCCAAGGATATAATTTTTGTTAACATGCACTAACATTTTGCCAGTTAAATCTTTGGTCAAAATTTAGCAAAAATTACAAAGGGGCCCAATAAAGATTGTACTCTCACATTTTGTTTTGAGGATACTCCCACATAGAAAATATAAATAATAATGCATGTTGGTGCAGCCCACATTTTCGATAATTTTAGCCGTGGGCTTGTTCACAATTTTTACGAGGCGGTGGTTGTTCACTTAATGGAGGGTCTAGTACCAGACTTGAACGATACAAAGTGCAACCTGGCACACCGTAACACCACTTGGAATAAGCGGGTAGCTATCTCAAAAAACAATCAACAGCTAAAAAAACGGCGACATGGCACGTACACAATTTTAAATGATTGTTTTGATGGAGTGAAAAAAGAAAACTACCCCACTATATGTATATATATAGGCAGGAGCCTCCGCGCTTGCTTGCTAGGGTTGCTCTATTCACACACTCTCATCCTCTCAAGATCTAAACAAGATAGCGGTGGTAACACTGTCTTTCTATCCTCACCGCTTGTTACAGATCCGGACGTATCCCCCTCCGCCGATGAAGGGGAGGAGGGCAGTGTTTAGGCCGTCGTCGACAGCGAGGGAGGAGACCCACTGCCGGCCGCACCATTATCTCTGGCCGAGCGTCGGCGCTGGAGGTCCTTCCTTCCCTTCGTTGTTGCCCTAGTGTGGGCAGATCCGGCCTCCCACCGCCCACCTATTCACACCCCGACGACCTTCAGGTATATCTTCCTTCGAAACCGGCCTAGCTCTACTTCCCCAGCTCGCTACGTCGCTGCATGTGCATCATTTTCTACCTCTCAGCCCCCCTCGTAGCTAGGCTCGATCGGATGGTCCAACGTCACCTAATTTTTTTTGTATTGTTAGAGGTAAAACTACTTCATGGAGTCGAATCTTGTACTTGGTTCAAACAAGAAATAAAGGGGGAAAATTTAGTATGTACATCGGACTTGGTACAAACAGGAAAGAAAGGGGGTGAAAGTAGTACAGACTGGTCATCCAACCGGTCTCTTGGTCGAAAAGGGAAATATAGGGGAAACGCTGTACACAGTGGTATGGCCAGGACTAGATTTGCTATCCACACATAGGAATAGGTGGCTAGAGTGAACAAAAAATGGGACCAACCCAGATATGTTTCTTGGATGTTTGTTTCTCGGGGCAACAAACTCTGAATCACCACTTTATGCCCCGGTTTAGGTACATGGTGCTGGACTGCTGGTGCACCCACTGTCCCATGCCCTTATAGCAAATATTTTGCTGTTCTTAATCTAATGCCCCTAGTAAAATGAAGCCATGCCACTGTTATAAGCCATGACAAGTTTAACCAATTGTTTTTGCCAGTAATTGTTTGAGACTCTGATTGTTTCCTCTGTAGCTTTTTCTGCAAACAGGGATATCCATTTCACCTCGTTGCTATTGCGACCTTTTGGTGCACTGCACAAAACACTTCTTAAAAGAAGTGACTTTTGTGCTGTTTAACTGGAATGTTAGAATGGAACCGTTGGTTCATTTCGGTGGAACTGCACAAAGGGAGATCTGTGTTCCAATCTTCATCCTCCATATTGGCACCATAACCTTCCTTTAGGTAAGAATGATATTTAATGCATGTGTTCACCTCTATTTTGCGACTGCCATGAGAAAATAATGCTATTGTTTACTAGTACACTTGTACTCCCTCACTGACAAAACCAATTCTGAAATAGAAGGCCAATCATGTACTTGGTTTCACCAACTGGTGAGGATAAAGAGAAACAAAGCATGAAGAGGAAGACGAAGAAGAAGAAGAAGGAGGAAATGAAGAAGATCACATGATGGTATCGTCCTATGTTATCCTGACATCTTGCTAGTGGTATTGTATTGCTGTGTTGCTACCAGTCTTACTTTACTTGGAAGACTAGCAAGATGCCCGTGCGTTGCACGTAACATTAAGATGCATTTGTATGAGTAGTTTATCTTGTGAGAGAAAAGGATGAACGAGGAAAGGCCTTATTTGCAAATGTGGAGAGGGGTGTGGGTATCTTTTTGCAAAATTGCCATAGTTTCCTTCCTATCTGTCAGATATAAATCGGACGGCCTATATTGCAGGATGGTAGGCACACCATCATCACCAACTCTGTTTTTTCATAAGAGTAGAGAAGTAGAGATAGATAGAGAAATGCAGCAGAGTAGTACTTGGCTTGACGACACATCTATACCTATACTAATTCTAGACTCCCAAGAAATTCTCACGTTAATTAGATTTTACGAGCCGTTCATCTGGTGGGACCGAATTATTACGGTGTAGATCTAATCATGAAATCCTCAGACAGAAAAAAAGACTCCCTAAAAATAAAAAATCTATCTATCTTATATTTTATGTGCCTCCACGTTAATCCTACAGAAGGTAAAAAGTTGTCCGTTGGATGTGCTAATTAAACATCTACAGCCGAGAGATGAAGTGCCTCAAGAGTCCACATCATCTATCCCACGTACAAGACTCTCCCTTCACAAAAATATCTCTAGGGAGCCTCTCTAACGATCTCTCTAGCAAACCTCGGCCCTCAGCCCTCCCTTCGCAAAAATATCTCTAGGCATCTCTAACAATCTCTCTCGCAAACCTCGGCCCTCAACCCCCGTATTCTCGCCTCCTGATCACCATATGCACATATGAGATCAGGGGCTCTCCGTTGTCGCCTCTCTGTCGCCGTGTCTTCCCGTTTGTGAACAGCCGCTCTCCTCGGAAGCTTGCTCATGCCAATACCACCTGGGTTCCTTTCTCCATGCACGCAGAGCAATCCCAATTGAAGAAATAAGAGAGGAAGGATGGGAATAGAAGCATGGGCTGTAGTCCTCGGTGTTGATGCAGATATAGGACGTAACATCTGGTACGTATAATCAACCTAATTCTTTCCCTGTGTGAAAACCTCCCAGTCTGGGCTATATCCATCCTCAAATTCTCTTCCCATCTATGGCACAGTCCTTCAATACGGGACCTCTTTGTTGATTGGCTGGCCCTATGGTCCGATTCCAGTAACAGATGCCGGCTACAACACGTTGCTGAAAGTAATCAAGCCCTCTGTTATCCAGTAATGCAGGCGAGTTGGTTTCCATCCTCGCCATTGGTCCCGTTAAATCAGGTCTTGGATGCTCATGTCTGAATCGGAGGAAGGGGAAAATATACATATATATATATATATATGGGTAAAAGCCTCTGATATACTTACCTCTTAAATTTGTGATTTTTTCTTCTTAAAAATAGTTGTTTCTTTGTACAAATTCTTCATCTGATAATGATTCCCTGTAATTTGAAGATATGGAAACATAAATATATATTTATTATTGCCACATCTTTATGACTATCAATTTAGTACTGCACATGCTGCAGCAACAATATGTATGTGGGCCCGGATGTATTGCCACGTGGACTTTGAATCTAAGCAGAATTAGTTTTTTTTTCATTTTTAAAGGTTGGTTTATTCATTTATCTTTTCCAGATTGTTGGTTCTCCCTTTGAAAATAAATGTTACCCTCAAGTTCTATTAAAGCCAGTTGATTATTTTGTGTGACTATGACATCACGTCGAATGATAAATAGTTTAACCACTATTTGAAAGTAAGTTACATGCTTTATCTTGCTTTCCGAAATAATATAGGTATTTCTATTGAATTTCGGAGTTGATATATTGTTACCTCGGTATGGCCAATGCAAATTCTGTTATATATTCATATGCGCTTTTGGACCAAATTAAGCAGAATCGTATTTCCCTTTTTACTGCCTTTTTGAAGTTGATATATTGTTACCTTGGTATGGCCAATGCAAATTATGTTATATATTCATATGCGCTTTTGGACCAAATTAAGCAGAATTGTATTTCCCTTTTTACTGCCTTTTTGGAAACATCGTTTTGACATATATCCATCTTCAATGGTGTTTCATGTGAAAGATTTCAATATTAGAAGTTTGCCTTTGCAATTAAAAAGAATATCGATATTGCAATTATCATGAGTTCATGACATGTTGCTTCTGCATACATATTTCTTCAGGTACTTTTGCCCACTGAAAAGTCAGGAACGAGCTATATTTTGCCTATCATGAATGAAAGTAGGAAATAACAAACAATTTTGTCATGCAAATTCTGTATGGAAAAGGGAAAGAACAAACCAGATACAAAGATTGACCTGTGTACAACTATTTTTTCAGTACGACGAGACTGTATCCACGAACTGCACTGCAAGCAAATATGCACCGACAAGTTATCTATATAAAATACCCTTTTAACAATTCCAATATAAATGTTTGTGGTCGCACAATATGAAATTTCTACAACAATATCACCACAATTGGTTTGCAGCCATCCTTGAGTCCAGACTTTGAACTCTCTTTTGTATTGATTGCCGACCAAAGAATTACTAATCACTGAATAACAACATAATGGCTAGCATTGTAAGATTTTGAATAAAACTGTGCCCGTACTTGATGATTGGCAACCCACAACACATATACACCTCCATCTGTGCAAGCATATTTACTTATTGATTGTTGCACTTTTCCCTTCTTTATACTGCTTCATTGTCTTCAGTACCGTATTTATGAGGCTTTTCTATCCATTGTTCACAGATATTTCCTCAAAGGTATAATGTGTTTTTCTTAAATACTATTGGTACCTAGAAAAAAAATTCCACTCATTTTCAACCTGTTCAAATGCAGAAGGCCATTAGAGGGCAAGCGATGGCGGATTACCGCAGTTAGGCTCTCTGTAGTGCAATAGTGTTGAGCAAGGCACTGAAGAAATCAGGCGCAGGCACACCGCTCCTCTGGCCTCTCTAATTGGCTTTGTCATTCCGAACGCACTTTCACCTTTATCAGTCCATCAATCGATACAGTTTATATGCAGCTCCAGCACCTGGCATATGGTGAGTTGAAATGCCCAGGAAAGAACAAGGCACTTAAGGTTTCTACTGTAAGTTCTCATGCATCTTCTATTTTACTTACTTAGTTCTCTACTTACAAGCTGTATGTACATGCTTTCTACTTCGGTTCTTTGTAACAATGATTTAGATGATTTTTTTCAACAACACTGTTAGATGTTGACTCATTATTTAATCATTATGTGTGTAGTGTATTTCATCACAGTAGTTCTGCTCAGCCCTCCCCAACAAAATCAATCATTAAAGAGGATAGATTTCATCTTCTTTCAAACTATGTCATGTACTGACTATAGGGTAAGTAAATACATTACTCTTTGTTTTAGTTTCACCTGCTGTTATTCTTAGGCTTCAGATTTTTTTAGTGTTGAGCAAACTGTCGGACATGTTAATTGAACCATTGATCTATTCATCTTCTTCAGTAAACTTATATCATTATGCATTTTAAGCTGTCCATTTCCCTCCAAATGTTGCACTGAATGCCTTTGATAATTCTCCCACTTGATGTACAGGAATGTACATTTTCACCTCATTTTCTTCAAATATTGTGTTTTCTGTGTGTGAATTGTGATAGAGGAGATGTTATTTACCGTGATTTCAAAGGACCATGCTCTTGCAAAATACAATAAGTGATATTTGACAACATATTTCCTAACATGACTAGCCCGTGCGGCTGCACGGGTTGACGACTAGTCATACTAATTAACTGGATTCTGGATGCATGTGTGACCCAGCTCTACACGATCAACAGTGCCAAGGTGATCTTGCTGAAGCCGAGGTCTCAGTCGAGGCCATTCAAGGGCTCCGGCAACGTCTCCCTTACATGTGAGACGATCCCCCAGGAGCCCTTCCACTGCTGCTGTCTCTCCTGTAAGGTCACTTAATTAATTAGGTGTACTTAAGTAGCACTAATTTATTGCTGCCTAATTTTCCTGTCGGAGTTAACAAATCTTTAGTAGCACCCTATGCTGAATCATGTACGTGTGTATGTGTGTCTGTGGAGGTAAATCATGTGGTGGAGCAGGGAGGGAATCTTGGTAGTGTCATGACATAATAATGCTATTGTTTTGCATGTCAATTTATTGCCACTGGTTCAATGAGGCAATGTTTTGTGTATTGTCCATCATGAATTTGATGCTACTGTTAAAGTAATATGCTAATGTCTTTCTATCCTTTCTCACTAAGCTAATGAAGGTTTCACCTTGTTCCTACTTGTGCAAACAGGGATCATGTTGTGCCAATCGTACATTTTAGTGGAACTGCACAAGAGAATACAATGAACTGTATCCCAGCCAGTGCTTTAACTCTGCTGGAAGTTCTTGATAATCTTTTGATATAATCTCACCACTGGTAAACAAGAGTGATGTCAACCATACATTTGAAGTGCACAAAAATATATACTATTGAATGATTCCACAGAGCGCTTTATCATCTCTTCTAGGACTACTTGAATAAGCTTTTTTGCTCAGGTTGGTACCGGCCTAAAGCCTTCATCCATATTAGTTTGCTGTCATCTCTATTTGTATCGTGCTACTGTGTTGCTACTGTCATGAGAAACTCCTTTATCTTTGCACGTTAAAGATTTGCAACCTATGATACATGGCAATGCTTTGAGTGTTGAGCTAATTGGCACTGATTAAATAAACTAATACCTCTCTTTAAGCAAGACTACTATGTTGCTAACTTTACCCATTAAGATAATGAGGGTGCTTCTATTTGTTAGTGTATGTTTCATCAACTAGTCCCACTATTACAGTAATCTCACTCTCTCAATATATGTGCCAACAGGGATGCTCGATTTTGGTGGAACTGCACAAAAACTTTGGGTGCTTCATTGCCTCGACTGCTTCCTTCCTTTCCTGTCAGTCGCTTATCTCGGCTTCCAGTCAAAGGAAATAGTATTTGATATGCTACCTCACACAGGTTGGTACCGGTCTTTATCCTGATTATTGTGCTTGTCATATGTATTGGTAATTTGGTATTGTGCTACTGTTTGCCGATTTCATAAAGGAGTAACTTGGAGCCTGAACTCGCAGGCAAATCATTACATTGGGCGATTTCAGTAGAACAGCACAAAAAGATCAGATGACAGATACTTATGCTGCTGCTATGTACTCCAAAGTTCACTCAGACAAGCATCGATGTTCACAAGAAGAAGTGCCAGAGTGAACACCAACAATATTGCTTGGCGCATAGCCCAGAAAAACGCAGTCCAGTCTTTGGTCCCAACTTGTGCCTTTTGGTTATCGGCACATATGGTAGCGAACTATATGGCATGGAGTCTAAAGATTCCAGACAAGTTGGTTGACGCATATATTCATCTGGCACTTAATCAGTCTGCACGCCAGGGATGCTCCATTTCAGTTGAACTGACAAAAAAATTTGGGTGGTTCATTTTATCGACCGCCTCCTTTCTTGTCTGCAATGTAGAATTTTGGCGAGCTACATGACCAAGATGAGCCAGTAAACTAGTTGGATGAAAGTAGTGGCGAAGTTGCTCAAACTTCCCTCGGCATCGAGGCCACTATCTCGAGGATAAATCTACAAGCAAAGTTCAGATTGTCTGTGCTGCCTCTTATGTACTCAAAAGTTTACTCGTACAAGCATTAATTTTAGCAAGAAGTACCACCGAGTGAACACCATTTACCAGTCTGTACCCTAGGTAATTAAAGTTTGTCCATGGATGATATTGGCTGTGATCTCAATCATTTGGATGCATAAACATGCTGAACATGTGTATATCTGAATCTTTTTGTGAATTATCTATGAATATTGTCTTGTGATCTATCAATCATTTGGATGCATAGACATGCTGAACTTGTGTATATATGAATCTTTTGAGTTGTTGATTGTGAATGTTGGCTATGAATATGAACATGTCCTGTGAACCTGAGTTTGATATGAATGTTTACCTTTTCTGTTGTACTTGTGTGTGAACTTGTTAAAATGTCTACTGTGCGATTGTGACGTGTGAGTGTCAACGGCACACCTTCTTCCCGAGAAGAATTGCACTTGCTTGTTAGGGTAGCAATGACACATCAACTCTTTTTTATCTTTTTGCTCTGTCTTCCCCCCTCCCCCGCTCAACCCATGCCGTAATGTTTTCGGCCTCAAAACAAACATAGTACTGCGTTGTTTTTGGGCCTTGATGAAAAATCAAGTGCTGCTTTCTGTAGGTTGGCCTGCCCAGCAAATGGGCTGCTGGTCCACCACGGACTGGGAGGCTAAAAATACAAGTTGTATGGTGCAGAGGCAAGTAAAAAAATGCCATCGAGAGCCATCCACTGAAAAAAATTTGCGTCTGATGTGCTTCTTCAGTCGCGCCGCCGGCCCACTCTTTAATCCAGTTCGCTCCAATCCCCAACCGGCAGCACGGGACGGAATTTTATTTCCCCCTCGTGCTGCTGGGGGATTGAAGAAGCGCGACATCAAATCCAACACCGGCGATGGCTACTTGTCTAAGTGATTTTCAGATAAGAAACTGCATGTTTCAGAGGTAGAGCATTTAAATCAACACACACTTTTCAAACATGGATAACAGAATGTTGGAAATTTTATTCATGGTAAAAAAATGGAACTAAGAACAAGTTAACATCATGCTGATCAACATTCATGTATAGCACATCTTCATATGATGCAAAGTCAAAAAGATATGCTATTTTCAAAATGGCAAGACAATGTCGAGTGTGCGAAAAACTGGGTAAACCAGGGACGAAATTTTGGCAAGTGTTAGATATTTTTCAACTGCAACAGTTGGAATCAAACCCGGGCAGTACAGCTTTTGGGTGAGAGGGCTATAGCCACCGGGCTAGTGCGATATGTTCGAAAGAATGAAGGCGTCTTCCCCGGCTCCAGTTCTTTCCCGTCCGTGTGTGCTCGCCGTGGCGCCGCTGTATGCCGTTGTCAACATGCTCAACAAACGAGAGGAATTCGGAGAGGACTGTACACCGAGAGGCTGACAGTGGGGACCCACCAGGTCCAAGCCATACGCAAGCAAGTGCCTCATTGGAAAAAAAGCTTCCTCCTAATTGTATACTGACGTTGGGGCCCACGGGTTTGTTAACCTAGTCAATAAACGAAATAAATTTCCAACGATGACTGTCATCGGGGAGCTTTTTTTTCCAGGGGTATCGGGGATTTTTTTGTTGCGGGAAAGGGGTATCGGGTATCTAGCTGGTATCATTTTTTTCAGAGGGCAAACAAGTATCAACTAGGCCTAGGTTTTGTTTTTTAACATGCGTAGCCCACGACATACCGAGACAGTGGTTTCAACTTATTTTTTGAGGTCCATCATGTACGTACCGGCCTATGGGCCTCCCAGCGTAGGTTTTACTTTTTCTTAAACATCGGCAGCCCAATGTATTTTTTTTAATAAAACGCATATCTCTGTTCTATTTATCTATATATAAGAATAATAATGCAGTGTCCAATTTATGTTTTCCCTTCTAACCACATTATATATATATATTTATATTATTACTATTATCGTATATTTAATAGAGACTTATATATACATTATAAAAACATCCCACGTCTTATTAACTTATAAAAGTAAATGTTTAATAGAAATTGGCAAGAAAAATCCTGGTTTTTTTTGACTCACAGGCAAGGAAAATCCTGGTGATTGTGTACAAAAGTTTGCGAAGATTTTAAGGACCATTGTAATAATAACGTGCTGATTTTTCTTTTGAGCAATAACTCACTAATTTGTTAATTTTATATATAATAAAATATGTAGCTTCGGTTTATTTTTTTATATTAATTGCTCCTTCTAACCTAACATTAAATATAGAACAAGCCCGGCTAATTCGTGTATTTCAAGAAAGTGCAAATGGGCTGGGATTTCTTAGAAAATATTAAATGGGCCGCATTGACGCGAAATTATTTGTTCACCCAGCCCAGCAAATGGACTGTAAATTCTAGAAAACATGGGTTAAATATATGCCACATTTTTGCAGGCTGACATGTGGGCCAATAGGTCGAAGCCTACGCAAGGCGTTGTCAACTTAGTCAACAAATGATTCTGACATCCACAACCTTTGGATTTATATCCAACGGCCAGCATGCACCTTCAATCTCTTGTCTTCTGCCTCCAGCGTCGCCGAGACCGCCCGCTCCGGCCTCCGGTGGCTAGCGGCTCTGCTTAGCACGTATCGCTGTGAAGTGCGACCCCACCGTCGGCCAGGCTATCCCTCCACCCCTCCACACCTCCTGTTATTCTCCACCGACTGCAGCCCCACGCCACACCAGAACCGGTTATATATCCCTTGTACTCCTCTCAATCTGCGACTCCACTGCCATGTCTTCCCATCTCCGGGTCATTCCCGTCCGGGGCCTCGCCGCCGTCCACCGCCTTGCTGCGCTCGGCGCGACGTGGTCAACAAACGAGAGTCATCGAAAGAGGACTGTACATGGAGAGTCTGACAGCTGGGACCCATGAGATCCATGGTCGCATGCAAGGAAAGTTCCTCCTTATTAAGCTGAAAAAATGTTTCCTCCCCCTGACAGCTGGGACCCATCGGCTGTATCTTCGCACGGAAGGAAGTGCCTCCTTGTTATGCAAAAAAACTATTCCTCCCAATGACAGTTGGGACCCAGCAGATTTGGTGGCTGACTTGTGGGCCTACTAAGCTGACGCGTACGCAGGGCTTTTGTCAACTTAGTCAACAAATGATTCTAGCAGCTAGACCGTTGGATGTTAATCCAATAGCCGTGCTGCTTCTTCAACCTCTATTCTTGCTCCTGTCTCCCGTGGGTGGCAGTGCTGCCGCGCACCCGAACCAGTCAAGTTTCCCACTCCTCTCCATCTGCGACTCCACTGCCACGTCTTCCCCATCTTCGGGTCGTTCCAGTCTGGGGCCTCGCCGTCGTCCACCGGCCTTGGTGCGCTCGGCACGGTGTGGTCAACGTGGTCAACAAACGAAAGTCATCGGAAGATGACTGTACGTGAGAGGCTGACAGTGGGGACGCACCACGCCCATGGATTCATGCATGCACTGCATCCTTTTTACCCTAAAAAATAATGTTTTCTCCCCCTGACTACTGGGACCCACCAGCTACATCTTCGCACGCAAGGAAGTGCGTCCTTATTACGGGGAAAAAATGATTCCTCCCCCTGACAGCTGGGACCCAGCAGCTATATCTTCGCACGCAAGGAACTGCGTCCTTATCCTCCCTGACAGCTGGGACCCACCCGGGCGAAGCGTACGTAGCGTTGTCTATCTTGTCGCGAACGTGTACGTACATACTGGTCGATCGGTCGCTCTGCAACGATAAACCGTGGCCGAGTAAGTAGCGGCACATGTCATAGTAGAGCCCCCCACGTAGCAGTCCAGGCTATCCCGTCTAAACCGTGTACATGTACATACAGCCACACGCCAAAAAATACGGCCACGTACGTACATACGAGTGGGGTCTCGAAACACGTACTCGCGCATACGGACAACCAGGGCTCGTGTACATGGAGAGGCAACGGACGGCAGCAACGGCGTCCTGTTCATCGGCAGCTAACCGGCTGGGTCGGAATGGAGGAAACAGCGTCGTGTTCACCAGGAGCCAAGTGACTGGGTCGGAACGCGTCCTGTTCATCGGGAGCGAAGCCACTGGGTCGGAATGGGTCGTGTTCAACGGGAGCCAACTGGCTTGGACGGAACAGCCAGAATGAGGTCTGGCGTACCGCAAAACGGAGGAAAACGGCCTTCTGTTCGACCGCGTACGGTCGAAACGGGGTCCTGTTCATCGGGAAGGGTCTGGCATACCGCACAATAGAGGAAACAGACTCGTGTTCGAGTGCCTTCGGTCGAAACGGGGTGCTGTTAATCGGGAGGGATGTGGCGTACCGCAAAACAGAGGAAATAGACTTGTGTTGGAGCGCCTACGGTCGAAACGGGAGTCCTGCTCATCGGGAGGGGTGTGGCGTACCATAAAATGGGACTCCACGGGCTACTGTTCATCCATCGTCTACTGCCTCACTCCAGCCTCCATGGGCTACTATTCATCCACCGTCGACTTCCTCTAGCCTCCATCTGCTACTGTTCATCCACCATCGACTTCCTCCAGCCTCCACCAGCTACTATTCACCACAGGGGTCCTGTTCATCCAGCCTCCACCGGCTACTGTTCAACCAGCCCTCCACACGGGGTCCTGTTCAACCAGCCCTCCACGGGGTCCCTCCACCGGCTACTGTTCATCCACCCCCACCTCCTCGATCGGGGTCCGGTTCATCCAGCGGCAACGGCCTCTACTACCACAGGATCCTGTTCATCCAACCCCCCACCAAGAACTATTCATCCAACCCCCACCGGGGACTGTTCATCAAGAGGCAGCTTCGATCGGCTTCAGTTAGTAGCAGTAGCGAAGGAATCACTCGGGTTCAGTTAACAGCCAAGGGATCGATCGGGGTTCAGTAACGTAGCTAGTGCAATCGCTCGGGTTCAGTTAAAGCCCAACTCCTCGCACACACGCGCGTACGTCTACGAGAGAAAAACGCAAACCTCCGAGCAACGCTCGGCCCCGACCACCCACCGTAACCGGGAACTCCCTGAAATTTTCCTCGCCCTCGCTTCTACCATGATTTTTTCCGTCATGGACGGCCCAAAGAATGTCATGCAGCTGCGTCTTTGGCCCGCCCAGGACGAAAAGCCCATTTTCTGTCATGATTTTTTGTCATAGAAGTAGGAGCCCACCACATCTATGATGATACCGGGTTTTTTCACAATTATCGTCATAGAAGTATCATAAGCATGACAGAAAAAATCGTTCGGCCCAAAATGTCACGGATGTGTCTTTTTTTTGTAGTGTAGATTGGTATTTCTTGCGGAGAGGTGGTTAGTTTTGGGTTCAATCTTGCGCTGTCCTCACCCAGTGACATAGTAGGGGTAGCGAGGCACGTATTGTATTGTTGCCATGAAGGATAAAAATATGGGGTTTTCATCATATTGCTTGAGTTTATCCCTCTACATCATGTCATCTTACTTAAGGCATTACTCCGTTCTTTATGAACTTAATACTCTAGATGCATGCTGGATAGCGGTCGATGTGTGGAGTAATAGTAGTAGATGTAGAATAGTTTCGGTCTACTTGACACAGACGTGATGTCTATATGGATAATCATTGCCTTGGATATCCTCATAACTTTGCGCTTTTCTATCAATTGCTCGACAATAATTTGTTCACCCACCGTATTATTTGCCTTCAGGAGAGAACCCTCTAGTGAAACCTATGGCCCCCAGGTCTATTTTCCATTATATATTTTCAGATCTATAAACCAAAAATACCTTGCTGCAATTTATTTACTTTTATTTAGTTTTACGTTCTAGCAATCTTTTATACCTATCTCTATCAAATCTCACCATTGTAGTTGACCGTGAAGGGATTGACAACCCCTTTATCACGTTGGGTGCAAGTGTTTGATTGTTTGTGCAGGTGCATAGATTGGGGACTTGCTTGTACCTCCTACTGGATTGATACCTTGGTTCTCTAACTGAGGGAAATACTTATCTCTACTTTGCTGCATCACCCTGTCCTCTTCAAGGGAAAAACCAACGCAAGCTCAAGAAGTAGCAATCTCCCACGTTTCAAGTCCACAGAACTGCTCCAAAAACAAAATCAGAGCAAAAACCAAACAAATCAAAAAGAAAAAGAAAGGGCCAAAAACCAGGGTGTTACACATATAAGCATGAAGGATTTCGTATAAAAAAGTCGGATCTTCGTATAAACATGACGGATTTCATTACATTTACATGAACTAAGCAGTGCTAATCTGGCTCTTATGGTATAATTAATACCTAATCTAAATGGCCGCCCGCGGATCCCTTTGTCTTCCTCATGTACGGTAGACCACCTGTATACGCATTCGTCGCCTCGGCGGTGGCCTTCATGGGACCCAAGCGTCGGCGGCCTCCCGTGTTCTACTTCTCCTCGATGATGGCGGCGGACACGGAGAAGCTGGCCACCGACTCATCGCTCTCTGCGCACCCGGCTTTTGTCTCTGCCTGCATGGCGCTGCCGCAGGCACGGGAGGCACGGCTACAGACATGAGAGGTGCGGCCACCGCAGACACGGGAGGCGCGGCCGCAAACACTGGTGGCGCGGTACGACGCGGCAGCGACGACGCTCGTGCCGCCGTGCTCGCCGCAGTGCCAGCGTGGAGCAACTCGCCACTCCTCATCGAGCTGAACTGGAGCGGCGAGTTGCTGAACCACGCACCGGCTTGGGGCGGCAACCGGCTCCGTCGGGCCAGGCGAGGTAGGTGAAACACCGAGCGGCCTCTCTCATATCCGGAGGGCTCGGCTGGCCACCCGGCCGGGTAGTATGCCAGAGAACGGCTCCTCGGAACCCATCGGAAGAGTGGAGAAAATGGTGAAGGAGGAGATAGGGGAGCGGCAGAGGGGGTGCAATTCTTGCCCGCTGTCTGGCCTCGTTTAAATAGAGGGCGGCCGGTAGGAGCTTGGCTGGCGTCTGGCCTCATTTAAACTGAGGGCGGACGGGAGGAGCTCGGCCGGCGTTGCGTTTAATTCTGACCCGCTCATGAACGGACGTGTGGCCGGGGTAAGTTTCTCGGTTTGCATGCGGGTTTAACAGAGGCGTTTGATGGAGGCGAGGAGGCGTGTTCAGCCGGGCGTGCAGCAGGCGGTGCAGTACTATTCGATTTGACAGCTACTAGTAAACCAGGACGGTAAAAATATATTGAGTAAACCAGGACAGTTCCCAATACGGCTTTAATGCAGACGAGAGAGAGGGTAGCGGTTCCTGAAATGTTGAACAGCCAATGATGCATCCTCCTTTAATTAGCATGCTGAGGGAAAAGAGGTAGCACGATGTGAATGCAACACAGTTTGCACTGATATAAAGGCGCCCTCCATTCCAATGCATCTACCACATCGTACGCACCTTAAGCACCTACACTAAACGCAAAAGTGCTCACTCCAGACCCATGGCGGTGATGCACGCGAGTGGCCAGCGGCTGTGCCAGATGGTCCACGACGCCGGCCTGCGGCATGGCACCAAGGATAGTCTCCAGAGGGTGTTGGCGACCGGTTGGTTCATGGCCATCATCTACGCCAGCTACGACTCTCAGTTGGACAAGATGATCATTGCCACCATCAACAAGTTCACCGTCATCAAGAAGCTCGCGGACGACATCGCCGTACTCCTCTAGCTCGTGCGCCTGGGCTCCTCATTGCCTGCCACCCTAATCGGCCTCCATGGCAAGAACCTCTTTCAAGCACTGGTGGCCCTGCGACTGCCCGCCGATGCAACGAAGAATGTCCACCTGGAGGTCGCGCTCGCCGCGAGGCGCCTCGCCCTGCAAGAATTTGTTGACCTACACATCCACGTGTACGAGGAAGTTGTGTACATAGGTATCTACAAGGCTGGTGAGGACGCTACGACGTTGGCCTTCGTCAACCGGCTGGAAGCCTTGGACGCCTTTGTTGAGAAGCACCTTGACCTCGCCACAAAAGCCGCCGCTCCTAAGCCGTTGGTCAGTGGCCCGTCGCACTGAGTTGAGGAGGAGGAGGTCATATGTTGATGGATGCATCTTTCTTCTTGCCTCCTGTAACCACCACTGCCATCGCATCATCGTGGCCTTAATTCTTATTGTGCTATTGCATTCTCGTTCCAGTCAATAAAGACATGTGCGATCCCTTTGCACACATTTGGAGGCAATTATATGCATCACTGTAACTAGTACTCCATCCGTCAATTTATAAGTTGTGCTTACCTTTTCCATCAACTTCGTAATTTATGTTCGATGCTTGACCTGACCTATGAACTACTCCTAAATTCAAAAACTAAGACCGAACTTATAAATTCAGAACTACTTGTGCAACACTCCTGTCACGTACACAAGTTCAAAACGAGAAACTGGAACACATACATGAAGCATGTCCCTTCCCCGTCGCATACCACACTGTCGTTCCGCCCCCCAGTCAACGAGCATTGGCTAGGCTTTATATCACTACAACATGTGGGACTGCTTGTGATCAAACCGACGATGCACCAACCTAGCTACTACCCTGCTTATTATCTGGCGGGAAAAGCCCCGCCCTAGCATTTCCAATCATTATTTCTATCTATCGATCGTGCCAAGGAGTAGAACCAAATGTTACAATTTATACATGTTTCTCTACTCCTATAAAAGACTCAGTTGGTGATGATGGTGTGTCTACCATCCGTCATTTCTGACCATTAGATCTGCATCTAACGGTTGTGAGGTAAGTTGTGGCATTTTTGCAACAATAGCCCACTTCTCTGCTCCAATTTGCAGAAAACCTCTTATTATCTTGAAAGCAACCACATCCCTCCCTTACCTCATCAAAACAGCCTGAGAAATATATTTTGAGTGAAACATAATATATCTTTAGTGGTATATATGTATATCAAAACAAGAGTGTTTTCTTTCAAGTTTATGAACAAGTACTATTCTACTTTGGATCCGTTGCAACGCACGGGCACATTGCTAGTAAAAGGAAAAGGCCTGCCGCGTTCGCGTCGCACCCCCACATGCCCGGGAATCTGGAGTACTCCACGGCCCGTCCGGCACGCCACATAGCTAGGGAAGGCGTGTTGCCTAGCATTTTCACTTTCATGTGGGACCGCAGTTGAGCAAACCGACTATCGGCAAACCGCACCCCGCCCATCGCGTTGGAAAGCAGAAACGAGGAGGGGAAGATCTAGCTGTAGCACGGAAGCCAAGAAATTTGGTGTCAGATGGGACTCGTTGATAGAGTAGGCGCACTCCGTACTACTCCTACTATGAAGTTTGTACTACTACTGCCACTATACAACTAGGTACGTGCACGGCACAACATCATAAGAACAACAACGTAGTATGAATAATATGATGTGGGGGGCACCGATGAAGCCAGGTGGCATGACTAGAGGTCTTATTTAGAGCTTCTTGTGTGGATCGATCACACTGTCGTGCTGCTCGTTTGAGAAGAACGTGTATGGGTACAATTAGGTTATAGTAGATCCGAATCGCAGCCACCTGGACCATTGGATCAGCATCAATCAACGGTTTATATCGTGTACGTGCAAATACACGCATTGACTCTGGAAAAAATAATGAATAATGAATATATAATACATAATACCGCATATTGGGTTTCTCTAAAGTCAAACTTTGTATACTTTCAACATTTTGTAGGAAAAAGTATTAACATATACACCACCAAATATATATCATTTGATTCATCATTGCTTTTATTCCCACATCGTGTAAATTTATTAGTGTAAATGTTCATATTGTTTTCACCAAATTCCGTCAAGCTTTATAAAATTTGGCTGCAGCCAAAGCTATATATGTGCGGAGTAAATTACAAACGGAGGGAGTGGAATAGATATAGATATAACTATACAAATAAAAAATATACTAATATAGTCTATAGATATAAATAAGTCTACTACCCTTTTTCTAGGTTAGAACTCGCGTTGTTGTGGACACATTGTTTTGCTTCGCTATAATTTGAATTTGCGGGGTGTGTGTAGGACTACCGCCTTTTGTTCATTACCAGCAACCCCATCATTATCCTTAATTAATTCATATTGGCACTTACGATTGCATTATCTTAGTTCTAGTCGGTTCTTCGGTTGTTTGGAGGAACTCCATCTCATTATTCAGGTTGATTTTGTGCATATGACAAGATCATCGTCCATCGAAGATTTGTTTAATAACGATTGTCGATTTGTATCACCGGGTACGATATAGCTGGATCGTCAACGTCAAAATCCACCAAATCGATACTTATCCCCACTCTCATTGAAAGATTGGGTCGCTGTCATAAGACTACCACCTAGACAATTCCTTCCCTATAACATACATATGAGCACCCATCTCATTATTCAGGTCCATGCCCCCCTCTCTCTCTCGAAACACACACACCTATCCACACGATGCGTGTCTTTTGGTCTCTCTTCCATCCCATGACAAAAAGGCACACTGCCATTCTCTTCTTCTTGCTACCCCCATCTATGTAGTTAGGTCTCCTTGCAATAAACAAGCATTCATCTGTCTTTCTACTATCTATTTCTACCACACATAACCTTCCACCCCTAGCTAGCCGTGCTGTCGAGGTCTATCCAGCTCTCTCACACGCAAACAGACGTTGTTCGTGTGACCCTTCATCGCACACACACTACCGCTCTCCCATATCCGCAACCTCGTAACCTTGTCGATCCCGACATTACACTCACCTCTCTCTCTCTCTCTCTCTCTCTCTCTCTCTCTCTCTCGCTAACACACACACGCACATGCACACCCTCTCTCTCCCTTTCGGACACTCCTCTCTCTACGACACACACAGTCTTTCGAACACGCATATGCCCCTCTCTTGTTAGGTATCGCTGCCCCCGCCCTCTTTGTCACACAAATATTCTCTCTGTATCTATCTCTCGCAATAATACATGCATAGTCTAAATTGAAACCAACTACAAAAATAAGCTCCGATTACAAAAATCAAATCCACTCCCAAACAGAATATGAAAATAGGGTGAAATCGTGCACACAAATGTTTGTTGCGTGCATGAATGTCAATGATATGGATGCACTACTCGTACATCCACAAAGACCCATTTCACACAAATTACATTAAACCTTTCTCAAAATATGGTGCTCATGTGATGTTTGTTGTACTGCTCCTGCCAGACTTCCTCCGACACGTTCCAACATATTGTGCCACTTCCGATTCTATTGTTCTCCTCAGACCATGTGAAACCACAAAAAGGTCACCCCCGTCCCCACTTGTACTGTAGCTCGAAGCTCCCATACGGACACAACACCCACCGGAGCACGCAGCCATTGCCGAAGTGGACGGCGCCGCAGCCTGGGAAGAGGACGGAGTCTCCAACATCACCGAGGTGGAGCACGCCCTCTACGACCGCGAGTAGCACGCGCTGACTGTCCACGCGGAAGACAGTGTGATCTAGCAGCTCTCCCTTGTCGGCCACGAGGGGTAGCTGTGCTCCAGCAGCACGCCCTGGCCGGTCATGAGGACGTGCATCGCATCGTCGCCACTCACAATGTGGACGAGCGCATTCTCCAGCAGCATGCCCGCGAGCATCGCATCATCGAGAGCACGCCCGCGAACATCGCATCGTCACCGCTCTTGACATGGACAAGCATGTGCTCCGGCAGCACGCCGCGAACATCGCATCCTCGCCGCTCACAATGTGGACGAGCGCGTTCTCCAGCAGCATGCCCGTGAGCATCGCATCATCGCCGCCCGCGAACATCGCATCATCGCCGCTCTCGACGTGGACGAGCGCATGCTCCGACATCATGCCCGCGAACATCGCATCCTTGCCGCTCAGGCGCACGAACGTGTGCTCCAACAGCACGGTCGCGAGCATGGCATCCTCGCGGCTCACGAGGTGGTTGAGCGCGTGCTCTAGACAGTACCCTAGGAGTCGGGATGCGAGCACCGCGCCCCCGGCTATGAGGAGTACTGCATGGTGCCCATCGTGCTTTAGGAAAATCCCGTGACTCCGCTGCTCTCTAGAGGAGCGCGAGCTCCAGTGGGCGCTCGAGGAGTCCCGCGCCGATATGCAGGTGGTGGCGGACGTGCAAGATTATCCTTTGAGCTCTCCTCCTCTTACGAAGACGCCTCCACCGCCCCCGTCGTACGTCCTCTGCCTCGGCTCCAGCGGACATTTGGAGTTTAGTTTTATGGAACATTAATATTTGGATTAATCATACCTCTACCAAACTGTGAAGCATCAAGACTAATGCAAAAAATAACCTATGACTAACAGGCATAAATAGATGATGTGGCGGCATTGCATGCTAGAGTATATTGCAATTTATGGATTGCATGCATGACTAGCTTATGTGGCTTGGTTGCATGGCTAGGAAAGGCTAGATAAAAATAAATAGATAATGTGTTTAGAGTGCACTCCACTAAATGGGAGCATGTAAATATCTTCAGAGTGCACTCCACTTTTTTTCAGACGCTTAGGTGCACCGGATGCCGTGCCACACTACAAAATGTTAGAAAAAAATCTGCTCCAATGTTTTAAAAATCTATTATTATCTTGAAACCAGCCACACCCGCCCCTCACCTCATCAAAACAGCCCGAGGAATATGTCTTCAGTGAAGCATAATTTATTTTTACTGATATATGTATATCAAAACTAGAGTGTTTATATTTAAAGTTTGTGAACAAGTATTATTCTACTACTTTGGATCCATTACAACGCACGGGTCGGCACATTGGTAGTACTAGTAAGAAACAAATTCCAAGTTTGGCATGAGTTCATACTACGGGAGCACCACAAGGCCTGGCGCAAGAGTTACATTTCCCTCTCGGGGCCCACTGGACCAAGCTTCAGCGGCTTAGTGCACCTGCCTTTGAGTCAATGACATGTGGACCCTAAATGCGGCTAGCCCACATGTCATCCTCATAAAAGCAGAGGGGCGGTGGGACCGAGAGGGGTGAGGCGCAGGTCGGGGGACGTGTGGTGTCATTGGTTCGAGCGGCGTCGTGGGAATCGCGTGTGGCTGTGGTAGAAACTTGATGGTCGCCACAGTTCAGCTGGCCCGCATGTCATGCACACAAAGGCAGAGGAGCAGTGGGGCCAAGAGGGGTGAGGCGCACGTTGGGGGACGTGGTGCCGTCAGTTGGAGCGGCGTCGTGGGAATCGCGTGTGGCAGTGATAGAAACGTGATGGTCGCCGTAGTTCAACTTCCATGGACAAGCTGTCATGTCTACTGACATATGCATTGCATACCGCTCACTACAAGGAGTAGTGGTGTAGTAGAGAAAACTAGGTGGATAAATAGTTCATTATAGTCAAGCGGACCTATATCAATGTACATAGAGTACACTTGTTCCAAAGACATGCACACCAGTGAAATAGTTCATCTATATCAATGTACACAGAGATGAAATAATATAATTTTTACAAGAGAGGAAATAGTTCATCCATCTATAATGCCCTGCTGCTGGTGCTTCTTCTTCTTCTCATTTTCTGTGGGAGACGGCTTCGCAACAAGCTCTTTCGACCTTGCAGCTATCTCGAAACTCACACGGGCATCCAGGGCAGCATATTTTATCTGCTTGTAGGTCAAGGGATAATTCTCCCATCCAGACGACCTTAAACCAAGCGTCTCGTCACCCTTCTCAAGATTTGTTCCGAGCACAGAATTTGCTACGTCGAATAGGGATGGTGTTTCTTTATCACAATCGTCTACATGAATTCTGGTTTGTAGGTCAGCGATGTTTTTCAAGTCAAGGTTGTATGCGCCAGCTTCTCTTTGTCCCCTTCGATGGCTGCCCCACAGAAGTATATGTCCTCCCGAGACATGAAATCATGGAGCTCACCTGGTATGGAGAGCGCGTGTATGATGTGATACACCAAAACTTCATCTTCGAGGCATAGCTGAAGGACGGCGGCGCGTTGGATCTTCCCAGTGGCACACTCCGTGTACTCTGCTTCGAGACCGACGACCTTCATCTCCACCTTTTGGAGGGAGTTGGATACATTGTTGATCCACTCTCGAACAACCCTTGGGTGGTCGGTGACGGTGGCAACTATGCTCAACGAGCCTTCGACGATGACATGTTTGACGCTAAAAACCTACATAGGGATCTCTTTCGCCATTTGGAACCGCTGGACTGGAGGGCTATGGTTTAGAGAATTAGGATTAAGATGGCTAGTCTAACTGAAGAAGATGATTATTTAAAGGGGCTTCGGAATTACTCCAGGAGGATGTGAATCCAGTGGGGTTGGAATGCAAATGAAGGAGAGGTGAAGAAGCCGAGGAAAATCGGTTCCCGATGGAGAAGTAAATGGGAGAAGTGGCATGCAGGCAGTTGATTAGACGGCTAGGTAGACCAACCTGCAAAATGAAAAGGCTATGCGGGTAGCGTACTGAGGAGTGGTCTGTGTCTGTGTACGTGACCATTCTTCTATCGCTACATGTGCCACTGGTTAGTTGAGGTCATTCTTTCGAATCACCATGGCGAAACATTTTATGATTCCTTTTTATTTCTGCACTCCTCCTGACAGGTGGGACCTACGCAAAACCCAGTTGGGTGGACGAATAGATATACAAACATATCCATCTCTTTGCACAAAAAAATGTGTCGTAGCTAGTTCGGATTGATATTGGCGCGTGCCTGTGAGACACAACCTTTTCTAGTTGAGGAATATGCGGTTATCCTAAAAAAAAAGCCTTTCTTCGCGCTTCCGCATGCACGAGAATTTGGTTCTGCTCGCAATATGGATGTGATACGTCTCCAATGTATCTACAATTTATGAAGTATTCATGCCATATTTACAAAAATTTTATATGGTTTTGGTATGATTTGCATAGAACTAACCCGGACTGACGCTGTTTTCAACATAACTACCGTGGTGTTGTTTTTTGTGCAGAAATGAAATTTCTCCAAATGAGCTGAAACTTTTTGACAATTTTCTTTGGAACAAAAGAGACCCCCGAAGCTTCGTGGAAGGACCAGAAGGTGAAGGAGTAGGGCACAAGACACCGGGGCGCGCCAGGAGGCCCAGGCGCGCCCTGGTGGGTTGTGCCCTCCTCGTGGCCCACCTTTGCGTGATTCCAACGCTAAAAAATCCTATAAATAGAGAAACCATTAGAAATAACCCTAGATCAGAAGTTCCGCCGCCGCAAGCCTCTGTAGCCATGAAAAATCAATCTAGACCCCGTTTCAACACCCTGCCGGAGGGGAAAATAATCACCGGAGGCCATCTTCATCATCCCTATGGTCTCCATGATGAGGAGGGAGTAGTCCACCCTCGGGGCTGAGGGTTTGTACCAGTAGCTATGTGTTTAATCTCTTTCTCTCTCTCTTGTGTTCTTGAGATGTCACGATCTTGATGTATCACGGGCTTTGTTAATATAGTCCGATCATATGGTGTTTTCCCCTCTCTATCTTGTTGTGAAATGAGTTTTCCCTTTGAGATTTCATTCTTATCAGATGGAATACTTTTATGGATTTGAGAGAACTTGATCTATGTCTTAGCACTCAACTCGCGGATTCCCGAGGTGACATTGGGGTAATCTATGCATAGGGGTTGATGCACATTTTCGTCCTTGTTTCTCCGGTAGAAATCTTGGGGCATTCTTTGAAGTTCTTTGTGTTGGATTGAGTATTATGAATCTGGAATTGTTTGATGCATATCGTATAATCAACTCACGAATACTCGTGGTGACATTGGAGTATCTAGGTGACATTAGAGTTGGTTGATGTGTATCATATGGTGTTATTTTAGTACGAACTCTTGGTTAGATCGATCGGAGAGAATAGCTTGGTGTTATTTTAGTACGAACTCTAGGATAGATTGATCAAAAAGAATAGCTTTGAGGTGGTTTTGTACCCTACAAACAATTTCTTCTTATGTTCTCGGCTAGATAGGAACTTTGGAGTGATTCTTCATCGCACGTTGAGGGATGGTTATATGATCCAATTATATTAGCATTGTTGAGAGATTGCACTAGCGAAAGTACGGACCCTAGGCCTCATTTTCAAGCATTGCAATACCATTTGTGCTCACTTTTGTTACTTGCTACCTTGCTGTTTTTATTGTTCCTATTACAAAAATCAATATCTACTATCATCACTACACTTTTATCACCATCTGTTCGCCAAACTAGTGCACCTATACAATTTACCATTGTATTTGGTGTGTTGGGGACACAAGAGACTTTTTATTATTTGGTTGCAGGGTTGTTTGAGAGAGACCATCTTCATCCTATGCCTCCCACAGATTGATAAACCTTAGGTCATCCACTTGAGGGAAAATTGCTACTGTCCTACAAAACTCTGCGCTTGAAGCCCAACACGAGTCTACAAGAATAAGTTCTGTTGTAGACATCAAGCTCTTTTCTGGCGCCGTTGTCGGGGAGGTGAGTGCTTGAAGGTATATCTTTAGATCTTGCAATTGAATCTTTGAGTGTCTTATTTTATCACTAGTTTGGTTCGTAAAAGAAAACTACAAAAAAATGGAATTGAGGTGGCCTCATATTATTCGTCTTTATCATGTCTTTCTTGAAAATGATGGATCGAAAAATTGTGCTCAATTGATAGAAGAAGAATTCTATAAAATGTTTGACAAAAAATCTTTGAATGATGAGCATGATTGCAATATTGTTGGTATGAACTCTTTGAATATCCATGATGCTAACGATATGCAAAGCCATAAGCTTGGGGATGCTATGTTTGGTGAAGATGATATTTTTAGTCCCCCAAGTTTTGATGAGAAAATTTATTATGATGAAAGCATGCCTCCTATCTGTGATGATTATGGTGATGACATGTATGCTATAAAAAGTAATGATAACCATGAAACTTGCCATTATGATTTGAATGATGAATTGAGCCATGATAGTTATTTTCTTGAATTTGCTCCCACTATTATGAATGAGAAATTTGCTTATGTGGAGAGTAATAAAATTTCTATGCTTGTGGATCATGAAAAGAATGCTTTATGTGATAGTTATATTATTGAATTAATTCATGATGCTACTGAAAATTATTATGAGAGAGGAACATATGCTTGTAGGCTTCTCACTAATATCAAGTTTCCTCTCTTTATGTTGAAAGTTTTGAAGTTGCACTTGTTTTGCCTTCCTATGCTAGTTGATTCTTGTTTCCATAAGTTGTTTGATCACAAAATCCCTATGCATAGGAAGTGGGATAGACTTAAATGTGCTAGTAATATGCTTCATGATGCTCTCTTTGTGTTTCAATTCTTATCTTTTATGCGAGCATCATTGAAATCATCATGCCTAGCTAAAAGGCATTAAAGAAAAGCACTTGTTGGGAGACAACCCAACACTTTTACCTACTGTTTTTATGTGTTCACATGATTAGGCTACTGTATTAATCATGTTTTATAGCTTTTGTTTCAATAAAGTGCCAAGTAAAGCCTTTGGGATAGTGTGGATGATAGTTGACTTGATTCTGTGCAAAAACAGAATTTTTTTCTGCCAGTAATAGAATTGTTTAAATTCACTGGAGCGTCGAAAAACTATGAATTTTTTATATATTATTTTCCTACAAATTTCCTACGTTGTCTTAAATTTTCAGAATTTTTGGAGTTACATAAGTATGACCTTAATTCAGATCTTTACGTACTATTCTGTTTTTGGCAGATTCTGTTTGCAATGCATAGTTTGCTTGTTTTATGGTTTCTATGGCTTATATTGCTTAATATAAATTGTGGAAATTTTAGAGTACAGTAGGCATTGTGTGAGAACAATTATGAATCTTGTCTTTGACAGTACACAAGTGAATGATTTGTTTTATCATACTAATCCATCTCACGAAGTTCCGTTAAGTTTTGTGTGATTGAAGTTTTCAAGTTTTGGGTGAGATATCGCTATGAGGAGAACAAGGAGTGACAAGAACCTAAGCTTGGGGATGCCCAAGGCACCCCCAAGTAAATATTCAAGGAAGATCCAAGCAACTAAGCTTGGGGATGCCCCGGAATGCATCCCCTCTTTCGTCTTCAACATTATCAGTAACCTCACTTGGAGCTATATTTTCATTCGTCACATGATATGAATTTTGCTTGGAGGGTCATTTTATTTTATTAGGATTTGCTTGATGTTATTTAGAATAATGTTTTGCATCTCTTACTTCAATAAAAGTGGCAACTATAGCCTTTGCCATGCTTATTTTGCAAGTATATGAGTTGCTGTTTCAAAACAGAAAGTTTGTCGCTGTTGCAAAAATTCTCTAGAAAAGTCAGAATGTGATAAAATGTTGACATTTTTTTCACAGTAAGATATGATAAATTTTATACAGTGATGTAATTTTTCAGAATTTTTGGAGTTAGGGATGTATGAAGAATATTGCATTCTTTACAGACTGTCCTGTTTAGACAGATTGCTGTTATGTTTGCATTGTTTGCGTATGTTTGCTTGTTTAATGATTCTATTTGAGGATAGGAGTATTAAATATGCAGAGGCATTTAGTATGCAATGTTAAACTATAATTTTAGTGATTTGCTACAGTAGATAATGATAAGGTTATTGCATTGATTTATATTAACTTATCTCACGAGTTTTTGTTGAGTTTTGTGTGGATGAAGTTTTTAAGATTTAGGGAAACTGTGATATAAAAGGAATTAAGGAGACACAAAAGCTCAAGCTTGGGGATGCCCAAGGCATCCCAAGTTAATATTCCAAGAAGTCTTAAACATCTAAGCTTGGGGATGCCCGGTAGGCATCCCACTTTTCTTCATCAACAATTATCGGTTAGCCTCGGTTGAGCCTAAGTTTTTGCTTCTTCACATGATGTGTGCCATTCTTAGAATTTTATTTTATTTTGTTTTTCTTTCTGTTTTAATAAAATACTTAGATCTGAAACTTTTAAATAAGAGAGAGTCCTCAAATAGCTACCCATTTACATAACTACTCGCTTGATCTTCACTTATTTCTTTTTGGAGTAGTTTGTCGAACACTCTCATGCTTCACTTATATTACTTTGAGAGTTGACAATAGTGATGACAATATGCACAAGCTATGAATTTGGTCCTAATATGATGAATATTCAAGAGGGATATAATAAAAACTTTCATGAAGATCATTGGATATGATAAGTTTGATTCCTTGCAATAGTTTTGCGACATGGAGATAATAATATGTGAGTCATGTTGGTGAGTAATTATCATTTAGTAAGAATATTGGTGTTAAGGTTTGTGATTCCCTATGCAAGTATGAAAGTCAATAGTTATGCAATGAAATTACATCCTACTTGTGATGCATTATTCGGTGTTCGTTATGCTTAATGCTCGTTTATGAGAATTTTAGTTTCTTGGTTGGTTGCTTCTCAATGTTTTTGCTAGCCTCCATTTGTACTAAGTGGGAATACTACTTGTGCATCCAAATTCCTTAAACCAAGTTTTTCCATATGAGTCCACCATACCTACCTATATGCGGTATTTTCGTGCCGTTCTAAGCAAGTTTGTATGTGCCAACTCTAATATTCAAATAAATTTCCTTTTTGTGTGTTCGTACCGCTGATGAAGCGGTAGGGGGTGGCCAATATTTTTCCATGCTAGATGCGTTATTCTCAAGATGAGTGTTTATTCACTTGTCATTGCACGAGAGTATGGCAAAGGTAATAGGGACGCCTAGTCCCAAAATGAAAATAAATTTACTTTATGTTGTCAAATAATAAATTCCTTGGAAAGTGTTGGTATGGAGGGCACCCGTGGATATGGCTAGCCATGGATTGTGAAAGAATGATGGAAAAAGGAATAAACTTTATTTTCTATTTGGGAACCGCCTATGACGTATCTAGCATGGAAAGTATTGGGAACTACTCGATCATTTTCGTTGACGGGAAAAGCATGCCACCCAAAATAATTTTATCTCTCAATTTTCGCTTTGAGCTCTGGCACCTCTACAAATCTCTACTTCCCTCTGCGAAGGGCCTATCTATTTACTTTATGCAATTTTTATTTTTATTTGAGTCTCCATCTTCTCTTATAAAGCACCAACTAGGGAGCACTATGATCATACTTGGGCATTGGATGTAGCTAATATTCGAGTGTGTCTCATGAATGGATCAATGATTGAGCATGATGGGCTAGGGATAACTTTCTTTAGTGTTGATATTTTGAAAGACATGGTTGCTTGTTGATATGCTTGAGTATTGATGTCCTCATGTCAAATTATAGACTATTGCTTTGAATCATTCAAGTCCAAATGTCCATGCTACAAAAGAAAGATTTTATGATGAATATGATAGGTAGCTTTCCACAACAAAAATTCCATTTTCAATTGCTACTTTATCATAATAAGTTTTATGAGAAAGAGTTGCTGTTATGATGCTAGGAAAAGTGATTGAAATTATCATTGATCAAACTTATGCACTTTGCTAGCATTCACACTTCATAAATTATTTCTTTTATCATTTACGTACTCGAGGACGAGTAGGAATTAAGCTTGGGGATGCTGATACATCTCCAATGTATCTATAGTTTATGAAGTATTCATGCCATATTGACAACAATTTTATATGGTTTTGGTATGATTTGCATAGAACTAACCCGGACTGACGCTGTTTTCAGCAGAACTACAGTGGTGTTGTTTTTTGTGCAGAAATGAAAGTTCTCCAAATGAGCTGAAACTTTTTAATGATTTTTTTTGGAACAAAAGAGACCCTCGAAGCTTCGTGGAAGGACCAGAAGGTGAAGGAGTAGGGCACAAGACACCGGGGCGCACCCTGGTGGGTTGTGCCCTCCTCGTGGCCCTCCTTCGCATGATTCCAACGCTAAAAAATCCTATAAATAGAGAAACCATCAGAAATAACCCTAGATCAGAAGTTCCGCCGCCGCAAGCCTCTGTAGCCACAAAAAACCAATTTAGACCCCATTCCGGCACCCTGTCGGAGGGGGAAATCATCCCCGGAGGCCATCTTCATCATCCCTATGGTCTCCATGATGAGGAGGGAGTAGTCCACCCTCGGGGCTGAGGATTTGTACCAGTAGCTATGTGTTTAATCTCTCTCTCTCTCTCTCTCTCTCTCTCTCTCTCTCTCTCTCTCTTGTGTTCTTGAGATGTCACGATCTTGATGTATCACGGGCTTTGTTAATATAGTCGGATCATATAGTGTTTTCCACTCTCTATCTTGTTGTGAATTGAGTTTTCCCTTTGAGATTTTGTTCTTATCGGATTGAATACTTTTATGGATTTGAGAGCACTTGATCTATGTCTTGGCACTCAACTCGCAGATTCCCAAGGTGACATTGGGGTAATCTATGCATAGGGGTTGATGCACGTTTTCCTCCTTGTTTCTCCGGTAGAAATCTTGGGGCACTCTTTGAAGTTCTTTGTGTTGGATTGAGTATTATGAATCTGAAATTGTTTGATGCATATCGTATAATCAACTCACGGATACTCGTGGTGACATTGGAGTATCTAGGTGACATTAGAGTTGGTTGATGTGTATCATATGGTGTTATTTTAGTACAAACTCTTGGTTAGATCGATCAGAAAGAATAGCTTGGTGTTATTTTAGTACGAACTCTAGGATAGATTGATTAGAAAGAATAGCTTTGAGGTGGTTTCGTACCCTACAAACAATTTCTTCTTATGTTCTCCACTAGATAGGAACTTTGGAG
Source organism: Thinopyrum elongatum (assembly GCA_011799875.1). Taxonomy (NCBI): domain Eukaryota; kingdom Viridiplantae; phylum Streptophyta; class Magnoliopsida; order Poales; family Poaceae; genus Thinopyrum; species Thinopyrum elongatum. Next base: position 176,268,591 of record CM022303.1, on the reverse strand, counting down.
TGATTCTTCATCGCATGTTGAGGGATGGTTATATGATCCAATTATATTAGCATTGTTGAGAGATTGCACTAGCGAAAGTACAGACCCTAGGCCTCATTTTCAAGCATTGCAATACCGTTTGTGCTCATTTTTGTTACTTGCGACCTTGCTGTTTTTTATTGTTCCTATTACAAAAATCAATATCTACTATCATCACTACACTTTTATCACCATCTCTTCACCGAACTAGTGCACCTATACAATTTACCATTGTATTTGGTGTGTTGGGGACACAAGAGACCTTTTATTATTTGGTTGCAGGGTTGTTTGAGAGAGACCATCTTCATCCTATGCCTCCCACGGATTGATAAACCTGAGGTCATCCAGTTGAGGAAAAATTGCTACTGTCCTACAAAACTCTGCGCTTGGAGGCCCAACACGAGTCTACAAGAATAAGTTGTGTAGTAGACATCAGGATGCTACCTGGAGGATGAAGTGAACCCAGAGGCATGCTAGCACGGGAGACCTATTTCCACTATACATTACTATTCTGTACGTTACTACTAGTAGTAGTACAACTATGGTACACTTGATGGTCAAAATAATATTCATCCAGTCCTCACAGTGAAGTGACAAGACCCTGCGCCCGAGGTGACACTAGTCCAGGCGGCGTGTTTGGGTTACCAAAGTCAGCCTCAACTTGTGCACTGTGCAGTCACTATCACCGCCGCTGTATAGCATGCCTCGCCTCGTCTCCCTCTCCCCTAGCACCAATCCATCTCCATCTCCGTCTTGCCGGAGATCCTGAGGTCACTCTTCATCATCTCACTATGCCCACGCGTACCCTCACCTCGCTCGCCTCCCCCAGTACCCCTATTCCCTCGCTAGCCGCTCCAGCACCGAGAGCCTTCTCCCCCGTAAATCAAGCCCCCAAACCCCACCTTTCAAACTCCACCATGGCCGAACACGAACCACGCAGCATCCATATGAGCCATGATTGGAGCAATCTCCCAGTGACATCCACGACCTCTGTTGTTCGTGTATGGATATGTTGAGCGCCGTGCGGCTGGCTGCATGCTCGAGGGACATGCACGCGACCATCATCGAAGCGAGGCCTGAGTTTTTCAAGACACCCTGCTTGCTGCTATCTGGTCTTGCGAGATTTTCTCACCATGATACGGAGGCGTACATGATGCCCCTCGACTTCAATCCGACCTCCATTAGCCGAAACCTCTTTGCAGGTATGTAGTGGGTCGCCGTACATCATGCCCCTCGACTTCGATCCGATCACCATCGCCCGAAACTTCTTGGCAGGTATGTACTGGGTCGGCATGAACTCCCACTGGATGGCTGCCGTCAGAGAAGACCGAAAGAAGTTGATGCTCGTGAACTTCCACACCTCCCATGAGATTATACTTCCTACGTTGGATTATATAGGGTTTTACCGTCGCGGTCCAAGTCATCTAGATTACGTCGTCAGTTGGATGCACCTTGTTTTGCAGAAGATTGTAATCTGCCAAGTGCCCACACGATATGCGGATTACGTAGACTTCAAGCTAATTGCCTTGTTCGACCGCGGACTCGCCTATATTTCCGCCGGTGCCTTCTTTAGCTGGAGACAACTCACCTCGCAGTGGATCGTCAAAGCTGATACACACTTCTGTGATGCTATTGAACACAATGGCATCATCTACGCGATCGACAAAGCAGATGGCACCACGTATTCCTGGGACGGCACGTGTAAGTTGTTTTCGTCTGATGTTAATGATAACACCATGGCACTGTTTGAACTTTTTGTGATGATTGGCATATCCCTGTTTGAGCATAATTTAAGTAGAACTATGGCAATGTATTAGAGACGCCGTAAATCAGCTATATTTGGAATGAGTTAATTAATGCGATTGTGACCATGTCATTACAGCCAATTTGTACCCTTGAATAATCAAAGAAGATATGGATATTCTCCTAACTTTATAGTAATATATATACTGCTAAATATGAGTGTGTATCAATAGCCATGTCAATTTCCTCATTTTCATGATGTAGAAACATGCATCACACTGTTGGTTTCATCTAACCATACATTAGGGAATTAAATGTGCATATGGAAAACTCTATATTTGGAAGTAGTGAAATCCTGTAATGCTTACCATGTGTACATACCTATATTCGCCCTTCAGCAATCAATGGCTAGAATAATATCGTCACAAGAATTTTGCCCACAGAACATGAGTATATAACAATGCATGGTCTGTTAGTTTCCTTGAAGAATTTGTTTGTGAGGACAAAACATGATTACATAACATGCATGACATGGTAGTTTTCTATGAAGAATCGATTGCGAGATAACATGAGTATAACCATGCATGGCACTTCTATATTTTCGAACCCAGTATACATTTCCCTATATTTTCCTCTCAGTTCCAACACAGATAGATCAATGTTGTTTCTTGCATTATCCTGCTCATACTCTGAACAATGCTGATCTTACATTAACAATGCATGTCCATTTTGATATGATGTAGTGTCCCTACAGTTACTGCCCTTTGTAATCACACCACCTTTGCCAAAAATAGGGAAGCACAACTGGTTCCTCGCTCGATCAGACGACGGCAAAAGACTGATGATCATTCGCACACATGAGCCAGAAAAGTTATATTGCAAAAACCCCACTGTGTACAAGCATCGTGAAATACGTGAGTATCCGGACAATGGCTGTTACGTCTATGAGCAGGATACCAGCTTGTTGGGGCCTTCATGATTTTTTAGTTGGAGGCGGGTAAACAGCCTTGGTTCACACTCTCTGTTTCTCGGACTCAATTATCCGATTAACCAGGAGATCACCGTTGGCAAGGACCTTGATGGCAGAGAGGTTCTGTTTGCTAGGGAAAATTGTGTCTACACGGCGAGCCCTAGGACTTCGGGAGCAGACTCCCCTGATTGTCAATGATACAACCTGCAGCCAAAAGAAGGTGAGAATGACAAAGGCATCTGGATTAACTTTGATCCTTGGATGTCTCAAGTCTGACAGGCAGTGATGTGGTTCAAGCCTTCAGGTTGATAGGTAATTGGGCTGTTGCGTCGAAAGGGTGGAGTTCTGGTGTCTCCGAATCACTGGTGGCTGAAGCGGGGCTACAAATTATGATGGTGTTGGATCATCCCTCTTTGAATGACTTGTTGTCTTTGCTGCTTGTTCTGGATGGGTAGTTCTCTCTTTTGTTATGCATACTTCTTGTCATTTGGTCATCCTCGTCAATGTCACTATTACTATGTAATAGTTGCCTCTATTTAGAATGTCATTCTCGTCTGGATCACGAGAGTTTGAGCTCTGCAGATGGGTGCGTTTTGGTGGTGTAGCAAGAGTTCTTATGAACTATCATGTCTTGTTGTTTATGTGAGTAGTAGTCACTAGTCAGTGTTTGAATGTTGTATATATCGTTGTTTCGAACTGCTTATGGGCTAAATGAGGGCATCACCATTCTCCAATGTTCAAAGTATATCTCCTTTTTTCAAGTTATAATTTGAGCTCAGTGTCTTTTCGATGATGTACACTTGTTTGGGCCAGTGAGGTGTCGTTGAATATGGGCCGAGTAGTAACGCAATGCCAAATAGGTCAATTATGACTCTCAGGCCGGGCGCTCAAAAAAAGAAAGAAAAAGGACTCTTAGGCCGACATGTGGGCGCCACCGGTGTTTTCGTGCGCTTGCGCGCCGAGAGCATATTGGCGCGTGTTCGAAATTCATGCTACCTTTTCATCCCCAATCTCCCACCCCTCCCCCACCTCTGGAATCCCGATTCCTACTCCAGTTCCCCCAAAACCCCCTCCTATACTCCCTGTACTCAAGCGCACTATCATGTCGCCGGTCAACGCGGATCTCCGAGCCGGAGATCCTCAGGTCCGTCCTGCCTTCGGGCGCTGTGTGCTGTCGCTCAACAGTGGCATGGCGGCGCTTGATGACCAGTTTGCCGACAAAGTGCTGATGGTAACCATCAATGGCGACCGGCCTCCCGTCTCGCCGGACGACATTGTCAAAGCTCTTGGCATTGCGCATGACATCCAAATAAGTGACTTGCTCGTCGAAGTCTGTCCGCCACCGGCTGATTTCTTCATCAGGTTCCGGACAACTTTCGACTGCAGTCGTGTGTTTGAATCTTCCCGGTGTTTGCTCTACGAGGGCGCGCTGGTGAGCTTTGATCGGTGGCACCCAGGATGGGGCTCGGTGCCCTCTGAGCTTGAGTTTTTAACAAAGCTTACCTTCCACGGCATGCCTCGACGTGCTTGGAACAGCGAGTCCATGAATGAGCTTATCAATGACCTAGGAGGTGAGCTCGTAAGTATGTTTGTTCCTCCAGACAGCTGGGCTCTGACGGTTATGGCATGGATGAAGAAGCCATCCACCATACCGAAGGTAATTGGTGTTGAGATACCGGTGCAGGAACCGGGGTTGTACTATTCATCACCACCAAGGCCGCCGTGGACCACGTTAAGGATGTACCTGTATCGAGTATTCATGCATGTCAAAGAAGTGGTCAATCCATCAATCGAAGTCCTGCCGCCGCCGCTGGTGCCAGGGTCCATCGACGACGTCCATTACAGGAGTCAACGTCAAACTTTCCCCGTGTTGCTCGGAACGATGGATGGCACAGGGTCTACTCCATCGCGCGGCAGAGACCACTGCTTCTTTGGGAGAAGAGGCAGGGCTGGCTGTCTGGATGTGCTCTAATTTGAGGTAACAACTGAATCTTCTCAGATACTAGTTAAATCCGAGCTATCGATGTCAAGCACTGACGTGCTAGTACATTTGATTTTGACCTGTTCTATTTTTGTACCTAAACTTTTTTTAGAAAGGGGTGTACGTCAACTTAATGTGCTAGCAGAACTTATTGTGTTGTCTCTCTGTTTTCTTTGCACAGCATTCAAGATATTTCCCCGTCATTGATAAAGACGATGAACGGTTATGTACGAGTTCATTGGTTTCAACATAGCCCTACCCGTAGCGATCCACTGCTTCCACCCTGATTGTGCCGCCTGCATGAAATTTTTGTACGCAAGTTCAGTGTGTATGATGTTTTATATGATTGTGTCAACTATATAAGTTTTTGCTGAGCATCAGCAATGCATATGGCTGAAAGATGTATTTACGAGCATCGACCGATGGATCTCTCTCTCTCTCTCTCTCTCACACACACACACACACACAAGTGGGACCATTGAATTATTTCTTCGCTCGTGACAGCTTTTAATTATATTCCACTGTACTCTAACTTTTTTCTTAAGTTATTAATTGAGCTCAGTGACTTCAAAAAGTTGTACAGAAGCCTTGTTTGGGCCTTTTCAGGTGTTGTTGAATGTGGGCTGAGTAGCCATGTAAAGTTGTACTGTACTACACAGGCCTTTTTCGTTGAACATTAGCAATGCAACTGGGCCGACAGTTGTGCACAAGATCCTAAAATAAGCGCAGCCTAGCCTATGTTTCTTTTAATAAAATGCACAACTCAGTTCATTTTTTATATAATAAGATTACCAAGCCCAACTTAATTTTTTAATAATATTCCTATCTCAATATTATTTTTTATACGAAATGCTCTGTCCAGACCATCATTGTTTTTTCACCCATCCCAGAAAATGGGTCCACTTCTATTAAAATCAAATGGCTTGTAAATTATCAGAAATGATAAATGGGCTACATGTATGCAATATTATTTTCACCCAGCCCAGTAAATAGGTGTATTCGAATAAATAATCAAATGCGTTGTAAATTATCATAAATAGTAAATCGGCTATCATTATTTTTACCCAGCCCAGGAAATAGATGTATTGGCAAACAAAATGAAATGGGCTGTAAAACCTAAATAAATGGGCTGCATTCCGCCACAGCTTTCGAAGCTGACTTTGTTGGCCCACTAGACAAAGCCCACGCAAGGTGTTGTCCATTTAGTGAACAAAACAATTTAATGGTCTAAAACAAAAAGTCAACAAATTATTCTGACATCTGTAGTCATTGGATTGACATGCAACGGCGATCCTGCTTCTTCAATCTCTGATCTAGTTGCTCTTGCTCCAGCCACCAAAACCATTGCCGGGTGGAGCGCCTGCATCTGCCTCCCGTGGCCGGATGTGCTGCCGCGCAGGCCTCGCCGCCCCACCCTACTCCCAACGGTGGCCAGGTCATACCTGTACTCACCCACACCTTCTGTTATTCTCCGGTGAAGGCAGCCTCACCCGGCAGCCGAACCAGTCCCTCGTACTCCCCTCCGCCAGGGACTCCAGTGCCCCTTGTTCCACGACTCCAGATCGTTCCCATCTTAGGCCTCGCCATCGTCCATCGCCGTGGTCCGCTCGATGATGCGTGGTCAACAACGAGAGCCAACATGGAGTACGTCGAGAGTCTGACAGCTGGGAACCACCAGCTACATCTTCGCACGCAAGCTAGTGCCTCCTTATTATGCGGGAATAAACGATTCCTCCCCCTGACAAGTTGGACCCACCAGCTACAATCTTCGGATGCAAGGATGTTCATTCTTATTACGCGAAAAAATCCCCCCTATGACAGCTGAGACCCACGAGCTACATCTTCGCACGGAAGGAAGTGCCTCAGTACGCGCAAGAAAAATGATTCCTCCCCCTACTAGCTCGGACCCACCTGATTCGGAGGCTGACTTGTGGGCCTACTAAGTTTACACGTACGCAGGGCTTTGGTAACCTAGTCAACAAATGATTCTAGCATTAGTGACCATTAGATTAACATCCAACGACCACGCTGCTTCTTCAATCTCTGATCTTCTTGCTCCAGCCGCCGAAACAAGCACCGGCTGGACCGCCTGCTATTGCCTCCCATGGCCGGCTGTGCTGCCACCACTGGCCATGCCATCCCTCTACTCACCCACACCTCCTGTTATTCTCCGTCGACGCCAGCCTCACACCGCAGTCGAAGCAGTCAACCCTCGTACTCCCCTCCGCGTGGGCATCCACTGCCGCGTCTTCCCCGGCTCCGCGTCGTTCCCTTCCTAGGCCTCGCCATCGTCCACCGCCTTGGTGCTCTCGGCGCGGCGTGGTCAACGTGGTCAATGAATGACAGCCATCGGAAGACGACTGTACGCAGTGACGCTGAGAGCTGGACCCACCAGCTACATCTTCGAACGTGAGGAAGTGCCTCCATATTACGCGAAAAAAATGATTCCTCCCGCTGACAGCTGGGACTCACCAGCTATATCTTCGCACGCAAAGAAGTGCCTCCTTATCCTCCCTGACTGCTGGGACCCACCCGGTCGAAGCGTACATAACGTTGTTTGGCTGGTCGCCAACGTGTACGTACATACTGGCCGATCGGTGTCTCTGCAACGATGACCCATGGCCGAGCAAGCAGCGGCACGTGTAGTAGTAGAGCCCCCGACGTAGCAGTTCAGGCAGTTCAGTCTAAACCGTGTACACGTACGTACAACCAGATGCCAAAAAATACGGCCATGTGCGTACATACAGGCGAGGTTAGATGTACCACCTTTCGTCAGGATTAGATGTACTACTTGTCCCCTTTCAAATTGGCCGTTGTGGTATCCCTTCCCGCCTATGTTTTAGGGGAAGCAGACCAAGGCCACTATAAATATAGGTTAGCCACCACCATATAAGGGGTCGACTCATTCTGACACCCGAGCCCTCGCGAGGTTGTTCATCCTCTGTACTAGTTCATCCTCAGCCCCTCGTGAGGCCAATCCTCCACAAAGCAGGAGTAGGGTTTTACACCGCAAGGTGGCCCGAACCTAGGTAAACTGCTGTGTTCACCTTTTTCCTTCTTCACGCAAGTTCGGCTAGGCAAGGCTGTGGGGTGACGAGTTGGCAGGTTTGAGAGGTTGAGTTCTTCGCACACGCCCCAGAGTTCGAACCTTCTTGGGTCTGCGGAGCCCTGAATTCGACATTTGGCGCGCCAGGTAGGGGCATCTCGAAGTCCTTCTTCCACCGTTCGCTTCGCCTCCGTTCTGTCGCTCCCATGGTCGACGCTCGTCGTGTCCGTGCCGAGCGCCGGGCCGCTCGTGTCGCCCGGACAGCACCCGTGGGCAATGGCGTTCCTCGCCGCTCTGCCTCCCCGGTGGCTAACGCTGCCACTGACCCTGCTTCTCGTGAGCAGCAGGATTCGTCGCTGCCAACTTCTGTGCGGCGTGATGGCCGCACTGCAACCCCGTCACCCACTCCAGCCACGGCATCGTCTTCCCATGCTCATAACGGGCCGGCAAATGCGCAGGCTGCACTGCTCATGGCGCGTGAGCTCCTGCGTTACCGCCCGGCCAACGACCTCTATGACGACTGGCTTGGCCTTATCGCCGAGCTCGTCAACGCCGCCGGTGAGGCCCCTGCGCCGTCCCGCTCGTTCCTTCCTCCGCCATCCCAGGCGGGTGACGTGGCTCATGGCGTGCCTCCTCCTCCTCCTTTGTGCGGCGCCAACCCCGAGCCCAGGCGTGACGCGCCCCGGCGCGACCCGCCGTGTAGGGCACCGGCTCGTGATGAAGCAAGCTGCCGGGTGATCCAGCATCCACAAGCCGATGCGCACGCGCTCCCGGCGCCGAAGCGCCAGCACCAGGACCGCACGCCGCCAGAGGTCACAGCGCGCGGGCGTCAAGACCAAGCTCCACCCGTGCGGCCCGCACCTGTGAGCGCGGCAGGCTACCGTGCTTTCACCCCGGAGCTGCGCCGCGTCGTCTGGCCCGGCAAGTTCAAGCCCGATCTGCCTCCATGATACGACGGCACTCTTGACCCCGCGGAATTTCTCTAGCTCTATGCGCTGAGCATCGAAGCGGCGAACGGCAATGACAAGGTCATGGCGAACTGGTTCCCCATGGCCCTCAAGGATGACACGCGCTCTTGGCTCCTAAACCTCCCGGTGGGGTCGATCTCCTCCTGGTATGAGCTTCGCGAGCGTTTCATCGCCAACTTCCAGGGTACTCGCGACCGCGCTCCTGCAGTGGGCGACCTGCGGTGCGTGAAGCAGCAGCCAGGCGAGACCTTGCACAAGTACATACAGCACTTCACGAACGTCTATCTCAGGATCCCGAAGGCATCTGACGAAGCCATCATCTCAGCATTCTCAGAAGGCGTCCGGGACGTCAAGATGAAGGAGGAGCTCACCATCAACGAGGACCTGTGCTTGGCCCTGGAGATGTTCAACCTGGCGAATAGTTGCGTATGGGCCGAGGAGGGCCGCCTCTCCCTCCTGGAGCTTCCTGAGGCAGACCCCGAGGACAAGAAGGCCCAGGCTAAGGAGGCGAAGTGCAAGGGTCCCGCCGTACTTGCGGCCGAACCTGAGATGAAGCATGGTCATGAGCATGGCGAACCCTCCAAGGGCAACCGCCCATTCTGCATCTTCCACAACGTACATAGCCACAACACCAGTGACTGCCAAGAGCTCAGGGCCCTCCGCGATGGGCGCCTTGGTCGCTGCCCTGAGCGTGGTGACCGGGGCTACGGTCGTAGAGGAGGCCGCAGCGGAGGCCGCTGGGACAACCACGACCCCCGTCAGGACTGGCGTGATCAGCCTCATGAAGACCGCTGGCGCGACGAGCCTCGCGACGGGTTCTGGCGTGATCAGCCTCGTGAGGCCCGTCCTCAGGGCAATGTTGGCCTCCCTCCGCTTCCACCGCCACCAAGGAGGAACGACGACAACCGGCAGGATGATGGGGCTGGGGGCTTCCAAGATCCTTGTGCTATCGCCTGCATCCTAGGTAGTGCGCAGGCCCCAGCCTCACAACACATCTTCAAGCAGTTCGCTCGTGAGGTGAACGCGGCCCTCCCGAAGCTCGAGGCCGTGCGTCCCCTCAAGTGGTCACAGTGTGCCATCACTTTCAACTCCAAGGATCACCTCAAGTGCTCGGCCGCCGGAGGCGCGCTTCCCATGCTCTGTACGCCCACCATCAGCAACGTCCTCGTCACCAAGACCCTCATTGACGGTGGTGCAGGGCTCAACGTCCTCTCCGTTGAGACATTCAAGACGCTCCAAGTGCCCTATGATCAGCTTCTGCCAACCAAGCCTTTCTCAGGGGTGACTGATGGCTCCACCATCCCCCTAGGGCAGATATGTCGCCCTGTCACCTTTGGCAACCGCAACAAATACCACACTGAGCTCATCGACTTCGACGTCACCCATATCAGCCTCCCGTACAACGCCATCCTTGGGTATCCGGCCCTCGCCAAGTTCGTGGCGGCAACCCACCACGACTACAATGTCCTCAAGATGCCAGGAAGTGGCGGCGTCATCACGGTCGCCTGCGATGAGAAGGATGCGGTGTGCTCCCTCGAGCGCGCCTACCAAGCCGCGGCGGCTGATAGCCCAAATGATGAGGGCGCCGTCCTGTTTTCTGAGATCACACCCAAGAAGAAGAAGCAGCTCCTCCTCAAGAGTCGTCAGGTGGCTGGCGCACCTGCCGATGATACTTCAGGCCCCGCACCCGCTGCTGGGGCGCCTTTTCCTCCCGCATAGGAAGGCGCGCCCGGCGCCTCCCTCAGGACGGGCTTGGGGGCTCCTGTCTGGAGAGCCTCTGACCTGACCAGGGCGACGAGGGAGGTGCTCGGGCACCACTTGGAAGCATGCTTCGATGTGCGCCCCCGCGAGCAAGGCGCAAGGTGTGAGGCGCCAGGTGCGTGAGAGTTCTTCGTCAAGACAATTGAGGAGCTTCAGGAGGCAAGGGCCATGCGCGGCGAGCGTTGCCCCGCATAGCCTCCCAGTGCAGCTGCGGCCCCTGACATGGGTAGCGAGCTGTGCGTCTGCGTCAACATCCCGGGCCTCAACAGGGCTGCTTCACAGGACCTCTTCTGGCCATCCCGCGTTGGCCGGAGTGGGGGCTACCCCTGCAGCTACGTTCGCATGCTGTTTGGCCTGCTGAACATGGCCGCCTCGTACCAGCACTTCACGCAGGGTGCCATGGCGGCTCACGAGGCCAGGCGCCAGGCGGTCCTGTCGAAGGAAGTGCCGGACCCTCGCGAGCCCGACAGGTCTCGTGAGCTCGGCGGGCCTCCGGAACCGCCCGACTCATGAGGAGCAATTCCTGCAGCAAGTGTCTTCAGCTACCTCGACTCTCCTACAACGATGGTGCCAGGTGACTTTTTGGTTTGTTCAGATTGAGGGCCCCCCGGGCTGCATCATCCTTAGGCTGCTAGGGCCCAGCCCCACAGCTGTATCGGTTTTGCGCATGTATCTGGACTGGCCTTGCCTTTATGAATTTCCCAAGTATTTCAACTGCATGTCCAGTGCTTCGTAACCATAATGTCGCTGCACCCTTGCAAACCCGCCCACGACCGCCTCATGATTAAGGACTGGCACGGTGTCTGTGCTCGGGTTTGTCCCTGCAGCGTTGTCAAATCCAAGCGATCGAGTTCTGTCCCGCGGGCCAACTCCCGTGCGCGTCACCTCCTGGGGTCCTTGGTGCCTTGTTCTCGCATGAGCTAATCACGTGTGGGCGAGTAAGGGCGCGCGACCCAGTTCGTATGACCGCAGTTCGACGCTTCGCCGTAGCGGGAGCCGTGCGCCGCGTGTTTTTCCGTGGGATCGTTGCATGAGAAGACTTCGCACGGCGTCTGTGCTCGGGTCCGTCCCTGCAGCGTCGATAAAACCAATGGCCGAGCTCTGTCTGGTGGGCCGGCCCTGTTCACATCACCTCCTGGGGTCATTGGTGTCCGGCCTTCTCATGCGATAACCTCCGGAGGGGCATTCGGCGTAGGACCCCCCCATCGCCCCACTGGTGTCATAAGCGCGCCCCGCGCCGCAAAAATTAGGCGCAACCCGCCTTGAGGTAGGGCCTCGTGAGTCTCGCGCTGGCTCACGAGTGCCTAGATACACCTCCTCTAGTTCTGCCGTTCTAGCCACGCGTATGAACGGGGCTGTACACGCCCCAAAGTCTCCCCCCGAGGGAACTCTCACCCACGCACTAGTGGAAGCTCCATGCCCCACGCTGGCGGATGACACGGTCGAGGAGCGACTATGCGCATGCACCAGTGGAAGCCCCATGCTCCGCGCTGGCGGACGACACGGCCGAGGAGCGGCTATGCCCACGCTAAAGTGGAAGCATCATGCTCCGCACTGGTGGATAAACAACTGAGGGCACCTTCGTGGCTGCACCAATCTTAGGACAGCCTCTCGGCTCTTCGCCCGGTAACACCCCACAGCTTTCCCCTCGGGAGGTACGCGCGAGGGGGCTGGACACGGGGGCTGTGCCCAGGACAGGCCTGGCACACGCCACCCTACCAGGTCCAGGTACCTGGTCTTCTCGCGCCCCTCCCAGGCGAAAGCTGGCGAGGAAAGGTATGGGGGCTCCAGATTAACCTTGCCGTTGCCTACGCTTCCTTCATGAGGGCTGCTCGCACGTCAAGGGGGGCCTCCTGAGCACTGCGACTCAGGGGCCTCACTAGTCACGTAGCCCCTCACCCCTTGGTGTCGTCCTGGTGATCCGGACGCCCCAATGGCGGTCAAGGTATCTGCGCGGCTAGGCCCTGCCGACGCAGAGCACAAAAGAAAACAAGAAGGAACCCAAGCACGAAAAGGAAATTGCAGAGCCCTAACAGTTATTACAAGCACAAGTGTTCCGCAAATTCAAACAGAAGTTTTACGCCTCCACGAGGCACGGTGAATGTTGCAGGAATAAAACTAGGAAGAAGCACCACCGCCGCCTTGGCCATCACCGCCGCTCACCCTGGTCACTGGAAGCCCGTCGTCGACGTCGCTGCAACCATCATCATTGCCGCCGCCGCCAACCTCTGCTGCCAGAGCCTCGGGATCGGGGACGCAGAGGAACTTCTCCAACAGTGCATCCACGTGACCCTTCACGGCCTCCTTGGTAGCAGCACGGGACTCAGGAGCAATCGAATAGATCACCGTGCTGAAGTCGAAGCCAGGGTCCTGAAGGAAGAGCTGGCCGAAGACGCGCATCGCGGCTGCGAAGAAGAGCGAGCGGCACTCCTCCTCCAGGATGGAGTCCACCTTGGCGGCAGCACCCTTGAGCGCCTCTGCGAGCTTGGGGAAGAGCCCCGCGTGGGCATCCTCGGGGGTCGCCAGTGGCTCCTCATACCCTCCCCTGCAGATGGAGCGCAGCGCGTCGCGAGCTTTGAGCTCAAGGAAGGAGAAGGCACCATGTTCCGCAGCTGCCCTCTTCTCAGCAGCGGAGAGGGCCTCCTCCCTGGCCTCCAGTTGGGCTGCTGACTCAGAGACGTGCTGGGCGTGGGATGCCTGGGCATCAGCCACCTCCTTCTTCAACGTGGCTAGGCGGCCGCGCTCCGCAGCCTGGTCGGCGGCCACCTGTTTCAGCTTGGCGTCGCGATCGGCGAACTCCGCTTCACGGGCCTTCAGCCCCTCTTCCTGTTGCTGAAGCCGTTGGGCGTGCGTGGCCTGCTCTTCCTAGAGGGCCTTCAGCTTGGCCTCCGCCTCGGCGGCCGCAGCATTGGCCAACGCTGCATCGCGATCCTCGTTGGCTTCGGCGGCCTCCTTCATGCCTTCCACGGTGGCAGCCTTGGCCCAGCCCCAGGTTATCTTGGCAGATGTGTCAGCCTGGAGCCACCCTGAGATAAGCCCTAGGCGCTCTCTCACGAGGCACCTGTCCGCATCCTGGAGGTCGGCTCCGAGCTAACCCAACGCGGCGTAGGCTTCGTCCAGGGCGCCTGGCCTAATGAGAGGGCCGCAGTCCGCCAGCGCAAGGGCTTAGGGAGGAGGAGGCACCGGCGCGTCGACTGGCACCATCACCAGGGAAGCGGTGGCGAGGACGGCTTGGGGCACCGAAGGCTCTGAGCCCCCCTCAGGCACGGCAAGGGCGGATGGCTCCGCGGCTTGCTGGCGCGCGGGAGCCGGCTCCTCCTGAGGCCACATCACCATGTCCTGGGGGGCTTGCTCTGTCGCAAGGGGGCGCGAGACGGCCTCTTCCACCCGTGCCAGAGTCGTTACGGCTGCGGCGAGAGGTGGCGCCTCCTAAGCCCCGGCTCCCTCCTTCCTCTTCTTCACCACGATGCCCATCCTGGTCATCAAGAGGGGAGTACTGTGGGCATGATGCCAATCTATGATAAATAGAAGCAAGGTAAGGTACTTACTCGTCGGGAGCGATCCACGTCCTCTTCTTCTCCTTCTTGGCCGGGGCTGGGACACCCCCGCTTTTCCTGGGCGCGGCCTTGGTCGGGCTTGGGGAGTTGGTGGGGTGCTCTTCGGCCGGCCCCGGCGCGGCACTACCGCTTGGCAAGGCGGAGGTGTCGCCCTGAGGGGACGCGACCTGCGGGACCGCGCCCGCTCTGGCGGCCGGAGGGGTGCCCCTCGGAGGGGGTGCCGCCCCGCTCTTCTTTGGGGTCACCTGGCCTGACCTTCGCAGGGCCCGGGGAGTGGCTCCGGACCTCGTGAGGACCCCGATGGAGCATGGGGATTCCACAGCCGGGGGCTCGTCGGCGTCGTCGTCGTCAGCAAAGCTGCGAAGGAGCTCGCTCTGAGACGGGGGGAGATCTCCGCCATCGTCCTCGGTCGCCTCCGAGTCCTCCTCGCCCTCTTCGCCGACACTGGCGCTGGAGGACACCGGCACCGGGGAGTTGGGGCGCTCAGGCGATACGAGCCCCAGCTCATTGAAGATGGGCATGGCGGCGACCAACGCCTCCCTGTCGGCACGGCAGTACAGCGGAGCGTAGGCCTCCAGAAGGTCACCCGGCTCACCCTCGAGCAGGGTGTTCATGGCCTTGTCTAGCTCCTTGCCCGTCAAGCTCCCCGAGCGCAGCCTGATGTCGTCCTTCATGCCCTGGAACTCCCACATGGGGCGCGTATGCGACTGGAGTGGAGCCAGGCACTGCGTCAGGAACTCCTTCACGAGCATGCCCCCCGTAAGTGCCCTAGCATCCATGTCTGAGGTCATCTTCCTCAGGAGAGGTGCCGCCCGGGGGTCAGAGAACTTCTCGTGGCTCCATCTCTCGAGCCGCTCGGGCAGCGCAGTCGGCAGCTCCAGCCGCTCGTTGAGGCCCTTGGTGTCCATGAAGACCCAGCGGCGCCGGAAGCTTTCCACCTTCTTCCCGGCCCTCAAGAGCATGTTGTTCTTGTGGACCGAGACAAAGGACACGCAGCCGGAGTGCTGGGTCGGATCGTGCAGCCGCAGGGAGAAGAAGTGCTGGAGGAGTGGCACGGAGGGCCTCACGCCCATGAATGCCTCGTAGTAGAAGGCAAAGATGGACAGGAGGAGGATGGAGTTGGGCTGAAAATGCAGGGCCTGGATCTGGTAGTGATTGAGGACGGCGGTGAAGAACTCGGAGAGAGGGGGGACGAGCCCCGTGAAGATGCTGTGGAGGAAGATGGGGTAAACCGTCCGAGCCAGAGTCCGCTGCTCGGCGGAGCCGACCAGGATCATGGTCTCCTTCCACTCGTTCTCGTCGCTCGCCGTGTACGGGAGCACGAGGGCGAGGTGTCCCTCCTCGGTGATGGAGGACGCGTTGAGTGCCGGCGCAGGAGAGGGAGAAGAGCTTGCAGCTTGCGCCGTGATACGTCTCCAACGTATCTATAATTTTTTATTGTTCCATGCTATTATATTATCTGTTTTGGATGTTTTATATGCATTAATATGCTATTTTATATTATTTTTGGGATTAACCTATTAACCTACAGCCCAGTGCCAGTTTCTGTTTTTTCCCTGTTTTTGAGTTTCGCAGAAAAGGAATACCAAACGGAGTCCAAACGGAATAAAACTTTCGCGATGATCTTTCTTGGACCCAAAGGAAACCAGGAGACTTGGAGATGAAGTCGGAGGAGCCACGAGGTGGCCACAAGGACGGAGGGCGTGCCCAGGGGGTAGGGCACGCCCCCCACCCTTGTGGGCCCCTCGTGCGTCTCCTGACATAATTCTTTCGCCTATATATACTCTTATATGCCCAAACCACCAGAGGCATCCATGAAAAGACTTTTCCACCGCCGCAACCTTCTGTACCCGTGAGATCCCATCTAGGGGCCTTTTTCGGCGTCCTGCCGGAGGGGGATTCGATCATGGAGGGCTTCTACATCAACACCATTGCCCTTCCGATGAAGCGTGAGTAGTTTACCTCAGACCTACGGGTCCATAGCTAGTAGCTAGATGGCTTTTTCTCTCTCTTTGATTCTCGATACCATGTTCTCCTCGATGTTCTTGGAGATCTATTCGATGTAATACTTTTTTGCGGTGTGTTTGCCGAGATCCGATGAATTGTGGATTTATGATCAGCTTATCTATGAATATTATTTGAATTTTCTATGAATTCTTTTATGCAGGATTTGATATCTTTGCAAGTCTCTTTGAACTATCGATTTGGTTTCGCCAACTAGATTGGTATTTCTTTCAATGGGAGAAGTGCTTAGCTTTGGGTTCAATCTTGCGGTGTCCTTTCCCAGTGACAGTAGGGGCAGCAAGGCACATATTGTATTGTTGCCATCGAGGATAAAAAGATGGGGTTTTCATCATATTGCTTGAGTTAATTCCTCTACATCATGTCATCTTTCTTAATGCGTTACTCTGTTTTTCATGAACTTAATACTCTAGATGCAGGCAGGAGTCGGTCGATGTGTGGAGTAATAGTAGTAGATGCAGAATCGTTTCGGTCTACTTGACACGGACGTGATGCCTATATTCATGATCATTGCCTTAGATATCGTCATAACTTTGCGCTTTTCTATCAATTGCTCGGCAGTAATTTGTTCACCCACCGTATTATTTTCTATCTTGAGAGAAGCCTCTAGTGAAACCTATGGCCCCTGGGTCTATTTTCCATCATACAATCTTCTACTTTCCAATCTACGAGTTTCCGATCTACTATTTTGCAATCTTTTACTTTCCAATCTATAAAACAAAAATACCAAAAATATTTACTTTACCGCTTATCTATCTCTATCAGATCTCACTTTTGCGAGTAACCGTGAAGGGATTGACAACCCCTTTATCGCGTTGGATGCAAGTTTGGTGTTTGTTTGTGCAGGTATTCAGTGACTTGCGTGTTATCTCCTACTGGATTGATACCTTGGTTCTCAAAACTGAGGGAAATACTTACTCTACTTTGTTGCATCAGCCTTTCCTCTTCAAGGGAAAAACCAACGCAAGCTCAAGAAGTAGCAGGAAGAATTTCTGGCGCCGTTGCCGGGGAGATCTACACCAAGTTAAGACATACCAAGTACCCATCATAAACTCTCATCTCTTGCATTACATTATTCGCCATTTGCCTCTCGTTTTCCTCTCCCCCACTTCTAAAATGATTTTCGAAAAGATTTGCCTTTTTATTCGCCCTTCTTCCGTTTGATCTTTTGTTTGCTTGTGTTACCATGTGCCTTCTTTTTGCTTGCATCTTCGCTTGCTAAAAGTTTATGGATCCTCATCCACATGCTAATCATTTTAAGAGATCCAATTTTGATGAACCAATTGCTAGTGTGTTTTGTGCACTAGATTATCTTTATGAAGTTTTGCTTGAAATTCATGAATCTGAAAATTGTGATGAAGAAATTTATGAAGTGATTCACGATAGCTCCTTGAATAAAAAGCATGATTGCAATGGTTTTACTATAAATTCTATTAATGTCAATTGTGCTAATAATATGCAAAACCCTAAGCTTGGGGATGCTAGTTTTGCTATGTCCACTACTTGTTGCAATGATCATGATTGGGGAGATTCTTCTTATGATCTTGAAAATTTATTTAAGCCCCATGATGAATATGAGATTGATAATAATGTTTGCTATAATATTGAAAGTGGCTTTGGAAGAGTGTCAACTTTAGATCCCACATATTTGGAGAATGTTCAATCTTATATTTTTTTTGATAAAAGTGGGTTTGAAGAGGTCATGACTTTAGTTAATGTTAATCCCACTATTTTGGAAGAGTGTCAACTTTGCATGCATGTGGATCATGTAGAGAATATTTTATGTGATAGCTATATTGTTGAATTTGATTATGATCCTACATGTAATTATTATGAGAGAGGAAAATATGGATGTAGAAATTTTCATGTCAGTAAATTGCCTCTCGTTATGTTGAGATTGCTATTGTTTCTTTCTTCTTCCTTGCATATGCTAGTTTTTGCTTTCCTTGATAATTTGTTTGCCTATAAGATGCCTATGCATAGGAAGTATGTTAGACTTAGATTTGTTTTTCACATGCTACATGGTGCTCTTTTCGTGTTTCAATTGCTATCTTTCATGTGAGCATCATCAAAATTATCAACGCCTAGCTAAAAGGCTTTAAAGAAAAGCGCTTGTTGGGAGACAACCCAATATTTTTATTTTCTGTTTTTGAATAAATAATTCATCTAGCCTCTGGTTAGATGTGATTTTGTGTTTTAATCAGTGTTTGTGCCAAGTAAAACCTGTGGGATGGCTTACGGTGATAGTTGATTTGATCTTGCTGAAAAACAGAAACTTTTGCGTCCAGTCTCAGAATTTTAACAATTCACTGGAGCATTGAAAACCCCTGAACTTTTTTTATACAAGATTGATATACAAATAGCCTCTGTTGTCCTAATTTTTTAGAATTTTTGGAGTTACAGAAGTATTAGAACAATTCAGATCTTCGCAGACTGTTCTGTTTTTGACAGATTCTGTTTTCTTTGTGTTGTTTGCTTATTTTGATAAATCTATGGGTAATATCGGGGGGTATGAACCATGGAAAAGTTGGAATACAGTAGAAATTACACCAATATAAATAAAGAATGAGTTCACAACAGTACCAAAATTGGTGATTTTTTTTCTTATACTAACGGAGCTTATGAGATTTTCTGTTGAGTTTTGTGTTGTGAAGTTTTCAAGTTTTGGGTAAGGATTTGATGGACTATGGAATAAAGAGTGGCAAGAGCCTAAGCTTGGGGATGCTCAAGGCACCCCAAGGTAATATTCAAGGACAACCAAGAGCCTAAGCTTGGGGATGCCCCGGAAGGCATCCCCTCTTTCGTCTTCGTCTATCGGTAACTTTACTTGAGGCTATATTTTTATTCACCACATGATATGTGTTTTGCTTGGAGCGTCTTGTATGATTCGAGTCTTTGATTTTTAGTTTGCCACAATCATCCTTTCTGTACACACCTTTTGAGAGAGACACGCATGAATCGTGATTTATTAGAATACTCTTTGTGCTTCACTTATATCTTTTGAGCTAGGCAATTTTGCTCTAGTGCTTCACTTACATCTTTTTAGAGCACAGTGGTGGCTTTATTTTATAGAAATTGATTAACTCTCATGCTTCACTTATATTATTTTGAGAGTCTTTAAAACAGCATGGTAATTTGCTTTGGTTATAAATTTAGTCCTAATATGATAGGCATCCAATAGGGATATAATAAAAACTTTCATATAAAGTGCATTGAATACTATGAGAAGTTTGATTCCTTATAATTGTTTTGAGATATGAAGATGGTGATATTAGAGTCATGCTAGTGAGTAGTTGTGAATTTGAGAAATACTTGTGTTAAGGTTTGTGAGTCCCGTAGCATGCACGTATGGTGAACCGATATGTAACGAAGTTGGAGCATGAGATATTTTTTTATTGTCTTCCTTATGAGTGGCGGTCGGGGACGAGCGATGGTCTTTTCCTCCCAATCTATCCCCCTAGGAGCATGCGCGTAGTACTTTGTTTCGATGACTAATAGATTTTTGCAATAAGTATGTGAGTTCTTTATGCCTAATGTTGAGTCCATGGATTATACGCACTCTCACCCTTCCACCTTTGCTAGCCTCTCTAGTGCCGCGCAATTTTTGCTAGTGCCATAAACCCATCATATAACTTCCTCAAAACAGCCACCATACCTACCTATTATGGCATTTCCATAGCCATTCCGAGATATATTGCCATGCAACTTTCCACCGTTCCGTTTATTATGACACGCATCATCATTGTCATATTGCTTTGCATGATCATGTAGTTGACATCGTATTTGTGGCAAAGCCATCTTTCATCATTTTTTATACATGTCACTCTTGAATCATTGCACATCCCGGTACACCGCCGGAGGCATTCATATAGTCATATTGTGTTCTAGTATCGAGTTGTAATTTTTGAGTTGTAAGTAAATAGAAGTATGATGATTTTCAATATTAGAGCATTGTCCCATGTGAGGAAATAAAGAAAAAAAAAGAAAAAAAAAGAAAAAAAAGAGAAAGAAAGAAAGAAAAAAAGAGAGAAAAAGAGAGAAGGGGCAATGTTACTATCCTTTTTTCCATACTTGTGCTTCAAAGTAGCACCATGATCTTCATGATAGAGAGTCTCCTATGTTGTCACTTTTATATACTAGTGGGAATTTTTCATTATAGAACTTGGCTTGTATATTCCAACGATGGGCTTCCTCAAATTGCCCTAGGTCTTCATGAGCAAGCAAGTTGGATGCACACCCACTTAGTTTTCTTTTTGAGCTTTCATAAACTTATAGCTCTAGTGCATCCGTTGCATGGCAATCCCTACTCACTCACATCGATATCTATTGATGGGCATCTCCATAGCCCGTTGATACGCCTAGTTGATGTGAGACAATCTCCCTCCTTTTGTCTTCTCCACAATCACCTTCTATTCCACCTATAGTGCTATGTCCATGGCTCACGCTCATGTATTGCGTGAAAGTTGAAAAAGTTTGAGAACGTCAGAAGTATGAAACAATTGCTTGGCTTGTCATCGGGGTTGTGCATGATTTAAATATTTTGTGTGATGAAGATGGAGCATAGCCAGACTATATGATTTTGTAGGGATAAGCTTTCTTTGGCCATGTTATTTTGAGAAGACATAATTATCTTGTTAGTATGCTTGAAGTATTATTGTTTTTATGTCAATATTAAACTTTTGTTTTGAATCATACGGATCTGAACATTCATGCCACAATAAAGAAATTACATGGATAAATATGTTAGGTAGCATTCCACATCAAAAATTCTGTTTTTATCATTTACCTACTTGAGGACGAGCAGGAATTAAGCTTGGGGATGCTTGATACGTCTCCAACGTATCTATAATTTTTGATTGTTCCTTGCTATTATATTATCTGTTTTGGATGTTTTATATGCATTAATATGCTATTTTATATTATTTTTGGGACTAACCTATTAACCTAGAGCCCAGTGCCAGTTCCTATTTTTTCCCTGTTTTTGAGTTTCGCAGAAAAGGAATACCAAACAGAGTCCAAACGGAATAAAACTTTCGCGATGATCTTTCTTGGACCCAAAGGAAACCAGGAGACTTGGAGATGAAGTTGGAGGAGCCACGAGGCGGCCACAAGGACGGAGGGCGCGCCCAGGGGGGTAGGGCACGCCCCCCACCCTTGTGGGCCCCTCGTGCGTCTCCTGACCTAATTCTTTCGCTTATATATACTCTTATATGCCCAAACCACCAGAGGCATCCACGAAAAGACTTTTCCATCGCCGCAACCTTCTGTACCCGTGAGATCCCATCTAGGGGCCTTTTCCGGCGTCCTGCCGGAGGGGGATTCCATCACGGAGGGCTTCTACATCAACACCATTGCTCTTCCGATGAAGCGTGAGTAGTTTACCTCAGACCTACGGGTCCATAGCTAGTAGCTAGATGGCTTTTTCTCTCTCTTTGATTCTCAATACCACGTTCTCTTTGATGTTCTTGGAGATCTATTCGATGTAATACTTTTTTGTGGTGTGTTTGCCGAGATCCGATGAATTGTGGATTTATGATCAGCTTATCTATGAATATTATTTGAATCTTCTCTGAATTCTTTTAATCATGATTTGATATCTTTGCATGTCTCTTCAAACTATCGATTTGGTTTGGCCAACTAGATTGGTTTTTCTTGCAATGGGACAAGTGCTTAGCTTTGGGTTCAATCTTGCGGTGTCCTTTCCCAGTGACAGTAGGGGCAGCAAGGAATGTATTGTATTGTTGCCATCGAGGATAAAAAGATGGGGTATTCATCATATTGCTTGAGTTAATTCCTCTACATCATGTCATCTTTCTTAATGCGTTACTCTGTTTTTCATGAACTTAATACTCTAGATGCAGGCAGGAGTCGGTCGATGTGTGGAGTAATAGTAGTAGATGCAGAATCGTTTTGGTCTACTTGACACGGACGTGATGCCTATATTCATGATCATTGCCTTAGATATCGTCATAACTTTGCGCTTTTCTATCAATTGCTTGGCAGTAATTTGTTTACCCACCGTATTATTTTCTATCTTGAGAGAAGCCTCTAGTGAAACCTATGGCCCCCGGGTCTATTTTCCATCATACAATCTTCTACTTTCCAATCTACGAGTTTCCGATCTACTATTTTGCAATCTTTTACTTTCCAATCTATAAAACAAAAATACCAAAATATTTACTTTACCGCTTATCTATCTCTATCAGATCTCACTTTTGCGAGTAACCGTGAAGGGATTGACAACCCCTTTATCGCGTTGGGTGCAAGTTTGGTGTTTGTTTGTGCAGGTATTCGGTGACTTGCGTGTTGTCTCCTACTAGATTGATACCTTGGTTCTCAAAACTGAGGGAAATACTTACTCTACTTTGCTGCATCACCCTTTCCTCTTCAAGGGAAAAACCAACGCAAGCTCAAGAAGTAGCACGCCGCGGGCTTCGACTTCTTGGGGGCCATCTGTGAGATCACCGGCGTCGGAGTTGGAGGAGGAAAAGGGGAAGCCGAGCCCGATTCGATTTGGAGAGGTCCTTGGGGGAGGAAAGGGGATCTGAGGAAAGGCGAGCAGGAGTAAAGATGGCCTGGCGGTGCGAGCCAGCCTTTTGTTAGTCCGAACAGTTGTCGAGGCGACATGGGGAGGCCGAAGGCGTCCGTGTCCTGTCAAGCCCCACACATCAACCTGGTCCGCAGGCGATTGGGGTTCGCGGCGCTTCACCCTTACCCCTTGGCTTCGCCTCGAAGCCAGCCCGAGCGCACCTTGGGCCCGGGGGCTACTGTCGGCGTTCTGGGAACCATGGTACCCAGACTTGCCTGCCTGTGGCCTACGGCGTGGCTCCCTCGACGGCCTGGTATGGCCCATCCCCAAGTCCACCAAGACAAGACCCTCGCGAGGGGCCTAGCCTCGCGAGGCGGACAACGCCAAGACCTCCTGAGGGAGCGGCCTCCCCAGGCGGCCTCCCGAGGAGTAGAGATTTCTATGCAGGTACCCAGCCTCACAAGGTTGTGATGACGTGAGCCATGACGACCAAGGCCAGGCGGGCGCCAACGGGCACAGAGGAGGCAGATTCCTCTTTGGTGCTAAGGAGGCAAGGACAGGCATGGGTTCCCGAGGAATCTCCCAAAGGTTTCCCTTCCGATGCTACAAGACCAAGACCACAGGTCCGGCAAGGCGGATGTCATCACCGAGCCCACCACTGCATCATAACCAGAAGCTTTTCAGGCGAAGACCACCTTTCGTCAGGATTAGATGTACTACTTGTCCCCTTTCAAATTGGCCGTTGTGGTATCCCTTCCCGCCTAAGTTTTGGGGGAAGAGGACCAAGGCCACTATAAATATAGGTTAGCCACCACCATAGAAGAGGTCGACTCATTCTGACCCCCGAGCCCTCGCGAGGTTGTTCATCCTCTGTACTAGTTCATCCTCAGCCCCTCGTGAGGCCAATCCACCACAAAGCAGGAGTAGGGTTTTACACCGCAAGGTGGCCCGAACCTGGGTAAACTGCTGTGTTCACCTTTTTCTTGTTCACGCAAGTTCAGCTAGGCTAGGCTGAGGGGTGATACGTCTCCAACATATCTATAATTTTTGATTGTTCCATGCTGTTATATTATCATTCTTGGATGTTTTACAATCATTTTATAGTCAATTTATATCATTTTTTGGTACTAACCTATTGACATAGTGCCAAGTGCCAGTTGTTGTTTTTTGCATGTTTTTTACATCGCAAGAAATCAATACCAAACGGAGTCCAAACGCAGCGAAACTTTTTGTGGATTTTTTTGGACCAGAAGACATCCAGTGGGCCGGAGAAGCGCCTGGGGGGGGTGCTCCGAGGGGAGCACAACCCACCAGGGCATGCCTGGAGGCTCAGGTGCGCCCTGGTGGGTTGTGCCCACCTCGGGTGCCCCCCGAACCGCCTCTTTGCTCTATAAATACCCCAATATTCCAGAAACCCTAGGAGAGTCATCAAAAATCAATTCCAGCCGCCGCAGAGTCCAGAACCACCAGATCCAATCTAGACACCATCATGGAGGGGTTCACCACTTCCATTGGTGCCTCTCCGATGATGCGTGAGTAGTTCTTTGTAGACCTACGGGTCCGTAGTTAGTAGCTAGATGGCTTCCTCTCTCTCTCTTGATCTTCAATACAATGGTCTCTTGGAGATCCATATGATGTAACTCTTTTTGCGGTGTGTTTGTTGGGATCCGATGAACTTTGAGTTTATGATCAGATCTATCTTTTTATCCATGAAAGTTATTTGAGCCTTCTTTGATCTCTTATATGCATGATTGCTTATAGCCTCGTATTTCTTCTCTGATATTTGGTTTTTTTTGGCCAACTTGATCTATTTATCTTGCAATGGGAAGAGGTGCTTTGTAGTGGGTTCGATCTTATGGTGCTTGATCCCAGTGACAGAAGGGGAACCGACACATATGTATCGTTGCTACTAAGGATAAAACGATGGGGTCTATTTCTACATAAATAGATCTTGTCTACATCATGTCATCGTTCTTATTGCATTACTCTGTTTCTCCATGAACTTAATACACTAGATGCATGCTGGATAGCGGTTGATGTGTGGAGTAATAGTAGTAGATGTAGAAAAGGAATACCAAACGGAGTCCAAACGGAATAAAACTTTCGCGATGATCTTTCTTGGACCCAAAAAAAACCAGGAGACTTGGAGATGAAGTCGGAGGATCCACGAGGCGGCCACAAGGACAGAGGGCGTGCCCAGGGGGTAGGTCACGCCCCCCACCCTTGTGGGCCCCTCGTGCGTCTCCTGACCTAATTCTTTCGCCTATATATACTCTTATATGCCCAAACCACCATAGGCATCCACGAAAAGACTTTTCCACCGCCGCAACCTTCTGTACCCATGAGATCCCATCTAGGGGCCTTTTTCGGCGTCCTGCCGGAGGGGGATTCGATCATGGAGGGATTCTACATCAACACCATTGCCCTTCCGATGAAGTGTGAGTAGTTTACCTCAGACCTACGGGTCCATAGCTAGTAGCTAGATGGCTTTTTCTCTCTCTTTGATTTTCGATACCATGTTCTCCTCGATGTTCTTGGAGATCTATTCGATGTAATACTTTTTTGCTGTGTGTTTGCCGAGGTCCGATGAATTGTGGATTTATGATCAGCTTATCTATGAATATTATTTGAATCTTCTCTGAATTCTTTTATGCATGATTTGATATCTTTGCAAGTCTCTTCGAACTATCGATTTGGTTTGGCCAACTAGATTGGTATTTCTTTCAATGGGAGAAGTGCTTAGCTTTGGGTTCAATCTTGCGGTGTCATTTCCCAGTGACAGTAGGGGTAGCAAGGCACATATTGTATTGTTGCCATCGAGGATAAAAAGATGGGGTTTTCATCATATTGCTTGAGTTAATTCCTCTACATCATGTCATCTTTCTTAATGCGTTACTCTGTTCTTCATGAACTTAATACTCTAGATGCAGGCAGGAGTCGGTCGATGTGTGGAGTAATAGTAGTAGATGCAGAATCGTTTCAGTCTACTTGACACGGACATGATGCCTATATTCATGATCATTGCCTTAGATATTGTCATAACTTTGCGCTTTTCTATCAATTGCTCAGTAGTAATTTGTTCACCCACCATAATATTTTCTATCTTGAGAGAAGCCTCTAGTGAAACCTATGGCCCCTGGGTCTATTTTCCATCATACAATCTTCTACTTTCCAATCTACGAGTTTCCGATCTACTATTTTGCAATCTTTTACTTTCCAATCTATAAAACAAAAATACCAAAAATATTTACTTTACCGCTTATCTATCTCTATCAGATGTGGCACCCCGGCTCAGAGAACCGGTTTACCAGTGTTTCCAACCTAGAGATCATGTCTTCTGGAAACACACAACAACTTGGGGCAGAACATAGCTGAACTTTTATTGATAATAGTCGAGTACAGGCTTATATATTACATGATCATCGAGGCCAAAAGCACATCTAGTGCTATGACAATATCTACATTATTTATCTAACATATCAGGGCCTCGGTATTACTGCGGAATACTACAGAGGAAGACTACTGCGTAGCGGAACATGATAGTAACTCCATCCACAGGGACACTGCTGAGGACACATCCTAGGCATCGCAACACGGACATCGAGACCTCCGCCTCAGTCTTCTCCTGCATCTGGCATGATACACCAGGTGAGTACTTTGAATGTACTCGCAAGCACATGACAACCAAATATGCAGTAAATAATAGCATGGCAATGAGCATGTTAAAACTTAAGTGATTCACTTACTGTCACCAACTTACTCATATCCGGGTTGTCTCACAACCCTCGGAATACTCAATCTCAACGAGTACTTCTGCTCATAAGACAAGTTCTTCCATCATTAATACGGTTATTACGGTTGATCACCTAGAGAGGTCTGGATGGGCTGTCCAATACCGTGGACGTGGCTCTTCGAATATGTTTTACACTCTGCAGAGGTTGCGCACTTTACCCACACTATGGAGCATCTGACCTCGTGATCCCATTCGGGTGGACCAGCGTTGCTCCAACGAAACCTGCCTGACCCGTGACTCTCTCATCGTACCACCGGCAATCACACTCCCCCGGAGTCAAGCCTTGGGTGGCCCCTGTGTCCTCGTGACACCTGCCACCGTCGTGGCCAAACTAACTGTCCCAAACGGGGACACCGGCAAATAACTCAACTGGGCTCACAGGGTTATCGTCGTCTACCTTATCAGGGCAGCACGCGCGCATAACCCTCCCTAGACGGAGGTACCGGTGAAAGAGCACGAAGCCAGACCAAGTCAAGGCCGTCCCATACCGGCAAATGTGGCTGCACGGGTAAGCCCGGACAGGTGACTCTTGATCAACCATCTAAGTTCACTTACCAATCATGTTGTTTCATTAAGTTAACTTAGTTGGTCACATTAAGCATTTAAATAATTTATTATGAATTAACTATGTTAATTAAATGCAAGAAATGCATATGAATTATGCAATGCTATGATATGCTTCATAATATGGGTGTCCTGGCTTGCCTTGATCAGTTGGGGGGTTCAGAAACTCTTGGCCTTCAAATCCACAAGTTTCTCCTTCTGAAAACATTTTAAAATAACAAAGGAAAATGTCACATAAAGCATTTTTATTTGCCAACAATTCTGTGAGTGTGAGAAAAATACCAAACTTGGTGGAAAAATAAGGAATTATATTATGAACACAATGCAAAAAGAATCAGTTCATTTGGACTTTTTTGTAAAAAGTTATTCATAGTCAAATCTCCTGGTCAACTCTGTTTATAAAATCAAATTTGAATTAACCAGAATGGGCCACGTCGAAGGCATATTGGCCCAATACGCCTCCACTTACCGCTTTGGTAAGTGGCTGACAGTGGGCCCCTTCATTTTAAAACAGAGGGGGGAAAGAGAGCAGAGAGGGGAGGCGGCTCACCGGCGATGGTTGCCGGCGATCCCGACGGCGGAGGGGCTCGGAGAGGGCAGGGATGGGTCGGGCATTCGACAACGGTTCACCCTGTACCCGTAGCTCCTCCGGAGATGGCCGGACGACGTCGAGCCCTTCTTCTCCAGCGGACGGGTGCTACGGTGATCGTCAGCGACGGCGATTCCGGCGGCGATTCGCTCTGCCAGGAGGTCAAGGGGCACCAGTGGAGTGCTCAGGGCTCGAGGGCGTAGTCGGGCGAGGCTGGGGTGAGGTAGAGAAGGCTGGAGGTGGAGCTCAGCTGGCGGCGGAGCTCCGGCGAAGCTCGAGGCCAGAGGGCCTCTCGGCCTTGGCTCTTGCTCTGAGGGGGCAATTGAGGAGGAGGGAGAGGGGTGAGAAGCTAGGCGAGGCCAGGCGGGGCTTTATATAGGCGGGAGGGGGCGAACAGCGATCTCTCCCGAAGTGGCTCTATGCGGGCCATGGCGCCGGCGACATATGCCGCGCTGGCTGGCTGCTTGTGGGCGAGAGGACTTGTGCGAGCAGGCGCATTGAATGCTGGAAGTGATCGCTCAGGAGGAAGACGACGGCGTGCCCGCCACTGTGACCGCAGAGGCGCCACAGTGCGGCGATGGCGTGGCGGCCGGCGAGGGCTTCTCCGGTGCAGGCGAGGGTTCTGGAGGGACTGCGTGTCAACCAGGGGCGATGTCGGCATGCTTGGACACGAAACTGAGGCGAGGGGCAGTCGGACGTGACGGAACAGACACGGGCGCGGCGCAGAGCGCGGCGACAAGCAGCCGCAGCCGTGCTCACCACAGTGCTGGCCACCAAGAGGCCACGTAAGCCTGGCATTTCTTGTCTGGCACGTCGACCTTTGATCCCTCACTTCACCTGTGCCCATAGTTTGGCTTGGTTCAAGCAGAACTGAGAGGTATACTCAGCAACAGTTTCTGACAGCAGACTTGGGGAGGTTCTGGAGACAAGATAAGGTGGAGATTGAGCCAAAGCTGGTGTCTGGAGTGATCTTCGTTGGAAGGACTCCAAACTGGCCAAGTTTGAGGTGGTTTGGATAAGAATTGAGGGTAGTTCATGTGTAAGTGGCAAATCTGGTCTGAAACTGAGATTTGAAGTACTGCTCACACTGAACATCTTCAGATGCTGAAACTTGGTGGAGGAAGGTTGTTTGGAGTTGTCCTCATGCTGTAAAAATTTGAGAGCAATTGGACAACCCTAGCATACACTTCCTTCACAATGGTTCAGTCTGACCAGGAGCTAAAATGAATTATTTTGCAAAGTAGTTGAACTAGACCATGAAATGTTTTTGGATATTGGGACAAGATATGGTTCAAGGGATTTTTGAGAATTATTTGAGAATTTTCTGAGCATCACAACTATAGGTTGCTTCACAACTCATAGTGATGACCTAAATTCTCAAATAAAGAAAAAGAGTTATTGACAATGATTTAAATTGGATTTTGAGTACTTGAGGTACTTGGCAGGGTTTTGGCAAGATGCTGAGGCTTGGAATCACTTGGAGAAGATTCAAGAATGACCAAGACCAAGTGAAAAGGTTCAAAATCCATTCAAATTTCAAATAAAGCTAGGAGAATTTTTGAAAAGAAA
Source organism: Thinopyrum elongatum (assembly GCA_011799875.1). Lineage (NCBI taxonomy): Eukaryota > Viridiplantae > Streptophyta > Magnoliopsida > Poales > Poaceae > Thinopyrum > Thinopyrum elongatum. The sequence continues at coordinate 176,239,481 of CM022303.1, read as the reverse complement.
AAGTTGCCAAAATCAGGGTGTCACACAGATCTCACTTTTGCGAGTAACCGTGAAGGGATTGACAACCGCTTTATCATGTTGGGTGCAAGTTTGGTGTTTATTTGTGCAGGTATTCGGTGACTTGCGTGTTGTCTCCTACTAGATTGATACCTTGGTTCTCAAAACTGAGGGAAATACTTACTCTACTTTGCTGCATCACCCTTTCCTCTTCAAGGGAAAAACCAACGCAAGCTCAAGAAGTAGCAGCGGGCGATGACCCTGGATTTCGACGGTGGTGCGGCGGCCACGGCGTCAGACGGTGGGGTGGTGGCAATGGCGGCCGGCAACAGCTGCCGACGGGCAGCGGCGGCAGAGCGTGTGGTGGGTGTTCCGCGCACACCAAACAGGGACACCACACGCACTACACTACGCCAGGGACTGCGCCACTACCGTGGTGTAGCCTCCCAGCTGGAGTTGTCCTCTGATGACAGCGGAGTGGCTGAGCGACGACGACGGACCGGTGCCATTGGCGATTATGGGAGAAGCAGACAAGATAAGCTACAGGGAGGGAGGGGAAAATGCGGCGCAGGACTCGCCGGCCGTGAGGGTTTATATAGCAGGCCGGTAAGCATTGGGATTTTGGGGGATTTCACCGAGTCGGGCGGGAAGCTTGCGCGGGAACCTGCGCGGTTGCACGGGAATGGGCTCACCGACGATTCATTGGCGCCACTTCGAGCCACTGTTTGGCCAAAAGAACGCCCCCGCGCGCTGCTCAAGCTTGCGCTCGAAGCCGTCTACGGCAGCGGGGTGACAAGACGTGCGAGAGGAGGATGAAAGGACACGTACATATACGGTTAATAAAAAATGTTTGCGATTTAATTACCTACTACCCCCATCCTACTTTATAAGTCGTCTTTGTATTTTGTGCCAAATTTTGACTAGAGATTTAATTAATAAAATACGAATGCGTGCCGCCAAAGATTATATCGTTGGATTCGTATTTGAACATAGTTTCCAATTATATAATTTTTATAACATGCATTAACATTTTTCTAGTTAAATTTAAGGTCAAAATATGGCACAGAATATAAAGGGGACTAATAGACCAAGACAGAGGTAGTAGCACACGGCCGCTCTCTACGCAGCGTTGCATTTGCCGGCCGTATTGTAGACGACCATTCCCTGCGTGTTCAACTGCTCTATGCGTGTGGTTGCTCGCGGTTGAGGCGGCCACGGTGCACTCTGCTCTCGCGTCCCTCCGGGCGCTCTGCCCTCGTCCCTCCACGCGCGTTGCCAGTGTTTGGGGCCGACGCACGATCACGTACGTTCGTGCTGCCATTATGCATGCGGTTACGCCGGGTGCGGCACCACAATGCAGTTATCCGCTGCAAAAACTGCCATGCGGACGCGCCGAGAATCCAGGCCGCCCGGCCCCCATTTATTCCTGTGGCCATTTACCTTCATCTCTTGCCCCACACGACACAATAAGCACAACCACGACGACACATACAGAGAGGACATCCAGCGGTTCCAATGGCACTCCCCGTGGCTCCAATGGCGCTCCCAGCGGCCGACGACGACAACGGAGGGCAGTTCACCATGCATCACGTAGTGGAGACCCACGTGAGGGGGAAGGACCTCTCGGTGGTGTACACGAACGAGCCGGTCTCGGTGGAGAGCTTCATCCAAACTATGGAGCAGTTGCTTGCTAAGGACAAGTACCAAGTGGTCGGCTTCGACCTCGAGTTCACCAGCGGTCATGCCGGGCATGATCAGAAGGTTGCCCTCGCCCAGTTGTGCGTGTGACATGACGTCCTCGTCTACCACTACCACCTGGCCACAAGGCCTTGCGAGCGTTTCTCCAGGTTTATCAACAACTCCGACTACAGTTTCGCTACGGTGGACACCACCAATGATCTAAAAGCGCTCAAGGTTTTGGGCTTGACCTGCCAGAATCTTGTCAACATCCATGACCACTACAAGGTCTGGGGCAACGACAATAACAAACAGAACTCCCTGGTTGACCTCACCTCGGCCATCATCGACCCCTACTACATGAAGATGAAGGATGAGAGCAAGAAGGACAAGAACGCCTGCCACAGTGCCTTGATGGAAATATGCCCTAGAGGCAATAATAAAATGGTTATTATTATATTTCCTTAATAATGATAAAGGTTTTTTATTCATGCTAGAATTGTATTGATCGGAAACTTAAATACATGTGTGAATACATAAACAAATACCGTGTCCCTAGTGAGCCTCTACTAGACTAGCTTGTTGATCAAAGATGGTTAAGGTTTCCTAACCACGGACATGTGTTGTCATTTGATAACAGGATCACATCATTAGGAGAATGATGTGATGGATAAGACCCATCAGTTAGCTTAGCATAATGATCGTTCAGTTTATTGCTAGTGCTTTCTTCATGTCAAATACATATTCCTTCGACTATGAGATTATGCAACTCCCAGATACCAGAGGAATACCTTGTGTTCTATCAAATGTCACAATGTAACTGGGTGATCATAAAGATGCTCTACAGGTATCTCCGAAGGTGTTTCTTGAGTTGGCATAGATCGAGACTAGGATTTGTCACTCCGAGTATCGGAGAGGTATCTCTGGGCCCTCTCGGTAATACACATCATAAGCTTGCAAGCAAAAGACTAAGGAGTTAGTCACGAGGTGATGTATTATAGAACGAGTAAAGAGACTTGCCGGTAACGAGATTGAACTAGGTATGAATATACCGACGATCGAATCTCGAGCAAGTAACATACCGATGGACAAAGGGAATTATGTATGTTGTCATAATGGTTCGACCGATAAAGATCTTCGTAGAATATGTAGGAGCCAATATGGGCATCCAGGTTCCGCTATTGGTTATTAACCGGAGAGGTGTCTCGGTCATGTCTACATAGTTCTTGAACCCGTAGGGTCCGCACGCTTAACGTTTGTTTACGATATAATGTTATATGAGTTATATGATTTGGTGACCAAATGTTGTTCGGAGTCCCGGATGAGATCACAGACATGACGAGGAGTCTCGAAATGGTCGAGAGGTAAAGATTGATATATAGAACGATGGTATTCGGACACCGGAAATGTTTTGGAGGGTACCAGGTACTTATCGGGTCACCGAAAAGGAGTTTCGGGCACCCCCGGCAAAGTTATGCGCCTAATGGGCCAAAGGGTGGACAGACCAGCCCCTGGTGCGCCCCTTCTTTGGACAGTAGGCCCTAAGGGAAGGAAAGGAGGGAGGGTTAGCCCCTCCTGCCTTTCCCTCTCATGGGAGAAAGGAAAGGGGGGGGGGGAGCCACCCTCCCCTGCCTTTCCCCTGCGCCTATATAAGGCAGGGAGGGAGCGCGGCTTGGGAGGGACTCCAAGTAGGATTCCTCTTACTTGGGCGCCTCCTTTGGCTGCTCCTCGCTCCCTCCCACCTATATATATGTGGGGAGGGGCGCCACACAGGAACACAACATTGTCTTAGCCGTGTGCGGCGCCCCCGTCCACAGTTTTCTCCCTCGGTCATATGGGCATCCAGGTTCCGCTATTGGTTATTAACCGGAGAGGTGTCTCGGTCATGTCTACATAGTTCTCGAACCCGTAGGGTCCGCACGCTTATCGTTCGTTGACGATATAGTGTTATATGAGTTATATGATTTGGTGACCGAATGTTGTTCGGAGTCCCGTATGAGATCACAGACATGACGAGGAGTCTCGAAATGGTCGAGAGGTAAAGATTGATATATAGGACGATGGTATTCGGACACCGGAAGTGTTTCGGAGGGTACCGGGTACTTATCGGGTCACCGGAAAGGTGTTTCGGGCACCCCCGGCAAAGTTGTGGGCCTAATAGGCCAAAGGGAGGACAGACCAGCCCCTGGTGCGCCCCTTCTTTGGACAGCAGGCCCTAAGGGAAGGAAAGGAGGGAGGGCTAGCCCCTCCTGCCTTTCCCTCTCATGGGAGAAAGGAAAGGGGGGGGGGGGCGCCACCCTCCCCTGCCTTTCCCCTGCGCCTATACAAGGCAGGGAGGGAGCGCGGCTTGGGAGGGACTCCAATTAGGATTCCTCCTACTTGGGCGCCTCCTTTGGCTGCTCCTATCTCCCTCCCACCTATATATATGAGGGTAGGGGCGCCACATAGGAACACAACATTGTCTTAGCCGTGTGCGGCGCCCCCGTCCACAGTTTTCTCCCTCGGTCATATTTTCGTAGTGCTTAGGCGAAGCCCTACGGAGATCGCATCACCATCACCGTCACCACACCGTCGTGCTGCCAGAACTCATCTACTACTTCGCCTGTCTTGCTGGATCAAGAAGGTGAGGACGTCACCGAGCTGAACGTGTGCAGAACGCGGAGGTATCGTGCGTTCAGTACTAGATCGGTTGGAGCGCGAAGAAAGTTCGACTACATCAACCGCGTTGTGAAACGCTTCCGCTTATGGTCTACGAGGGTACGTAGACACACTCTCCCCCTTGTTGCTATGCATCTCCATGGATAGATCATTGCGTGTGCATAGAATTTTTTTTGTTTTCCATGCAACGTTTCCCAACAGTAGCATCATGAGCTAGGTCTATGCGTAGATGATATGCACGAGTAGAACACAAAGAGTTGTGGGCGGTGATAGTCATACTGCTTACCACCAACATCTTATTTTGATTTGGCGGTATTGTGGGATGAAGCGGCCCGGACCAACCTTACATGTCCACGTACATGAGACCGGTTCCACCGACAGACATGCAACTAGTTTTGCATAAAGGTGGCTGGCGGGTGTCTGTTTCTCCTACTTTAGTTGAATCAAATTTGATTGTGGCCGGTCCTTGAAGAAGGTTAAAACAGCAAACTTGACGAATCACTGTTGTGGTTTTTGCCGTAGGTAAGAACGGTTCTTGCTAGAAGCCCGTGGCAGCCACGTAAAACTTGCGACAACAAAGTAGAGGACGTCTAACTTGTTTTTGCAGGGCATGTTGTGATGTGATATACGTTGTTGTATGAGATGATCATGTGTTGTAAGTTATCGGCAACCAGCAGGAGGCTTATAGTTGTCTCTTTATTGTATGAAATGCAAACACCATGTAATTGCTTTACTTTATCACTATGCGTTAGCGATAGTTGTCGAAGCAATAGTTGGCGAGACGACCACGACGCAACGATGGAGATCAAGGTGTCAAGCCGGTGACGATGGAGATCATGACGATGCTTTGGAGATGGAGATCAAAAGCACAAGTTGATGATGGCCATATCATGTAACATATTTTGATTGCATGTGATTTTTATCTTTTATGCATCCTATTTTGCTTAGTATGGCGGTAGCTTTATAAGATGATCCCTTCACTAAATTTCAAGGTAAAAGTGTTCTCCCTGAGTATTCACCATTGCTATAGTTCGTCATGTTCAGACACCACGTGATGATCGGGTGTGATAGACTCTACATTCACATACAACGGGTGTAAGACAGTTTTGCACATGCAGAATACTTGGGTTAAACTTGACGAGCCTAGCATGTACAGACATGGCCTCGGAACACTGGAGACCGAAAGGTCGAACGTGAATCATATAGTAGATATGATCAACATAGAGATGTTCACCATTGATGACTACCCCATCTCACGTGATGATCGGACATGGGTTAGTTGATTTGGATCACGTATCACTTAGATGACTTGAGGGATGTCTATTTAAGTGGGAGTTCTTAAGTAATTTGATTAATTGAACTTAATTTATCATGAACTTAGTCCTGAAAGTATTTGCAAATCTATGTTGTAGATCAATAGCTCGCGATGTAGTTCTCTTGTATTTTTTATATGTTCCTAGAGAAAACTAAGTTGTGAGATGATGGTAGCAATGATGCGGACTGGGTCCGTGATCTGAGGATTATCCTCATTGCTGCACAAAAGAATTATGTCCTCGATGCACCGCTAGGTGACAGACCTATTGCAGGAGTAGATGCAGACGTTATGAACGTTTGGCAAGCTCGATATGATGACTACTTAATAGTTTAGTGCGCCATGCTTTGCGGCTTAGAATTGGGGCTCCAAAGACGTTTTGAACGCCATGGAACATATGAGGTGTTCCAAGAGCTGAAATTGGTATTTCAGACTCATACCCATGTCGAGAGGTATGAGACCTCTAACAAGTACTTTGCCTACAAGATGGAGGAGAATAGCTCAGCCAGTGAGCATGTGCTCAGAATGTCTGGGTACCACAGTCGCTTGAATCAAGTGAGAGTTAATCTTCCAGATAAGATAGTGATTGATAGAGTTCTCTAGTCACTATCACCAAGTTGCTAGAACTTCGTGATGAACTATAATATGCAAGGGATGACGTAAACGTTTCCCGAGCTCTTCGCGATGCTGAAATCGATGAAGGTAGAAATCAAGAAAGATCATCAAATGTTGATGGTTAACAAGACCACTAGTTTCAAGAAAAAGGGCAAGGGAAAGAAAAGGAACTTCAAAAAGAATGGCAAGCAAGTTGCCACTCCCGTGAAGAAGCCCAAATCTGGACCTAAGCCTGAAACTGAGTGCTTATACTGCAAAGGGAATGGTCACTAGAAGCGAAACTGCCCCAAATACCTGGCGGATAAGAAGGATGGCAAAGTGAACAAAGATATATTTGATATACATGTTATTGATGTGTACTTTACTAGTATTCATAGTAGCCCCTGGGTATTTGATACCGGTTCAGTTGCTAAGATTAGTAACTTGAAACAGGAGTTCGAGAATGAAGAGAGACTAGTTAAGGGTGAGGTGATGATGTGTGTTGGAAGTGATTCCAAGGTTGATACGATCACCATCGTACACTACTTCTACCTTCGGGATTAGTGTTGAGCCTAAATAAATGTTATTTGGTGTTAGCGTTAAGCATGAATATGATTAGATCATGTTTATTGCAAAACGGTTATTCATTTAAGTCAGAGAATAATTGTTGTTCTATTTATATGAATAAAACCTTCTATGGTCATACATCCAATGTGAATGGTTTATTGAATCTCGATCGTAGTGATACACATATTCATAATATTGATGCCAAAAGATGCAAAGTTGATAATGATAGTGCAACATACTTGTGGCACTGCCGTTTAGGTCATATTGGTGTAAAGCACATGAAGAAACTCTATGTGGATGGACTTTTGGAATCACTTGATTATGAATCATTTGATACTTGCGAACCATGCCTCATGGGCAAGATGACTAAAACTCCGTTCTCCGGAACAATGGAGCGAGCTAATGACTTATTGGAAATAATACATACCGATGTATGCGGTCCAATGAGTGTTGAAGCACGCGGCGGGTATCGTTATTTTCTGACCTTCACAGATGATTTGAGTAGGTATGGGTATATCTACTTAATGAAACACAAGTCTGAAACATTTGAAAGGTTCAAAGAATTTCGGAGTGAAGTAGAGAATCATCGTAACAAGAAAATAAAGTTTCTACGATCTGATCGTGGAGGCGAATATTTGAGTTACGAGTTTGGCCTTCATTTAAAACAATGTGGAATTGTTTCACAACTCACGCCACCTGGAACACCACAGCGTAATGGTGTGTCCGAACATCGTAACCGTACTTTATTGGATATGGTGCGTTCTATGATGTCTCTTACTGATTTACCACTATTGTCTAGGGGTTATGCATTAGAGACAGCCGCATTCACATTAAATAGGGCACTGTCTAAATCCGTTGAGACGACACCGTATGAACTATGGTTTGGCAAGAAACCTAAGCTGTCGTTTCTTAAAAGTTTGGGGATGCGACGCTTATGTCAAAAGGCTTCAGCCTGATAAGCTCGAACCTAAATCAGAGAAGTGCGTCTTCATAGGATACCCTAAGGAAACAATTGGCTACACCTTCTACCACAGATCCGAAGGAAAGATATTTGTTGCTAAGAATGGGTCCTTTCTAGAGAAGGAGTTTCTCTCGAAAGAAGTGAGTGGGAGGAAAGTAGAACCTGATGAGGTAATTGTACCTTCTCTTGAATTGGAAAGTAGCACATCAGAGAAAACCGTTCCCATGATGCCTACACCAACTAGAGAGGAAGCTAATGATGATGATCATGTAACTTCGGATCAAGTTACTACAGAACCTCGTAGGTCAACCATAACATGATCCGCACCAGAGTGGTATGGTAATCCTGTCCTGGAAGTCATGTTATTAGACCAAGGCGAACCTACGAACTATGAAGAAGCTATGATGAGCCCAGATTCTGACAGATGGCCTTAGGCCATGAAATCTGAGATAGGATCCATGTATGAAAACAAAGTGTGGACTTTGGTGGACTTGCCTGATGATCGGCAAGCCATAGAGAATAAATGGATCTTCAAGAAGAAGACTGACGCTGATGGTAATGTTACTGTCTACAAAGCTCGACTTGTCGCAAAAGGTTTTCAACAAGTTCAAGGGGTTGACTATGATGAGACTTTCTCACCCGTAGCGATGCTTAAATCCGTCCGAATCATGTTAGCAATTGCCGCATTTTATGATTATGAAATCTGGCAAATGGACGTCAAAACTGCATTCCTTAATGGATATCTTAAGGAAGAGTTGTATATGATGCAACCAGAAGGTTTTGTCGATCCTAAAGGTGCTGACAAAGTGTGCAAGCTCCAGCAATCCATCTATGGACTGGTGCAAGCATCTCGGAGTTGGAATATACGCTTTGATGAGGTGATCAAAGCATATAGTTTTTTTACAGACTTACGGTGAAGCCTGTATTTACAAGAAAGTGAGTGGGAGCTCTGTAGCATTTCTGATATTATATGTAGATGACATATTGTTGATTGGAAATGATATAGAAATTCTGGATAGCATAAAAGGATACTTGAATAAGTATTTTTCAATAAAATACCTCAGTGAAGCTACTTATCTATTGGGCATCAAGATCTATAGAGATAGATCGAGACACTTAATAGGACTTTCACAAAGCACATACCTTGACAAAATTTTGAAGAAGTTCAAAATAGATCAGTCAAAGAAAGGGTTCTTGCCTGTGTTGCAAGGTGTGAAGTTGAGTAAGACTCCAAACCCGACCACGGCAGAAGATAGAGAGAGAATGAAAGTCATTCCCTATGGCCCAGCCATAGGTTCTATAAAGTATGCCATGCTGTGTAACTGATCTATTGTGTGCCTTGCCATGAGTTTGGCAAGGGGGTACCATAGTGATCTAAGAGTAGATCACTGGACAGCGGTCAAAATTATCCTTAGGTACCTTAGAGGACTAAGCAAATGTTTCTCGGTTATGGAGGTGATAAAGAGTTCGTCGTAAAGGGTTACGTCGATGAAAGCTTTAACACCGATCCGGAGGACTCTGAGTCTCAATCTGGATACATATTAAAAATGGGAGCAATTAGCTAGAGTAGCTCTATGCAGAGCATTGTTGACATGGAAATTTGCAAAATACATACGGATCTGAATGTGGCAGACCCGTTGACTAAAACTTCTCTCACAAGCAAAACATGATCACACCTTAGTACCTTTTGGGTGTTAATCACATGGCGATGTGAACGAGATTATTGACTCTAGTAAACTCTTTGGGTGTTGGTCACATAGCGATGTGAACTATGGGTGTTAATCACATGGCGATGTGAACTAGATTATTAACTCTAGTGCAAGTGGGAGACTGATGGAAATATGCCCTAGAGGCAATAATAAAATGGTTATTATTATATTTCCTTAATCATGATAAAGGTTTATTATTCATGCTAGAATTGTATTGATCGGAAACTTAAATACATGTGTGAATACATAAACAAATACCGTGTCCCTAGTGAGCCTCTACTAGACTAGCTCGTTGATCAAAGATGGTTAAGGTTTCCTAACCATGGACATGTGTTGTCATTTGATAATGGGATCACATCATTAGGAGAATGATGTGATGGACAAGACCCATCTGTTAGCTTAGCATAATGATCGTTCAGTTTATTGCTATTGCTTTCTTCATGTCAAATACATATTCCTCCGACTATGAGATTATGCAACTCCCAGATACCAGAGGAATACATTGTGTTCTATCAAACTTCACAACGTAACTAGGTGATCATAAATATGCTCTACAGGTATCTCCGAAGGTGTTTGTTGAGTTGGCATAGATCGAGACTAGGATTTGTCACTCCGAGTATCGGAGAGGTATCTCTGGGCCCTCTCGGTAATACACATCATAAGCTTGCAAGCAAAAGACTAAGGAGTTAGTCACGAGGTGATGTATTACGGAACGAGTAAAGAGACTTGCCGGTAACGAGATTGAACTAGGTATGAAGATACCGATGATCGAATCTCGGGCAAGTAACATACCGATGGACAAAGGGAATTACGTATGTTGTCATAACGGTTCGACCGATAAAGATCTTCATAGAATATGTAGAAGCCAATATGGGCATCCAGATTCCGCTATTGGTTATTTACCGGAGAGGTGTCTCGATCATGTCTACATAGTTCTCGAACCTGTAGGGTCCGCACGCTTAACGTTCGTTGACGATATAGTTTTATATGAGTTATATGATTTGGTGACCGAATGTTGTTCGGAGTCCCGGATGAGATCACGGACATGACAAGGAGTCATGAAAAATGGTCGAGAGGTAAAGATTGATATATAGGACGATGGTATTCGGACACCGGAAGTGTTTCGGAGGGTACCGGGTACTTATCGGGTCACCAAAAAGGAGTTTCGGGCACCCCGGCAAAGTTATGGGCCTAATGGGCCAAAGGGGGGACAGACCAGCCCCTGGTGCGCCCCTTCTTTGGACAGCAGGCTCTAAGGGAAGGAAAGGAGGGAGGGCTAGCCCCTCCTGCCTTTCCCTCTCATGGGAGAAAGGAAAGGTGGGGCGCCACCCTCCCCTGCCTTTCCCCTGCACCTATATAAGGCAGGGAGGGAGCGCGGCTTGGGAGGGACTCCAAGTAGGATTCCTCATACTTGGGCGCCTCCTTTGGCTGCTCCTCCCTCCCACCTATATATATGTGGGGAGGGGCGCCACATAGGAACATAACATTGTCTTAGCCGTGTGCGGCGCCCCTGTCCACAGTTTTCTCCCGCGGTCATATTTTCGTAGTGCTTAGGCGAAGCCCTGCGAAGATCGCATCACCATCACCGTCACCGCACTGTCGTGCTGCCGAAACTCATCTACTACTTCGCCCGTCTAGCTGGATCAAGAAGGCGAGGACGTCACCGAGCTGAACGTGTGCAGAACGCGGAGGTACCGTGCGTTCGATACTAGATCGCTTGGAGCGCGAAGAAAGTTCGACTACATCAACCGCGTTGTGAAATGCTTCCGCTTACGGTCTATGAGGGTACGTAGACACACTCTCCCCCCTCGTTGCTATGCATCTCCATGGATAGATCATTGCGTGTGCGTAGAGATTTTTTTTTTCCATGCAACATTTCCCAACATGCCTGGCATTAGAGACTGGATGAAGAACACGTCAAGTACGCGGCCAAGGATGCGTACACAATCTACGAGATGTACAGGCGGATCGTTGACATGAGGAAGTGTCTTCGTCCTACCCCAAACGAGGGATCGAGCCACTAAGCAGTGGCGGGAGCGTCACGAGAAGTAGATGACTAGACGATCGTTTCTCCTAGTTTAGAATGCATGCAATTATTTATTGAGGCGTGTGCGAATGATCTGTATAGTCTCTTATGTAATTGGATGTTTATTTCAGTTATATATATATATATATATATATATATGTTATTCTTCTGTAGACAGAGCAAATCACACGGCTTATTAGCAGCAATCGTCTGTGTTATTATTGGTCTTCGCACACATTTAAGATTACGGACCTGTTTGCCGCGTATCACACACATCTTGTTCAGTTGAACTGTTTCTGTTGTCTTGGCTCATCGCAAACAGTTTATCCGAGTGAACTGTATGCCCTCCATCGCACACACCTTGATATGGCTGGCCGTTTCTATTGTGTTGCCTAATCACACATAGTTCATCCTAATGAACTGTATGCCGTATATCGCACACATCCTCATCCGACTGCCCGTTTCTATTGTTCTGCCTCATCGCAAATAGTTCTGCTGGATTAACTGTATGCCATGCATCGCACACGCAACTCTAATCTGAATCGTGTTTAATGTCTCCGCCATCGCAAATGTCTTGTATCTTTTTTGACGGTTTTATTACATCATCGTTTGTGATTAATGCATCGCACACAGTTTCGTCGAAGGATCTCTGATTGGACTGTCGCGTTTGGACCAACCTGCAGTAGTGCATGAATGCTTGTTCTGGCTCATGCCACCATACTATATATCGAGGATTCGAGGTGCTGGTCACGTACAGCGAACACATTAACTTATGGCCCACTAAACACTGTGGCTAAATTTCCTGCAGTCTGTACTAGGCTAAAAAGTGTTCTTTGAGAGGGTGGATGGCTGGTCTCATGTTTAAAACTTGTCGTATTACGTATACGTAGACGTAGAGATAGTGCATCAGTTTTGAAAGTTTGAATCCAAACAACAGAATGCATTGGACTCATCCGACGACCTAGGATGATGGGATTCACAGCAATACATTACAAACACCCGCCCGTCGCATGAAGCATGTGAAGCTAACTAGTAGTACTATTGTTGATTGGACTCATCCGATAACCTATTGCAATGCACGTACAATTATGTATACGGGAAAAAACAATTTCCGCATCGCAGCACCCACTCTGAGAAGCAACTCGAAAGCCATTCATAAATTTAGTTAGTTTGTCATAAGCATATCATTTAGTATTACATACAACAAGTCATCAACGTACAACGACAACGAGGATACATTATACTAAAGTTTTTATCACACAACAAATAACAAAGCGATGAAATAAACTTCAGGTCAACCAATCCTTGGCGTTGGGAACGCTTGCTTTGAACCATAAGTGATTCTCTGTTCAGGGCCAACTATTATCAATTTCGAGACCAACGCAAGACTCATCATCCAGGCTGAAGCGGTCTATATCAGGACGCATATTGTGATAGCCAGGGTAGGGAACCATAGCAATGTCCGAGGTATAGATACAGTTGCTTCTCATAAATGGTAGTAACGTTGTGCCAACAGCAGCTGGATCGCCTTTCACCATCATTGGATAGTTTAGTCCAAGGAAGAGTGAGTTTTCTCCAAGACTATCAATATTGAACCAGGCAGAAGGTGCTGGCACTAGCACACTAGTATCCATCCCGAATACCCTGCAACGAATGTTGGAATAGGTCCGGAGAGTGCGACCATGGGAGACAACACCTGCTTCCTCTATAACATCAGCAATGCCCTATATACAGACAAGAAGAGGTGATCCATCGGAATAAGTTGCTAGGCGCCACTAAGTATGTAGGTCTTCCTCGTCTTCATGCTTGGGATCATCACCATCGTCATCTCCCCCATGGTTATAAAATTTTCCAAGTATTGATGGGGGAATATTCACATGACCTTGGAAAACACAAATAGGTTAATTAGTGTACGGGGATACTAAACTCACATGCATATATATATATATTACAAGAGTCAAAAGAGCCATCACGTTTACCCACATAGATTAAATTATCTCGACCGTAGATTTTTAGATATAAACGGTCGAGATTTAAAAGTATAACGTGACATACAAATTGTGTGTCCAAACATATATTGCGTTGCACATACTAAGTTGTCACGGACATGTATCTACAAAGGAAAGGTGCATGACGTAGATGGGAAGGACATGTGCAAAGTTAAAGAAAAAGTTACCTAGACTATATTAATAAGGTGCAATTGCTACACCGCGTCACGTTTATAAACTGCTGAAAAGAAAAGGTCACGTGCTTGGGAAGACATTGCGAAACAGTTTTTTACAGCGTGTTTGGTTCGGAGGAATTAGAGATGGAGAATGGGAGTTGAGGGATGAGGAGATTAAAAGTCCACTGTTTGATTAGAGAGAATGGGAGTTTAAGTGGGAAGGGGACTACGAGTTGAGGAAGCCAATTCCCACCGATTTCTTCCCATAGGGTACCATGTTAATTCGTGAGCAGAATTTTATCCCACGCCGATTCTCATCATATACCATATAAGGGAATGCGAGTAAAAATCTACTTCCCATGCCTACTCCCTTCGTAAACAAACTTGTGCAAACTCCCATTCCCCTACCCGAATATTTACCAAACAAACTGTAACGGATTGAACATGCGTTGGTAGTATATATACATAACTAGAAAGTCTCCCCACAAAAAAAAAGTGTACAAGCAAGTCTCCCTGCAGAAAAAAGTCCATATTTCCCTATAAAAAAGAAAGTCTGTATTTCTCTCAAAATGTGTACGAGGAAGTTTCCCTGCAAAAAAAAGTCCATATTTCGCAAAAAAAACCCTTATTTCTCTCAGTAAACAACACGTACGTGTAAATAGTGGACTCCACAAAAAAGGAAATCTACTAAACACGAGTCAGATAATATTCGCAAAAAAAGAGTCAAATAAGCCACCACGTCCATCCACATGTGCTAAAAAAATAAGAACAGTTGATGCTCATTGTTACGATTGAGATTAAAAGATAGAAAAGGAGTTACATAAAATAGTGACCATGTACAAATTTTGATTGACACGTACAAATGTAGAACCAATTATGCACATACAATTTTCGGAAAGAAAGAAGATTATGGACATGCATGGAAACCTACGTCCCATCACAAATTCTGTTTTTTTTTGGCGGCTGCTACAAATCATGCGGCTGATTTTATCCTATTTTAAGCCGCCTTGACAGACGTCCGATTCGCTCAACTGGGATGGATTGGAGCCGCTCGTTCCTCCTCAATCATCGCTTCCATCCATGGGTCACGCATCATGGCTTTGTCGCCAGCGAGCAGTAGCAGCACCAGGGATGGGGTCAACGCTCCAGCGCTGCTGCAAAGTAGGATCACCATCCCGTAGCCGGCGACGACTGGCTTCCATTGCAGCACCGGTGGCCGGTGACGACCGGCTTCCATTGCAGCACTGGTGGCCGGCCACCAGGGCTTCATTGCAGAACTGACGCCCGGCGACGAGGGCTTCATCGCAGAACCGACGCCCGGCGACGAGGGCTTCATTGCAGCATCGACGGACTCTGCATCGCATCACCGGTGACTCGTCGGTGTCGCACCCCATCCGACATGCAGCGCCGACGAAGCTCCATTGCATCCTCGGCGGTGCTCCATTGAAGCGTCGACGGCGCTCCAAAGCAGCACCGGCGGCGCGACAATAGCTCCGATGCAGCACCGGCGACGCCCGACGAAGCACTATTGCAACGCCGGCGGCGCTTCATTGCAGCCTCCGCGGAGCTCCATTGCATCCCATCACAGCCCCTTGCAACACCGGTGGAGAGCAGCCCAACCTCCCCCTGCGTGCTGCCTTGCAGCACCGGTGGCGAGCGTCGTCCGTCTCTGGTCTTCATGTTGCATTGCAACGCTAGCGGCGGCGCTGCACTGGTGGCCGGCGTCGCCCCTTCCTGCTGAGCAATAATGGTGGTCGCCCATGGCGAGGAGCACACAGCTCGTGGTGGCGTGGCCCTCTCCCTCGCAGCAACAGCGGCCCTAATTTTGGGCGGGATGCAGCTCGCGGTCGCCGCCTTCGTCCCTCTGGTTCGCAGGAATCGGCGGCTAGTGCTTCGGCGTCGCCATGGGTGCCTTCTCCCCGCTCGGATGCAACAGAAGAGAAGTGGGGGAGCAAAAGAGACGAGGAGTACGATTGGAGGAGAGAGATCGTGTGAGAAGAGATAAGATTGGAGAGGGAAGCGGTGGGCTAGGCCCACAAGGGGCATGTGTCGTTCAAAGAACACGGCTTATGCGTCGATGTTTTTATCCTATTTTAAGCCGCCTTGACAGACATCTGATTCGCTCAACTGGGATGGATTGGAGCCGCTCGTTCCTCCTCAATCATCGCTTCCATCCATGGGTCACGCATCATGGCTTTGTCGCCAGCGAGCAGTAGTAGCACCAGGGATGGGGTCAACGCTCCAGCGCTGCTGCAAAGTAGGATCACCACCCCGTAGCCGGCGACGACTGGCTTCCATTGCAGCACCGGTGGCCGGTGACGACCGGCTTCCATTGCAGCACTGGTGGCCGGCGCCCAGGGCTTCATTGCAGAACCGACGCCCGGCGACGAGGGCTTCATTGCAGCATCGACGGACTCTGCATCGCATCACCGGTGACTCGTCGGTGTCGCACCCCATCCGACATGCAGCGCCGATGAAGCTCCATTGCATCCTCGGCGGTGCTCCATTGAAGCGTCGACGGCGCTCCAAAGCAGCACCGGCGGCGCGACAATAGCTCCGATGCAGCACCGGCGACGCCTGACGAAGCACTATTGCAACGCCGGCGGCGCTTCATTGCAGCCTCCGCGGAGCTCCATTGCATCCCATCACAGCCCCTTGCAACACCGGTGGAGAGCAGCCCAACCTCCCCCTGCGTGCTGCCTTGCAGCACCGGTGGCGAGCGTCGTCCGTCTCTGGTCTTCATGTTGCATTGCAACGCTAGCGGCGGCGCTGCACTGGTGGCCGGCATCGCCCCTTCCTTCTGAGCAATAATGGTGGTCGCCCATGGCGAGGAGCACACAGCTCGTGGTGGCGTGGCCCTCTCCCTCGCAGCAACAGCGGCCCTAATTTTGGGCGGGATGCAGCTCGCGGTCGCCGCCTTCGTCCCTCTGGTTCGCAGGAATCGGCGGCTAGTGCTTCGGCGTCGCCATGGGTGCCTTCTCCCCGCTCGGATGCAACAGAAGAGAAGTGGGGGAGCAAAAGAGACGAGGAGTACGATTGGAGGAGAGAGATCGTGTGAGAAGAGATAAGATTGGAGAGGGAAGCGGTGGGCTAGGCCCACAAGGGGCACGTGTCGTTCAAAGAACACGGCTTATGCGTCGATGTTTTTATCCTATTTTAAGCCGCCTTGGCAGACATCTGATTCGCTCAACTGGGATGGATTGGAGCCACTCGTTCCTCCTCAATCGTCGCTTCCATCCATGGGTCACGCATCATGGCTTTGTCGCCAGCGAGCAGTAGTAGCACCAGGGATGGGGTCAACGCTCCAGCGCTGCTGCAAAGTAGGATCACCATCCCGTAGCCGGCGACGACTGGCTTCCATTGCAGCACCGGTGGCCGGTGACGACCGGCTTCCATTGCAGCACTGGTGGCCGGCGCCCAGGGCTTCATTGCAGAACCGACGCCCGGCGACGAGGGCTTCATCGCAGAACCGACGCCCGGCGACGAGGGCTTCATTGCAGCATCGACGGACTCTGCATCGCATCACCGGTGACTCGTCGGTGTCGCACCCAATCCGACATGCAGCGCCGACGAAGCTCCATTGCATCCTCGGCGGTGCTCCATTGAAGCGTCGACGGCGCTCCAAAGCAGCACCGACGGCGCGACAATAGCTCCGATGCAGCACCGGCGACGCCCGACGAAGCACTATTGCAACGCCGGCGGCGCTTCATTGCAGCCTCCGCGGAGCTCCATTGCATCCCATCACAGCCCCTTGCAACACCGGTGGAGAGCAGCCCAACCTCCCCCTGCGTGCTGCCTTGCAGCTGAAGGAAATATGCCCAAGAGGCAATAATAAAGTTATTATTTATTTCCTTATATCATGATAAATGTTTATTATTCATGCTACAATTGTATTAACCAGAAACATGATACATGTGTGAATACATAGACAAACAGAGTGTCACTAGTAAGCCTCTACTAGACTAGCTCGTTAATCAAAGATGGTTATGTTTCCTAACCATAGACATGAGTTGTCATTTGATTAACGGGATCACATCATTAGGAGAATGATGTGATTGACTTGACCCATTCCGTTAGCTTAGCACTTGATCGTTTAGTATGTTGCTATTGCTTTCTTCAGGACTTATACATGTTCCTATGACTATGAGATTATGCAACTCCCGTTTACCGGAGGAACACTTTGTGCGCTACCAAACGTCACAACATAACTGGGTGATTATAAAGGTGCTCTACAGGTGTCTCCGAAGGTACTTGTTGAGTTGGCGTATTTCGAGATTAGGATTTGTCACTCCGATTGTCGGAGAGGTATCTCTGGGCCCACTCGGTAATGCACATCACTATAAGCCTTGCAAGCATTGTAACTAATGAGTTAGTTGCAGGATGATGTATTATGGAACGAGTAAAGAGACTTGCCGGTAACGAGATTGAACTAGGTATTGAGATACCGACGATCGAATCTCGGGAAAGTAACATACCGATGACAAAGGGAACAACGTATGTTGTTATGCGGTTTGACCGATAAAGATCTTCGTAGAATATATGTGGGAGCCAATATGAGCATCCAGGTTCCGCTATTGGTTATTGACCGGAGACGTGTCTCGGTCATGTCTACATAGTTCTCGAACCCGTAGGGTCCGCGCGCTTAAAGTTCTGTGACGATTTGTATTATGAGTTTATGTGTTTTGATGTCCCAAAGGTAGTTCGGAGTGCCGAATGAGATCGGGGGCATGACGAGGAGTCTCGAAATGGTCGAGACGTAAAGATCGATATATTGGACGACTATATTCGGACATCGGAAAGGTTCCGAGTGGTTCGGGTATTTTTCGAAGTACCGGGGAGTTACGGGAATACGGGGAAGAAGTATATGGTCCTTATTGGGCTTTAGGGGAGAGAGAGAGGCAGGCCGCCCCCCTCCCCCCCCAAGGCCTAGTCCGAATTGGACTAAGGGGAGGGGCTGCGCCCCCTCCTTCCTTCTCTTCTCTCTTCCCCTTCCTTCTCTCCTACTCCTACTACTTGGAAGGGGGGGGAATCCTACTCCCGGTGGGAGTAGGACTCCTCCAGGGCGCGCCATAGCTAGGCCGGCCCTCCCCCCTCCTCCACTCCTTTATATACGTGGCCAGGGGGCACCCCATAGACACAACAATTGATCATTTATCTCTTAGCCGTGTGCGGTGCCCCCTTCCACCATAATCCACCTCGATCATATCGTAGCGGTGCTTAGGCAAAGCCCTGCGTCGGTAGCATCATCATCACCGTCACCACGCCGTCGTGCTGACGAAACTCTCCTGTGAAGCTTTGCTGGATCGGAGCTCACGGGACGTCATCGAGTTGAACGTGTGCTGAAGTCGGAGGTGCCGTGCGTTCGGTACTTGGATCGGTCGAATCGTGAAGACGTACGACTACATCAACTGCGTTGTGCTAACGCTTCCGCTTTCGGTCTACGAGGGTACGTGGACACACTCTCCCCTCTCATTGCTATGCATCACCATGATCCTGTGTGTGCGTAGGAATTTTTTTGAAATTACTACGTTTCCCATCAGTGGCATCCGAGCCAGGTTTTATGCGTAGATGTTATATGCACGAGTAGAACACAAGTGAGTTGTGGGCGCTACAAGTCATACTGCTTACCAGCATGTCACACTTTGGTTCGGCGGTATTGTTGGATGAAGCGGTCCGGACCGACATTACGCGTACGCTTACGCGAGACTGGTTTTACCGCCGTGCTTTGCACACAGGTGACTAGCGGGTGTCAGTTTCTCCAACTTTAGTTGAACCGAGTGTGGCTACGCCCGGTCCTTGTGAAGGTTAAAACATCACTAACTTGATGAACCATCGTTGTGGTTTTGATGCGTAGGTAAGAACGGTTCTTGCTCAGCCCGTAGCAGCCACGTAAAACTTGCAACAACAAAGTAGAGGACGTCTAACTTGTTTTTGCAGGGCATGTTGTCATGTGATATGGTCAAGACATGATGCTATATTTTATTGTATGAGATGATCATGTTTTGTAACTGAGTTATCAGCAACTGCAGGAGCCATATGGTTGTCGCTTTATTGTATGCAATGCAATCGCCCTGTAATTGCTTTACTTTATCACTAAGCGGTAGCGATAGTCGTAGAAGCAATAGTTGGCGAGACGACAACGATGCTACGATGGAGATCAAGGTGTCGCGCCAGTAACGATGGTGATCATGACGATGCTTCGGAGATGGAGATCACAAGCACAAGATGATGATGGCCATATCATATCACTTATATTGATTGCATGTGATGTTTATCCTTTATGCATCTTATTTTGCTTTGTTTGACGGTAGCATTATAAGATGATCTCTCACTAAATTTCAAGGTAAAAGTGTTCTCCCTGAGTATGCACCGTTGCCAAAGTTCGTCGTGCCGAGACACCACGTGATGATCGGGTGTGATAAGCTCAACGTTCATCTACAATGGGTGCAAGCCAGTTTTGCACACGCAGAATACTCGGGTTAAACTTGACAAGCCTAGCATATGCAGATATGGCCTCGGAACACTGAGACCGAAAGGTCGAGCGTGAATCATATAGTAGATATGATCAACATAGTGATGTTCACCATTGAAAACTACTCCATTTCACGTGATGATCGGTTATGGTTTAGTTGATTTGGATCACGTGATCACTTAGATGATTAGAGAGATGTCTATCTAAGTGGGAGTTCTTGAGTAATATGATTAATTGAACTTAAATTTATCATGAACTTAGTACCTGATAGTATTTTGCTTGTCTATGTTGTTGTAGATAGATGGCCCGTGCTGTTGTTCCGTTGAATTTTAATGCGTTCCTTGAGAAAGCAAAGTTGAAAGATGATAGTAGCAATTACACGGACTGGGTCCGTAACTTGAGGATTATCCTCATTGCTGCACAGAAGAATTACGTCCTGGAAGCACCGCTAGGTGCCAAACCTGCTGCAGGAGCTGAACCAGATGTTATGAACGTCTGGCAAAGCAAAGCTGATGACTACTCGATAGTTCAGTGTGCCATTCTTTACGGCTTAGAACCGGAACTTCAACGACGTTTTGAACGTCATGGAGCATATGAGATGTTCCAGGAGTTGAAGTTAATATTTCAAGCAAATGCCCGGATTGAGAGATATGAAGTCTCCAATAAGTTCTACAGCTGCAAGATGGAGGAGAATAGTTCTGTCAGTGAGCATATACTCAGAATGTCTGGGTATAACAATCACTTGATTCAACTGGGAGTTAATCTTCCGGATGATAGTGTTATTGACAGAATTCTTCAGTCACTGCCACCAAGCTACAAGAGCTTCGTGATGAACTATAACATGCAAGGGATGGATAAGACGATTCCCGAGCTCTTCGCAATGCTAAAGGCTGCGGAGGTAGAAATCAAGAAGGAGCATCAAGTGTTGATGGTCAACAAGACCACCAGTTTCAAGAAAAAGGGCAAAGGGAAGAAGAAGGGGAACTTCAAGAAGAACGGCAAACAAGTTGCTGTTCAGGAGAAGAAACCCAAGTCTGGACCTAAGCCTGAGACTGAGTGCTTCTACTGCAAGCAGACTGGTCATTGGAAGCGGAACTGCCCCAAGTATTTGGCGGATAAGAAGGATGGCAAGGTTAACAAAGGTATATGTGATATACATGTTATTGATGTGTACCTTACCAGAGCTCGCAGTAGCACCTGGGTATTTGATACTGGTTCTGTTGCTAATATTTGCAACTCGACACAGGGACTACGGATTAAGCGAAGACTGGCTAAGGACGAGGTGACGATGCGCGTGGGAAATGGTTCCAAAGTCGATGTGATCGCCGTCGGCACGCTACCTCTACATCTACCTTCGGGATTAGTTTTAGACCTGAATAATTGTTATTTGGTGCCAGCGTTGAGCATGAACATTATATCTGGATCTTGTTTGATGCGAGACGGTTATTCATTTAAATCTGAGAATAATGGTTGTTCTATTTATATGAGTAATATCTTTTATGGTCATGCACCCTTGAAGAGTGGTCTATTTGTATTAAATCTCGATAGTAGTAATACACATATTCATAATGTTGAAGCCAAAAGATGCAGAGTTGATAATGATAGTGCAACTTATTTGTGGCACTGCCGTTTAGGTCATATTGGTGTAAAGCGCATGAAGAAACTCCATTCCGATGGACTTTTGGAATCACTTGATTATGAATCACTTGGTACTTGCGAACCATGCCTCATGGGCAAGATGACTAAAATGCCGTTCTCCGGAACTATGGAGCGAGCAACAGATTTGTTGGAAATCATACATACTGATGTATGTGGTCCAATGAATGTTGAGGCTCGCGGCGGGTATCGTTATTTTTCTCACCTTCACAGATGATTTGAGCAGATATGGGTATATCTACTTAATAAAACATGAGTCTGAAACATTTGAAAAGTTCAAAGAATTTCAGAGTGAAGTGGAAAATCATCGTAACAAGAAAATAAAGTTTCTACGATCTGATCGTGGAGGAGAATATTTGAGTTACGAGTTTGGTGTACATTTGAAACAAAGCGGAATAGTTTCGCAACTCATGCCACCCAGAACACCACAACGTAATGGTGTGTCCGAACGTCGTAATCGTACTTTACTAGATATGGTGCGATCTATGATGTCTCTTACTGATTTACCGCTATTGTTTTGGGGTTATGCTTTAGAGACGGCTGCATTCACGTTAAATAGGGCACCATCTAAATCCGTTGAGATGACTCCTTATGAACTGTGGTTTGGCAAGAAACCAAAGTTGTCGTTTCTTAAAGTTTGGGGCTGCGATGCTTATGTGAAAAAGCTTCAACCTGATAAGCTCGAACCCAAGTCGGAGAAATGGGTCTTCATAGGATACCCAAAAGAGACAGTTGGGTACACCTTCTATCACAGATCCGAAGGCAAGACTTTCGTTGCCAAGAATGGATCCTTTCTAGAGAAGGAGTTTCTCTCGAAAGAAGTGAGTGGGAGGAAAGTAGAACTTGATGAGGTAACTGTACCTGCTCCCTTATTGGAAAGTAGTTCATCACAGAAACCGGTTCCTGTGACTTCTACACCAATTAGTGAGGAAGCTAATGATGATGATCATAAAATTTCAGATCAAGTTACTACCGAACCTCGTAGGTCAACCAGAGTAAGATTCGCACCAGAGTGGTACGGTAATCCTGTTCTGGAGGTCATATTACTAGACCATGACGAACCTACGAACTATGAGGAAGCGATGATGAGCCCAGATTCCGCAAAATGGCTTGAGGCCATGAAATTTGAGATGGGATCCATGTATGAGAACAAAGTGTGGACTTTGGTTGACTTGCCCGATGATCGGCAAGCCATCGAGAATAAATGGATCTTCAAGAAGAAGACAGACACTGATGGTGATGTTACTGTCTACAAAGCTCGACTTATTGCGAAAGGTTTTCGTCAAGTTCAAGGAGTTGACTACGATGAGACCTTCTCACCCGTAGCGATGCTTAAGTCCGTCCGAATCATGTTAGCTATTGCTGCATTTTATGATTATGAAATTTGGCAAATGGATGTAAAGACTGCGTTCCTGAATGGATTTCTGGAAGAAGAGTTGTATATGATGCAACCTGAAGGTTTTATCGATCCAAATGGTGCTAACAAAGTGTGCAAGCTCCAGCGATCCATTTATGGACTGGTGCAAGCCTCTCGGAGTTGGAATAAACGTTTTGATAGTGTGATCAAAGCATATGGTTTTATACAGACTTTTGGAGAAGCCTGTATTTACAAGAAAGTGAGTGGGAGCTCTGTAGCATTTCTAATCTTATATGTGGATGACATATTGTTGATTGGAAATGATATAGAATTTCTGGATAGCATAAAAGGATACTTGAATAAGAGTTTTTCAATGAAGGAGCTCGGTGAAGCTGCTTACATATTGGGCATCAAGATCTATAGAGATAGATCAAGACGCTTAATTGGACTTTCACAAAGCACATACCTTGACAAAGTTTTGAAGAAGTTCAAAATGGATCAGGCAAAGAAAGGGTTCTTGCCTGTGTTACAAGGTATGAAGTTGAGTAAGACTCAATGACCGACCACTGTAGAAGATAGAGAGAAAATGAAAGATGTTCCCTATGCTTCAGCCATAGGCTCTATCATGTATGCAATGCTGTGTACCAGACCTGATGTGTGCCTTGCTATTAGTTTAGCAGGGAGGTACCAAAGTAATCCAGGAGTGGATCACTGGACAGCGGTTAAGAACATCCTGAAATACCTGAAAAGGACCAAGGATATGTTTCTCGTTTATGGAGGTGACAAAGAGCTCATCGTAAATGGTTACGTTGATGCAAGCTTTGACACTGATCCGGACGATTCTAAATCGCAAACTGGATACGTGTTTATATTGAACGGTGGAGCTGTCAGTTGGAGCAGTTCTAAACAGAGCGTCGTGGCGGGATCTACATGTGAAGCGGAGTACATTGCTACTTCGGAAGCAGCAAATGAAGGAGTCTGGATGAAGGAGTTCATATCCAATCTAGGTGTCATACCTAGTGCATCGGGTCCAATGAAAATCTTTTGTGACAATACTAGTGCAATTGCCTTGGCAAAGGAATCCAGATTTCACAAGAGAACCAAGCACATCAAGAGACGCTTCAACTCCATCCGGGATTAAGTCCAGGTGGGAGACATAGAGATTTGCAAGATACATACGGATCTGAATGTTGCAGACCTGTTGACTAAGCCTCTTCCACGAGCAAAACATGATCAGCACCAAGGCTCCATGGGTGTTAGAATCATTACTGTGTAATCTAGATTATTGACTCTAGTGCAAGTGGGAGACTGAAGGAAATATGCCCTAGAGGCAATAATAAAGTTATTATTTATTTCCTTATATCATGATAAATGTTTATTATTCATGCTAGAATTGTATTAACCGGAAACATGATACATATGTGAATACATAGACAAACAGAGTGTCACTAGTAAGCCTCTACTAGACTAGCTCGTTAATCAAAGATGGTTATGTTTCCTAACCATAGACATGAGTTGTCATTTGATTAACGGGATCACATCATTAGGAGAATGATGTGATTGACTTGACCCATTCCGTTAGCTTAGCACTTGATCGTTTAGTATGTTGCTATTGCTTTCTTCATGACTTATACATGTTCCTATGACTATGAGATTATGCAACTCCCGTTTACCGGAGGAACACTTTGTGTGCTACCAAACGTCACAACGTAACTGGGTGATTATAAAGGTGCTCTACAGGTGTCTCCGAAGGTACTTGTTGAGTTGGCGTATTTTGAGATTAGGATTTGTCACTCCGATTGTCGGAGAGGTATCTCTGGGCCCACTCGGTAATGCACATCACTATAAGCCTTGCAAGCATTGTAACTAATGAGTTAGTTGCGGGATGATGTATTACGGAACGAGTAAAGAGACTTGCCGGTAACGAGATTGAACTAAGTATTGAGATACCGACGATCGAATCTCGGGCAAGTAACATACCGATGACAAAGGGAACAACGTATGTTGTTATGCGGTTTGACCGATAAAGATCTTCGTAGAATATATGTGGGAGCCAATATGAGCATCCAGGTTCCGCTATTGGTTATTGACCAGAGACGTGTCTCGGTCATGTCTACATAGTTCTCGAACCCGTAGGGTCCGCACGCTTAAAGTTCTGTGATAATTTGTATTATGAGTTTATGTGTTTTGATGTACCGAAGGTAGTTCGGAGTCCCGGATGAGATCGGGGACATGACGAGGAGTCTCGAAACGGTCGAGACGTAAAGATCGATATATTGGATGACTATATTCGGACATCGGAAAGGTTCCGAGTGGTTCAGGTATTTTTCGGAGTACCGGGGAGTTACGGGAATACGGGGAAGAAGTATATGGGCCTTATTGGGCTTTAGGGGAGAGAGAGAGGCAGGCCGCGCCCCCCCCCCCAAGGCCTAGTCCGAATTGGACTAGGGGGAGGGGCTGCGCCCCCTCCTTCCTTCTCTTCTCTCTTCCCCTTCCTTCTCTCCTACTCCTACTACTTGGAAGGGAGGGAATCCAACTCCCGGTGGGAGTAGGACTCCTCCAGGGCGCGCCATAGCTAGGCCGGCCCTCCCCCCCTCCTTCACTCCTTTATATACGTGGCCAGGGGGCACCCCATAGACACAACAGTTGATCATTTATCTCTTAGCCGTGTGCGGTGCCCACTTCCACCATAATCCACCTCGATCATATCGTAGCGGTGCTTAGGCAAAGCCCTGCGTCGGTAGCATCGTCATCACCGTCACCACGCCGTCGTGCTGACGAAACTCTCCTGTGAAGCTTTGCTGGATCGGAGCTCGCGGGACGTCATCGAGTTGAACGTGTGCTGAACTCGGAGGTGCCGTGCGTTCGGTACTTGGATCGGTCGGATCGTGAAGACGTACGACTACATCAACCGTGTTGTGCTAACGCTTCCGCTTTTGGTCTACGAGGATACGTGGACACACTCTCCCCTCTCGTTGCTATGCATCACCATGATCCTGTGTGTGCGTAGGAATTTTTTTGAAATTACTACGTTTCCCAACAGCAGCACCGGTGGCGAGCGTCGTCCGTCTCTGGTCTTCATGTTGCGTTGCAACGCTAGCGGCGGCGCTGCACTGGTGGCCGGCGTCGCCCCTTCCTGCTGAGCAATAATGGTGGTCACCCATGGCGAGGAGCACACAGCTCGTGGTGGCGTGGCCCTCTCGCTCGCAGCAACAGCGGCCCTAATTTTGGGCAGGATGCAGCTCGCGGTGGCCGCCTCCGTCCCTCTGGTTCGCAGGAATCGGCGGCTAGTGCTTCGGCATCGCCATGGGTGCCTTCTCCCCGCTCGGATGCAACAGAAGGGAAGTGGGGGAGCAAAAGAGACGAGGAGAACGATTGGAGGAGAGAGATCGTGTGAGAAGAGATAAGATTGGAGAGGGAAGCGATGGGCTAGGCCCACAAGGGGCACGTGTCGTTCAAAGAACACGGCTTATGCGTCGATGTTTTCATCCGACTTAATTGAAACGTTTTCCGTTTTTTTGGCCTTCAATTCACGTATCAATACATGGAAACAATTTTCGAAAGATTATAGACTTTTTTTTGAGAAATAAAAGATTATCGACATGCAAGGGAAATATACGTTCAATCACTATTTCTTTTTTTTGGGCCTTCGAGTCACGTATCTATACATGGAAACATATAAAGCACAATGCAACACACGTATCAGAAGTCAACACTGATTGATCCGTGAAAAATACTTCCAATTTTATTTTGCGTAAAAACAATGACCATGTAAACATTTTGGTTGAGTGTAGAACCAGATTATGCACATAAAACTTTTGCAAAAAAAAAAAAATCGGCAAAAAAGAATGCACATGCAAGGAAACCTACGTCCAATCACAATTTCTTTTTTTGGGGGGCTTCAAGTCACATATCAAAACACAGAAAAAAAAAGCGCTATCCTATCCTACTAAGAGTACTCCCAGGAGATCCGGCATGCCAATCCTAATTGATGTAGAAAGTCAAATACGTACAAAAGTTAACACTGATTGATTCGTGAAGAATACTTCCAAGAGAATCCGGTTAGAATACGCATATCATCCAATCAAGGAGCAACGCGCAGATGCCTCCTCACTCCTGCACGGGCTAAAAACTGTATAATTACATATTAAGCTACACAAATACTCCAGAGTATTATATATAAACGAATCTTGATTTAGGAATTTTTCAGAAAACATGGGAATGAAAGATCTAAAGGAATTTGACTTCCGTAAAGGTTGAAGAAACCACTAAGGGATTACATGCATATGATTGACCTCACAAAACTTACCCACTAATGGAGTTAGAATATAAACCAGACGTGCCAATTTTTTTAAGGGGCCCATTTTCATGTTTGATCATAAAGATTTGTCGGTAGTTAGAATGCAAGTCTTATTATGTGGATTACATGGACAAAGAGTAAAACACTAATTTTGTTTAACATGTGAGAAATTTATTATGATGAATAATTAATTAGTTTGATGGATAAATAATAAAATTATATTTGCCTTAAGAAATTTTTTTGGAATTAAATAACGATAATTTGGGAAAGTTAACCCAAAAAGAAATGTGGAGCATTTATTGAAATATAAAATTAATTAAGATTCGGTGAACATACATTTATGATCGTGTTGTCATTGAGGTCGCGAGGTGATTGTGACACAATGAGTACATAAGAATCAACCATCAAATAGTTTTGCCACACAATTATTGATTATAGTTGTGAGATATAACAATGCAAGGATGACCGTATTCCAAGAGGTAGGGCACTTGACGATGAGATGGTACAAGGCCATTGGGAATTAGATTCTTGGAGAAGAGAATGGTAGTGAGTGCACATAGGTTGAATACACATGATTTCCATAGCAAAACTTGGAGTGGTTCTTTGCTGACATAGGAAGTTAGAATCTAAAACATTTACTCAAGTGTAGGTATGTGAATAATATGCATGTCTATTTTCCATTTCTACTGACATGATGAGCAGGCGGGAGAGCCACAAAGTACATTAAGAGAAGTTACACATTGTTATATGAAATGCGGAGATCAGTACCAAAGTCTATAGTCTTTGCATGGCAATCAATAATAAAGTATTAGGTCCATAACTATATGTATCGAGCTATATGTCAGATAATGCAAATGCTTAACCGCTTTAAAACGATATGCTAAAAAGATTGCATTGAAAGAAAGATATTATGGAAATATGTAATGTAAATGTACGTAACTATAACAGAAAAATGCAAAACAAACCAAGACCGATTTGAATGCCAAGTCAAAACATTCCACTAATTCAGAAAATGATCGATTTATATATTATGAAAAGGTAATGTCATGTTTTTTAAATCAAATAATGTAACAGAATTAATGTAACCCATAATATATATAGTGAACATCTAGCCGCGCAAACGCGCGAGCCACACCGCTAGTTATAATTACAGTGGAAGACAAACGTACTGAAACAATAAAGATCCCATGTGAAAATAGTGCCACGAGTGGTGGAAACAAACACAAGACCCTCGTATTGAATTGCATCACAGTACACATCCGTGCACAGAAACTGATTTTTGAGCAATATCCATCGAGTTGAAGGACTAAGGACGGCAACAAGCTTGTCGAAGATAGCGACAACACAAGCGTTCCTATAATCCCAAGAGCGATTGGGAACTCGACAAATTGCTATCTTCTGTAGACGACAGTCACCTGAACGTGCGTAGATCATCTGAACCTCAGGGCAGTCTGAGATTTTTGGAAGTGGAATCCAGTGACGAGTGTACACATTCACAAGTTCCTACTCGCAGTTGTACCCAATATAAACAACCCAATCTCCATTTGCGCCTGCCCAGGCCTTACCTGTAAGCGATGGCATCTTAACATCACACGTATCATTATCAAGCGACATCAACTTGCACAAGGCGAGGCTTTTGTCGTCCCCGCGCCAGCGAGCAGGGTCATGGCGAAGAAGATATGGAAGATCAAACCGCTCCTGAACCCTTGGGTTCTTTGTAATGATGTTATTTGTTGAGCCGAGAATGGTCTTGAACGAACCTGCCATGCTAGCCGAGGTGATGATGTCGCACCGATCAATGAGTTTCTCCACCACGTCACCTTCCAGATCGGGGCAAGAATAACGGGGTCATTTCCTGCTTGTTCCCTTCATCGAGAAGACGAACAATGATAGAAGGAAGAGTGAAGGCAAATGAAGGGAGGAAGAGCATGAGACAGCAGTTCCAAATCGAGAGGGAAAGGCGAAGAGACGGTGGACGGTTGCCATGGTACAGGAAGAGGCTAGTGTGGAGCGCACGGTCGCCACGGTATAGAAAGAGGCGCCCCGGCCTACATAGACGTCATACAAAAGGACTCGCCGTCGTCTCGCTGACATGTTGGAACGGGACCACATGTCAACGAAATATGGTGTGTCATTTCTCGTGCAAAATGCGATCTGGCCACGTTGGCCTGAGGTGCCGCATTATTTCTCGACTTTATTTTTATAATGGCGTGCCGTTCAGTTTTGAAGCACAACTAATTGGTACTATATGCAGAGAAAATATAAACTACTCTACCACCACTCTACCTCTAGTACTAGTATAAAAAAAGATATATAGGCTGGAGCTTCAGCGCTTGCTTGCTAAGGGCTTCCCACTTGCTTCTCACACTATCACCCTCTCTCCAGATCTAAAAAAGACGGCAGTGGCCCCTCTCTCTCCCTCCTCACCGGTGGTCACAGATCCGCCAGGATCCCGTCCGCCGGGGAAGAAAAGGACGTGCAGCGTTGACGCACTCGTCGTCGGCGAGCGAGGTCACACACTGACGACAAGGCCGTCCTCTCAGACCTAGCGCCGGCGCGGGATGGCCTCCGTCCCCAAGATCGCTGCCGTAGTGTGTGCGGAGGACGACGACCATGAGCGAAGCCACTTCCCATCGACCCTCAGGTATGATACCTCTTTTCGAACCATACCCTTGTTCTATTGCCCTATATGCCACGTTGCTGCATGTGGATCTTTTTCCACTCCACCATCTCCCCAATTTACTATCATCTGCTCTACTGATCACGCAGATGAAAACCTTAATTTGCACTATTAAAGGAAACATTACTTCATGCAGACTAATCCATGTCTGGGTTGAATAAGGAAAGAAAGGGAGAAAGTACTGTCGAAGAGATTAGGTATCGAACCCGCATCTAGGTTGAAAAGGGAAAAATCAGTAGCTAAGGAACGAGTCTCGTGTCTCTTGGTTGAAAAAGGGTAGAAAGGCATGACAACACAATAGAGAATGACCAGGTCGATCGGTTTGTTGTCCTCACATAGGAAAAAGGTGGCTAAAGAGAACAAAAATGGGACGTAATCCACATATGCTGCCTGGATATTTGTTGCTATGGGCAACCATCCCTCCCTCACCACTCTATGTGTCCGTGGAGGTACATCGTACTGGTGCGCCCACTGTCCGAATGGGCCTCCCCATGCTCTTATTGCCACTTTTTTGTTGTTAGTATAACACCATCGGTAAAGTCAAGCAATGCTACTGCTAAAGTTATGCCACATTTAACTAATGTCGCACTCAGTCTAATGCCACCGATAAATTTAAGCAATGCCATTTAATGTCACTGGATTATTTTGGGGTTAGCTATTGATTGTGGATGTATTAAAGATTTTTTAGCTAAGGCATTCTAATGCTGTTGCATAGCCAGTATACCAACGATGAAACTTGTTACTACCTTCAGATTTTTGCACTGTTAATGCTTATAGATCACATACCTCACTTCATGAGATAAGTCAATTTTTTTGTACAGTGTCACCAAAAAGCTAAGGCGGTGATGCCATTTTATTTTAGTTAAACTGCACAAAAAATTATGAAGAGAAGAGGAAAGGTCAAGAGTGGGCACCTCCTCCTTCGGCTGTTTTCTTGATTCGTTTGATCAAGTTTTTATGTTTGATCGATTATCAAGATTGGGATAGCAATTTTTTAGGTCGCCTCGAGTTCGAAATGATATTTACCTTGAAGGTACATGGTTTGCAATTTTTTTATACTGTCATTAGTTAATAATGCTAGTTACCTTCAGACTTTTGTATTTGATTTAATGCTGTTGCACAGCCAGTATACCAATGCTGAAACTTGTTACCTTTACATTTTGTATAGTTAATGCTTATAGAAATCTTTTAGTGCTAGCTTATGGAAATCTATTCAATAAAACCATTGTACTGTACCCCGTAATAAAAAACTACTCTACTATTGCATTAGCCACTGGATTAGTGTATATTTGTACTATTCGAATGGTGTTGCATTAGCGTATGCACATATATAAGGTGTGGCAAGCTTTCCCAGATATATGTGCTCAACAAAACTACTACCTATTTTTTCTAAATACTACACGTTTGGGTACTTTAAATTGGACTGTGAAAATGTCTTATATTAAGGAACATAGGGTGTAGAGTTCATTCAAATTATGTTGGTAAAGCTAGTCACACATTTGTTAAAATTAATGTTCATTATATTATCGGAGGAGGTCTGCATGTTTGTCTCTAATGCCTGTCGATTACATACCTGACATCATGATGTAATGGTATGTCATTTCTTTTTGTACAGTGTCATCGAATTGTCAAGGCGGTGATGACATTTTATTTTAGTTGAACTGCACAAAAAATGCTTAAAAGAAGAGAAAAGGTCAAGAATGGTTCAATCTTTCAGAAAATACTATGTATGACTTCCTAACATCAGCCATTGTTGCCTTATTTATTCCTTCAAACAGGTGGTTAGAAACAGTCTTGCTACCTTTTCCCATTAAGAATTTGAAATGCTTATATTTGTGAGTCTATGCTTCAACTAGTGCCACTTTTATAGTAATCACACTTTCAATATCTGTGCAAACAGGGATGCTCGATTTTAGTGGAACTACATAAAAAAATCCAAATGGTTCAACATTATGAGCATGTTTTCTTCCAAACCGTTATATCCAATTGGTGGCACTATGAGCTGTTCATTACGAAGGTACATGGTTTGCTACTATCTTGCTACTCTTTTTGTACTATCATTAGATAGTAATATTAGTGGTTTGCATATGAATTTATTGGTAGGGTGGACCTATATTGGGGGTGCAGGACTTGATTCAATGATTGGATGCTCATTTTCGGTCGTATCGATTTCACCTCTTCCATCACTGCAAACATGAATATCCTTGGTCTGATGAAGAATAGGCGCTATATTTCTACTTTGTACCAACAAATCAATTCAGTACCAAATTGTCCAGGGCAAACACATGACAGTATCAAATTGTCCAGTGCAAAACATGACAGATGCTAAGCGGAAACGACTAGCAGAGACATGTTTAAACTGAAAATACAAGGTGGGGTATATGTTAACTAGCTGCTTGATATTTGTGCAAACAGATATCTGCCCATTGCTATTTGGTAAACAAACAAAGTGACCTCAATTTTGGTGGAACTGCATGACAAGTCCAATTTGCATCATGCTTTTATGTTGATATTTATTGCATTATGGGCTTTTATTTCACTTTATGGTACAATACTTATGTCTTTTCTCTCTTATTTTACAAGGTTTACACAAAGAGGGAGAATGCCGGCAGCTGGAATCCTTGACCGGAAAGGAGCAAATCTGAGATACCTATTTTGCACAACTCCAAAAGTCCTAAAAATTTACAGAGAATTATTTTCGAATATATAAAAATTATTGGATGAAGAAACTACTAGAGGGGACCCACCAGGTGGCCACAAGCCTGGGGGGCGCACCCTACCCCCCAGGGCACGCCCCCAGGGCTTGTGGGCCCCCTGGCCATCGTCCAGTGCCCCTCTTCTGCTATATGGTTGGTATTGACCTAGAAAAAATAAGAAGGAAGCTTTCGGGAAGAAGCGCCGCCGTCTCGAGGCGGAACTTGGGCAGGAGCAATCTAGGGCTCCGACAGAGCGATTCTGCCGGGGAAACTTCCCTCCCGGAGGGGGAAAATCGAAGTCATCGTCAGCACCAATGATCCTCTCATCAAAGGAGGGTCAATCTTCATCAACATCTTCACCAGCACCATCTCTCCTCAAACCCTAAATCATCTCTTGTACTCAATCTTTGTCTCAAAACCTCTGATTGGTACCTGTGGGTTGCTAGTAGTGTTGATTACTCCTTGTAGTTGATGCTAGTTGGTTTATTTGGTCGAAGATAATATGTTCAGATCCGTAATGATATTCAATAACCCTCTGATCTTGAACATGAACATGCTTTATGAGTAGTTACTTTTGTTCCTGAGGACATGGGAGAAGTCTTGTTATAAGTAATCATGTGAATTTGGTATTCGTTCGATATTTTGATGAGATGTATGTTGTCTTTACTCTAGTAGTGTTATGCGAACGTCGACTACATGACACTTCACCATGATTTGGGCCTAGGGGAAGGCATTGGGAAGTAATAAGTAGATGATGAGTTGCTAGAGTGACAGAAGCTTAAACCCTAGTTTATGCGTTGCTTCATAAGGGGCTGATTTGGATCCACATGTTTCATGATATGGTTAGATTTATCTTAAGTCTTCTTTTATAGTTGCGGATGCTTGTGAGAGGGGTTAATCATAAGTGGGAGGCTTGTACAAGTAAGGACAGCACCCAAGCAACGGTCCACCCACATATCAAATTATCAAAGTAAGGAACGCGAATCATATGAGCATGATGAAAACTAACTTGACAATAATTCCCATGTGTCTTGGGAGCGCTTTGCTTTATATAAGAGTTCGTCCAGGCTTATCCTTTGCTACAAAAAGGATTGGGCCACCTTGTTGCACCTTTCTTACACTTGTTACTTGTTACCCGTTACGAATTATCTTATCACAAAACTCACTACAAGAAACCTGCTTATCTGTGACGGTTCTTGGGTGACGGTCCTGTAATCCATCACAGACTATGACGGCCTTTAATTTGCCGTCACGGAAACCGTCACCAATCAGTGAGCCGTGGATGGGCCTGCGTTGGGCATCCCCTCAATGACGGCCCTACAGAAACCGTCACGTAAATCGTCAGGGATTGAACAACTGGGCCTGATCGGGCTTAGTTTTTATTATATATATATAAGTCAGACCGTCATGGATTACCACTTACGCTGATGTGGTGTGCATCGCCTTGTTTCGCCCACATGTCAGTTGGATAATACAACAGGACTAAAAAAACAGTTCGTGTATATTCCTCAATTAGCCTGAGACTAGAAGAACGAAAAGAAAACCACCGCTCAATCCCCTCGGCCGTCGGTGCCGCCAGCGCCACCGCCGACTGCCCGGGCGAGGGTCCTTAGATCCGGCGAGTTGGGAGTGTGGGCGCCATCTTCCAGATCCTGTCCAAGTCGCCGCCAGCGCTGACGAACCAACCGCCAACCGCCGCCCACCATTGTCGTGCGTAGGAGTCAGCCGCCGGTCGCCGTTTCTGCAGCAGTCACTCCTCGTTGTGCCCCGCCTCAACATCGGCCTAGTTAGGTATGTCTCAGATTAAAATCTGAATTTGATCTGTTTCTGAACGCTTGAGCGTACAGAGAGAAATAAGATGGTTTTCTCCTTAGTATTGTTATTCCATTGTACTAGTTAAATTTATTGAGCCGAATGTCTTTTTGGGTACTGCAAATTCGAGTGGTGCCATTAAAAAACAAATTCCTCTAGCTGATTCCAGTGGTGTTGATAGACTGGAGAATAGGAAAAGTACTTTGCAGTCACCATGTTCTCAGTTTCTCACAGATCACCAATATTGTGTGTTAGTACAGACTAGCCAATTCGTATTAAAGTTTATCGATTTGAACTAATCTATATGTAAGATGGAGCGATTGTGTCGTAGCTTATAATAATTCCACTACCAGTAGTTGGTAGTATCTACATGTAAGATGGAGAGATTGTGAAGTTTCAGAAATACACCTGCTGGAGTATGCTTCAGAAATACACCTACAGTTCGTTCTTTTTTTTAACCATATTCATTCCATTAACCAAAAAGCTCAGCAACATCGCTGGCTACCAATTCATGCACAAATTCAGGGGCACCATCCGGCCATACGGCTGGGGATGAGAGACCTGACACTGCACCATACATCGCAAGAACATCTGCGACTTTATTGCATACCCTCGGGCAATATGAAATGCGAAAGAAATTAAAATTTAAACAAGCAAAATATTTAATCTCCTTGAAGAGGATCCCATTTATTGCCAAATCTTGGTCATTCGCATGAAGCACCTGTACGAGCTGCATTGCATCTGTTTCAACATGAACTTGGGAGATGCCCCAAGCCTGGGCAACCTGCAAGCTTTGAAAACATGACATGGCCTCCGCCTGAAGAGGATTTTGGACATACTGCATGTATCCTGCTCCCGCCCCCAACGCTTGTCCTTTACTGTCGCGGATAATGAAACCCCATCCTCCGGTTGCCTGAGCCCATACTCCCATCAATATTAACCTTCAGTACATCATATCCTGGAGGAATCCATCTGTCCTGTAGCAGCGTACTAGGATCCTTCTTTTCCTCAACGAACATAATATCATGTACTGCACTGTTGACTCGCTTGATTACAGTTGTGGTATTTGTCAGTGGCTCGCCTGCGTTCCTTTTATTTCTCGTGTCCCACCACACCCAAAGCATCGTGATGCATTTAATTTTATTTTCGTCAGGTAGCGCTAGAATTGTGGTAACTAGCTCCTTCGCCCCTGCTCATCCAGAAGCTGAATTCTTATTTGCTCCAATTGCATCTCCCTCCATAGTGGCTTGACATTTTTGCATCAGTCCATGTTCTTCCGAGCTGCTGTCTACTGGAGTATGCATTTTTATATAACTTTATGCAAGTGTTGCATCTGGTACTAGACTCATAAACATGTCAATTTTGCTATACGTTTATGTTGTGATTTTGTACGTTATGTAACAGTAAGTGAACTTGCTTTTCCTCCTCTGTGCTAGTTGTTTTTGTAGGTCATGTATCTTACTGTGAATTGATGTTTTGCAGAGCATGTTTCCTGGAACTGCTAGTAAACATGTTTCCTCATTGATTATTTACCATTGGTACAGCGAGGTGCTATACAAACGGTTTTTAACCCCTTTTGGTGACGGTGTTTTGAACCGTCGCCTAGTGAGTGACTGCGATAGGGGGGGTCCTTCCCACATGACCCAGAAACCGCCGAGGATAGGCCCTCCGGTCACACACGCTCGGCAAAATGAGGTCGTGCGCGACTGGCGAGCGATCAAATACGGTTATACAGGTCCAATTGGTTTCGGTCGTAAGTACATCCCACACAGTCAGTCCCAAACAAACGTTTCCGTTTGTTATGTACATTCCACACAGTCAATCCAAAGAATACGTTTCCGTTCTTATGTACATCACACACAGTCAATCCAGAGAAAACGTTTCCGTTCGTATGTACATCCCACACAGTCAATTCAGAGAAAACGTTTCCGTTCGTATATACATCCCACACAGTTTTATGTATAGCCTCGTGTGTGATAGGTGTAACTATCACACACGCTCTTCCTCGGTTAACCGTTTGCTTTTATTCAACTACATCACACACGATTTGATGAAGGAAACTGTATGGCATTGGGCTATCCATCACAAGCGCTTTTACTGCTAGAACCGTTTGTAAAGTTTCATGACTCATTTAGCAGGTTTATTAGTTTACAATTAATAATTCCAGTATTACGCAAATTCACATTTCATATCGAACAACTGTTTGCCAATTTCATATCAGGCACATAAATATATTTTAACATCACAGTATGATAGCTACCTGAAAATAGAACAGTACAACATATAGCTAGTTCACCTTCATAAGAACAATATTAGAACAATATATTCATTTCCCTAATCGAGATCATCCAGGCTCATCTTATCCACCTCTGCTTTCAGTTCAGTAAGAACCTGTTTTGCACTGGCCAACTGGGAAAGTGCCTCCTCCTTCGCCAACACAATCTTATCAAAGTCTAATTTAAAAAATTTGAGCTCATTCTCCATCTTCCTCTTTTTATCCCGCATCTTCAAATATTCTTCAGCGTTGACAACACTTTCTCTAAGCCTACCTCTGTTCTCTTCCTCATACATGCTCCAGAGCTTTGCTAGGCACATCTTCAAAGATTGTGGCTACTTTTGATCAACCCACTCCAGGTAAGAACACTTCCGTTCATCCTATAATATTTAAAACTATATCAGTAACAATTGTAGGGGAAATGGGTTTCTAGCAACATAGAAAATCACCAAATACATATTTTGAAAAACTGAAAAAACATGTTAATTATGACATATCTTCTCAAAAAGATCAATGTGCAAATGAATTAATTGCTACTGAGACAACAACCAAATTCTGAAACATCAGAAGCTATAATTAACTACAACAACGCTACAAGTTCTTACTCATGTACTATAAATAACAAATTGAACATTTTATGAGGAAGCTAAATATAACTGCAACAGCATAGCGACAGTGTTTGGATGACAGCAGATTGATACTAACAGGTGTGTACATGCACAAATTTAGTAACATAGAACTAATAGCACTAAGGCCGTCCACTATGTATGCCAAAACCGGTGTAAAGACAACTGTTGCTACATTTGACACCGGTGCCCTGCACTGGCGAGCCGATGTAGCGGGAAAAAATCAGGGACCCGGACTCCGGAGCACCTAGTTGCTCCGATGCCCAGTTCCTTCGTGCCATAAAGATTTAGTATTTTACTGCTTGGCTGCTCGGATGTGTGGACCAAAGTTGGCTGCACAAACTGCTGAAGCGGTGCCAAATAATTTTCTAATGGCACCGTTGATGAGATGGAAATATTTTTAGATACTAGGTACAAACTGTGACATTGTCTTAACATCCAGAATAACATAGCATAGTGACAGTGTCTGAATCACATCTAACAAATGATTTGTTACAACGAAAGTGGGGCTAACCTTCTCTGCACATGCCAGAAACTTCCTCCCACTGTCCACAGATTAAAACGCAACTAGCTTCATTCATGGAGATTGATGGTGACAACGAGCAGGCAGATCTTCAGCCACCCCGCTCCATTCGTTGCAACTGATGGTCCTAGGGAGCTACAAGAGGAAGAAATGACTTAAATCGACCACCGGGTTAAAATCCTTCATTCCAAGTCATAACCAGAGAGAGAAGAGAGGCATGCCAGGGTGCTGAAAAATTCATCGTCGGAGGAGGAACCGCTGGAGAGGTCATTGAAGAAGACCATGGCGACCCCGGCGGTAGGATGCGAGACAGCGAGAGCGAGGAAGCAAGCGAGGAAGCGGATATAGCTTCGGAAGGAAGGAAGGAGAAAACAAGGGAAATGTGACTTGTGGTCGGGGAGAAAAGGGGGTGGGGAGGGGGGCGGGGTAGATATTTTGGCGGTAGGCCAAAAATTTCGAAATGTGGAGGGAAACTTTGCGCGCGGTGCCGCCGGACACCATTCACTTTGAACGATTGTATGCATCGCAAATGATTCTTCTGCTTTACGCTCATGGGATGAGTTTGATAATTCAAATTTTGCTGGAAATTTTCCTGAGTACTGTCGTCATCCACGTCATTGCATAATTTAACATCGCTTGCTAATTTGGGCACACAAAAGAGTGTACAGCACATAGACCACACTTACTGAATCGAGCAATTTTAGTAATTAAACAGAGCCAGTTGACCTGAACATTGCTCTAACAAAAGACCACCATTAAAAACAAAGCATAAATACGCATAATTTTAACAAAGTCGCCGCCGCGCCGGCCTATGCATCGCCGGTGTGAGATGAGACATCGATGACTTGTCCTGTCGACATGCCGCCGTTGGTGGACTCCGCGTCCCCCCTGCTGAAGTCGACCGCGTCCTCGTCCTCGGCACCACCCTCAAGGTTGTAGTACTCGTAGTAGTGGCTGCGCCAGAGCTCGCGTTGGTACTCCACCACCGATTCCTCGACGGACAGACTCTTCTCTACCTCGACCTCAGCCACGCGCAACTCCTCCTCCCGGCGCTCCTCGATCTCCGCCGCCTCCTGCATCTCCAGCTCCCGGTCGGCGATCTCATGAGGAAGCAGGTGCTCCATGGCCACCGCCGCCTTTTTGGACGTGGGTTGCATGCTGGATTCGATGGTGGCCTGGAATATCTTGGCGTGTGCATCCTCGATCTTGGCGTGGATTGCCTCAACCCGGGCTAGTGCGACATCAACGGCACGGACGGCAGCTCGAGCGCTCTCGGCGTTTGCAGCCACCATCGCAGCAGCTGCTACAGCCGTCTCGGCTGCTGCCGCTGCACTGTCGGCTGTCGCAGATGCCCTCTCGGCGGATGCGGCCGCGCTCAATGCGGATGCGTCGGCACTCTCGGCGCAGGCGGCGGCGCTCGAGGAGGACGCGGCCACCGTACGGGCCCTCACGAAGCGTTTCCACGGCGTCATCTTTGCAAGAAGGGGTTGCGGGAATGGGGATCAGGATTCGTAGATTTGTGGGTTGCCGGCACTGGAGCAGACGAGTCGATGAAGCTTAAGGAGGACTTAAATAGACCCACAAATTTTCATCGCAAACGGTTCCTACAAAAAAATTGTGTGTGATGTTGTTAATATTTTTTATTAGCTATGAAAGACGAATTTGGAGTAAAGTGGCGACAGATGGTGTTTTAAATGTACGAGAAAATTTGTAGTACTAATACAATTGTCATGTCAAAAATTGTAAAATTTCAGGGGTCATTTGACCTTTTAAGACATTTTAAGTGATTTTCCAGCCATTTAATGACCGTAATTCAAATTTGAACTACATCTACATGCAACGGCTAAACATAACATTTTGAAAAATCATATTTTTGTGTACTTATGTTCGAGTTAATTCCATGAGCAGTAAATTGGAAGGAATTTTCAAACATATTGGTGTCATGGCATGGACACATGCATGGAGTGCCATGCCATTTAAATTCCAAAAAAATTAAAAAATGATCAGAAACACATGAAATCTTGCTTGACGTAATGTCATGCCACCAAGATGATGTGGTAAAAATATTGGCATGTTTGACGAAAGTTTGGACAGACACCCCTCACAAACCGGAGCAACTCACTAGAAGGCTTGTGCTTTCAAGAGGGAACAATGCATGTTTGATGACGAATCGACGATAGCTTCCTCTTATGGGCTTCGAAAAATTTCTACAGTTAACGTGCACTAATAAAACTGTCATGTAAAAATTTGGAAAAATTCAGGGGTCATTTGACCTTTTTAAGACATTTAAGTGATTTTCTAACCATTTAATGACCGTAATCCAAATTTGAACTACATCTACATGCAGCGGCTAACCATAACGGTTTCAAAAATCATATTTGTGTTTTTGTGTGCGAGTTAATTCCATGTGCAGTAAATTAGAACGAATTTTTAAACATATTGGTGTCACGGCTTGGACACATGCAGGGAGTTCCATGGCATTTAAATTCCAAAAAATTAAAAAATGATCAAACGATGTAAATATGTGGTGTTCAAAAAAGAAAATGTAAAGATCTGGCAAGACAACCCGAACCCACACGATTTGAAGGAAATATGCCCTAGAGGCAATAATAAAGTTGTTATTTTATATTTCCTTATTCATGATAAAGGTTTATTATTCATGCTAGAATTGTATTGATCGAAAACCTAAATACATGTGTGAATACATAAACAAACACCGTGTCCCTAGTGAGCCTCTACTTGACTAACTCGTTGATCAAAGATGGTTATGGTTTCCTAACCATGGACATGAGTTGTAATTTGATAACGGGATCACATCATTAGGAGAATGATGTGATGGACAAGACCCATCCGTTAGCTTAGCATAATGATCGTTCAGTTTTATTGCTATTGCATTCTTCATGTCAAATACATATTTCTTCGACTATGAGATTATGCAACTCCCGGATACCGGAGGAATGCCTTGTGTGCTATCAAAT
The DNA here is from genome assembly GCA_011799875.1 of Thinopyrum elongatum. Classification (NCBI taxonomy): domain Eukaryota; kingdom Viridiplantae; phylum Streptophyta; class Magnoliopsida; order Poales; family Poaceae; genus Thinopyrum; species Thinopyrum elongatum. The sequence continues at coordinate 176,198,441 of CM022303.1, read as the reverse complement.
GACACAACATAAATGGGTGATTATAAAGATGCTCTACAGGTATCTCCGAAGGTATTTGTTGAGTTGGCATAGATCGGGATTAGGATTTGTCACTCCGAGTATCGGAGAGGTATCTCTGGGCCCTCTCGGTAATACACATCATAAGCTTGCAAGAAAACGACTAAGGAGTTAGTCACGAGGTGATGTATTATAGAACGAGTAAAGAGACTTGCCGGTAACGAGATTGAACTAGGTATGAAGATACCGACGATCGAATCTCGGGCAAGTAACATACCGATAGACAAAGGGAATTACGTATGTTGTCATAACGGTTCGACCGATAAAGATCTTCGTAGAATATGTAGGAGCCAATATGGGCATCCAGGTTCCGCTATTGGTTATTGACCGGAGAGGTGTCTCGGTCATTTCTACATAATTCTCGAACCCATAGGGTCCGCACGCTTAACGTTCGATTACGATATAGTATTATATGAGTTATGTGATTTGGTGACCGAATGTTGTTCGGAGTCCCGGATGAGATCACGGACATGACGAGGAGTCTCAAAATGGTCAAGAGGTAAATATTGATATATAGGATGATGGTATTCGGACAACGGCAGTGTTTCGGGGGTCACCGGGTACTTATCGGGTCACCGGAAGGGGTTCCGGGCACCCCCGGCAAAAGATATGGGCCTTATGGGCCAAGAGGGGAAACGCACCAGCCACAAGGGGCTGGTGCGGCCCCCATATGGTCCGGCCTAGGAGGAGAAGGAAAGAGGGGAAGGGAAACGAAAGAGTGGAATAGGATTCCCCCTTCCTTCCCTCTCCCCTCCTCTTTCCTTCACGCTCCGACAAATATGGCAGGGGGGCGCCACTTGGGTAGGAGGCCAAGTAGGATTCGGCCTACTTGGGGTGCCCTCCTGGCTACTCCCTCCTCCCCCCACCTATATATATGTGGGAGGGGGGCGCCTAGCACATCCAGACAATTGCCTAGCCGTGTGCGGCGCCCCCCTCCACAGTTTACACCCCGGTCATATTTTCATAGTGCTTAGGCGAAGCCCTGCGGAGATCACTTCACCATCACCGTCACCACGCCATCGTGCTGACAGAACTCATCTACTACCTCGACGTCTTGCTGGATCACGAAGGCGAGGGACGTCATCGAGCTGAACGTTTGCAGAACGCGGAGGTGCCGTGCGTTCGGTACTTGATCTGTTGAAGCACGAAGAAGTTCGACTACATCAACCGCATTGTTAAATGCTTCCGCTTACGGTCTACGAGGGTATGTAGACACACTCTCCCCCTTGTTGCTATGCATCTCCACGGATAGATCATTGCGTGTGCGTAGATTTTTTCCATGCAACGATTCCCAACAGTGGTATTAGAGCCAGGTCTATGCGTAGATGATATGCACGAGTAGATCACAAAGAAGTTGTGGGCAGTGATGTTCATACAACTTACCACCGTCTTATTTTGATTCGGCGGCATTGCGGGATGAAGCGGCCCGGACCAACCTTACATGTCCACGTACATGAGACCGGTTCCACCGACTGACATGCAACTAGTTTTGTATAAAGGTGGCTGGCGGGTGTCTGTTTCTCCTACTTTAGTTGAATCGAATTTAACTGTGGCCGGTCCTTGAAGAAGGTTAAAACAGCAAACTTGATAATTCACAGTTGTGGTTTTTGTCCTAGGTAAGAACGGTTCTTGCTAGAAGCCCGTAGCAGCCACGTAAAACTTGCAACAACAAAGTAGAGGACGTCTAACTTGTTTTGCAGGGCATGTTGTGATGTGATATGGTCAAGACGTGATGTGATATACGTTGTTGTATGAGATGATCATGTTTTGTAAGTTATCGGCAACTGGCAGGAGCCTTATGGTTGTCTCTTTATTGTATGAAATGCAAACGCCATGTAATTGCTTTACTTTATCGCTATGCGTTAGCAATAGTTGTAGAAGCAATAGTTGGCGAGACGACCACGACGTAACGATGGAGATCAAGGTGTCGAGCCAGTGACGATGGAGATCATGACGATGCTTTGGAGATGGAGATCAAAAGCACGAGATGATGATGGCCATATCATGTCACATATTTTGATTGCATGTGATGTTTATCTTTTATGCATCTTATTTTGCTTAGTACAGCGGTAGCATTATAAGATGATCCCTTCACTAAATTTCAAGGTAAAAGTGTTCTCCCTGAGTATGCACCGTTGCTACAGTTCATCGTGTTGAGACACCACGTGATGATCGGGTGTGATAGACTCTACGTTCACATACAACGGGTGTAAGACAGTTTTACACATGCAGAATACTTGGGTTAAACTTGACGAGCCTAGCATGTACAGACATGGTCTCGGAACACTGGAGACCGAAAGGTCGAACATGAGTCATATAGTAGTTATGATCAACATAGAGATGTTCACCATTGATGACTACCCCATCTCACGTGATGATCGGACATGGGTTAGTTGATTTGGATCATGTATCACTTAGATAACTTGAGGGATATTTATTTAAGTGGGAGTTCATTAGTAATTTGATTAATTGAACTTAATTTATCATGAACTTAGTCCTGATAGTATTTGCACATCTATGTTGTAGATCAATAGCTCGCATATAGCTCCCCTGTTTTATTTTGATATGTTCCTAGAGAAAACTAAGTTGAAAGATGATAGTAGCAATGATGCGGACTGGGCCCATGATCTGAGGATTATCCTCATTACTGCACAGAAGAATTATGTCCTTGATGCACCGCTAGGTGACAGACCTATTGCAGGAGCAGATGCAGACGTTATGAACGTTTGGCAAGCTCGGTATGATGAATACTTGATAGTTTAGTGCGCCATGCTTTACGGCTTAGAACCGGGACTTCAAAAATGTTTTGAACGCCACAGAGCATATGAGATGTTTCAAGAGTTGAAATTGGTATTTCAGACTCATGACCGTGTCAAGAGGTATGAGACCTCTGACAAGTACTTTGCCTACAAGATGGAGGAGAATAGCTCAACCAGTGAGCATGTGCTCAGAATGTGTGGGTACTACAATCGCTTGAATCTAGTGGGAGTTAATCTTCCAGATAAGATAGTGATTGACAAAGTTCTCTAGTCACTATCACCAAGCTACTAGAACTTCGTGATGAACTATAATATGCGAGGGATGACGAAAATGATTCCCGAGCTCTTCGCGATGCTGAAATCGGCGATGGTAGAAATCAAGAAAGAGCATCAAATGTTGATGGTTAACAAGACCACTAGTTTCAAGAAAAAAGGGCAAGGGAAAGAAAGGGAACTTCATTAAGAATGGCAAGCAAGTTGCCGCTCCCATGAAGAAGCCCAAAGCTGGACCCAAGCCTGAAACTGAGTGCCTCTACTACAAAGGAAATGGTCACTGGAAGCGGAACTGCCCCAAATACTTGGCGGATAAGAAGGATGGCAAAGTGAACAAAGGTATATTTGATATACATGTTATTGATGTGTTCCTTACAAGTATTCATAGTAGCCCCTGGGTATTTGATACCGGTTGAGTTGCTAAGATTAGTAACTCGAATCAGGAGTTGCAGAATAAACAGAGACTAGTTAAGGGCGAGGTGATGATGTGTGTTGGAAGTAATTCCAAGGTTGATACGATCACCATCGCACACTCCCTCTACCTTCGGGATTAGTGTTGAACCTAAATAAATGTTATTTGGTGTTTGCGTTGAGCATGGATATGATTTGATCATGTTTATTGCAATATGGTTATTCATTTAAGTCAGAGAATAATTGTTGTTCTGTTTACATGAATAAAACCTTCTATGGTCATACACCCAATGTGAATGGTTTATTGAATCTCGATCGTAGTGATACACATATTCATAATATTGATGCCAAAAGATGCAAAGTTGATAATGATAGTGCAACATACTTGTGGCACTGCCGTTTAGGTCATATTGTTGTAAAGCGCATGAACAAACTCCATGCAGATGCGCTTTTGGAATCACTTGATTATGAATCATTTGATACTTGCGAACCATGCCTCATGGGAAAGATGACTAAAACTTCGTTCTCCAGAACAATGGAGCGAGCTAATTACTTATTGGAAATAATACATACCAATGTATGCGGTCCGATGAGTGTTGAGGCACGCGGCGGGTATCGTTATTTTCTGACCTTCACAGATGATTTGAGCAGATATGGTTATATCTAATTAATGAAACACAAGTCTGAAACATTTGAAAAGTTCAAAGAATTTCAGAGTGAAGTGGAGAATCATCGTAACAAGCAAATAAAGTTTCTACGATCTGATCGCGGAGGCGAATATTTGAGTTACGAGTTTGGCCTTCATTTAAAACAATGTGGAATTGTTTCAAAACTCACGCCACCTGGAACACCACATCGTAATGGTGTGTCCGAACATCGTAACCGTACTTTATTAGATATGGTGCGATCTATGATGTCTCTTACCGATTTACCACTATCTTTTTGGGGTTATGCATTAGAGATAGCTGCATTCACGTTAAACAGGGCACCGTCTAAATCCATTGAGACGACACCGTATGAACTATGGTTTGGCAAGAAACCTAAGCTTTCGTTTCTTAAAGTTTGGGGTTGCGACACTTATGTCAAAAGGCTTCAGCCTGATAAGCTCGAACCCAAATCGGAGAAGTGTGTCTTCATAGGATACCATAAGGAAACAATTGGGTACACCTTCTACCATAGATCCGAAGGCAAAATCTTTGTTGCTAAGAATTTATCCTTCCTAGAGAAGGAGTTTCTCTCGAAATAAGTGAGTGGGAGGAAAGTAGAACTTGATGAGGTAATTGTACCTTCTCTCGAATTGTAAAGTAGTACATCACAGAAAACTGTTCCCGTGATGCCTACACCAACTAGAGAGGAAGCAAATGATAATGATCATGAAACTTCAGATCAAGTTGCTACTAAACCTCGTAGGTCAACCAGAGCACGATCCGCACCAGAGTGGTACGGTAATCCTGTTCTGGAAGTCATGTTATTAGACCAAGGCGAACCTTCGAATTATGAAGAAGCTATGATGAGCCCAGATTCCAACAGATGGCTTGAGGCCATGAAATCTGAGATAGGATCCATGTATGAGAACAAAGTGTGGACTTTGTTGGACTTGCCCGATGATTGGCAAGCCATAGAGAATAAATGGATCTTCAAGAAGAAGACTGACGTTGATAGTAATGTTACTGTCTACAAAGCTCGACTTGTCGCAAAAGGTTTTCGACAAGTTCAAGGGGTTGACTACGATGAGACTTTGTCACCCGTAGCGATGCTTAAGTCCGTCTGAATCATGTTAGCAATTGCCGCATTTTATGATTATGAAATCTGGCAAATGGACGTCAAAACTGCATTCCTTAATGGGTATCTTAAAGAAGAGTTGTATATGATGCAACCAGAAGGTTTTGTCGATCCTAAAGGTGCTAACAAAGTGTGCAAGCTCTAGCGATCCATCTATGGACTGGTGCAAGCATCTCGGAGTTGGAATATACGGTTTGATGAGGTGATCAAAGCATATGGTTTTATACAGACTTTCGGTGAAGCCTGTATTTACAAGAAAGTGAGTGGAAGCTCTGTAGCATTTCTGATATTATATGTGGATGACATATTGTTGATTGGAAATGATATAGAATTTCTGGATAGCATAAAATGATACTTGAATAAGAATTTTTCAATGAAAGACCTCGGCGAAGCTGCTTACGTATTGAGCATCAAGATCTATAGGGATAGATCGAGACACTTAATAGGACTTTCACAAATCACATACCTTGACAAAGTTTTGAAGAAGTTCAAAATAGATCAGTCAAAGAAAGAGTTCTTGCCTGTGTTTCAAGGTGTGAAGTTGAGTAAGATTCACAACCCGACCACGACAGAAGATAGAGAGAGAATGAAAGTCATTCCTTATGCCTAAGCCATAGGTTCTATAACGTATGCCATGCTGTGTACCAGACCTGTTGTGTACCTTGGCATGAGTTTGGCAAGGGGGTACAATAGTGATCCAGGAGTTGTTCACTGGACAACGGTCAAAATTATCCTTAGTTACCTAAGAGGACTAAGGAAATGTTTCTCGGTTATGGAGGTGATAAAGAGTTTGTCGTAAAGGGTTACGTCGATGCAAGCTTTAACACCGATCCGGATGACTCTGAGTCTCAATCTGGATACATATTGAAAGTGGGAGCAATCAGCTACAGTAGCTCCATGCAGAGCATTGTAGACATAGAAATTTGCAAAATACATACGGATCTGAATGTGGCAGACCCGTTGACTAAACTTCTCTCACAAGCAAAACATGATCACACCTTAGTACTCTTTGGGTTTTAATCACATGGCGATGTGAATTAGATTATTGACTCTAGTAAACTCTTTGGGTGTTGGTCACATGGCGATGTGAACTATGGGTGTTAAACCACATGGTGATGTGAACTAGATTATTGACTCTAGTGCAAGTGGGAGACTGAAGGAAATATGCCCTAGAGGCAATAATAAAGTTGTTATTTTATATTTCCTTATTCATGATAAAGGTTTATTATTCATGCTAGAATTGTATTGATCGGAAACCTAAATACATGTGTGAATACATAAACAAACACCGTGTCCCTAGTGAGCCTCTACTTGACTAGCTCGTTGATCAAAGATGGTTATGGTTTCCTAACCATGTACATGAGTTATCATTTGATAACGGGATCACATCATTAGGAGAATGATGTGATGGACAAGACCCATCCGTTAGCTTAGCATAATGATCGTTCAGTTTTATTGCTATTGCTTTCTTCATGTCAAATACATATTCCTTCGACTATGAGATTATGCAACTCCCGGATACCAGAGGAATGCCTTGTGTGCTATCAAACGTCACAACATAAATGGGTGATTATAAAGATGTGATACGTCTCCGTCGTATCTATAATTTTTTATTGTTTCATGCCAATAGTATACAACTTTCACATATTTTTGGCAACATTTTATATGATTTGTTGGACTAACCTATTGATCCAGTTCCCAGTGCCAGTTCTTGTTTTTTGCATGTTTTTTGTTTCACAGAATATCCATATCAAACGAAGTCCAAATGCAATAAAATTTTACGGAGAATTATTTTGGAATATTTGTGAATTTTGGGAGGTGGAATCAACTCAAACGGGGGCCCACAGGCCCCAAGATACACTAGGGCGCGCCCCAGGCCCAAGGCGCGCCCAGGTGTCTTATGCTCACCTCGTACGTCAGTTGGAGCTCTACTTCGGGTGCAAGGAAGCTTATATACGGAAAAAAATCATGTTAAAATCTCAGCGCAATCGGAGTTACGGATCTCCGTGAATATAAGAAACGGTTTTCGGCCAAATCTGGGGATCGCGAAACAGAAGAGAACAGAGAGGGAGATCCAATCTCGGAGGGGCTCCCGCCCCTCCACCACCCTGGAGGCCATGGACCAGAGGGGGAACTCTCCTCCCATCTAGGGGGGAGGCCAAGGAAGAAGAAGAAGGAGGGGGCTCTCTTCCCCTCTCTCCCGGTGGCGCCGGAACACCGCCGGGGCAAGGATCGTGATGCCGATCTACATCAACAATCTTGCTACCGCCAACACCAACTTTTTCCCCCTCTATGCAGCGGTGTAACACCCCTTCTCCCTGCTGTAATCTCTACTTAAACATGGTGCTCAACTCCATATATTATTTCCCAATGATATTTGGCTATCCTATGATGTTTGAGTAGATCCGTTTTGTCCTATGGGTTAATTGTGATCTTGGTTGGTATGTTTGTATATTTTATTTATGGTGCTGTCCTACGGTGCCCTCCGTCTCGTGCAAACGTGAGGGCCCCCCGCTGTAGGGTGTTGCAATATGTTCATGATTCGCTTATGGTGGGTTGCGAGAGTGACAAAAGCTTAAACCCGAGTAAGTGGGTTGTTGCGTATGGGATAAAGAGGACTTGATACTTAATGCTATGGTTGGGTTTCATGACCTTAATGATCTTTAGTAGTTGCAGATGCTTGCTAGGGGTCCAATCATAAGTGCATATGATCCAAGTAGAGAAAGTATGTTAGCTCATGCCTCTCCCTCATATAAAATTGCAAGAATGATTACCGGTACTTGTTATCGATTGCCTAGGGACAAATGACTTTCTTGTTGACAAAATCTATCTACTTTTATCACCTTGCAATTTATTCGTAGTTTTATTCTTGCAAAGTATTCATAGTTTTATTCTTGCAAAATAGTTTCATACTTGTTCTAGGTAAAGCAAACGTCAAGTGTGCGCAGAGTTGTATCGGTGGTCGATAGAACTTGAGGGAATATTTGTTATGCCTTTAGCTCCTCGTTGGGTTCGACACTCTTATTTATCGAAGAAGGCTACAAACGATCCCCTATACTTGTGGGTTATCAAGACCTTTTTCTGGCGCCATTGCCGGGGAGCAATAGCATGGGGTGAATATTCTCGTGTGTGCTTGTTTGCCTTATCACTAAGTAGTTTTTATTTTCTGTTGTAAGTTATTCTCTATCTTTAGTTATGGATATGGAACATGAAACACAAAAAAAAATAGTTGTATTTGCTACTCATGAAGATGGGGAACCTCCTAAAACCCTCGATGCTCGTTATGTGAAAAATATTATGCAATACTTTGATAATCCTGAGAAAACCCCATTCAACTTGAAAATGGGAGACACGTTGGATCAACGTGAATACTTTAGGGATTATCGCTTGACACAAAAAGGGAAATTATTATGGGATCAAATTCATATGTTGAAATGGTATGCTTGGAATCTATGCTCTAGATATGATTATACTTGTTGCTCTAGGATGAACGCTCCACACCTTCCCTTTACATGCAAATTTAATGATAATGAAACCTTGGCTTCTTATGCCAATGGTAGATATGATTATTATGATGTGGAACGAATAGAAGAATTTGTTGCTTTTAAGGGTGCTTATGAAATTGAATCTTTGTTTTTAAAGTATGAAGCTTTTGATGATGATGTTTATAGACCTGAAAATTTTGCCATCCTTAAATATTCCTATGAAAATTATAAATACAATTCCGATAGTGATATATTTATTGAGAAAGTCTCCGCTGTCCAAGAAGAGACTAATATTTTGCAGGAGTCTATGGAAGAAGAAATTGATGAAACTGTGAGCTCATTGGATGAAAAAGATGATGAGGAGAGTGAAGAACAAAAGGAGGAAGAGCGGATTAGCTACCCGTGCCCACCTTCTAATGAGAGTAAATCTTCAACTCATACATTATTTAATTTCCCTTCATGCTTACCAAAGGATGAATGCTATGATCCCGTTGATTCTTTTGAAATATCCCTTTTTGATGAACTTAATGCTTGTGGCCAAGATGCCAATATGAATTATGCTTATGGAGATGAACTTGCTATAGTTCCTTATGTTAAGAATGAAATTGTTGCTATTGCACCCACACATGATAGTCCTATTATCTTTTTGAATTCTCCAAACTACACTATATCGGAGAAGTTTGCTCTTATTAAGGATTATATTGATGGGTTGCATTTTGCTACTACACATGATGATTTTGATGAATATAATATGCATGTGCTTGCTTCTCTTACTTGCAATTATTATGAGAGAGGAACTATATCTCCACCTCTCTATGTTTCCAACACGATAAAATTGCAAGAAACTGCTTATGCTATGTATTGGCCTTTACTTGATGTGCATGAATTGTTCTTGTATGACATGCCGATGCATAGGAAGAGAGTTAGACTTCGTCATTGCATGATATATGTTGCTTTGTGCTCACTACTAAATGCCAAATCATTGTTAATTAAAATTGGATTTGATATACCTTGGGATCCGGGTGGATTCATTACTTGAGCACTTTATGCCTAGCTTAATGGCTTTAAAGAAAGCGCTGCCAGGGAGACAACCCGAAAGTTTTTAGAGAGTCATTTTATTCTGTTGAGTTCTTTTATAAAGTTTAAAAACAAAAAAAATAATATAGGGGGGAACCTAAAACTTCACAAAAAGAGAAGCGATTGAAAGGTGATGCATTGGAGAAGTGAGGGTCGACCTTGAACACTTGTGTTCATGCTCATGGAAACAATCTAGAAATTTTCATGAAAGTTCTCACAAAAATAATTATCCTCTTGTACAAATCCATTGTATTATAAAAATAATGTGCCAAGATTTGCCTTTAGGATGATTAGATTGCTTGTTGGTATGTGCGGTGCAGAAACAGAAACTTTGGCAGTAGTGCTTGATTTTACATTTTTTATTGAAATGTCAAAAGCTTCTCAAACTTTTTGCACAGTCTGTCTATACAAAATTTTTATTTTTTCCTAATTTTTCAGAATTTTTTGAGTACCATAAGTATGGTAGGTGTTCAGATTGCTACAGACTGTCCTGTTTAAGACAGATTCTGTTTTTAATGCATTGTTTTGCTTGTTTTGACGAAACTATCGATTTTTATCGGTGGTATAAGCCATGGAAAAGTTATAATACAGTAGCTACGATGCAAAAATAAAATATGAATTGATTTTCAATAGTACTTAGAGTAGTGATTTGCATTATTATACTAACCGATCTTACCGAGCTTTCTGTTGAGTTTTGTGTGGATGAAGTGATCAAAGATCGAGGAGGTCTCAATATAAGGAGAAGGAGGAGAGGAAATAGCTCAAGCTTGAGGATGACCAAGGCACCCCAAGTAAATATTCAAGGAGACTCAAGCGTCTAAGCTTGGGATGCCCCGGAAGGCATCCCATCTTTCTTCAACAAGTATCGGTATGTTTTCATCTTCGTTTCGTTCATGTGATATGTGTGAATCTTGGAGCGTCTTTTTTGTTTATTTTTCATTTTTATTTTATGCACCGTGCTGGTATGAGATAGTCCATGGTCGATTTATAGAATGCTCATTGCACTTCACTTATATATTTTGAGTGTGGCTTTATAGAATGCTTCATGTGCTTCACTTATATCATTTGAAGTTTGGAGTGCCTGTTTCTCTTCACATAGAAAACCGTTATTTGTAGAATGCTCTTTTGCTTCACTTATACTTATTAGAGCGTGGTCTTTTTTAGAAAGAATTAAACTCTCTTGCTTCACTTATACCTATTTAGAGAGTCAACAGGAATTGGTCAATTGCATGGTTAGTCATAAAATCCTACATAAAACTTATGGATCACTGAATATGATATGTTTGATTCCTTGCAATAGTTTTGCGATATAGAGATGGTAATATGTGGGAGGTACTAGTAAATGGTTGTGGTTAGTAGGAATATTGGTGTTAAGGTTTGTGATTCCCAAAGAATGCACATATAGTCTCTCGTTATGCTATGAAGTTGGAGCATGATTTATTATTGATTGTCTTCCTTATGAGTGGCGGTCGGGGACGAGCGATGGTCTTTTCCTACCAATTTATCCCCCTAGGGGCATGCATAGTAGTACTTTGCTTCGAGGCCTAATAAACTTTTGCAATAAGTATATGAGTTCTTTATGACTAATGTGAGTCCATGGATTATACGCACTCTTACCTTTCCGCAATTTGCTAGCCTCTACGGTACCGTGCATTTCCCTTTCTCACCTCGAGAGTCGGTGCAAGCTTCGCCGGTGCATCCAAACCCCGTGATATGATATGCTCTATCACACATAAGTCTTATTATATCTTCTTCAAAACAGCCACCATACCTATCTATTATGGCCTTTCCATAGCCATTTCGAGATATATTGCCATGCAACTTCCACCGCTTCCGTTTTGATGACTTGAGCATTCATTGTCATATTGCTTTGCATGATTGTAAGATAACTAGCATGATATTTCCATGGCTTGTCCATTTTTTGGTATCATTGTTATGCTAGATCATTGCACATCCTGGTACATTGCCAGAGGCATTCATATAGAGTCATATTTTGTTATAGGTATCGAGTTGTAATTTTTATTTCTTTTGAGTTATAAGTATATAGAAGTGTGATGATCATCATTGTTCATTTTTAGAGCATTGCCCCAGTGAGGAAAGGATGATGGAGACTATGATTCCCCCACAAGTCGGGATGAGACTCCGGACAATGAGAGAAAAAAAAGGAAAAAAATAAAAAAATAAAAGAAAATGAGAGAAGGGGCATGCACACTTGTGCTTCAAAGTAGCAACATGTTTTTCATATACAGAGTCTCCTATGTAGTCACTTCCATATACTAGAGGGAATTTTTCATTATAGAACTTGGCTTGTATATTCCGATGATGGGCTTCCTCAAATGCCCGAGGTCTTCATGAGCAAACAAGTTGGATGCACACCCACTTAGTTTTCATATTGAGCTTTCATACACTTATAGCTCTTAGTGCATCCGTTGCATGGCAATCCCTACTCCTCACGTTGATATCAATTGATGGGCATCTCCATAGCCCGTTGGTTAGCCGCGTTGATGTGAGACTTTCATACTCTATTCCATCCATAGTGCTATATCCATGGCTTGCGCTCATGTATTGCGTGAGAGTTGAAAAAGCTGGAGCGCGTTAAAAAGTATGAACCAATTGCTCGGCTTGTCATTGGGGTTGTGCATGATAAATACTTTGTGTTAAGAAGACAGAGCATGACAAGATTATATGATTTTGTAGGGATAGCTTTCTTTAGCGTTGATATTTTGAAAGACACGATTGTTTGTTGGGATGCTTGAGTATTTATGTCTTTATGTCAAATTATAGACTATTGCTTTGAATCACTTATGTCTTAATATTCATGCCATGATTAGATATATGATCAAGTTTATGCTAGGTAGCATTCCACATGAATTTTTTTTATCACTTACCTACTCGAGGACGAGCAGGAATTAAGCTTGGGGATGCTGATATGTCTCCGTCGTATCTAAATTTTTTGATTGTTTCATGCCAATATTATACAACTTTTACATATTTTTGGCAATATTTTATATGATTTATTGGACTAACCTATTGATCCAGTGCCCAGTGCTAGTTCCTGTTTTTTGCATGTTTTTTGCTTCGTAGAATATCCATATCAAATGAAGTCCAAATGCAATAAAATTTATGGAGAATTATTTTGGAATATTTGTGAATTTTGGGATGTGGAATCAACTCAAACGGGGGCCCACAGGCCCCAAGATACACCAGGGCGCGCCCCAGGCCCCAGGCGCGCCCAGGTGTCTTATGCTCACCTCGTACGTCGGTTGGAGCTCTACTTCGGGCGCAAGGAAGCTTATATCTGAAAAAAAATCGTGTTGAAATCTCAGCTCAATCGGAGTTACGGATCTTCGTGAATATAAGAAACGGTTTTTGGCAAAATCTGGGGAGCGCAAAACAGAAGAGAACAGAGAGGGAGATCCAATCTCGGAGGGGCTCCCGCCTCTCCGCTGCCATGGAGGCCATGGACCAGAGTGGGAACTCTCCTCACATCTAGGGGGGAGGCCAAGGAAGAAGAATAAGGAGGGGGGCTCTCTCCCCCTCTCTGCCAGTGGCGCCGGAACGCCGCCGGGGCAAGGATCGTGATGGCGATCTACATCAACAATCTTGCTACCGTCAACACCAAATTTCTCCCCTTCTATGCAGCGGTGTAACACCCCTTCTCCCCGCTGTAATCTCTACTTAAACATGGTGCTCAACTCCATATATTATTTCCCAATGATATTTGGCTACCCTATGATGTTTGAGTAGATCCGTTTTGTCCTATGGGTTAATCGTGATCTTGGTTGGTATGATTGTATATTTTATTTATGGTGCTGTCCTATGGTGCCCTCCGTCTCACGCAAACGTGAGGGGCCCCCGCTGTAGGGTGTTGCAATATGTTCATGATTCGCTTATAGTGGGTTGCGAGAGTGACAGAAGCTTAAACCTGAGTAAGTGGGTTGTTGTGTATGGGATAAAGAGGACTTGATACTTAATGCTATGGTTGGGTTTCATGACCTTAATGATCTATAGTAGTTGTGGATGCTTGCTAGGTGTCCAATCATAAGTGCATATGATCCAAGTAGAGAAAGTATGTTAGCTCATGCCTCTCCCTCATTTAAAATTGCAAGGATGATTACCGGTACTTGTTATCGATTGCCTAGGGACAAATGACTTTCTTGTTGACAAAAGCTATCTACTTTTATCACCTTGCAATTTATTCATAGTTTTATTCTCGCAAAGTACTCATAGTTTTATTCTTGCAAAATAGTTTCATACTTGTTCTAGGTAAAGCAAATGTCAAGTGTGCGTTGAGTTGTATCGGTGGTCGATAGAACTTGAGGGAATATTTGTTCTGCCTTTAGCTCCTCGTTGGGTTCGACACTCTTATTTATCGAAGAAGGCTACAAACGATCCCCTATACTTGTGGGTTATAAGGATGCTCTACAGGTATCTCCGAAGGTATTTGTTGAGTTGGCATAGATCAAGATTAGGATTTGTCACTCCGAGTATCGGAGAGGTATCTCTGGGCCCTCTCGGTAATACACATCATAAGCTTGCAAGCAAACAACTAAGGAGTTAGTCATGAGGTGATGTATTACGGAACGAGTAAAGAGACTTGCTGGTAACGAGATTGAACTAGGTATGAAGATACCGACGATCGAATCTCGGGCAAGTAACATACCGATAGACAAAGGGAATTACGTATGTTGTCATAACGGTTCGACCGATAAAGATCTTCATAGAATATGTAGGAGCCAATATGGGCATCCAGGTTCCGCTATTGGTTATTAACCGGAGAGGTGTCTCGATCATGTCTACAAAGCTCTCGAACCCGTAGGGTCCGCACGCTTAACGTTTGATTACGATATAGTATTATATGAGTTATGTGATTTGGTGACCGAATGTTGTTCGGAGTCCCGGATGAGATCACGGACATGACGAGGAGTCTCGAAATGGTCAAGAGGTAAAGATTGATATATAGGACGATGGTATTCGGACACCAGAAGTGTTTCGGGGGTCACCGGGTACTTATCGGGTCACCGGAAGGGGTTCCGGGCACCCCCGGCAAAAGATATGGGCCTTGTGGGCCAAGAGGGGAAACACACCAGCCACAAGGGGCTGGTGCGCCCCCCATATGGGCCAGCCTAGGAGGAGAAGGAAAGAGGGGAAGGGAAAGGAAAGAGTGGAATAGGATTCCCCCTTCCTTCCCTCTCCCCTCCTCTTTCCTTCACCATCCGATAAATATGGCAGGGGGGCGCCACTTGGGAAGGAGCCCAAGTAGGATTCGGCCTACTTGGGGCACCCTCCTAGCTGCTCCCTTCTCCCCCCACCTATATATATGTGGGAGGGGGGCGCCTAGCACATCCAGACAATTGCCTAGCCGTGTGCAGCGCCCCCCTCCACAGTTTACACCTCGGTCATATTTTCGTAGTGCTTAGGCGAAGCCCTGTGGAGATCACTTCACCATCACCGTCACCACGCCGTCGTGCTGACGGAACTCATCTACTACCTCAACGTCTTGCTAGATCAAGAAGGCGAGGGACGTCACCGAGTTGAACGTGTGCAGAACGCGGAGGTGCCATGCGTTCGGTACTTGATCGGTTGAAGCACGAAGAAGTTTGACAACATCAACCGCGTTGTTAAACGCTTCCGCTTATGGTCTACGAGGGTACATAGACACACTCTCCGCCTCATTGCTATGCATCTCCATGGATAGATCATTGCGTGTGCGTAGATTTTTTTTCCATGCAACGATTCCCAACACGATTGGCACTCTATTTCGCGCCTCGAGGTTTGGAAGGTGAGTGGCGCGTGTTATTAATCAGACACGGTTCTGTATTGGAAACCGTCAGCTATTAGGTTCACACACGGATTTTGCTGCAGGAATCGTGTGTAATTCAAACTACAGTACTCGTAAATTCCGGCAACCGGCGTGTGTACTGTTCTCGTCGATCTAGATTCCGGCCGCCAATAAATACTACCTTCCTCACGTCGTCCCGCCTACATTCTCATCTACAGCCTCCCCTCACTCACCCTCTCTCTCTCTCTCTCTCTCTCTCTCTCTCAAATCTCTGCCATGGCACCGCCAATCTGCACACGTGCCGACGAGGAGGCGCCGCCCCCCGAGGATGCTCAGTCGAAGAGGAGCGACGAGGAGGACCCCTACGCTCCGCCGGACGAGGTTGCGCCGGACCCCCCAACTTTGGAGTGGTTTTGGGGCCAGTACAATCTTTGTTTGTGGAAGTCACTGCCACTGGCTAAGAAAGCCAGGCAAGTGGCATTCAAGAAGGAGATGGCGGAGGAAGAAGCCTGGTACCAGGCGGCCTGTGAAGCCCATGATGCCGCCTGGAAAAAGGAGGCGGTGGAGCTTTGGGGGTGGGCTCATCGTCGTGCGGAGGAGGTGTACGAAGATGGGTACTTTGCGAGGAAGGCAGAGGCGCTAGGAGCCTCATTGCTGCGTGGAGGTGCGCCGATAAGCTCCAGCGTGCCACCGACGAGGAGCTCTGGTGGGCGCCCAACGAAATGGCAAGATCGTTCACGCTCGTCCGCCAGCAAGAGGCAGATCAGCACGTCAAGCGCTGCGAGGTCGAGGAGGAGAAGTACCGCCTCCACACTGGGAAGACGCCGTGCACCAGGGAGCTGCTGGAGAGGGGCTGCCGGAATATTGCCCCTAGGAGGGATTATTAGTTTTAGTATTGTTCGTTTTCAATTTTATGCATTGTACCTAGTAGTTAAGTATCATCACATATATGTGATGATATTATATATATTCTGTGATGAACTAATGAACAATTAATATATATTATGAATTCCATTTTCTATCTGTTTTCGTATACTAATTTGTATCTAGCTGTTATCATCCACATATACAGAATGGAAAGCATATACACACACATTGAAATAGAACGTATAAGAACGGAAAACAGAGTACACACATTGAAACAGAGCAATATTAGGATTGCTGTGAATACATAGCGATCCACGTCAAAACGACTCAACAAAATAAAATGTGTCCATGAGACCATGACCAGCAGCCCTTGCCTACGGTAGCTCTTGGCTCTGCCTGAACTCATGCAGGCATTCGTCCAAGCGGTCGACACGCTCGCGATACATCTGGAGCACGATCTCGAGCTCCAAGTTGGCTATTTCATCGGAGATCACCAGCTCGAGGATGCGATGGCCATGTTCCTCTATTGTGCCCAGGTTGACACCTGGGCCAAGGAGGTGGTCGAGCATAGCGACCAGCGCGTTGGCATCAAGCGGGCCGCGGACAAGGCGAACGGCGCGACCCATGCGAACGGCACGGAGGGCGTCCGGTACAAGTACGGTGCGGCCGGCATCTGGTGCAAGTATAACGCAGACGGCCTCTGCCCACTCCTGGCGAGGAATGGGGGTACTAACGGGACGTGTACCCAGCTGCGACGCCCTGTCGACAGCAGGCAAGCACCAATGGATCCGCTCTTGCTGTGCGGCGCGCTGCGCCTCTCGCTCTGCGGCGCTCCAACGGTCTCGCTGTGCGGCGAGCCGCAGCCAATCGGCACGGACGCGCCTAGCTTGCTCTACGGCGCACCATCGATCATGTTGTGTGGCGAGCTGCAGCCTCTCGGCGCTGACGTGCGTATCTTGATCCGCGGCGCAGAAGCGCCATGCGCCAAGGGTCTTCTCAACCCTGGCGATGACGCGCATCACGGCGTCATCCATCGCGTTGCAGGGGAGCGCCTCGGCCTCGACGGGCCGTGGCGCCTTCTTGTTTTCCTCGTCGAGAAGGTTGATGGCAGAGGCGACACTTTGGTGGGTTGGCATGCTTGGAAAAGGTGGATGTGCTACAGGCTGCGCTTGTTGCCTCCGTGCGTCGTTCGCCGCGCGCAATATCGCTGGGTGGCGGAGGGAAATCGGTGAGGAAATGGCGGGAAACGGTGGCGTGTTCATAAAACTTCATCAATTAATGGAAACTTAGCATAGAAGGAACATCGAGCTAGCACGACACGTGCGGGCACATTGCTCGCCCAAGGCTATGATCCATATACTTGTATGCCCAACAGAGCACACTATTCACAGTAAAGAATACTGTTCCGTTCATCCGAGTGAACTGTATGCCGTATATCGCACACACATTCATTAGGCTGACCATTTCTTTTGTGTTGCCTAATCACAAACAGTTCATCCGAGTGAACTGTATGCTGTATATCGCACACACCTTCATCTAGTTGCCCATTTCTGTTGTCCCGCCTCATCACAAACAGTTTATCCGAGTGAACTGTATGTTGTATACCGCACACGCCTCCATCTGGCTGCCCGTTTCTTTTGTTCTGCCTCATCACAATTAGTTCATTGAACTGAACCGTATGCCCCGCAACGCACACGCAACTAAAATCTGAACCGTGTTTGATGTATCCGCCATCGCAAACATTTTGCATCTTTTTTGACGGTTTTTTACATCACTGTTTGCGATTAATGCATCGCACACAGTTTCGTCGACGGGTCTCTGATTGTAGTGTCACATTAGCAGCATCCTATAGTAGTGTACCTTTGATTAAGTTGGTCTTTTTTCTATAATGCAGATGGATAGATCTTGGATTCGTGGCACACTATTCTCTCGAGAGTACGTCAATGGTGTCAAAGAGTTTATGAACTTAATTCAAGCAAAATTCAGCGAGGATGAAGAAATACTATGCCCATGTAGAGAATGCCTTAATCACAAATACTGGCATCAAGCTGTTGTGAACAAGCACATATTGACGCATGGCATGGAAAGTACATATACTCGCTAGATATATCATGGAGAAGCCTTCAATGCAGATGTTATTGAACATCTTGTTGATGTGCATGACTTCGAGGATGGTAACAATGGTGCTGACTGATTTGAAGAGATGTTTGGCAACCTACGCACAATAGTAGAACAAGATCAGAAGGAAACTAAAAATGAAGACGGTAACAATGATGCAAATCCTTCTGAGACTGAGTCCTTTTTGAAGAATGTGAGGAAAGAGGCAAAGCGGCACCTTTATCATGGTTGTACCAAGTTTTCAAGGTTCTCATTTATGGTAAAGCTTCTTCATTTGAAGTCATGCCATGGGATCACAAATAGTGCATTTACTGACATTTTGAAGCTACTGGCTGAAGCATTCCCTCAACCCAATACACTCCCAAAATCTTATGACGAAGCAAAGAATCTTCTAAAGGAATTAGGCCTTGGGTATGAGTCTATACATGTGTGCATCAGTAATTGTGTTTTGTTCAGAAAGCAATATGCCAAGCATGACAACTGCCTAGTTTGTGGCATGTCAAGGTGGAAAGACCCCGCTAGAAAGAAGATACCACAGAAAGTTTTGAGGCATTTTCCATTGGTGCCTAGGCTGAAGAGGATGTTTCTTTCCAAAAAAGCATCAGAAGAAGCACAGTGGCACAAGCTAAAGAGGCAACCCAGTGAGAAGGAAATGAGCCATCCAGCTGATGGTGATGCGTGGCAAGATTTTGATAAAAAATATCCAAAATTTGCAGAAGATGCCAGAAACATGAGGCTTGGCATCGCCACTGATGGGTTCAATCCTTTCGGAAACTTTAACACAAGCTATAGTATGTGGCCTGTATTTGTTGTGCCATACAACCTTCCACCTTGGGCATGCATGGATCAGTCAAATTTGAGCTGGAAAGCAAGCAAGAAGAGGAGAACAGGAAAAAGCAAGCTGAGCTGGAAGCTAAATTAGACTTTTTACTAAATCAGATTCATCCAAGATAAGCGCAAGAGTAAGTTGTTTGTCCAAGCAAAATTCTGTTGGAAGCTGTGAATGTGCTGGAACGTGCCTTTTGTTATATGTTATTTTGTAGTGCAAACTGCTAATGATGTTGCTGGAAGCAAACTAAGTATTTTGCTGGTAGATGGAAGTTGTGTTGGATGTGTTATATTTGATGGTTAGTGGATTTGGACATGGAAGTTTATTTATGTTGGATCAGTACTTATTGTAGTGATGGAGTTTAATTTGTGTTTGTGATGATGTGCATCTGTTCTGTCTATTTGACATTATTGTTGTATCAAAAGAAAGTTCTTCATTGTGGTGGACCAAAATTGGTTTTTGAACACTAATAGGCTAGATTTGGTACGGTATAAACGGGCTGAGAAACAGCATACTGGACCATCAGAAATAGGCTAACAGATAGAAGTTTTAAAAAATTATGGGACCGACAAAAATTAATGGGCCAAATAGTCCAGTATGCCTTATTTTTTTTGGCTATTCGACCTGGCTCGACAAATTAACTGGGCCGAAATTATAGGCCCAAAGGGTAGAGGGCCAGATGATGCCACATCAGCTCCACGTGGATGCCACGCAATACATCATGGCATGCAGATCCGTGATGGATCTGTTCGTCACCGAAACCCGAGCCTGGGGCGGGCCGAGCGGGGCCGGGGGCCTGATCAGTGATGGTCACATACTGTCATGAATCTGTGATGGCTAAGCATTTATGTCACAGAGTCTGCTGGTGGCAAATTATGACGCACGATACATGACAGATTCTGAATCCGTCACGGAGGACAAAGCCTGCCGGTTTTCTACTCTGTTGTGACGGTTTATATCTGTCACAGATAAGCAGGTTTCTTGTAGTGGACTATCTGTTACCGATAATTTCAGTGCCTGCAGAAAATACCTTGCTGAAAACCGCTTGTCATTTCCTTCTGCTCCTCGTTGGGTTCGACACTCTTACTTATTGAAAGGACTATGATTGATCCCCTATACTTGTGGGTCATCACTGCACAAGAGAATAGTATAGTCACTGCATGTAGTGCCATTTGAAAATAGACACAAAAAGATTGGATAGTCACTACATGGACTGCACAAAAGTAGTATTGTACTATTTATTGGCCAACACTAGGTGCTTCATTGCTTTGGTCTGATTATACAAGGGGCATCATTTTGCCTAAGTTAAAGTTGTATTCCGAAAATAGTCTCGCCATGTGATCGACAGAAGACCAATTCATATTGCAGTGGATGTTCCTGCATCATGTGTGGTTCATTCTCATGGTTCCAGCCAGAGGTGGAGGACGAAAAAAATTTAAGGTGGGGCGAACTTTTCGTAAAAAAATTGATGCAAAATCATAATAGTCAATACACACTAACAATGCGCATTAATATTTTCATGTGATCCTCAACAGAATAACCAAGGATAATGAAAACGAAAAAAATGTTTAAATAGAAAAAGAATCTTAAACATACCGATAATGAAGTTTTTAATGGCCTAGAAGACTGAGCCAATGGCAATGCCCTACCCTTGTTCTAAAAATCTTCCTTAATTTTATCAAGGAGCTACCCTTGGAGGTACTGCCACTACCAAGTACTTCAAAATATTTTTTTCAAATCTGCAGTTCACAACACTAAATTATCTCTAAAAACAAAAATCTTTACAATTGCATATTACAAGATATTAGAAAATGCTACTAAAATTTATAGATATGCCCCTTCCCTTCCCTCTCCATTTTCAGTTGGGAACGACGCTACACCGCACTGCGTTCCGCTAGCCGTGAAGGATGCGAAGTTGAGTGTTCGCTTTTAGAACGCTAGAACAAATCCACCTGAAGTTGTACACATACGTGTAGGTGCAAAGCTAGAAGAAAGAAGCAACCTAGCAGCTTGATTGATCTTCCTTGAATAGTGCATGCACGGCTAGCCAAAACCACATGTAGATATGCGACCTGGTAGAGACTAGCTCCTAACTGATCAGATCAACACGTTCTCAACGAAAAATTCACGGCAACTCGTGAACTAAAAACTCGTGCTAGCCGAGAGATGCATATGCATAGGTATAAGAAAAAATTATGGCCGATTCAAGGTATGGCGGCCGCCACACCTTGCCCACTGGAGTCCTCCGCCAGTGGTTCCAGCTATTGGTGAAACCACTTACGTTTGCAAGAGGAAATGTAGACTTCACAAACAAATTTGTCTTTCACTGTGTACTGAATGTTGGCCCAGAGAAGCATCCATGTTAGTAGCAAGAACATATGTTTTTTCTTGATCTTTGCTTTACGAGCTACATATTTTATATGATCTGTGAATCATTGAGATGCATTAACATGTTGATCTTATGTATGGGAATCGTACTAGTTGGTTGTGAATTTGGGCTACTAATGTGAACATATTACAATTCCAGGCCTATGAGTCTCGTATGAACATTTCGAACGGATCGGCTCTTACTACTGTGCACAGCATGATCCTTATTTCTGTGTGCTCAATGTTTACAAGTTACTAGTAGTTCCTTATTTCCCTTCGCTCAATGTTTACAAGTAACTGATTGATCACTGGCTAGCCTACTAATACGCTCCTGGCAGTTTTAGTTGCGAGGCAAGATTCAAAGGTGGCAGTTTTTTGAATAAAAATGCCTACCTATGAAGAAACTGACATGCTGTTCTAAAGAAAATGCCATGTGAATCTGAAGAAATTGCGAGCCAAAACATTCGAAAATGCCTTATCTCCCAGCGAACATTCATCAGCTATTTTGAACCTACGCGAATAACCAGCGCATCACGCACGTACCTCATCTGGATGAATCGAGTGCACTCTTTGACCGTCATGCCGATGTACGACCCATCACGAACGGGACGCACCACTCACGGGACGGGACGACACAGTCATAATTTCAGTTTTTCTAGTTTTCCGCGGCAAGCTGGCGCGCTAAGCCATGCCTACTAATGCATTCATTTCTGATGACCGTCGCGTTTCCCATGACATGCTGGTTCACCTACCTTCCGCCTATAATTACTAGTTCCAAGCGCTCTCCGGTGACACCATCACCCAACTCGCCCTATCCTCACAAGCCCCCACCGGCCCAATGTCGCTCGCCACTTGCCCTCGCTCTCGCCACGTCCGTCATGCCCCCACCCGTCCACAATAGGCGACGCCGGAGGCGCTCACCGCCAGAGCCAGTGTTCGGTTTTTGACCGGAAGGCAGACGGAGGAAGGAGGCATTCTATTGGTCTTTAGATGGAAATGCGGAGTATGAGGACTTGTTGGAGCGCGACCGCCTGGCGGAGGAGCAGCATACCGCCGATTTGCGCCGCTAGCGGGGCATGGAGCAGCAGCGCACCACCGCTCTAAGTCGCGAGCAGAGCGCCCGCAACTGGGCCGACTACGTGGGGGCCGGCGCCCGGCAAATAGCCCTCGAGGCTGTCGGGCACGCACGCGTTCGCGACACCAAATTTTACTACTAGCTCGTCAGGTGGGTTTCCCGCTTAGAAGCCAAAGCTTCGGTGGACCACGCCGGCATGGAAAGGGCCAACGCGCGTGAGCAACGCACCCTATCGCACCTCTGGCAAGTCTGACGTGAGGAGGAGGACGTCGGTGCCGGCGTTCAGCGTATACCGTAGATGGCGGCTGGCATCGTCTAGTTAGCTAAGAGTAAGTTAGTACTTGTACACTAGAGTATTAGTGGGAGTAGATAGTTAAGTTGGCTATGATGGTTGTCAATGTGGAAGTTCAGCACTCTATCTCTGGATCAGACCTGTTACTTTGCTCTGAATGTTGAAATTTCCGTGTGAATGTATGGAATGGGTTGTAATTTTTTTATGTGGGTTGTATTTGTCCGCCACGGATTTAGAGACTGACTTGTGGGCCTACTAGGTTGACGCGTACACAATCAAGAGATGATTGTACGTGGAGAGGATGACAGCAGGGACCCACCAGGGCCATGATAGTACGCAAGCAAGTGCCTCCTTATTTCAAGCCAAAAAAATGGTTCCTCCTCATGGATTCCTTCTGGGTCCCATGCCATTGTCAACGTAGTCAATAAACAAGAGAATTGCACAACGAGCGACTGACACCAGGGACCCAGCAGCTCACCTAGTTCTTTTTGTTTTTGAGACAGAGCAAGGTATCAACTGGGCTGTGCGGGGCACTCTTGCCAGTCTAGCCAGCCTTTTATTTTATGTTTACCATAAGACCAGCCCAGTTTTTTTCTTCTGAAAATGGCTAGCCCAGTTTTTTTTTGTTTTTTTTGCAGAATACCCAACCGAGGCTACTTTCTTTTGTCAAACATGCTGGGCTGCAAGGGATGCATTCGGCTTGCCCAGAAAATGGGCTATCAGTAATGAGAAATGACCCCTAAAAAAGTAATGAGAAATGGGCTGTACATTTTAAGACGCAGCAAACCGGCAATTAGTTGGAAATTTCTTTCTTTTTTCATTTCGATATTTTATATTTCATTGGTTTTATGTCGGGAAAATTATTTGGATTTTAAATTGATATAATTTATTTTTCAAATTAGTTTGAATGTGACTCAAAATTTCGAGATTAAAAATAGTTCGGACCGCACCGAAATATGCAAAATTTCGTTAAGTTTTTTAACCGTGGCCACAATATGGGCTGTAATGCTAACAAAAAGAATATGGGCTCCAAAAAAATCCTTAAGAATTAGCAAATGAGCTATAAATTATTAGAAATAATGGCAGATGGGATGTATGCTGTTTTCCACAGATTTGAGATTGACTTATGGGCCTACTAGGTTGACATGTACGCTTTCCTTGAAAAAAGGTCGACGTGTACGCAGGGCTGTGTCAACTTAGTCAACACACGCGAGCAGTGACTGTTCGATGTCCATCCAACGGCCGTCGTGCTTCTTCAATGTTTGGTCTTCCTGCTCCAGCCGCCCAAACCAGCGCCGGCGGGATAGCCTGCTCCTTCCTCCCGTGACCGGCTGTGCTGCCGCGCAGGCCTCACCGGCTCACCCTACTTCCACCGCTAGCCAGGCCATCCCTCTATCCACCCGCACCTCCTGTTATTTTCCAGCGACGCCAGGCTCACCCCGCAGTCGAACCAGTAACAGCCCTCCTACTCCCCTCAGCGTGGGAATCCACTGTTGTGGCTTCGCCGGCTCCGGGGCGTTCCCTTCCTTGGCCTCGCTATTGTCCACCGTGTTGATGCTCTCGGCACGGCGTGGTCAGCGTGGTCAACAAACGATAGCCATCGGAAGAGGGATGTAAGTGGAGAGGCTGACAGTAGGGACCCGCATGGTCCATGGCCGTAGGCAAGCAAGTGCCTCCTTATTATGAGAACAAAAATGATTGCTCCTGCTGACATCTGGGACCCACCAGCTACATCTGGAAGTGCCTCCTTATCCTCCCTGACAGCTAGGACCCACCCGGTCGAAGCATACGTAGCGTTGTCTGTCTGGTCGCGAACGTGTACGTATATACTGGTCAATCGGTCTCTCTGCAATGATGAATCGTGGCCGAGCAAGTAGCGACACGTGTCGTAGTAAAGCCCCCTGCGTAGCAGTTCAGGCAGTCTCGTCTAAACCGTGTACACGTATGGACAACTACAGGGCTAAAAATACGGTCGCATACATACATACGGTCGGGGCTCTTGAACGCGTACTCGCGCATACGTACGGCCAGGGCTCGTGTACATGGAGAGGCAACGGACGGCAGCAACGACGTCATGTTCATTGGCAGCCAATCGGCTGGGTCGGAACGGAGAAACTGCGTCGTGTTCATCGGGAGGCAACGGAATGTGTTGTGTTCATCAGAAGCCAACCGGCTTGGATGGAATAGCCGAAATGGGGCCTGGCGTACCGCAGAACGGAGGAAACGGCCTTCTGTTCGACCGCCAACAGTCGAAATGGGGTCTTGTTCATCGGGAGGGATGTGGCGTACCGCAAAACAAAGGAAACGGACTTCTGTTGGAGCGCCTACGGTCAAAACGGGGTCCTGTTCATCGGGAGGGGTGTGATGTACTGCAAAACGGGACTCCACGGGCTAATCTTCATCCACCGTCTGTTGCCTCTCCAGCCTCCACGGGCTACTATTCATCCATCGTCGACTTCCTCCATCCTCCAGCTGCTATTGTTCATCCACCGTCGACCTCCTCTAGCCTCCACCGGCTACTGTTCATCCTGCCTCCATGGGATCCTATTCATCCACCCCCAACCAGCTGGGGTGTGGCGGGCTCCTCGGGGCCTTGTTCATCCAGCAGCAACAGCCTACTACCATGGGGTCCTATTCATCCAACCCCCACCGGGAGCTGTTCATCCACAGCCACCCAACCGACTCGACTCACCACGCCTTGACTCATTCTACGTACCACACGCACGGTAGCAACAATCACTGTTCATCGAGAGGCAACCCAACACTGGCTGGCTACATCTCGCACGGGTGCTCGATCGGCTTCAGTAAGTAGATCGATCGCTTGGGTTCAGTTAGCAGCAGTAGTGAAGGAATCGCTCGGGTTCAGTCAGCAGCGGATGAATCACTCAGGTTTAGTTAACAGCCAAGGGATCGCTCGGGTTCAGTAACGTAGCTAGTTCGATCGCTCGGGTTCAGTTAGAGCCAACGCCTCGCACACACGGGCGTACGAGAGAGAAACCCGCAAACCACAGTGCGTTGCTCGGCCCCGACCACCCACCATAACTGGGAACTCCTCGATATTTTCCTCGCCCTCGCTTCTACCATGATTTTTTCCCTCATGGAAGGCCCAAAGAATGTCATGCATGTGCGTCTCCGGCCCGCCCAGGACGAAAAACCGATTTTCTGTCATGATTTTTTGTCATAGAAGTAGGAGCCCACCACATGTATGATGACACGTGGTTTTGTCACAATTATCGTCATAGAAGTGTCATAAGCATGACAGAAAAAATTTCGTTCGGCCCATAATGTCACGGATGTGTCTTTTTTTTAGTGCCACTAACGGACTGTAAGTAATCGAATGCTGGAAATGAGCCCAAGAATAAATGGGCCCTTAGAAGGCAGAAAGATAACACGGGCTGGAAAAGGCCCAATGGAATAATGGGCCCTTAATGGGTATAAAGCGATATATTGTTCATTATGGGCCAGTTTCACCACGGGCTGTTAATGGGCCAAGAGTTACACAGGGCCGAAAGACATCATGGGCCATACATGGGCCGGAAGTTACAACGGGCTAGAATCATATTGGATGGCCCAGATGATGCTACTGGGCCTAATTCGGATAGGCCATAACGAGCCGTGAGTTAGCGGGCTGTAAATGGGCTATATGCGAACAGGGCGTTAACATGCTTTCCTTGGGCCGGCCCGCTACCTTTTGACCAAGTCAAACGGGCTGGCCTTTTGACCTGAATGGGCCACTGTTGGGCCGAGCCACGTGTCAATGTATCATAGAAGCGTACCGTCCATTCTCTAGATTACATCTGTCCCAACCCGGAGTTGACACGTGGTTCTTTCGGCCAATGAGAATTTCACACGCGGAAAATTGCCATTGGTCATTGCTGTTAACGGGTTATCGGATCCAAAAACGGACCCGATAAATTAACGGCGACCCGTTATGGTGGATGCCACATGTTGGTTATCCTTGACGAAAAAACTTCCATGACGCGCCATTTATCGTCATGGAAGTGGACACTTCCGTGATGATAATTTGAGTATTGTCATGGAACACTTTTACGATAGCACAGGTATGACTATCTTGATTCTGTCATAAAATCGTCATGGTTGTACATGCATGACAGAAAACCTGACCTACTGTGACAAACACGTGTCATCACAGAAGTGTTTTTTTTGTAGTGAATAAAAGAAATGGCAAGCCATTGGCCCAGTATGAAAGAAAATATGGGTCAAAGCCGAGTTGAAAAGGGCAACAATATCTAAATCAAACTTACAAACGGTACAAAAGCATGAGGGTTAATTGTTCATCAGGTTTAGACAAAACCCAGGTTAAACAGGGCAATAACATCTAACTAGACCAAAGTTTTGGGCAGTCACAATCAAATGGATCAGTCTGATCCATAAAATCAAGATCCCGGGCCAGAAATTCTACTGGTACATGAGGGCAAGTTGTTGTACATACAAGTCGAGCACGTTCAGAAGCCCTTTTGTCCACCTGAAACTTCTTTTTATGTTGTTCAACACTTGCAGCCGTGAAATTTTTTGTTACAAAACTTAATCCTCACGGACAACAGTGCCCTTGCATTCAACATGAAGAATGTGACAAAGCTAGTGTTTAGATGGTTGGATGCATATCCTTCTAGCGTTACTGTCATCAAATGAATGTCATGAGATCAAAGAAAATCCCGGTGCTTCTTGAGCCATCACTTGGTTATACCTTTTTCTCCATGTGTTAGTGCCTAAATAGAGATGAAGATTGAAAACAGTTAATGTCTAAAAAAGAGTACGTCGAAAGAGTGATAGCTGAATGATTAATTATAGTATATTATATATGGGCTTTCACTGTGCGTGAAATCATCACCTTTATATACAAATTCTCTAGACATGGAAAGCATTGCAACAAGCCAATAATTGTGTTCAGATAAAAACACCACATACTGATATATAAGGTCTTGACAGAATCCACCACCACTGATAGGATGGACAAGCTCCAAGATGATACTTAACTTATGTGCACAAATGAAAAATGCAGATTACAAAAGTGTATGTGGATAATATACAGTACCTGAATAAGTGTGGAGCCAAACACCATCTTGAACCATGTAAACGGATCATGAATTGCACCCAAGGTCTCCAGTTTAGGCGCAGAGACCACAGTTATTTGCGAAGGTGCTATACAAGAATCAAGGAGCAACCTTTCAAGTGAAGGGGCATCTTTGATGATGAGCTCTTATCCAAAAAACAAATTCCTATGCTTACAAGGTGAGGCGACTTTATTTTGAGACAACGGATACGAATTTCTATTCCAAAAACAAGCAGCAAGCGCTCTAGGGCAGGGCAGCTGGAGTGGATGATGCTGTGCAGTGCGGTCTCCGACAGATCAACCACCACAAGCGCAAGTTTTTTTAGCAGTGGGAGTCGAAGCATTTGTACCAGATTGTTTGCTAGATGGCGCCAGGCGAAGGTGGCGGTGTGGAGAGAGGAGGAAAACCACGATACGGACATTGGTGGTGAGGGCACAGATGCATCGGTTCATGGTATGTTACATACATAGTAATGGTAGAACTCAAGCTACTAGAGTTTTTTGAATTGACGGGATGTCAGCCAGGCGCCCACCATGCAGGGTATGTCCAACAGGTAGCATGCCGGGATGCAGATACATTGAACGAAGCCCTGGTGGGAGGAGATGATGGCTCGAGGGAGTTCAGAATCATCATCGATAGATAGCTGACGACAGTCGAAATTAAGAGGCGCAACGCGCCACTGAGTGCGCCACCGAGATGCGAGGACTTGTGTGCGGCAGCCATCCTTGGTGGGGAGAAGGGAGATGATCTCCCCAATGATGCCGTCTGGTAGATCGCTGTCACACCCTGATTTTTGGCCCTTTCTTTTTCTTTTGTTTTTCTTTGGAATTTTGAATTGAATTGCATTTCTGTGGCTCTGTAGTCCTGAAACCTGGGAAGAGCATCTCTTCTCAGGCTCCCATGTGACTTTTCATCCCCAAAACCATCTCAAGACCTTGTCATTTTCATCTTAGCCCAAACCCAATATTCTTTTTCTTGGGAATATTCCTTTTTCTATTAAAGGAATAACTCTATTTGCCCTAGGTGGTGAAACAACCTATATTTCTGTCACTCCCTAAATTCCCAAATAATTCTCATAAATTATTTGGGTCATATCTTCCACAGATATGTCAAAACCCTTCCTTGGCATCATCAAAGATAATTCACAAATATTCCTTTTCTCATTCTGCCCTAAGTGACTTTTTGAGAAGGAAGTGTCATTTATCTTTCCTTGATTGACCCCAAACTTTTTGGAAACCTTTTCCTGTCCATATCATTGCCCCATGCCAAAATTCAACTTAATTTGCCTAGTGATCTTTCCTCAGCAAATTTCCAAAGTTCCTGTCTGAGGGAAGCCTTTGTGAAGGAAGTACTAACTAGGGTAATCCAAATGAGTTCAAATTTTGCAAGGTCCTTCATATGATCAAATCATCACTCTCCTCAAGATTTGAGTTCATGTCATCACTGTATGTGAGCACACCTTCAATTCTTGGTTTCTGGTCAGATTTTTAGGTTGTGAAGCAACTATATTTTATATTGCTGCACTATTGCTGAAAATTTACTCGGACATGCTCCTACTCATATAAACCCTCTCCACAAAAGTTCGAATCATTTTATCTAGCCATTTGACCTCTGCAATTTTCCAAAAATTCTGTCCAGAGAGCTACATTGTGAAGCAAGTACCATTTTCGTATTTCCAAATGGTATGGAACTTTTACAGTAGTCTCATATGATTTTATAACTCATCTCCTCCAAATCTCAGCTTAATCCAATCATCCATGTGAGTGCTACTTCATGCTTTGTCTTTCTGACCAGTGGGACACATTCTACAGCAGGTACCATTTATCTTCATGCTAATGAGCTGCAAATTTGCAGAGACACTCATCTTAGTAGTTTATAACCCCCTGCCAAATCTCAGTCTAATCCTCCTGACCAATCTTCTCCAGAAAGCATCAAACACCTTGCTGTTCAGCAGGTTTGGAGCTAAGCCCAAATCTCTTATTTGCCTCTGCCTTTGGTTCTTTCCTCATTGGCACTCTCTATTGTCCAGTCCATCTCCCAGACGTGGTCGGCCGGCCAGGGTGCAACCGCGTGCTCCAGTTCACGCGGTGACCACCGCTCTGGCACGCCATGGACGCGAGCTCGGGCCCCTCCCCTGCTCGTCGCGTTTGCATGCCTGACCGTGTCAAACAGCTCCCCCTCATTGTTTCCTTTGCCCTGGACCCCTCTCCCCCTCCGGATTCTTCCCCGGTGAGCCATCCCCATCGAGGAACAGAGCGTGCCCATGGGAGCACAGTGCCCTGACCGGTCCTGCCCGCGCTCCGTCCTCTTTCTCCCCTCCCTTTGGCGTTGTCCACCTCCATGACTCTCTTCTGGCCTCTCCTGTCGCCGTCCATGCCTCACGAGCACCTTGTTCGCGCCAGAGCTCCGGCCGGACTCGCTCAGCGGTGACCGATCACGGGTGTCATTGCCTCGCCTACTTATAGCCACCCCGAGACCCCCCCCCCCCCCCCCCCGAGCTCACCAGCCTCCTCTCCTCCCTCCCAGAAATCTCCTCGAGCCTCTCCATTCGCCCCAAAGACCCTCCTCGCCTCGGTTGCCCGCCATGGCCGCCGCTGCCCTCCAACAAAATCCGCGCCCACCAGAGCTCCTCCCTCCCTCTCTTCGTCACCAGTGGAGCCCCCAAACTCCGGCGAAGCTCTCCCGAGCCGTTCCTCCGTTTCCTCTGTAATGCCCGGATAATTAAGCTAAAGTAATCATCTGCTAATGATGCCATGTCACCACTGTTACTGTTGCTAATCTCGTTTAGATTCAAATCGGTTCGAATTCGAACTTCAAATTAAAGTCAAAAATAAAAGTTTTCAAATGTCAAAACTAAAATGTGCAAACTGTGGCAAATAATTCATAAGTATTATTGGTGAAGAAACCAATTTTTTATAAAATGTTTAAATGCTCAAAAATAATTAAAACAGTGGCTTAAACAATTATGTAAATGCCTTTTATAATTTCTAAAACAACAAACTAATTTATTTGAGTACCAAACTTTTTGTGGCAGAGGTATAAATAGTAATACTTATTTAGAAACTAGTTTTGTATTTTACTTAAACTAAAATGATGTGGAGATTAAATAATAAAAAATATAAACAAAAGGGAAAACAACAAAACAGTTAAAATAAAAGAAAACCCCCTCCCACCTGGGCCAAATGGCCCAGCTGGCCTCACTGGCCGATCCAGCCAGCCCAACCCCCACCCACGATCGATCGCCCTGTTCCTCCGACCAGTCGCTACAGGGGCTCGTCCCGCCCGAACCACCTCGCCGGTGTCGAGGGCGAGGGGATAAGGACCGCCCCCTGCCCCCTCGGTCCTCTCCCACCCCCGCACTCACCCACTCCTCTCTCCTCCCTCTTCCTTTCATTTTTCCCTCCTCCAGATCCACCCATGGCCGCCCATGCCGTCGCCGTTTCTTCGCCGCCCGCGTTGCCAACAGCCTCCCCGTGTCAAGCCGGCAGGTCCACGGGCTCCGTCGCCTTCTGCTCCTTTGACTACACCGCTGGATCGAGCCGGGGAGCCGCTCCATCGTTGCCGTCGGCCGTCACCGCTGCCCGGTCGTGGATCCATGCTCCGGCGCCTCCCCGAGCCTCCCCGAACGCGCCATCGACCTCCGCTGTGAGCCCCATGCCGATTCCCCTCATCTCCCGTTCGATCCATCGCCGTAGTCGCCTGTACGAGCTGGTGCCCGCCATGGCCGCAGCTCGGCCTCCGCGTACGTGCTCCTGCTATTCCTTGTGATGCTTCTGCTGCTGCCCATGCTCTGCCTTGTTGCTTTGCTGCTTGCTGCCGCTACAGCCGGCCCGCCAGCGACCGCATCCACCTCTGCTTGCCGTGCCTCCCCACCACTGCTGCTGGCTTCGTCTGACGCTGCCTAGCCCCGCTGTCCACCGCCGCCCCACTCCCCCGCAGCACTTGGCTCGCCCTCGCCATGGCTGTCGCCCGCCTCTGCCCCGTCTCGTCCCTGCCAAGCCTCGCATCGCTGTGGCCTTGCTGCCGCTCAGCCCACAGAGCCTTGCTGCTTACCGCAACCCGTCGGAGCCCCACGCGCCCGCCTCGAGCTCATCGCGTCGCCCGCCGCACTCCTCACCCATGCGCCTCGCCGTGCCGTGCCACCGCACATGCACCTGCCTTGGCTGTGGCCCGCACGCGCTGCCCCCCTGGCCATCGCCTTCCCGCACCTGCCGGCCGTGCCCACCCCGCGGCCGCTAGCCCTCGCTCGTGCCACCGCCTCCTAGCGCTCGCGCCCGCGGCGGCCTCGCCTGGCCGCGCCTTGGTCCCCTGCCCGCGGCTCGCCACGCCTCCCCCTCGCACCGCTGCTGTGTGCTGCTGGTGGTGCCGCTCCGCCACGCCCCTGGCCACCAGCCCCTCGCACCGCCGACTGCCACTGCAACCCGCGCCCGTTAAGCCCACTCCAGTGGCCTTGTGCCACTGGCCTATGGGCCCCACTGCCATGTTTAAAAAAGATAAAAAAATATAGTAAAAAATAAATATTAATTAACTAATTGATTAGTTTAATTAACTTAACTTAATTAACCTGATTAGTTACCTAATTAACTAGTTAATTAGTTAGTAGTCAATGACAGGGGGCCCCACTCCCCTGTTAACCAGTCAAACGTTGACTGGTCAACTAGGACCCCTGGCCCACCTGTCAGCCTCTGGTACACTTCTGTGTACGCAGAGCTGGGTGCAACTAGCATTTTAACAATTATTTTTGAATAAAAAATAAATCCAAAAAATGTTTAAATCTTTGAAAATTAATAGAAAATAATCCGTAACTCGGATGGAAAAGTTTTATACATGAAAGTTGCTCAGAAAAGCGAGATGAATCCGAATACGCAGTCCGTTTATTTGTCACATGCCCCTAGCATAGCGAACAAGCAACAATCCCCCTCCGTTTCGTCTGTCCAAAAATGCCAAACTTCGAGAAAACATTCCCGGATGTTATCCCCCTTCGCCAGTATCGTGTAGCACTATGTTAGAACACCCCTAGCTCTGCGTAATGTCATGTCATGTCATGCACTTGTTTGTTTTATATTTACTGTTTCTTCCCCCTCTTCTCTCCGGTAGACCCTGAGACCGCTGCTGATGCCACTATGATCGACTACGTCGACGACGACCCTTCTTCCCTTTCAGCGGAGCTTCCAGGCAAGCCCCCCCCCCTGATCACTCCGATATCACCCATTCCATTCTCTCATGCTTGCATTAGATTTTGCTACTGTTATTGTTTGCTCCTATTTTGATGCATAGCCTGCTTTTGTAACCTGCTCATTTTACCTTACCTGCTTATCCTATACTGCTTAGTATAGGTTGGTTAGTGATCCATCAGTGACCCCCCACCTTGTCCCTGTGGCCCCTGCTTCATCATCGATGACTCGATCAACGTGATCGATGACCAGAGACCGACACATCACTTCACCCCCTTAGTTGTACGACTCTGCATAGTTACTATCGAGTGCCGAGGGTGATAACTCATAACGCACTCCTGATGATAACTTTGTAGTGTAGCTATTCGGTCGTGGTCATCGAGGGTGATTCCTCCTTCACCACTCCCGATACGACTCTGTCGTGCAACCCCTCAAGTGTGAACCTCGAGGGTGATTCCTCCTACGTTCACCTTGATGATTACATCGAGTGGAATCCACTGCGGGTGATTCCTCGGGGTTTCCCCCTTGATGTTTGGACACACGGTTACCTTGACTTTACTTGTGACCTTTGTGAAAGTCGGGCGGGCCTGGAGAGCACCCGTAAGATATTACGGTGGCGGCTGGCTGTTTAGCGGTATCACCCAGGAGGGGGTTGTAGCTCCGGACTTGTCCCGATAGCCGTCACTTCTTTTAATAATGCACTAAGAGGTTTGGGTATTTGTTCTGAGTTGGCCACTGGCCTATATGCACTAACCACCATGCGGGAACAGTTATGGGCACTCGGCGTCGTAGTATCAGCCAAAGCTTTGTCAGACATCCAGTTCAGCATTGTGGCATGGTCGGATCGTGCCGGCCATCCGAGGCGGTGCTGGTATCCACCTTGCTCGCAATGACCCGGAGTGCAACGGGCGATGGGCCCAAGACCCCGGAGTGCTTAGGATGTAGACCGGCGGGGACCTCTGTGCTGAGCCTAGGTAGGGCTACAACATGTTGATCTTCTGAGGCCGGGCATTGACTCAGAAAAGTGTGTCCGGCCACAGTATTCAAGCGTGTTGGGAAATGTGGTGCACCCCTGCAGGGAAGTTATCTATTCGAATACCGTGTCCACGGTAACGGACGTTCAGACTTGTATCCTGATCTATTACAACTAGAACTGGTTACTTGAGACATGTGATGGATATGTGGCTCCGGGATTGCTTTCTCGTAGGGAGTCGAGGAAGGATCTCTGGGCATTAATACTACAACATGCTTGTTAATATTAAAATGCTATTCTGTACTCTTCTGAATGCTGCAAGACACTTGAAGATGCTAGTCTTCGATAGGCTAAGCCTTCCCCTCTATTCTGGCATTCTGCAGTTCAGTCCACAGATACATCCCTTCCTTTGATACCAATGCATACTTAGTATAGATCTGATGCTTGCGAGTATTTTGGATGAGTACTCACGGTTGCTTTGCTACCCCTTTTGCCCCTTCTTTCTTCTTTCCGGTTGTTACAACCAGATGGTGGATCCCAGGAGCCAGATGCCACCCCGCCGACTACTACTAATTCCTGGAGGGTGCCTACTACTACGTGGAGACCGCTGAAGACCAGGAATAGTTAGGAGGTCCCAGGCAGGAGACCTTGCCTCTTTGATCGTTGTTGTTTATGTGCTTGCCTTCTTAAGGCATCCTTGTTTAACTTATGTCTGTACTCAGATATTGTTGCTTCCGCTGACTCTGTTGTGTTCGAGCTGTTGTATTTGAGCCCTCGAGGCCCCTAGCTTGTAATATGAAGCTTGTATCTTTTATTTGTGTTTAGAGTTGTGTTGTGATATCTTCCCGTGAGTCCCTAATCTTGATCGTACATGTTTGCGTATATGATTAGTGTACCGTCGAATTGGGGGCGTCACATCCTCACAGCCAGAGCGCCCTGCCCCTCATTGCCCGACGCTGTCGTCCGCAACTGCTCAGGCCACCATCGACTCGAACCTCCTCGGCGTCCGCGATTGGCCTGGGTGGATGCGGCCCTCCATCCCTATCTCGCCGGTGTGCTCGGCGCCTTGAGCGGTGGCCGGAGCCGCCAGCAACCTTCGCCGGAGCACGCGCCCTCTACTCTGCCCTGTCGGGCACTGGAGAAGAAGACAACGACCCCCCCCTACGAGTGGGCCCTGCCTATCGGCCTCTAGGTGTTGACCCGGGCCGCCCGCTGACGTGTTCAAGTGGACGCGCATTTCAGGTAATATGTTTTTGTGTACTGAAAGCGTACATCAACATCTCTTCTGCTAGGAATATGCTTTCACTACAACGGAAATGTATTTCTATAAATGTGCCTTCTGTTTTTTAGCTCAGCTGGCCGAAATGGTTGAATAGTCCATGTTCACCCATTAGCAACAGAAAAACACAGATTCTTATTAGTTTTTCTGCTAACAAACGAACGGCCGTATCTTTTCAACCGAGACTCCGAATGAGGTGATTCCAAAGCCCAGTTCTTCGTCTATTCGAGCCCGTCATGTTGGTGCCATTTTCATAATGTTTTCATACAGTGAAAATGACCATTTTGCCCTTGCCGGTAAACTGCCCCCTCCGTGAGAGAACTGTTTCCGGTGAATCTTTCCGCGATCCTTCCGCACTTCTCCCTGATGGTTCCTTCATCCCCAAGCAAGCCACAACAGCCACTTGCATGATGGATTTGCAGTAGTCATGGTTTTCAACCTGAATATTTAAATAAGTTGTGCGTGTTAATATTTTCTGAGTGCTAGATATATGCTCATGAATCCATGCTTATCCTTATGATATGATCATTTTGCATCGGTTGTTTAAATGATTACTTGCTAGTATTATTATCATGTTATTTTATGGTAAATGTTTCCGATGCTAGTGGTCATGCTGTGTTCATATGTAGTGTTGTCATTATAATGGTGTTATTCATGATCATCGCTATGCCATACTCTCTTGCATGTAGTAGGAAGAATGGTTTATTTTTGTTGATATGGTTAATGTCTATGCTTCACATCCATGCTCATGTTGATATCATGCTCTTATGCATTGTTATTTCATCATGTTATTATGACTCAGCATCATTTGCATTCAAGTTTAACCGGATATTAATTGAACTTTAACACCTGTTGGCTGAGTCATAGTGCCATTCGAATCGAGCTGACCAGTGCAGCCACACTTGCCTTATGGGGGGGGGGTCCTAACTGGGTCTATTGTCATGCCTCTTGCCGGTGCCTCCAACTAGGGAAGTTTATGGGCGCGTGCTACCCTGATCAAGTAGGCGGACATAAGCCTTGTGTGCCCGTTGTTGTTGCACCCGGGTTGTCCCCGTTTGAGACCATTTTGTTTTGCCACGACGGTGGCCGTTGGATGTCACGCGGTGACATCGGGGCCACCCATGACTTAGCCCAAAGGGGAGTTTGTCGGAGTGGCCGGGAGAGTGTCATGCAATAGATCGGTTTTGTCGGAACGCCGTTGGTCCACCCGAATGGGAGCACGAGGCCTTGGGTTCCGTAGTGTGGGTACAGTGTGCTAACCTCTACAGAGTGTTTAATCTATCGATAGCCACACCCGCGAATATGGGCCCAGTTCGTAGTAGGTCACACTATGGGTCAACAGAAATAATAACCTGCTTCATTATAACCCTGGTTCGATGAGGAAAGAAGTTGGTTGATCTTTATGTGATCATGAGAGGATCACAGTGGTATCGTGGATACCGAAGCTGGTTGATGTTTGTGGTGTTATGCGGTAATCATGGGTAAGGATCAAGCTCTTTATGGTCATGTAATGATTACTACGGTATTGTTAGGACCAAGCTTGATTTGATCCTGAGGTGATCGTGTGATGTCCACGACGGTAAGTGGTATATGTGGTGGTTACGAGGTAACCCCGAACAGAGTAAGT
This sequence comes from Thinopyrum elongatum, assembly GCA_011799875.1. NCBI lineage: Eukaryota > Viridiplantae > Streptophyta > Magnoliopsida > Poales > Poaceae > Thinopyrum > Thinopyrum elongatum. The sequence goes on along the minus strand of CM022303.1, from coordinate 176,161,139 downwards.
GGATCATGTTAAGAATGCTGCATGCTAGTATCATCTTGTGCATATCATGAGTAACATTGCCATGCTCATTTCATGTGATGCTAGATGTGTTATGTTCAACATGTTCATGCAATGCTTATAATGTTCTGGTGGTATCAAGTTCATCATTGCTTTAACCTGTAAATGCCATGCTGTTGTTTTTTGTCTTGATTGCTTTGGTTGCTTTGAGCTTGCAAGTACATTCAATGTACTGACCTGGCGTGTCATGCCAGTTTGCAGGTCATGCCTTGTCTGCTTGCTGGTTTGTCGTGGATCCCGAGTTTGCGAGCTAGGATACGCGTTCCAGCCAGAGTCCCTGCGGAGTGGAGTCCATCATCGTCGTCGTTCGCTGTTCCGCTGCTAGAAGTTATTCCGCTGCTATGAGTCGTTCTGCTGCTAGCATAGAGCAACCTGAGCAGGCGTAGTGTCGCCGTACTGATGTAATTCCCTGTTATATCGGAACCCTTGTATCCATATCGATTGTAATAAAGAGCTGATTTGTTCTATTGCAAGCAGTGCCGTATTCCAGAAGACTTCTCCTCGATCTCTGGGCTGGAATACGGGGCGTTCCGGTCTCTCTGAGCCGGGGTGCCACAAGGTTTGGTATCAGAGCAGGTCTGGTTGTAGGACGCTCTAGTCCACGCGAGCGTTAGAAAACAGTAGTATAGAGTCTTGTCAGTCTGCTGAATTAGATTGTTGCATTTGTTTGTCGCATAGCATGCATATAGACTCATTATCTTGTCGCTAACGGTTAATCTTGTGAGTGTAGGTGGCATCAGTTTCGATCCACTACCTGCACCCCTCCAGTTTTGCATACCTGCTCTTTTGTGTTTGGCGTCATCTCTGTCCCAGCGGAGTGATGCCCAGGCACCAAGTGTTCCAGACACCAATTGCGGTTATCACATCCTTATCTTTCCGCTAGCCACCCCAATCATTTAGGTGATAGACATGTTTCTATCCTGGATCGTGCCATCCATCTCGCCGCTTTGGCAACCCTTACTGATCTTAGCTATCAGAAAAGGTCAATGCCAGCAGGCCTTGCTTCTCCACCGCTATCTTATCCCATCACCCCTTTCTTTGGACATGTATGGATCCCGTCTGTCCGCTTGATGATGATGTGGTCGTGATATCCGTGCCTCGCTACAGGATCACCAAGTTTGTCCTCACCCCTAAGCCCGTCCAGATGCAACCGGTGCTGAGCCAGCGTTTGGTGTAACTTTGTTTACACCAACTCCTTCCACACTTGGATTCACTTTCGTGCACACCACCACAGCATATTAGACCGTAATACCAAAGTTTTCGCGAGATCTGTGTGCTTAAGTATGCATGCATATTATTGTTGTGAGTAGCAGTAATGTGTGATGTTGCTTGAATATGGTATCATTTGTATGCCTTGTGCGTTTTTGTTTTTGTTGTTTCTTTTGCTTCTTTCTTTGGGCCCTTGATGTTGCATTATTTCCCCTTATTAAAGTTGCTCGTCAACCGACACCGGACACGAAGAATCAGTGAGGAGTTCAAATATTTGGAAGCTCAGCTAAACATTATGGAATTATCAACCAACTGCATCGTATTGAGAACATCCGGTCTGAATACAAATGATATCCTGACTGGATTATCAGCTTCACGTCTACCTCAATGTGCAAAATTTTCATAGTAATAATGGTGAAATCATCCGGGAAACCAGTGGTGCGAAAGACCAATGGTATATTATCAGTCAAAGGTATGGTTCATAGACAAGGATTGATTCTATTATGAGTATAATGTTGAAACGTGCTATACTCGGAAGCCAGCCAAAATATGCCATGTACCCAACACTCAGCAAGGAGGATACTCGAACAACCCTTTCATACAAGTGACCGGTAGCAGAAATATTAAAGGGTATATATATACGGCATTGAGTCAACATATTTCAGATAAAAACTTCTGGTGTAAGCAACCCAGTCTTCCCTCGCAAGCTAACAAAGAAGCTTACAATGCAAGTCTCCTCAGTCTTCCTCGGTACGCTATGTGGATGACTTCCAGCACAAGATACTCCATCTTCCTCATTAAGCCACCGCAAAAGCTTCTGGCATAAGGTACCGAGTCTTTCCCAGCAAGTCTTTAAGGGGGGAAGCTTCCGAAGCACGGTATCCAACCTTCTTCAGCAAGCTGTCTAACGAAAGCTTCGAGCACAAGCTAGTCAGTCTTCCTCAGCGCGATGGCTTTCAACACAAGTTTCCTCAGTATGGCATTGGTACAAGGTATTATACAGCAAGTTGACAGCATATGGCAGTGCATCTCAAAAATCAGATCCACAACACTTTGGTCAGGAACACGAGCCAGTCTGGACACAAGTATCTCCCTCAGGAACCAAATGCCCAGCTACACATGCTTTCATTGTGAGCATACAACCAAGGTCTTGCAAGTCACTCGAACGATGATGTAAATAGAATCTGACAACCACATGAGTATTGCTAAAAGAAGGAAGTCAGTTATACACCTCTGTGTGACAACGGACTATGAAGATTCACGACAACAGTGAGCTCTGTACAAGTAGCTGTGAACCTGGTATATGATCCTGATGAGCCCTTGTCTACTTTTCTCTTCAATGATGGCATCATGCCTGTGTTCTGAGCTGTTTTTGGCCGTTCGGGATGGATGCTGACTTTATATTTCTCTATTCAACAACTATCATGAGTTCTGAGCTGCTTTCCGCCCGCCTCGTACAACTATTGAGTTTCTTTTTGTGACAGTGGCCCTATGCTCTGAGCTGCTTTTCGGCCATCTTAGGGAACTGCCACGCTCTTCTTATCAACACGGTCTCATGCTCTGAGCTGCTTTTCAGCCATGTTGAGCCGTGGTTGAGTTATTTCAGTAATGTCCTAGATCTGAGTTGTAAAGACCGTTCTGGTGGCTACTGATTTATTTGCCGATTTCTTGCAAGGGTTCGGATGATCATTTCCCTATGGTTAAAACTTGAGAGACGATGAACCTGCCATTTAAACGATATTATCATGTCAGGAGATGAGGATAAAGGTACGCCTATTGAAATATTTCCCCTGACAGTATTTATGGTCCACAAAGAATATATATGGCTAAGCTCCTTCCAGCAAAGGATCCAGACAAAGAAACCAATAGTGAAGGAGCAAGACCGGCAATAAAGGTATGATAATTGTTGCATGATTCACATGGATATACCGACAGGATGAGTAATCAGAATGTTGAACAATATTCTCGAAGTATGTGCCCTCGGATATGGGAATCAGTTAAAGGATAGTCTGTCGTGGTTCTAAGTCTGACAGTAGAATAGGGGGTAGGTATGAGGAGGCAAGATCCTAGCTACGGTGAGGTTGTGCACACAAGATTTACGAGTTTAGGCCCTTCTCGGAGGAAGTAATAGCCATACATCTCGGTGCTCAGGGGCTCGGTCGATTGGATTATGCGTGAAGTTACAGGGGATGCCAACCCTTATGCCAGTGGAGGGGGGTGGCTTATATACAGTGCGCCAGGACCCCAGCCAGCCCACGTTACAAGGGGTTCAATGTACATTAAGGTGAGACGTTACTGGTAACACCAATAGTAAAGACATATAAATGATCATTAAGACTACGGAGTGAACGCCTGACTGTTGCCATCCTGAGTGACCTTAGATCTTTTGTACTCCGAGTGGTTTCTGGTATGGTCGAATGATTATACCCTGGTCGAATGGAATTGGGTTATCCGAGTGAACTGTTGGTCGAGTGGGTTGCACCCTGAGGTGATTTCAGTCGGTAGATGATGCTATCCTTTGAATGCCCTTGGCTTTAGAGTAGTGTCCTCGGGAAGGGTGTCTAGGTCAGGCCTATTACCCTACCCTAGGTACATGTCATCGTCATTAGCCCCCGAATGGATCTGGGTCCGAGTGGAGAAGGGGTTGAAGATGGTTCCGACCCGATTTATATGCTTCAGAGGCATTTTAACCGGGCCGGTGATCTATGTAAAAACTTCAACTTCATTTTCAGTCACCTGGGTCCATTCAGAGGTTGTCGAGTGAACTTTGCTCATAAGCTCCGAGTGTTGGTATGGTATAAAATCTTCAGCGTGATTGGTCGCACTGCCGCTCCCGGATCTCACGGGATTCGAAATTTGGAGAAGCGCGCGGGACGGAGAGAACCATAGTAAACGGAGCAGATTAGGCAGGGATGCCTTGATTCTCGCGCCACCTTTTTCGCCACGTACCAAGCACGCGACTGTTGCGGGATTTGACAGGATTGCTTGGGCCCATGAGTCAGCCACTCGGAAGCAGGCCCATATAAGGCGACAGGGCCGTGGTGTTTGTACAGTGCGCCCCATTCCCCTTCTTCTCCCTCAGCTTCTCCACCGCGTTCACCTCCACCCTCGACGCCGTCACCCTGCCCGAGCGCAGCCTGCTGCGATGGGAAAGGACAAGACGGTGGCTCTGGAGCGTGCGAAGAAGGAGACGGCGAAGGGGTCTCTTCAAACACATCTTTACTTGCCGCTCTCAGTCTGTGAAAAAGGCTAATCCGAGTGATGAGAGGATGCACGTGATCCAGATGTGCGGAGGTCTAGGGATCCAGATGAGAGGTAAAAGCACTTTTCCACCTATGCCTCTTCCCGATTCAGTCAGAGGGTGGCAGTCGACCTGGTTTTATTGTAAGGACAAACCAACCCCTGGTCAGTCGACTGGCCTTCCCCCCTTCACCATGGGGTGAATTGAGAAGCCCTCTTCCTTGAAAGTGACTCCAGCAGAAAAGGTGGAGGTGACTATGTTGGTTGAACGAGTAGTCCAACTTGTCCGCGATGGTGTGACTGGCATGGATTTGCTAGAGGTGTTTCTCAATCGCCGCATCCAGCCGCTCCAGGCCCGTGTTCATCCTATGTGGATGTACTCGGGTACTGATGATACCACTCGGATCCACCCGGAGGAAGTTGCCAAGGAGACGGTGGCGCAGTGGCTGCAGGGCATCACTGGAAACAAAGACAACCCTAGGGGGTCCAGGAGAATTCCACCACTCGACGCTGATAACGAACCAGACAAGGTCTGACCTTTTGTGCCGAGTGACTTTTACCCTGATTTGTAAACTGTCTTTGGAACCGACTGATACTTGTTCAATTCTTTGCCTCGCAGATATATACTGAGATGTACTCGATGCCCAATGGGGAGCAGATCCAGGAAGGAGAGGAGAGCGGAGGCGACATCGGCGATTGGAACTCTGATGACGAGAGTGATGAAGAGCACGAAGACTCGAGCAGTGGTGAGGAGGTCGATTCTCCACCTCGCGTAGAAAAGCGTTCCAAGCAGAAGCACGACCCAGCAAGTATCCGGGCTAAAGTGGCAGCACTGACTGGACAAACTTCAAAGCGCAGTCAGACATCTTCTCCGGTGCCGACTGAGAAGGCTCCGAAGCAGCTCAAGACTGCGCCGTCAAAGCCACGGAAGGCCTTGTCCAAGATCAAGGTTGATGTTCCCGTCGCCTCTGCGTAAGTGTTTCGTTTTCACCCATTGCTCCAAGAATCTTATATCAGTTGTCGACCCATTCTCTTGCTTGACCGAGTGAACCTTGAAATTTGCAGTGCTCCTACCTCTGGGACTTCTGCTTACAAAGATGATGATGACAAGGAGATGGAGGACGCGGTCACATCCAAAGCGGGTATGACTCTTGTTATCTTGTCTTTTCTTTGCTAACCACTTCTACAGTCGACTGAACTCTTGTGGTCGATTTTTTTGCAGCTCCGCAAAATGTTATTGAACTTCCAGATGATGATGAAGATGTGCCACAGAAGCTCGTGGGAAGGAGGAGCAGGACCTCAGGCAAAAAGGCACCAGCTATCAAGATGCTTCAGTCGACGCCGGCAGCAGAGCCAGCTATCCAGCAGCCCGGGGACCTCAACCGTGCTTCTGTTACTTTTGCGATTCCCTTGTCGAGTGGTCGTCCTTTAGCGTCGACTGCACAGGCCCCTGCTTCATCTGTGCAACTTCATGCCTCAAGCTCTCAAGCTGCTGCAGCTGATCCACCGTCTCCACTTTTCACCGCCCATCACGTCCCAGAGGACCAAATGAGTGCTGCCAAGGAAGCCATACACCAGGCAGGCATTATGATGGAGCAGATGAAAGTGGTGCGCGAGGCCAGTCAAGCTGCCTATGATGCCAGCTCAGCACTCCAGGCCAATGTCCAGGTTAGCTTACTTCCGACTGAACTCCATCTTGACGCTTGTTCTGTTAGGATATGATATTTAGAAACTGCTACTTTATTATCTGCAAGACGTCCGTGGATGAGCGTTTTGGAACCTTAATTGCACACCCATTGTCAGTCTGCACACCCACTGGGTGTTTTAATTTCTGTTGAGTAGTTTTTCCACTTGAGTCGACTAGGTTGTGTTGATTGAATCTCTGAACCAATGGAGGCACGCTGAGTGCACCCACTGGGTGTAGTCCCCGAGACTGCCGTCGAATGTTTGATTCGGCGGGGGTCTTTGAACAGAACTTTTCCACTCGGTCTGAGCAGATCATGTCGAGTGGAACCCGGACCAGTGGGGGCACGCTGAGTGCACCCACTGGGTGTAGTCCCCGAGACTGTAGTCGACTGCGGGCAGTCGGCTATGGTCTGAGTTTTTTTTCTGACTGGACGGACCAAGTCAATTGAAAAGTCGAACCAGTGGGGGCACGCTGAGTGCACCCACTGGGTGTAGTCCCCGAGACTATTGTTGAATGTTTGATTCGGTAGTAGTCTTAGAACTCTTAGAACTTGTTACTTTATTGCTCGGAAGCAATCAATCTTTGTGTATGCCGACTGACTATCTTCTGAACACAGAAATCTTGTGAACTTGGAGCCCGGTTCGCTGACTTAGAGCAGAAGCAGATCCAGATCAATCTTGATCTGGAGTTGGCTCAGAATAACTTGCAGAAGGCTAAGGATGACGTTGCTGGTAAGGAAAGCTTGTCGACTGGTTCTCTTGCCATCTTTTCTCCTCCTTTTTCTGATTCGAATGTTATTATTTCTAGAAACAATGAGACGGGCTTTGGAGAAGAAGGACCTTGACCTTGCGGCTGCGAAGAAAATAGCAGAAGAAAAAACGGCACTCGCTGACCAAAAGCTGGCCTCAGTCAGAAAGTTGGAGGAAGAGAATACCAAGCTGAAGGCTGCTCTCGATGAAGCCAACAAAGAGGTAACTCGACTGAAGAAGGATAAAGGGTCCCTAACTGACAAAGTGGAAGACATCACTCGCAAGAGGGACGAGCTAGAGAATTATCTGGGAGGACTCGCCAAGAAGTTATTCCTCATGCTTGAAGGTACTTTTCCCTGTCCAATTGATTTGCTTTCGTTGACTCATCATATAACTTTCGACTCATTATTTCTCTCTGAGTGCAGAATTCTATCAAAACTTTGAGGAAGAGACTGGACGAGTTGAGAGAAGCTTGGACACCATCAATTCCCCTGTTAAAGATGAAGCTGCCATGAACGTGCTCCGACTGGAGTCTCGCCTTGCCAGCGCCATGAATTACCTTGCTCGACTGAAGGTTGCGGTGTCACGGATCGACACGGCGCTCTGGCCAAGGGAAACGCTCCAAAATGACCTTGAGTCTTTGATGACTCGACTCAATGAGATTCCTGGTCGAGTGCAGGAATGGAAGAAGTCCTCTGCTCGATGCGGTGCCGACGTAGCTCTGTCCCTGGTTCGTGTTCATTGCAAGGAAGCCAAAGAAGAGAAGCTAGCAGCAATCAAGGTTGCCAATACCAAGAAACTTGACTTCCAGTCCTTCATGGAGACTTTTATTGCTGCTGCTACTCGAATTGCAGATGGAATCGACCTGGATGAGTTTGTCGAGCCTGCCAGCCCTCCTGCGGAGTGAACAAATTTTTTATGATCCGATTAAATTTGCCTCGGTATGCCGAGTGGTTTTGTAACCGTTAAACTCCTTCGGGCCTGATGCACGAGTACTTTAATCTGCGGTCCGGAACCTCATGGGATTTGTCCGAACTTAGTTTTTCCTTAAATATGCTTGTTTTTATTTCTGAGTGGAACTTGTATCTTCACTCGGAACAGACTTTTGTTCTTGTGATGCAATTCTGAGGAGAGGATCGCGGACGACCTGCACCTCGTCATCCTTGCAGATCAGGATGGCGCACACATTGTACTTGTGGCGTAGCTCTGAAGAGAAGGTCGCAGTCGACCTGCACCTCGTCGTCCTTGCGGATCAGGATGGAGCGCATGTTGTATTTTAACTTAGGCGAGTACAGAACTGCAGCTAAGCCCCCGAGTGAGAGGGTTACTCTTCACTCGGTGGGATTTTTCAAACTTAGGCGAGTACAGGACTGCAGCTAAGCCTCTGAGTGAGAGGTTTGCTCATCACTCGGTAGGATTTTACAAACTTAGGCGAGTACAGGACTGCAGCTAAGCCCCCGAGTGAGAGGGTTGCTCATCACTCGGTAGGATTTTTTGAACTTAGGCGAGTACAGGACTGCAGCTAAGCCCCCGAGTGTGAGAGGGTTGCTCATCACTCGGTAGGATTTTTTAAACTAGGCGGTACAGGACTGCAGCTAAGCCCCGAGTGAAGGGGTTGCATCACTCACGGTAGGATTTTTACAACTTAGGCGAGTCAGGACGCAGCTAAGCCCCCGAGTGAGAGGGTTGCTCATCACTTGGTAGGATTTTTAAAACTTAGGAGAGTACAGGACTGCAGCTAAGCCCCCGAGTGAGAGGGTGTCTTCACTCGGTGGGATTTTTCAAACTTAGGCGAGTATAGGACTGCAGGCTAACCCCCGAGTGAGAGGGTTGCTCTTCACTCGGTGGGATTTTTCAAACTTAGGAGTACAGGACTGCAGCTAAGCTCCGAGTGAGAGGGTTGCTCACACTCGGTAGGATTTTTCAAACTTAGGCGAGTACAGGACTGCAGCTAAGCCCCCGAGTGGGAGGGTCTTCACTCGGTAGGATTTTTCAAACTTAGGCGAGTACGGAACTGCGATAAGCCCCCGAGTGAGAGGTGGCTCTTCACTTGGTGGGATTTTTTTAAACTTAGGCGAATCAGGTTCGCAGCTAAGCCCCCGAGTGAGAGGATTGCTCATCACTCGGTAGGATTTTACAAACTTAGGCGAGTACAGGACTGCAGCTAATCCTCCGAGTGAGAGGGTTGCTCATCACTCGGTAGGATTTTTCAAACTTAGGCGAGTACAGGACTGCAGCTAAGCCCCCGAGTGAGAGGGTTGCTCATCACTCAGTAGGATTTTACAAACTTAGGCGAGTACAGGACTGCAGCTAAGCCCCGAGTGAGAGGGTTGCCCATCACTTGGTAGGATTTTTTGAACTTAGGCGAACCGGATTCGTGGCTAAGCCACCCACTGGGGGATTTTGGACACATGTATTAGTAACAACAATCATTTAGGAGACTGTAAAACCATGTCTTTGATAAATGAACTGAAGGGTACTCCTTATTACATCTCATCAGTCTGAACACTTAAGTATAAAAACGGCGGAGTAGCTCCGCATTCCAAGCACGTGGCTCGTCTTTATTCTGCTCCACATTGTAGAGGTGATATGCTCCGTTGTGGAGCACCTTGGTGACGATGAAGGGACCTTCCCAAGCAGGGGCAAGTTTGTGAGGCCGTTGCTGGTCCACTCGGAGCACAAGGTCCCCTTCCTGAAATGCTCGACCCTTCACATTTCTGGCATATAATCGATGAAGGTCTTGCTGATAAATGGTCGATCGGATCAATGCCATCTCTCTTTCTTCTTCCAGAAGATCAACAGCGTCTTCTCGAGCCCGTTCTGCTTCGGCTTCTGAAAAAAGTTCTACTCGGGGTGCATTGTGAAGCAAGTCACTCGGCAGCACAGCCTCAGCCCCATAGACCATGAAGAAGGGGGTTCGACCGGTCGACCGATTTGGTGTTGTTCTTAATCCCCAAAGGACTGACGGTAGCTCATCTACCCAAGCGTCGGCTACATGCTTGAGGTCGCGCATCAATCGAGGTTTCAGCCCTTTGAGAATCAAACAGTTCGCTCTTTCTGCTTGTCCATTCGACTGAGGGTGGGCGACTGAAGCATAGTCGACCCGAGTACCTTGGGAAGCGCAGAAAGCTCGGAACTCATCTGAATCAAAGTTTGACCCATTATCCGTGATGATGCTGTGCGGAACTCCATATCTAAATGTTAACCCTCTGATGAAGCTGACAGCAGTACTTGCTTCCATGTTTTTGATAGGTTTAGCTTCAATCCATTTAGTGAACTTGTCGACTGCTACAAGCACATGGGTGAAGCCACTCCTGCCAGTCCTCAGAGGTCCGACCATATCTAATCCCCAAACAGCAAATGGCCAGGCGAGTGGAATAGTCTTCAAGGCCGAAGTGGGTTTGTGGGACATGTTGGAGTAGAACTGACAGCCCTCGCACTTGTCAACTATTTCCTTTGCCATCTCATTTGCCCGTGGCCAGTAAAACCCTGCTCGGTATACTTTGGCCACGATGGTCCGAGAGGACGCATGGTGACCACAGGTCCCTGAGTGGATATCATTGAGGATCATTCGGCCTTCTTCTGGAGTGATGCATTTCTGAACGACCCCAGTAACACTCTCTCTGTAGAGCTGTCCACCCATTACCGTGAAGGCTTTGGATCGACGGACAATCTGACGAGCCTCTTCTTCATCCTCTGGAAGCTCTTTCCTGAGAATATATGCAATATATGGCACTGTCCAATTGGGAATGATGACCAAAACCTCCATGATCAAGTCGACCACAGCTGGGATTTCAACTTCAGTCGGATCTGTGGAGCTCTTAGGGGCTCTTCAGTGAAGGGATCTTCTTGAACTGATGGTGCGTGAATATGCTCCAAAAACACATTGCTGGGAATAGGCTCCCGCTTGGAACCTATTTTCGCCAAGTCATCAGCTGCTTGATTCTTCAGTCGGGGTATATGGTGGAGCTCTAGCCCTTCAAACTTCTTTTCTAACTTTCTCACTGCATTGCAATAACCAGTCATAGCTGGGCTCCTGATGTCCCACTCCTTCATCACTTGATTAACCACTAAATCTGAGTCGTCGTAAACCATTAGGCGACGGACGCCGAGTGAAATGGCCATACGCAACCCGTACAGAAGTGCCTCATATTCAGCTTCATTGTTGGAGGAATCAAAGTGAATCTGGAGAACATATCTGAGGTTGTCGCCTCATGGAGATACCAGGACTACCCCAGCACCTGAACCATTCAACATCTTGGACCCGTCGAAGAACATAGTCTAATGTTCCGACTGTATCTGGGTCGGTAGCTGCTATTCAACCCACTCGACGAGGAAATCTGCTATTGCTTGAGATTTAATCGCTTTCTTTGCCTCAAACTTGATATCCAGCGGAAGGAGTTCAATCGCCCACTTTGCCACTCGACCAGTTGCATCTCTGTTGTTCAAAATTTCTGACAACGGAGCATCGCTGACGACTGTAATCGAATGATCTGAGAAGTAATGTGCAACCTTCTTTGTGGTCAAGTAAATTCCATAGACAAGCTTCTGATAATGTGGATATCTCTGCTTGGATGGGGTTAAGACTTCAGAAATATAGTACACTAGGCGTTGAACCTTGTAGGTTTTACCTTCTTCTTCCCGCTCGACCGTGAGTACTGTACTGAAAACCTGTCCAGTGGCTGCTATATAAAGCAGTAAAGGCTCTTTGCTGATTGGAGCAGGAAGCACCGGCTGGGTGGAAAGAAGGGCTTTGAGCTCTGCAAACGCTGCGTCAGCTTCAGGAGTCCACTCGAACTTATCAGATTTCTTCATCAGTCGGTAAAGAGGTAATGCCTTTTCACCGAGACGAGAGATGAATCAACTCAAAGCGGCCAAACAACCCGTAAGCTTCTGAACGTCGTGTACACGCACAGGGCGTTTCATTCGGAGGATTGCACCAACTTTCTCTGGGTTTGCATCGATCCCATGTTCGGAAACGAGGAAACCGAGTAACTTTCCACCTGGAACTCCAAATGTACACTTCGACGGATTAAGCTTGATATCATATCTTCTCAAATTGGCAAAGGTTTCAGCAAGGTCAATCAGCAGGTCGGAACCTTTACGCGACTTAACCACGATGTCATCCATGTATGCTTCCACATTCCGACTGATTTGAGTTAGCAGGCACTTCTGTATCATGCGCATGAATGTGGCACCAGCATTCTTGAGACCAAAGGGCATGGTGACGTAGCAAAAGCACCTGAATGGGGTGATAAAAGTTGTTTTTATTTCATCAGGTCCATACAGTCGGATCTGATGGTACCCGGAATATGCATCCAGGAAGGACAATCGCTCACATCCCGCAGTCGAGTCGACTATCTAATCGATGCGGGGGAGAGGAAAATGATCTTTCGGGCAGGCCCGATTGATATGCTTGAAATCAATGCACATACGAAGTGAATCGTCCTTCTTGGGAACCATGACAACATTGGCGAGCCACTCGGAGTGGTAAATTTCGTGGATGAACTCAGCTGCCAGAAGCCGAGCCACCTCTTCGCCGATTGCCTTTCTCTTCTCCACAGCGGACCGACGGAGATGCTCTTTAACGGGTTTTGCCTTTGGATCGACTCGCAAACGGTGCTCAGCCAGTCCCCTGGGTACACCCGGCATGTCAGACGGCTTCCATGCAAAGATGTCCCAGCTCTCACGGAGGAACTGGATGAGCGCTTCTTCCTATTTGCTGTCGAGTGTTGTTGAGATATGAGTCGGAGCAGCATTGGGATCGGTCGGGTGAATGTGAATAGGCTTTGTTTCACCGGACGACTGAAATGCAGACTCTGAAGCAGGCTTCTTAGCACGCAACAAATCACTCGGATCTGCAGTCTTCTTATATTCTTCCATTTCTACTGCTGCCATCTGTTCATTGGCTATCTTAGAGCCCTTCTGGAGGCACTCTTCTGCTCGTTGCCGATTACCAGTGACTGTGATCACGCCCCTAGGGCCAGGCATCTTCAGCTTGAGGTACACGTAACATGGTCGAGCCATGAAACGGGCATATGCAGTTCTGCCTAGAATAGCATGATAGGCACTGTGAAAATCCACAACTTCAAATGTCAACTTCTCCTTACGGTAATTCTTTGAATCACCGAAAACCATGTCAAGAGTGATCTGGCCGAGTGAATCAACTTTCTTTCCTGGAATGACACCGTGGAATCGCATGTTGCTCTCACTGAGCTTGGACATCGGAATGCCCATCCCACGGAGGGTCTCCGCATATAAAATGTTCAAGCCGCTTCCACCATCCATCAGGACTTTGGTCAGTCGGGTGCCCCCAATGACTGGGTCGACCACCAACGCTTGCCTCCCGGGGGTGGCAACGTGCGGTGGGTGGTCAGATTGGTCGAATGTAATTGGAGTCTTTGTCCATTTCAAATATGTCGTCGTTGCCGGAGCAACCATGTTTACTTCTCTCTTGATGACTTTCAGTCGACTTTTGCTTTCAATGTCAGCAAAAATCACCAAAGTGGAATTGACGTTAGGAAAACCGTCATCATCTTCTTCCTTGTCCTCATCCTTGTCAGATTCTTTTTCCTTCTCATTGGGCTGTTTCTCTCGGAACTGCTGGATTAGGAGCCGACATTGTCGAGTGGTATTTTGGGATAAATCAGATTACACTCTTCATCTTTCTTGGTGTGAATGTGACATGGCAAATCCAACACATCATTCCCTGCTTGATCTTTCACCTTCTTGGGGATCCAGGGCCCTTTGGGCTTCCCCTTGAATTTTCCTTGAGTTAAACTGCAGCTTCACCAGGACCTGCTGGCTCGGCTTTGCGTTTCTGCTTCTGACCTCCTCCGGTGTCTTGGGCGACTGGCTTGCCCTTTCCACTGCGGAGTCGATCCTCTTCTTCACCATTAGCGTACCAAGTGGCTATTTCCATCATTCGGGTCAGAGACATATCTCCTATTCGACCAAATTTCAGGTTAAGCTCTCGATACCGAACGCCCTCATTGGAGGCGCAAACTGCTTGGTGTTGGGATACATTTTCTACTGTGTGATGTAAAGTGGTCCATCTTTGGATGTAATCCCTCAGAGTTTCATTCGGCTTCTGTACGCAATGTTGCAATTCTGTCAACCCTGCAGGTCATTTGCATGTGCCCTCGAATGTCCTGACAAACACTCGGGCTAACTCTTCCCAGCTGAATATACTGCCTGGAGCCAACTGATTCAGCCATACTCTGGCCAATCCTTCCAACATGAGAGGAAGATGTTTCATAGCTACCTCATCATTTCCACCACCGATCTGAACAGCTACTCGGTAATCTTCCAGCCAAGTGTCAGGCTTCGACTCACCGGTGAACTTACTAACCCCAGTCGCCAACCTGAAGTTGGGAGGGATCTCAGCAGCTCTGATGGCTCTGCTAAAACACTCGGGACCTGAAACATGTACTCTGCTTCCACTCGGGCGATCTCTGTCTTGCCCTTCTCTGTGTGCTCGGTTCCTGTTGACCAAACCTTGCACCAAAATTGACCTCGCATCAAACCCTGGCTCTCTTGGGTCAACTGGCACCCTCCGCTCTTCGCTGTACGGGCGCCTGACATCATAATGCCGGTGCACATATGATCTGCCTCTCGGAGGGGGCGTAGGCACTCGACGGCGGTCATCACGGGCGAGCCGATGATCGTACTGCTTGTGGTTCCGACCCAAGTACTGCTCTTGGCGATGCCCACGTCCCTCACGCTGCGGAGGCGACCTTGGGCTGTGAGCCGATTGGACTGTGTCAGCCACCACAGATCTGCTATGGATTCTGTTACGCGACTGAGATACTGCAGTGTTTTGCTCTCCTGCTACCCGGAGCAGAGCCCGGATCTACATCAAACCTCGTCCAGCCTCTGACTGGGATGGCTAGATGGACTCTGCTATACGAGCTGCGGCCGTAAGATTCTGAATAGGAGTGCGGTATACCTGAGGTTGAGGCGGGAACAATTGCCGCCGTCGACTGGACTCAGGAATCTGCTGCCAAGCACGTTCGTCGAGTGCATGCTGAAGGTTCTCTAGTCGAGTGCGTTCAGCCAAAGTGGCCAAGCGCGCTGCCTCCAAGGCCTGAGCCTCAGAGGTCTCTCCGACGATGGGTGTGTGGAGTGCCTCCTCATTGCGGCGGTGGAGTTCCTCCCTCCGCTGCGAAGAGAGGGTTTCGGGGTGGTATTCCTCGTGAACATGCGACGGATCGCCACCGCCGTCGCCGCCACCGTTACGACGCATGCCAGGTGGGCTGCATGGTGTGTCAACCATCAGGACCTCTGCCGCAGGGTCACAGCTGTCGCACTCAGATAGGGTCTCGACGGAGCCAGTCGACAGATCGAATAGGCCGTAGAGAGATTCATCGGGCTCGATTGCCGCGACTTGAGGGGTGGCCGACTGACGTGCCACCGCATGCTTCACCCACCGCTGAAGCCGCGATCGACCAGATCGCTTGCGACGGCGAACAGCGGGGAACGAAGATACTGCAGGAGCGGACCGATACTAGGTCGACGGCTGCCGCAGAAGGACGCCGCGGACACAAGTGCGAAAGTGCGTCGCCCCACAGACGGGGAGTGTCTCGACGTCGAGGGAGGCCTCCTGGAGCCAGGCGGAGTCGTCGGCGATGAAGACGAGCGCGCCGAGATGGATCTCGCAGCCCTCAGCCGAACCTCCACCAGAAACCATGATGATGGGAATCGGAAAAAATCGCAACCTCACCGGAAAGTCGCTAAGGCACTTGCCCCACGGTGGGCGCCAACTGTCGTGGTTCTAAGTCTGACAGTAGAATAGGGTGTAGGTATGAGGAGGCAAGATCCTTGCTACGGTGAGGTTGTGCACGCAAGATTTACGAGTTCAGGCCCTTCTCGGAGGAAGTAACAGCCCTACGTCTCGGTGCCCGGGGGCTCAGTCGATTGGATTATGTGTGAAGTTACAGGGGGTGCCAACCCTTGTGCCAGTGGAGGGGGGTGGCTTATATAGAGTGCGCCAGGACCCCAGCCAGCCCATGTTACAAGGGGTTCAATGTACATTAAGGTGAGACGTTACTGGTAACGCCAATAGTAAAGACATATAAATGATCATTAAGACTACGGAGTGAACGCCTGACTGTTGCCATCCTGAGTGACCTTAGATCTTCTATACTCTGAGTGGTTTCTGGTATGGTCGAATGATTATACCCTGGTCGAATGGAATTGGGTTATCCGAGTGAACTGTTGGTCGAGTGGGTTGCACCCTGAGGTGATTTCAGTCGGTAGATGATGCTATCCTTTGAATGCCCTTGGCTTTAGAGCAGTGTCCTCGGGAAGGGTGTCTAGGTCAGGCCTATTACCCTACCCTAGGTACATGTCATCGTCATAGTCTGCCGGAACCACCGTCCGTCAAGTCTCGAGATGATCTGGTTATAAGTTCGTATTCCTTTATGCTGGTCATGACAGGCGACAGTCAAACTTTTGGTACATATCTAATACTCCAGACAGTGGAGCTAGCCAAAATGATTCAGGGATACCTGCAAGAAGTCAGGTTCCGCCAGGAGAACAGTATGATTCACAACACTGTGTTAAACCCGGAGGGACATGCAGCTATTTGAGCAACCCACTGCAAGGAGTAAGATATTTGGTGTCCACCAATAAAGTTGTTCACAACTCCATGGAATGTGGTCAGTATGACACATCCATCAGAAACAACTCTCGGACTTGTGAAGACGGGCATATATTGCAGTCATGATAATCTACCTCACCCCGTTAAGCCGGCAGATATAAAAGAAATGGGAGTCAAAGTAACATAGGAGGTAAGGCCTGTCAGCATAGGGATACAGTGAAGCAAACCCCCAGAGCAAGACAGTCTAGTCATGAAATTCAACGGGAACATCATATAAGGAAAAGGATACCTGAGTTGGAAACGGTTTCCTTAAGTCAGAATATTCATACTTGTTCCCTGAGCAACCAAATCTCGAGGACGAGATTTCTTTAAGGGGGGAAGGTTTGTCACACCCTGATTTTTGGCCCTTTCTTTTTATTTTATTTTTCTTTGGAATTTTGAATTGAATTGCTTTTCTGTGGCTCTGTGATCCTGAAACCTGGGAAGAGCATCTATTCTTAGGTTCCCAAGTGACTTTTCATCCTCAAAACCATCTCAAGACCTTGTCATTTTCTTCTTAGACCAAACCCAATATTCTTTTTCTTGGGAATATTCCTTTTTCTATTAAAGGAATAACTCTATTTGCCGTAAGTGGTGAAACAACCTATATTTATGTCACTCCCTAAATTCCCAAATAATTCTCATAAATTATTTGGGTCATATCTTCCACAGATATGTCAAAACCCTTCCTTGGCATCATCAAAGATAATTCACAAATATTCCTTTTCTCATTCTGCCCTAAGTGGCTTTTTGAGAAGGAAGTGTCATTTATCTTAGCTTTATTGACCCCAAACTTTTTGGACACCATTTCCTGTCCATATCATTGCCCCATGCCAAAATTCAACTTAATTTGCCTATTGAATCTTCCTCAGCAAATTTCCAAAGTTCCTGTCTGAGGGAAGCCTTTGTGAAGGAAGTACTAACTAGGTTAATCCAAATGAGTTGAAATTTTGCAAGGTACTTCATATGATCAAATCATCACTCTCCTAAAGATTTGAGGTCATGTCATCCCTGTATGTGAGCACACCTTCAATTCTTGGTTTCTGGTCAAATTTTCAGGTTGTGAAGCAACTATATTTTATATTGTTGCACTATTGCTGAAAATTTACCAGCACATGATCCTACTCATATAAACCCTCTCCACAAAAGTTGGGATTATTTTATCTAGCCATTTGACCTCTGCAATTTTCCTAAGATTATTTCCAGAGAGCTACATTGTGAAGCAAGTACCATTTTCGTATTACCAAATGGTATGGAACTTTTACAGTAGTCTCATAAGATTATATAACTCATATCCTCCAAATCTCAGCTTAATCCAATCATCCATGTTAGTGCTACTTCATGCTTTGTCTTTCTGACCAGTGGGGCACATTCTACAGCAAGTACCATTTATCTTCATCCTAATGAGCTGAAAATTTTCAGAGACACTCATCTTAGTAGTTTATAACCCCCTGCCAAATCTCAGTCTAATCCTCCTAACCAATATTCTCCAGAAAGCATCAAACACCTTGTTGTTCAGCTGGTTTGGAGCTAAGCCCAAATCTCTTCTTTGCCCCTGCCTTTGGTTCTTTCCTCGTTGGCACTCTCTATTGTCCAGTCCATCTCCCAGACGTGGTCGGCTGGCCAGGGTTCAACCGCGTGCGCCTGTTCACGCGGTGACCACCGCTCTGGCATGCCATGGATGCGAGCTGCGTGTCTGTTAGCTCGGGCCCCTCCCCTGCTCGTCGTGTTTGCATGCCCGACCGTGTCAAACAGCTCCCCCTCATTGTTTCCTTCGCCCTAGACCCCTCTCCCCCTCTGTATTATTTCCCGGCGAGACGTCCCCGTCGAGGAATAGAGAGTGCCCACGGGAGCACAGTGCCCCGACCGGTCCTGCCCGCGCTCCGTCCTCTTTCTCCCCTCCCTTTGGCGTTGCCCTCCTCCGTGACTCTCTTCTAGCCTCTCCCATCGTTGTCCATGCCTCACGAGCGCCCTGTTCGCGCCAAAGCTCCGGCCGGACTCGCTCGGCGATGACCGATCACGGGCGTCATTGCCTCGCCTACTTATAGCCACCCCGAGACCCCCCCCCCCGAGCTCACCAACCTACTCTCCTCCCTCCCAGAAATCTCCTCGAGCCTCTCCATTCACCCCGGAGACCCTCCTCACCTCGGTTGCCCGCCATGGCCGCCGCTGCCCTCCAACAAAATCCGCGCCCACCAGAGCTCCTCCCCCCTCTCTTCTTCATTAGTGGAGCCCCCAAACTCCAACGAAGCTCTCCCGAGCCGTTCCTCCGTTTCCTCACAGCCGGAGCGCCCTGCCCCTCATCGCCCGACGCTGTCGTCCGCAACTGCTCAGGCCGCCATCGACTCGGCCCTCCTCAGCGTCCGCGATTGGCCTGGGTGGATGCGGCCCTCCATCCCTATCTCGCCGGTGTGCTCGTCGCCTTGAACGGTGCCCCCCCCCCCCCGCGAGTGGGCCCCGCCTGTCGGCCTCTAGGCGTTGACCCGGGCCGCCCGCTGACGTGTTCAAGTGGACGCGCATTTCAGGTAAAACGTTTCTGTGTACTGAAAGCGAACTCAAATATGTCTTCTATTAGGAATACGCTTTCACTACAACGGAAACGTATTTCTATAAATGTACTTTCCGTTTTTCAGCTCAGCCGGCCGAAATGGTTGAATAGTGCATGTTCACCCGTTAGCAACAGAAAAACACAGATTCTTATTAGTTTTTCTGCTAACGAATGAACGGCCATATCTTTTCAACCGAGACTCCGAATGAGGTGATTCCAAAGCCCAGTTCTTCGTCTCTTCGAGCCTGTCATGTTGGTGCCATTTTCATAATGTTTTCACATAGTGAAAATGACCATTTTTCCCTTGCCCATAAACAGCCCCCTTTGGGAGAGAACTATTTCCGGCGAATCTTTCCGCGATCCTTCCGCACTTCTCCCCGATGGTTCCTTTATCCCCAGGCAAGCCACGACAGCCACTTGCATGATGGATTTGCAGTAGCCATCGTTTTCAACCTGAATATTTAAATAAGTTGTGCATGCTAATATTTTCTGAGTGCTAGATATATGCTCGTGAATCCATGCTTATCCTTATGATATGATCATTTTGCATCAGTTGTTTAAATGATTACTTGCTAGTATTATTATCATGTTCTTTTATGGTAAATGTTTCCGATGCTAGTGGTCATGCTATGTTCATATGTTGTGTTGTCATTATAATGGTGTTATTCATGATCATCGCTATGCCATACTCTCTTGCATGTAGTAGGAAGAATGGTTTATTTTTGTTGATATGGTTAATGTCTATGCTTCACATCCATGCTCATGTTGATATCATGCTCTTATGCATTGTTATTTCATCATGTTATTATGGCTCAGCATCATTTGCATTCAAGTTTAACTGGATATTAATTGAACTTTAACACCTGTTGGCTGAGTCATAGTGCCATTCGAATCGAGCTAACTAGTGCAGCCACACTCGCCTTATGGGGGGGGGGGGTCCTAATTGGGTCTATTGTCATGCCTCTTGCTGGTGCCTCCAACTAGGGAAGTTTATGGGCGCGTGCTACCCTGATCAGGTAGGCGGACATAAGCCTTGTGTGCCCGTTGTTGTTGTACCCGGGTTATCCCCGTTTGGGACCGTTTTGTTTTGCCACGACGGTGGCCGTTGGATGTCACGGGGTGACATCGGGGCCACCCATGACTTAGCCCAAAGGGGAGTTTGTCGGAGTGGCCGGGAGAGTGTCATGTAATAGATTGGTTTTGTCGGAACGCCGTTGGTCCACCCGAATGGGAGCACGAGGCCTTGGGTTCCGTAGTGTGGGTACAGTTGCTAACCTCTGCAGAGTGTTTAATCTATCGATAGCCACGCCCGCGGATATGGGCCCAGTTCATAGTAGGTCACACTATGGGTCAATAGAAATAATAACCTGCTTAATTATAACCCTGGTTTGATGGGGAAAGAAGTTGGTTGATCTTTATGTGATCGTGAGAGGATCACAGTGGTATCATGGATACCGAAGCTGGTTGATGCTTATGGTATTATGCGGTAATCACGGGTAAGGATCAAGCTCCTTATGGTCATGTAATGAT
This sequence comes from Thinopyrum elongatum, assembly GCA_011799875.1. Lineage (NCBI taxonomy): Eukaryota > Viridiplantae > Streptophyta > Magnoliopsida > Poales > Poaceae > Thinopyrum > Thinopyrum elongatum. Next base: position 176,140,479 of record CM022303.1, on the reverse strand, counting down.
TACTACGATATTGTTAGTACCAAGCTTGATTTGATCCTGTGGTGATCATGTGATGTCCATGACGGTAAGTGGTATATGTGGTGGTTACGAGGTAACCCCGAACAGAGTAAGTGGATCATGTTAAGTATGATGCATGCTAGTATCATCTTGTGCATATCATGAGTAACATTGCCATGCTCATTTCATTTGATGCTAGATGTGTTATGTTCATGCAGTGCTTATAATGTTCTAGTGGTATCATGTTCATCATTGCTTTAACCTGTAAATGCCATGCTGTTGTTTGTCTTGATTGCTTTGGTTGCTGTGAGCTTGCAAGTACATTCAATGTACTGACATGGCGTGTCATGCCAGTTTGCAGGTCATGCCTTGTCTACTTGCTTGTTTGTTGTGGATCCCGAGTTTGCGAGCTAGGATACACGTTCCAGCCAGAGTCCCTGCGAAGTGGAGTCCATCATCGTCGTCGTTCGCTGTTACCCTGCTACGAGTTGTTCTGCTGCTAGCATAGAGCAACCTGAGCAGGCGTAGTGTCGCCGTACCGATGTAATTCCCTGTTATATCGGAACCCTTGTATCCATATCGATTGTAATAAAGAGCTAATTTGTTCTATGCCAAGCAGTGCCGTATTCCAGAAAACTTCTCCTCAATCTCTGGACTGGAATACGGGGCGTTCCGGTCTCTCTGAGCCGGGGTTCCACAATCGCTGATGCGGTCCACCCGAGATTCTATGGGTTCCTCAGATCTAGGGGGCCGTGGCAGCTTTTGCCAGTGCTGCCGGGTGCAGGATCTACAACCAGCGGCGCCGCTGGCCAGAGCCTCATCTGTGTACATACCAATCTGAAAAAATAGCAGAAATATCATATAGGATATTCAAAATCAATTCTCAAGATCTAGAAGAAAAAAGGCACAAACATATATGTAGTGAAGGAAATATGCCCTAGAGGCAATAATAAAGTTGTTATTTTATATTTCCTTATTCATGATAAATATTTATTATTCATGCTAGAATTGTATTGATCGGAACCCTAAATACATGTGTGAATACATAGACAAACACTGTGTCCCTAGTGAGCCTCTACTTGACTAGCTCGTTGATCAAAGATGGTTAAGGTTTCCTAACCATGGACATGAGTTGTCATTTGATAACGGGATCACATCATTAGGAGAATGATGTAATGGACAAGACCCATCCATTTGCCTATCATAATGATCGTTCAGTTTTATTGCTACTGCTTTCTTCATGTCAAATACATATTCCTTCGACTATGAGATTATGCAACTCCCGGATATCGGAGGAATGCCTTGTGTGCTATCAAACGTCACAACGTAACCGGGTGATTATAAAGATGCTCTACAGGTTTCTCCGAAGGTGTCTGTTGGGTTGGCATAGATCGAGATTAGGATCTGTCACTCCGAGTATCGGAGAGGTATCTCTAGGCCCTCTCGGTAATGCACATCATAAGAAGCCTTGCAAGCAAAGTAACTAATGAGTTAGTTACAGGATGATGTATTATGGAATGAGTAAAGAGACTTGCCGATAACGAGATTGAACTAGGTATGAAGATACCGACGATCGAATCTCGGGCAAATAACATACCGATGGACAAAGGGAATAACGTATGTTGTCATAACGGTTCGACCGATAAAGATCTTCGTAGAATATATAGGAGCAAATATGAGCATCCAGGTTCCGCTATTGGTTATTGACTGGAGAAGTGTCTCGGTCATGTCTACATAGTTCTCGAACCCGTAGGGTCCGCATTCTTAACTTTCGATGACGATTTTGTATTATATGAGTTATGTGATTTGGTGACCGAATGTTGTTCGGAGTCCCGGATGAGATCACGGACATGATGAGGAGTCTTGAAATGGTCGATAGGTAAAGATTGATATATAGGACGATGGTATTCGGACACCGGAAGTGTTCCGGAGGGTACCAGGTACATATCGGGTCACCGGAAGGGGTTCCAGGCACCCCCGGCAAAAGATATGGGCCTAATGGGCCAAGAGGGAAAACACAGCAGCCAGCAGGGGCTGCTGCGCCCCCATATGGGCCGAAATAGGAGGAGAAGGAAAGAGGGGAAGGGAGAAGGAAAGGGGAGGATTCGGCCTCCCCCTTCCTTCCCTCCCCCCTCTCTTTCGTTTCCCCTCCGGTTAATAAGGAAGGGGGGGCCGAATTGGACTAGGGCCCCAAGTAGGATTCCTCCTACTTGGGCGCCCCAAGGATACTCCCCTCCCCCTCCCACCAATATATACGTGGGGAGGGGGCGCCTAGAACACACACCAACAATTGTTAGCCGTGTGCGGCGCCCCCCTCCACAGTTTATGCCTCCAGTCATATTCTCGTAGTGCTTAGGTGAAGCCCTACGCGGATCACTTCACCATCACCGTCACCACGCCGTCGTGCTGACGGAACTCATCTACTTCCTCGACACTTTGCTGGATCAAGAGTTTGAGGGACGTCATCGAGCTGAACGTGTGCAGAACTCGGAGGTGCCGTACGTTCGGTGCTTGATCGGTTGGAACGAGAAGAAGTTTGACTACATCAACCGCGTTGTCAAACGATTCCAGTTTCGGTCTACGAGGGTACGTAGACACACTCTCCCCCTCTCATTGCTATCATCTCCTAGATAGATCTTGCATGAGCGTAGGAATTTTTTTGAAATTGCATGCTACGTTCCCCAATAGTGGCATCAGAGCCAGATCTATGCGTAGATGATATGCACGAGTAGAACACAAAGAGTTGTGTGCGGACATAGTCATACTGCTTACCACCAATGTCTTATTTTGATTCGGCGGCATTGTTGGATGGAGCGGCCCGGACCAACCTTACACGACCATGTTCATGAGACCGGTTCCACCGACAGACATGCAACTAGTTTTGCATAAAGGTGGCTGGCGGGTGTCTGTTTCTCCTACTATAGTTGAATCGAATTTGATTGCGGCCGGTCCTTGTTGAAGGTTAAAATAGCAAACTTGATAAATCGCCGTTGTGGTTTTGATGCATAGGTAAGAACAGTTCTTGCTAGAAACCCGTAGCAGCCACGTAAAACTTGCAACAACAAAGTAGAGGACGTCTAACTTGTTTTTGAAGGGCATGTTGTGATGTGATATGGTCAAGACATGATGTGATATACGTTGTTGTATGAGATGATCATGTTTTGTAAAAGTTATCGGCAACTGGCAGGAGCCATATGGTTGTCGCTTTATTGTATGAAATGCAAACGCCATGTAATTGCTTTACTTTATCACTATTCGTTAGCGATAGTTGTAGAAGCAATAGTTGGCGAGATGACCACGACGCAACGATGGAGATCAAGGTGTCGAGCCGGTGACGATGGAGATCATGACGGTGCTTTGGAGATGGAGATCAAAAGCACGAGATAATGATGGCCATATCATGTCACATATTTTGATTGCATGTGATGTTTATCTTTTATATGCATCTTATTTTGCTTAGTACGGCGGTAGCATTATAAGATGATCCCTTAACTAAATTTCAAGGTATAAGTGTTCTCCCTGAGTATGCACCGTTGCGACAGTTCGTCGTGTTGACACACCACGTGATGATCGGGTGTGATAGATTCTACGTTCAAATACAACGGGTGCAAGACAGTTTTGCACATGCGGAATACTCGGGTTAAACTTGACGAGCCTAGCATGTACAGACATGGCCTCAGAACATTGGAGACCGAAAGGTCGAACGTGAATCATATAGTAGATATGATCAACATAGAGATGTTCACCATTGATGACTACTCCATCTCACGTGATGATCGGACATGGTTTAGTTGATTTGGATCACGTATCATTTAGATGACTTGAGGGATGTCTCTCTAAGTGGGAGTTCTTAAGTAATATGATTAATTGAACTTAATTTATCATGAACTTAGTCCTGATAGTTTTTGCATATCTCTGTTGTAGATCAATGGCCCGTGCTACCGTTCCCTTGAATTTTAATGCGTTCCTAGACAAAGCTAAGTTGAAAGATGATGGTAGCAACTACACTGACTGCGTCCGTAACTTGAGGATTATCCTCATTGTTGCACAGAGAAATTATGTCCTTGATGCACCGCTAGGTGAAAGGCCTGCTGCAGGAGCAGATGCTGATGTTTTGAACGTCTGGCAAGCTCGATCTGATGACTACTCGATAGCTCGGTGTGCCATGCTTAGAATCGGGACTTCAAAGATGTTTTGAACGTCATGGAGCATATGAGATGTTCCAAGAGTTGAAGTTAATATTTCAAGCAAATGCCCGAGTTGAGAGATATGAAGTCTCCAACAAGTTCTATAGCTGCAAGATGGAGGAGAACAGTTCTGTCAGTGAACACATACTCAGAATGTCTGGATATCATAATCACTTGACTCAGCTGGGAGTTAATCTTCCAGATGATAGTGTTATTGACAGAGTTCTTCAATCACTGCCACCAAGCTACAAAGGCTTTGTGATGAACTATAATATGCAAGGGATGGAGAAGACAATTCCCGAGCTCTTCGCAATGCTCAAAGCTGCGAAGGTAGAAATCAAGAAGGAGCATCAAGTGTTGATGGTTAACAAGACCACTAGTTTCAAGAAAAAGGGCAAGGGAAAGAAAGGGAACTTCAAGAAGAATGGCAAGCAAGTTGCCACTCCCGGGAAGAAGCCCAAAGCTGGACCCAAGCCTGAAACTGAGTGCTTCTACTGCAAAGGGACTAGTCACTGGAAGCGGAACTGCCCCAAGTATTTGGCGGATAAGAAGGATGGCAAAGTGAACAAAGGTATATTTGATATACATGTTATTGATGTGTACCTTACTAATGCTCGTAGTAGCACCTGGGTATTTGATACTGGTTCGGTTGCTCATATTTGTAACTCGAAACAGGAGCTACGGATTAAACAAAGATTGGCTAAGGACGAGGTGACGATGCGCGTCGGGAATGGTTCCAAGGTCGATGTGATCACCGTCGGCAGGCTACCTCTACATCTACCTTCGGGATTAGTTTTAGACCTGAATAATTGTTATTTGGTGCCAGCGTTGGGCATGAACATTATATCTGGATCTTGTTTAGTGCGAGATGGTTATTCATTTAAATCAGAGTATAATGGTTGTTCTATTTATATGAGTAATATCTTTTATGGTCATGCACCCTTGAAGAGTGGTCTATTTTTGTTGAATCTCGATCGTGGTGATACACATATTCATAATATTGATGCCAAAAGATGCAAAGTTGATAATGATAGTGCAACATATTTGTGGCACTGCCGTTTAGGTCATATTGGTGTAAAGCGCATGAAGAAACTCCATGCAGATGGGCTTTTGGAATCACTTGATTATGAATCATTTGATACTTGCGAACCATGCCTCATGGGCAAGATGACTAAAACTTCGTTCTCCGGAACAATTGAGCGAGCCAATGACTTATTGGAAATAATACATACCGATGTATGCGGTCCGATGAGTGCTGAGGCTCGCGGCGGGTATCATTATTTTCTGACCTTCACAGATGATTTGAGCAGATATGGGTATATCTACTTGATGAAACATAAGTCTGAAACATTTGAAAAGTTCAAAGAATTTCAGAGTGAAGTAGAAAATCATTGTAACAAGAAAATAAAGTTTCTACAATCTGATCACGGAGGCGAATATTTGAGTTACGAGTTTGGCCTTCATTTAAAACAATGTGGAATAGTTTCGCAACTCACGCCACCTGGAACACCATAGCGTAATGGTGTGTCCGAACGTCGTAACCGTACTTTATTAGATATGGTGCGATCTATGATGTCTCTTACCGATTTACCACTATCTGTTTGGGGTTATGCATTAGAGACAGCTGCATTCAAATTAAATAGGGCACCGTCTAAATCCGTTGAGATGACACCATATGAACTATGGTTTGGCAAGAAACCTAAGCTGTCGTTTCTTAAAGTTTGGGGTTGCGATACTTATGTGAAAAAGCTTCAACCTGATAAGCTCGAACCCAAATCGGAGAAGTGCGTCTTCATAGGATACCCAAAAGAAACTGTTGGGTACACCTTCTACCACAGATCCGAAGGCAAGATCTTTGTTGCTAAGAATGGATCCTTTCTAGAGAAGGAGTTTCTCTCGAAAGAAGTGAGTGGGAGGAAAGTAGAACTTGATGAGGTAATTGTACCTTCACTCAATTTGGAAAGTAGCTCATCAGAGAAATCTGTTCCCGTGATGCCTACACCAACTAGAGAGGAAGCTAATGATGATGATCATGAAACTTTAGATCAAGTTACTACTGAACCTCGTAGATCAACCAGAGTACGATCCACACTAGAGTGGTACGGTAATCCTATTCTGGAAGTCATGTTACTAGACCATGGCAAACCTACGAACTATGAAGAAGCTATGATGAGTCCAGATTCCGAGAGATGGCTTGAGGCCATGAAATCTGAGATAGGATCCATGTATGAGAACAAAGTGTAGACTTTGGTGGATTTGCCCGATGATCGGCGAGCCATAGAAAATAAATGGATCTTCAAGAAGAAGACTGACGCTGATGGTAATGTTACTGTCTACAAAGCTCGACTTGTCGCGAAAGGTTTTCAACAAGTTCAAGGAGTTGACTATGATGAGACTTTCTCACCCGTAGCGATGCTTAAGTCCGTCCGAATCATGTTAGCAATTGCCGCATTTTATGATTATGAAATCTGGCAAATTGACGTCAAAACTGCATTCCTTAATGGATTTCTTAAAGAAGAGTTGTATATGATGCAACCAGAAGGTTTTGTCGATCCTAAAGGTGCTAACAAAGTGTGCAAGCTCCAGCGATCCATCTATGGACTGGTGCAAGCATCTTGGAGTTGGAATATATGCTTTGATGAGGTGATCAAAGCATATGGTTTTATACAGACTTTCGGAGAAGCCTGTATTTACAAGAAAGTGAGTGAGAGCTCTATAGCATTTCTAATATTATATGTGGATGACATATTGTTGATTGGAAATGATGTAGAATTTCTGGATAGCATAAAAGGATACTTGAATAAGAGTTTTTCAATGAAAGAACTCGGTGAAGCTGCTTATATATTGGGCATCAAGATCTATAGGGATAGATCGAGACGCTTAATAGGACTTTCACAAAGCACATACCTTGATTAAGTTTTGAAGAAGTTCAAAATGGATCAGTCAAAGAAAGGGTTCTTGCCTGTGTTGCAAGGTGTGAAGTTGAGTAAGACTCAATGCCTGACCACTGCAGAAGATAGAGAGAAAATGAAAGTCATTCCCTATGCTTCAGCCATAGGTTCTATCATGTATGCTATGTTGTGTACCAGACCTGATGTGTGCCTTGCCATAAGTTTGGCAGGGAGGTACCAAAGTAATCCAGGAGTGGATCACTAGACAGCGGTCAAGAACATCCTGAAGTACCTAAAAAGGACTAAGGATATGTTTCTCATTTATGGAGGTGACAAAGAGCTCGTCGTAAAGGGTTACGTCGATGCTAGTTTTGACACTGATCCGGATGACTCTAAGTCACAAACCGGATACGTATTTATATTGAATGGTGGAGCTGTCAGTTGGTGCAGTTCCAAGCAGAGCGTCGTGGCGGGATCTACGTGTGAAGCGGAGTACATAGCTGCTTCGGAAGCAGCAAATGAAGGAGTTCATATCCGATCTAGGTGTAATACCTAGTGCATCGGGTCCAATGAAAATCTTTTGTGACAATACTGGAGCAATTGCCTTAGCGAAGGAATCCAGATTTCACAAAAGAACCAAACACATCAAGAGACGCTTCAACTCCATCCGTGATCAAGTCAAGGAGGGAGACATAGAGATTTGCAAAATACATACGGATCTGAATGTAGTAGACCCATTGACTAAGCCTCTTCCACGAGCAAAACATGATCAGCACCAAGACGCCATGGGTGTTAGAATCATTACAATGTAATCTAGATTATTGACTCTAGTGCAAGTGGGAGACTGAAGGAAATATGCCCTAGAGGCAATAATAAAGTTGTTGTTTTATATTTCCTTATTCATGATAAATGTTTATTATTCATGCTAGAATTGTATTGATCGGAAACCTAAATACATGTGTGAATACATAGACAAACACTGTGTCCCTAGTGAGCCTCTACTTGACTAGCTCGTTGATCAAAGATGGTTAAGGTTTCCTAACCATGGACATGAGTTGTCATTTGATAACGGGATCACATCATTAGGAGAATGATGTGATGGACAAGACCCATCCGTTAGCTTTGCATAATGATCGTTCAGTTTTATTGCTACTGCTTTCTTCATGTCGAATACATATTCCTTCGACTATGAGATTATGCAACTCCCGGATACCAGAGGAATGCCTTGTGAGCTATCAAATGTCACAACATAACTGGGTGATTATAAAGATGCTCTACAGGTATCTCCGAAGGTGTCTATTGGGTTGGCATAGATCGAGATTAGGATTTGTCACTCCGAGTATCGGAGAGGTATCTCTAGGCCCTCTCGGTAATGCACATCATAAGAAGCCTTACAAGCAAAGTGACTAATGAGTTAGTTACATGATGATGTATTATGGAATGAGTAAAGATACTTGCCGGTAACAAGATTGAACTAGGTATGAAGATACCGACGATCGAATCTCGGGCAAGTAACATATCGATGGACAAAGGGAATAACGTATGTTGTCATAACGGTTCAACCGATAAAGATCTTCATAGAATATGTTGGAGCCAATATGAGCATCCAGGTTCTGCTATTGGTTATTGGCCGGAGAAGTTTCTCGGTCATGTCTACATGGTTCTCGAACCCGTAGGGTCCGCACGCTTAACGTTCGATGATGATTTTGTATTATATGAGTTATGTGATTTGGTGACCGAATGTTGTTCGGAGTCCCGGATGAGATCACGGACATGATGAAGAGTCTCGAAATGGTCGAGAGGTAAAGATTGATATATAGGACGTTGGTATTCAGACACCGAAAGTGTTCCGGAGGGTACCGGGTACATATCGGGTCACCGGAAGGGGTTCTGGGCACCCCCGGCAAAGGATATTGGCCTAATGGGCCAAGAGGGAAAACACAGCAGGCAGCAGGGGCTGCTGCGCCCCCATATGGGCCGAAATAGGAGGAGAAGGAAAGAGGGGAAGGGAGAAGGAAAGGGGAGTATTCGGCCTCCCCCTTCCTTCCCTCCCCCCTCTCTTTCCTTTCCCCTCAAGTTAATAAGGAGGGGGGGCGAATTGGACTAGGGCCCCAAGTAGGATTCCTCCTACTTGGGGCGCCCCAAGTAGGATTCATCCTACTTGGGGCACCCCAAGGCAGCTCCCCTCCCCCTCCCACCTATATATACGCCGGGAGGGGCGCCTAGAACACACACCAACAATTGTTTGCCTTATGCGGCGCCCCCCTCCACAGTTTACGCCTCCGGTCATATTCTCGTAGTGCTTAGGCGAAGCCCTGCGCGGATCACTTCGCCATCACCATCATCACACCGTCGTGCTGACTGTACTCATCTACTTCCTCGACACATTGCTGGATCAAGAGTTCGAGGGACGTCATCGAGCTGAACGTGTGCAGAACTCGGAGGTGCCGTACGTTTAGTGCTTGATCGGTCGGAACGAGAAGAAGTTCGACTACATCAACCGCGTTGTCAAACGCTTCCGCTTTCGGTCTACGAGGGTACGTAGACACACTCTCCCCCTCTCATTGCAATCATCTCCTAGATAGATCTTGCGTGAGTGTAGGAATTTTTTTGAAATTGCATGCTACGTTCCCCAACATGCAGGACATTCAAAATCAATTCTCAAGATATGATAACGAATTATTAGCACGCACGCTAACCCTAGTGAGATTATTAGCAAAAATCATTTGTACAGAACAAATAATTAATCTCTAACCCTATACGGATACCATTCAAACAATCAATACACTACACGCATCTAACAGATCTTACTCTGATTTCATGGACTAAGAGAACATTACCATAGGATTTGTATTCCCAAAAAATGAGAGGGGGTGGGTATAGATGACTAACCGGTTTTCCGTCGGAGTCGGAGTCATTGCCGGAGTTGCTGTGGACCTCCAGCTCCAGCTGGGGAGGCATGAAGACACCGGCGAAGTCAAGGTCGTGCTGCTGCCCGTGCAAGACCTCGGCGGCGGCGAAGGCAACCTCTATGCCCATCTTCACGCGTTGCGCGGGTGCTTCTCCAGCCCCGGTGTCGCCACTCCCTCCGATGATGCGCTTCGGCG